>OY747703.1:43413795-44013795 GCA_963556495.2 Valencia hispanica
TTCTACAAGAAAAACAATCTGTTCCTATCCACAGTATTGTTATAACCCATAATGCTTTGCATGAATTTTGTTCACAACTTCTAAACCAACATTCTTTCATGTAAACAATGTATTAAAAATAAATACAGATTTCTTCATGTGTGAATAAAAACTTTTACATCTAAAATGGACAGTGCAATCATAGCTGAACCTTCATGTGTCTTAAATGGAGAGAATTACCTAAAGAAACGGTCTCTGATTATGTATACCGGAGAACTTAGCTGCTTGATCAATTAAGCTGCCACAGATGAAAAAAAAAAAGAGTGTATAAATTTCATTTAATTTTATTTTTATCTGGTGTTGATTCCATTTACTACTGAGAGCTCAATAACTTCAGTTATTTTTGGTTGTGGGTTTATAATACAGTCAAGGATCATCATTACTCAGCATAAAACAGCAGTGTGCATTACCTGTTATTTCTTAAAACACGGATAATTCTCGATCTGCTCTCGGTGGTATTTCAAATGCTTTTCGGAAGCTGATGTTTCCAATGTGGTATTCAGTTGCAGCTAACCATGACGGGGGTAAAGATTTTCCCCCATTGACTTTTTTGGATAAAGTGAAAATATAAATAATCACTCTTAAAGGGTCATTTGATGTAGCCAAAATCACAAAACCTGTGATTTTGTGATGCCGTCATCAACCTGTGATGGCGTTTTCTACATAGCTTCAGAACAGCGGCAGTAGCTCATTAGCAATTCGGCGGAGTGCTCCAACCAGATCTGAATCTGCACCTTTTGGATGCGGTGGAACAATAGATTTGCATCATGGATCTGCAGCAAGTAGTGATGCAATCTTACCCTTACAGTATGGGTAATAATCTCTAAGGAATGATGAGACACATTTCTGCATATTTGCCATGATAAACTAAGGTAATTTAATACTACTACCTAATGAAGTGGCTTGTAAGTGTCTATTAAACCTACTGTTTTATATATATATGTTAGTGTGCACAAGCATGCATGGGGGCAAGAATGGGGTGAAGTGATTTGGGGATACAAGTATAGGGAGTGTCCATGTAAAACTGGTTGGAAACCTTTGAAGTACTATAGAGTATGACCTAGGAGCAAGTTGAGAGTCATCAGTGTTGGAACGCTGAGTCATCAACTTCGGATGATTTTAATTGAAAAAGAAGAGCAGATTTTGTTTCAAGTTTTCTGCTGCTTGAAAAGCATCCTACCCGACACATCTGTGGATCCACTATCCTTTAAAAATGCAGGATTTGCACTTTAGCACCCATTAACGTGAATTTCAAATTCATCACATTGTGTTACCGTTTTGTAAACTTTAGTGACAACATGCCTCTTCACCCTCTTTCTTTACTATGTAAATGTCTTGAGATCAGTTGATGCAATGAACACTGAAAGTAACATCCACAAGGGATTCCATGATGGCACACAGATTGACATTAATTAGTGATGGAATGAAATTAACATAAAGCTATATAATGCAACATGTTACAGCTGCCTGCGTCACAAGGCAAGGACCAAGCGTACCATAATTAAAAATGAGGGTTTCAAAACTGGTAAAACAAAAAATTTAAAAAGCTGCAGAGGCACTTGGATCTCATCTAGCCAAAACAATGTTTACATTTAGTAACCAGTGAGGATCTTCTAACCAAATAGCCACAAATTAATTCTTCCTATTAAAAATAACGTTTCATAAATCTAGAAATGTATTTATCCCACCTACCTCTAACATCCTTTATAGGACAAATACAGGTTTTGAGACCTATCTACTAGTAACACTTGTGATTCTAGATATCTTCAAATCTAAATTCTAAGCAATAATGTAATTATTCATATTCTTAATTTCATTTTTCACTGTGAAAAGGAAAGCAAGAGAAAAATAGACCTCAACAGCCCAGCTTTTTAGACTCACTATATAAAGAGCAGAAAATGACAAGAAATGTCACTACTTGTGACTGAAGCAGAAATTAATCCTTTGCTTTTCTAAATATATGTGTCATGCTACATGGCTTGCTAGAAGGGCAGCTGGCAAAATCAAAGACTGTATACCATATATACTGTATGTATCGTGAGTTGAGTTTTACAACCAACTGTTTTCCGATCATTGTAAATCGGATCGGAGGATTCCTAGCTGAAATCAAGAAACTCGTAAAAGCCACAAACTTTAATTTGATGGAGTAGGAATTGTTTCCGGGACATTCTTTTTACTCACCGATTCTTAATGCTGTGGAATCTCCATTTTCCAAAAACCTGTGGTGGTTTCCTGAGGACAAAATAAATTGTGATCAACAGACATCAGGTGGGATTTAATCAACACATCTATTGATCTTTTGATAACCTAATATCATTGCTATAACAAGAAGGTGACTAAAAACCTGAGAAATCTTCAGTAATATTTATTTAGACAGCATCTCCTTTGCTTTTACTGCTTGCGGATTAAAAAGAGGAAAATGAGTAAGCAGGCACAGCTGCTGTGATGATTGACACTAAAGTGTATTTGCAAAGGTCAGATGGATTGGACAGATGAACATGCAAGCATTATAAAAAGGTGTCCAGATGGATGAAGGCTATGCTTTGCCTTTCACAGTTACATAAATACTTGATGTAATAGCTTGTCTGATTATACAAAGATGTCAAGGTTGGTATTACATTGTGTGAAATCTGAAAATATTGCCTTTTTTGATTAAAAAATAAAATAAAAATCTAATGAAATTCACTTTTCAAAATACACAGTGAATATATGCCCCCTTATACGGTTCCTCCACTCTATTCTTTAATGTTCAATCAGACAGATGCTCAAGAAAAAAGTATTACTAAAGTTCCATCAAAACTAACAAGCAATCAAACAAAACAGAAGTTTTTTTGTGGATGTAACGGGAAATAATAACCCTTACATACACATAATTTACCATAACATGGTAGGCATGTGTGTTTTTACCATTCGGCTCTAAATTAAATTTATACTTCTTTCCCCTTTATCTCATTTCACTTACCTGTGTGAGTTTCTGCCATTTTCACAGCCTCCTGTGGGGTGAAGGGATGAGGAGAAAACTTAATTCAGAAGCGAAAAAGTGAATCTCTAATTTTTTGTCAGAGACAGCCATAAAAAAATACAAATATGACCTATATTCTTAAAACACACAGTTCTTTGTGACTTTCTGTATCTGAAGCCTAAACTGGCGAAGACCATCGTAATGGTTTCATTTTTTCATTCGAGACAAGATGAAGCTTCTGCCTCGCCACAAGAGGGAGCGATTGAGCTGGAAAGTCTTACCGTAAAACTGTGTAACTGTTCAATTACAAAAACCTGAGTGTCTTTGTAATTGACAAAGACACCCCCCTCCCCTTAAAATCTATTTTATTACAGCTTTCAAGATCAGATGTAAAATAACAAAATGAATTAACCTTGTGCGATAGATGCAGTCTGTATTTGTGCAGTTTTCTAAAACTTTCCCACAGAAAATTATTAAACTTACTTGCTTATTCGAAGACGTATGCCAATAAACTGTAAAAATCTCACTTTCATCTCAGTCTTACTGAAAATGTATCATGTGCATTTGTATATACAAAAACTAAATTAAAAACATTCCAAGTGAAGGTTGATATAACGAAGAGAAACTGAACCAAAGATCCAAAGCAGCTGTAGACGTCACGTCAGACAAGTCTTCTGCTCTAATATAAAGTGAGGTGGGATTAAAATAAACAACTGGTGGTAAAACAACTGTTTAAGAGTGGATCACGCTCTGTATTGTTTATGTAACAGGACCGCTCACATTGATAAAAGTCCCTGCTTTTCAACAGGAGGTGCTACATCAAAGGTACACTGAGCGAGGAGATGCATCATGCATGGCTGAGAGTCACAGGGAGGCGATGTGGCAAATTTCCTGCCTAATGGGAGATGATGTAGCCAAACATGTTCAGCACATATTCCAACCTCTCTTTCTGTGAGCACACTGCCAGTGTATGTGTGCTTCCTCACCATTTCATGATCGCTCTGCGCAGTCACCTGCTGATCCTCCGACTGCAACCTGAGATGAAAACACAACGGTGTGAGCACGCACATGGACGAACGTGGCGATGCACTCAAACTCTGTGTGGATTTATTTATTTTTTTGCGCCCTCCCCCTTTGAGAATGGTGGCAACAAGTTACAGCAGCTCTGGTTAGTTTTCCTTAGTTTTCTGTCTTTTTCCTAAATTCTCATAAATTTTTTGCTGTTATTTTTCATAGGTATAGTACTTTACTTTAATTAATAACTTTTTTATTAGTTTGTACATTTTTTGGCACCATTTTTTATTTTTTTATCCTGTGTTTGCTTATGGAGACTATGTGTTGTCATAGTAACGTATACACTAGAGATCAGCTGTTAGGGCTCAACAACAACATAACGGCGCTACATGCTAGCAGACCCGACATCCCCCGTGAGCTGAGGAGGAAGAGGAGAGGATTTCGGGGAGAAGCTGCGTGTCGTATGAGAGGAAAACGCTGTCTACCTGTCCTACCCTCTATCATCATGGGTAATGTGAGGTCTCTGTCTAACAAACTGGATGAACTAACGGCATTACAGCGCCATCAACGGCAGTACCGGCTGTGTAGCCTTATGTTCTTCACGGAGACATGGTTAACGGACGTAACGCCAGATGCTCTCATCTCACTGGATGGATTCATCCATCTACGTGCTGACAGGACGAAGGAGCGTGGTAAAGGAAAAAGAGGGGGCCTGGCTGTGTTTGTTAACAACAGATGGTGTAAACCTGAACACATTACTGTGAAAGAACAACTTTGCAGTAAGGATATTGAAGTGTTAGCGGTTAGTATGAGGCCGTACTACCTGCCGCGGGAATTCTCGCATGTTATCGCGATAATATGCTACGTCCCGCCCTCATCTAGAGCTGATACAGCATGTAATGTTTTACACTCTGTGACAAGAAGACTGCAGACACAGCATCCACAGGCCCTCTTCCTGATCTCTGGGGACTTTAATCATGCCTCCCTTCATCAACACTGCCTACATTCACCCAGTATGTTACATGCCACACCAGGAATAATAAGACACTGGACTTGCTTTTTGTCAACACCAAGAATGCATACCAAGCATCATCCCTACCCCCCTGGGCAGATCTGATCATAACGTGATCCATCTTCAGCCTGAGTACAAACCTCTGGTTCACAGACAACTGGTAATCAAACACTCGGTAAAGGTCTGGTCTGCTGAAGCTGAGGAGGCTCTAAAAGATTGTTTTGACAGAACTGTGTGGGATGTGTTTAGTGATGACTGTGAGGAGGACATCAATAGCCTAACAGACTACATCAACTTCTGTGTGGAGACCACTGTCCCCAGCAGGACTGTACGATGCTGCTCCAATAATAAGCCGTGGATTACTCCTGACATTAAGGCACGACTAAAACAGAAGAGGAGTACCTTTAAGTCAGGGGACAAAGATGAACTGAGGGTTGTGCAGAGGAAGCTGAAGAGAAAGATCAGAGAGGGCAAGGCTCAGTACAAGAATAAGATGGAGGACCAGCTGCAGCAACATCAGTGGGGTCTGGAGAGGACTGAAATCCATCTCTGGGTATAAGGAGACCAACTCACAGCTTGTAGGGAACAAGAAGTGGGCAGATGACCTGAACAACTTCTTCAACAGGTTTAATAAGGCATCTGCCCTCCCCCCTAACCAGCCGTCTCCTTCACAACCCCTATCATTCCCACCACATGAGCCCTGTCTGCCTCCTACCTCAGCTGCTTTAGCCACAGCAGTCTGCTCACAGCCAACATCTCCAGTCCTTCAATGTAGACCCCTCAACTACCTTCCCACATACACCACCACTCCCTAAAGCCCTCGGCCATCCAGCTTCAGAGTCAGCCTGTCCTTCACAACATGGCAAGTGAGAAGGGAGCTCAGTCGACTGAAGATGAGGAAGGCTGTGGGTCCTGATGGCATCAGCTCAAGGATCCTGAGATGCTGTGCAGACCAGCTCAGTGTGATTGTTCAGCACCTCTTCAATTTGAGCCTGAGACTGAAGAAAGTACTGCTGCTTTGGAAAACATCACGTGTGGTACCAGTGCCAAAGATCCCCAACCCGAAGGATCTTAACAGCTACAGGCCTGTGGCGTTAACTTCTCATCTGATGAAGACCCTGGAGCGGCTGGTTCTGTCCCACCTTCGCTCTGTGGTGAGCTCATTGTTAGACCCACTACAGTTTGCCTACCGGCCCGGCATCGGGGTGGATGATGCCGTCATTTTCCTCATGCAGAAAGCTCTTTCCCACCTTGACACTAAGGGGAGCATTGTGAGGATCATGTTTTATGATTTCTCCAGTGCATTTAACACCATCCAGCCTGCACTTCTAGGGGACAAGATGCAGAACTCTGGAGTGGAACTTCAGCTGACATCATGGATCCTGGACTTCCTCACTAACCGTCCACAGTTTGTGTATCAGACTGGATCGCCTGCAACACGGCGGCCCCTCAGGGAACTGTTTTGGCCCCCTTCCTTTTCACGCTGTATAACTCTGACTAGACCCACTACACTCCATCCTGCCATCTCCAGAAGTTCTCTGACGACTCTGTCATTGTTGGTCTCATCACAGATAGGGACGACAGTGAGTACAGAGACCTGAACGAGAACTTTGTGGACTGGTGTCAACAAAACTGCCTCCACATCAATGCGGGGAAAACCAAAGAGCTGGTGGTGGACTTCCGCAGGCAGAATTGTCCTCCCCCAACTCCAGTGACCATCAAGGGAACAGCTATAGAAATGGTGGACTGTTATAAATATTTGGGTGTTCACCTGAACAACAAACTGGACTGGACTGATAAAACCAAGGCTCTCTATAAAAAGGGTCAGAGTCGGCTGTATCTGCTCAGGAAGCTGAGGTCCTTTGGGGTGCAGAAGACCCTGCAAAGGACTTTTTATGACTCAGTGGTAGCATCAGCCCTTTTTTATGGAGTGGCTTCCTGGGGTAGCAGCATCTCGGCTGCGGACAGGAAACGACTAAACAAGCTGGTGAGGAAGGCCAGCTCTGCGCTGGGGGGCTCCTTAGATGCAGTGGAGGTGGTGAGCAAGAAGAGATTGATGGCCAAGTTATTATCTATGATGGACAATGCTCTTCACCCTTTGCATGCCACAGTAACATCACTGAACAGCTCCTTCAGCAACAGACTCCTCCATCCACGGTGTCTGAAGGAGAGACACCACAGGTCATTCCTTCCTGCTGCTGTCAGACTGTATAATCAGCTCTGTTCCCAGTAGTTCACCCTGTAACATCACTTTCTGTATGTTAATTTATTAGTTACTTAATTTAGTTAATTTATTTCCATGCCATTACTGTTATTATAAATATTGATGTTTATGTGTATATGCTGTACAGCATATACAGCATTATTATTATTATTATTATTTTTAAATCTTTGACTTTTTACTGCTGCTGTAACAGCTGGAATTTCCCCCAGATGTGGGACAAATAAAGGACTATCTTATCTTATCCTATTTACAGAGCAATAAACTTCACTGTCTTAACAAGAAAATGTTTCCCGTAAAATAACCCTTTAAAAAAACAGACCAGAGTTTATCTGTATGAGTTATGAGTTCAAATAGAACCAGAATAAAAGGAATTATAGCATATATCATTTATACCCTTATATGACAGAATATAGCCCACTAATACTTTTGCTTTGTTTTTTGATCAAATATTTACATCCCAAGCAGAGGAAACGCCACACTGTGTGAGAGAGAGCAAGCTAGCAGTGAGCATTGCAGGGTTTTATTATTATTTAAAAACAAGGAAAACATAATTGGGTGGGTTTTTTTAAGCCGTCTTTAACATCTTATAATACCTTGGCTCTACAAACTGCATGTTCCAAGACAGATAGGACGTGAAGGTTACAACATAGTTAAAATGTTAAAACCTTTTCACCCTTCCTGTTATATATGCTGAAGTCTCATTCCTCTGCTTAAAAGTAGCAGCCTGAATGAACACCCAACATTTATCTGTATATAAAAAAAATAAAAAATAAATACAGTTTTGTTTGTAGATGCTTCTTACCGCTATTTGGGTGTTAGTATAACAATGTTTACAATTTTCTTCCACTGACTTGAGAAAATGTTGAAAAAATAAATCAGGTTTTTTCAGTCTCTAACCGCTCTGTTCCAATCACCTCCCAAAGCACATCTCTTTAAAGGATAACATAATCTGTCCGTGGAAATGAGAACACGGTGTGCCACAGCCAAAACTTCGAGAAAACAAAAACAGAAAGGATAAAAGTCGCACCCATAAATACAAATGACATGGTAAGGACCAACAGTCCAAATAGAAATTTCTTTAAAAAACACTTTTGTCTTATATGCTGCCAGCCTTTGAGTATGTTTTAAACAATCCTAAACTCTTCCTCTGTCTCTAATCGTTATCCACACACACAGACAGACAGTACTTTTCAGTATGCTTTTCCATATCCTGGTCCTGTGTTTCCCACAGAGAAGAAAAGGTGTGCTGCGTGTTTGGTGACGAGGGAGACAAAGGACTTCCTTCCATCAGCCACTGATCTCTTAAAGACTTCCTCTGAAATATAAAAAAGAGAGGGGGAAAAAGATGAGTGATAATCAAGTTTTGCATTATTATTGTATAAAAAAAAACAAAGAAAAAACTTTAATTTTTCTCTAGATGAACAATTTTAATAGTGGTGGGCGATATAAAAGGTACAAAAGATTCAAATTTAGCCAAAGGTAGAGATTTTGACAATACCGGCCTACTGCGATTGCGCACTTTGATGATGTCATCAATCTGTCATCAAGGAGGATAAATACTGATGTTCAGTGTTTGCATTTACACTACATATTGCAAGTTTAAAATGTGTTGTTTTCTATTTAACGGGAAAAAAACCTGTTGAACTTTTTGCAGGTTTATTTTTGTGCGATGTTACATTCATAAATAAGTAACCAGGAAAGCGGACAATTTTGAACTTTATGTTGTTTTTTGCAACATTTGGCTTTTAATTTATTAAAAATATCTTCATCTTTATATTGAGAGAATATTTGTGTTGCATTTTTTTGGGGAAAAAAGATTTAAATATTTTTTATATGTATTTTTCACAATACATGTTCTTTAAATGGCATTCTAAACTTTTTTGAAGTTGTTGTTCTGCTTCAATGTATCTGAAAAGTGAGAATGTTCATAAACTGTCATTCTGACATATATAAAGAAAAGAAAATAATATATTGCAATAGATATCGTTACCGCCAACGCTTTAGATTATATCGCAATACAGATTTGAGGCCAAATCGCCCAGCCCTAAATTTTAGGGACAGGAAATCCAAAAACACACAACTTGCAGAGAAAAAAGGCAACACAAGACATACAAGATAAAGTTTGCTGAATAAAATTAGGTTTACCCAGAAGAGCAACCAGATAACAAGGTTACTTTAGAGAAAATGAAAGCAGTTGGGGCTGTGAGTGAATGGATTAAATACTTGATAAATCAGTAAACAGCATTGGAGGATAAAATGATGCAGGGACATTTGTTAGGTTGCAGGGCAATTAAAATGTATAAAAAATACCTGCAAGAGAAAAAAAGAGAGTTCGGTGTTTTAGCTGACTTTCTTCATGATACAGACAGCATAACTGTGAGTGGGAGTTGACAATCCAATTATCTCTCATTCTCCTGATGTTTATCGATGTATTCATATTTAAATAGAGGAATCAATATTTTAGTATTCTCTAGTGAGAAATAAAATGTGTAAATCGTTTTAATCCATGTTAGAAGAGCTTTTATTGTTTTATCTAAGTAATTTATTGTTAAACATGAGAACATTATGAAACCAACCACATTTATGTTGTTTATTACCATGGGATTGGATGACAGCTTTGAACCTACAAAATAAATGCTAGAATTGCGCCGCTAGACGTTGCAGCAGCTCTATTATATTCAGTCGAATTTATTTTTTTTGTAAAAGCCTTTATTCCTTCTCTTTCGGGTTGAAACATAGCTTTTTTTGGATGACTAATCCTTCCGGTTATGGTTCAGCTCTGCAGCTGGAATGATCTTTGCTGTAAATGTTTTTTCTTCTGGTCCGTTGGTATGAAGTGTGTAAATGTACCAACAAGGTGTGTGTGTGTGTGTGTGTTTGTTTGTTTTTTTTCTTCTTCCCAGTCACGAGCAGCTAAAGCTCCCTTAATCTCCACATCCCACCAGTCTGTCTCTAGATGTGAGCTGAAGAGGCAGTGTAGGAGACTGAACTGGAACGAGACAGCAGGTCCACATGGTGTCAGCCCGAGGGTCCTGAAGGCCTGTGCAGAGCATCTCTGTGGGATTCACCAGCACAACTTCAACCTTAGCCTGACCCAGAAGAAGGTTCCAGTGGTGTGAGAGACATCCTGCCTTGTTCCGCTCCAAAGAAAGCCATCAGTGTTCAATGACTATAGCCCTTCTGCCCTGATATCCCACATCAGGAAGGTCTGGCGGAGGCTCCTTTTGGCCCACACGAGTCAGGAAATAAGCACCTTACAGGCCCCCCTACAGTTTGTTTATCGTGGTGGAGTTGGACCATCATCCACCTGCTTCAACAAGCCCACTGTCATATGGTCAAAGGCGGCAGCACTGTGAGGATCTTGTTATTTGATTTCTCCAGTGCATTTAACACAATTCAGCCTGATTTAATTGGTCAGAAACTGCAAAAGACAAAAGCGGAGGCCCAAATAATCGCCTGTGTTAATGACCACCTGACAACAGGCCACAGTCTATGAGACTAAAAGGGTTGTGTATCTAACCAGGTGGTCAGCACCACAGGAGCACCACCAAGTCCCTGTCACTTGCAGACGTACTCTGATAACTCTGCAGTCATCCAGTATATCAACAATGGACAAGAATACAGAGCACAGAGAGCTAGTGGACCACATTGCGGCATGGTGACCACAATCCTCTTATCTTGAATGTGAACAAAACAAAAGGAGATGATTGCAGATTTCAAGAGAAAAAGAAAGAAAGAGACCGTAATGTGTGTCACTATACGTATTTTACATCAAGGATGTTACAAATAAAAATGCTGGTTAACTGTAATTTACGTGACCTTAATACCTTTTAAGCACCACAAAAAGTATCTAGATAACAAACAACTAAGATTTCCCAAACATTGTTGAATTAGCATCAACTGGCAGGTATATTATATATATCATTATATTTAACTGACATCACTTAGTCTTCAGAAAAATATCTAATAAACACACACTTAAAACAATAAATACATTAAAACAGATATGATAAATAGGTTACCTTTAGATGATATAGTGTTCAAGGTAAATTTTCTGGTATTCATCCACTTTTTTACATTCCCAAACAGGTTAGCCACTTGTAACTGTCAGTTAGGTTCCTGCTATTAGCCGGTTGCTACAGAAACAGAATGTTTGATTGAAAATAACTGCCTATGACCGTATCCAAGCAACATTGAAAATACCCTGTTTGTTAATGTTTGGGCTTGTATTTTGATACACTGCATTGTGCAACATATCATTAACACAAATAAACTCAGTAGGATCTTATCTACTGAGGAAAGATAAGGAATAGGAAGTCAAAATGAGTGTGCTTACAAGCCAATTGCTTATTGCTAGAAACTTAGCCAATATTGATTGCTACATGGTACAACTTAAGATGGGGTTCACATGCTATCACACAATTTTTATTATACATTAAATTATTTAAGAATCTCTGCCAGCTTTGTACTACAAGAGACTGAAAAATTTGCTCATTCTTCTTGGCAAAACCGCTTAAGCTCAGTCAGATTTTGCGAACATGTTTTAAGTTTTGCCTTCGCTTCCCAATTGGATTTATGGATTTATTTTCTTTACTTTGACTGAGCCATTCTAACATTTACTAATGCTTTGATCTAAACCATTACATTTTAGCTCTGGATGTATGTTTAGGGCTACTTTCATGTTAAAGCTCTACCTTAAATACTTTACAGACTCTTTTCTTCTAGATTTGCCCTGTATTTACTTCCGTCCATCTTCCATCAAGTCTGAACAGTTTCCCTATCCTTGCTACAGAAAGACAGCGCATTACTGCCACCACCATGTTTCACTATAGGGACAATGTCTTCAGGGTGAGATGTAGTGTTAGTGTTTTGCCACACTTGTTTTTATAGCAAAAGGTTTCGTTTTTTGTCTCATCTGACCAAATAAGGCAGCCTCTGTAACACCTTTGCTGTGCTCCCCGTCATGTCATGTAACCTCTTATTCTCTCTTTCAACAATGGCTTTGCTCTTGCCACTTTTCCACAAAGTTCACATTTTTGCAGAGCACAACTCATACTTGTCCTGTCAACGCATACTCCCACCTAAGCTCTGGCTCTCTGCAGCTCTTCCAGAGTTACTACAGACATCTTAGCTGATTCTCTGATTAATGATCTCCTTGCCAGGCCTGTAAGTTTAGATCTACAGACATGTCTGGGAGGGTGTGCAATTGTGTCATACTTGTTCAATTTGCAAATAATAGACTGAACAGTTTTTTCATGAGATGTTTTGGGTATCATTTATAAGCTTACTCTACTTTAATCGTCTCCACAATATAAAGGTCCTTGTCAAAAAATTAGCATATTGTGATAAAGTTAATTATTTTCCATAATGTAATGATAACAATTTTACTTTCAAATATTTTAGATTCATTGCACACCAACTGAAATATTTCAGGTCTTTTATTGTTTTAAAACTGATGATTTTGGCATACAGCTCAGGAAAACCCAAAATTCCTATCTCAAAAAATTAGCATATTTCATCCGACCACTAAAAGAAAAGTTTTTTTAATACAAAAAAAGTCAACCTTCAAATAATTATGTTCAGTTATGCACTCAATACTTGGTCGGGAATCCTTTTCCAGAAATGACTGCTTCAATGCGGCGTGGCATGGAGGCAATCAGCCTGTGGCACTGCTGAGGTGTTATGGAGGCTCAGGATGCTTCGATAGCGGCCTGAAGCTCATCCAGAGTGTTGGGTCTTGCGTCTCTCAACTTCTTCTTCACAATATCCCACAGATTCTCTATGGGGTTCAGGTCAGAAGAGTTGGCAGGCCAATTGAGCACAGTAATACCATGGTCAGTAAACCAATTACCAGTGGTTTTGGCACTGTGAGCAGGTGCCAGGTCGTGCTGAAAAATGAAATCTTCATCTCCATAAAGCTTTTCAGCAGATGGAAACATGAAGTGCTCCAAAATCTCCTGATAGCTAGCTGCATTGACCCTGCCCTTGATAAAACACAGTGGACCAACACCAGCAGCTGACATGGCACCCCAGACCATCACTGACTGTGGGTACTGGACACTGGACTTCAGGCATTTTGGCATTTCCTTCTCCTCAGTCTTCCTCCAGACTCTGGCAGCTTGATTTCCGAATGACATGCAAAATTTGCTTTCATCCGAAAAAAGTACTTTGGACCACTGAGCAACAGTCCAGTGCTGCTTCTCTGTAGCCCAGGTCAGGCGCTTCTGCCGCTGTTTCTGGTTCAAAAGTGGCTTGTAGCCCATTTCCTGCACACGCCTGTGCACGGTGGCTCTGGATGTTTCTACTCCAGACTCAGTCCACTGCTTCCGGAGGTCCCCCAAGGTCTGGAATTGGTCCTTCTCCACAATCTTCCTCAGGGTCCGGTCACCTCTTCTCGTTGTGCAGCGTTTTCTGCCACACTTTTTCCTTCCCACAGACTTCCCACTGAGGTGCCTTGATACAGCACTCTGGGAACAGCCTATTCGTTCAGAAATTTCTTTCTGTGTCTTACCCTTTTGCTTGAGGGTGTCAATGATGGCCTTCTGGGCAGCAGTCAGGTCGGCAGTCTTACCCATGATTGCGGTTTTGAGTAATGAACCAGGCTGGGAGTTTTTAAAAGCCTCAGGAATCTTTTGCAGGTGTTTAGAGTTAATTAGTTGATTCAGATGATTAGGTTAATAGCTCGTTTAGAGAACCTTTTCATGATATGCAAATTTTCTGAGATAGAAATTTTGGGTTTTCATGAGCTGTATGCCAAAATCATCAGTTTTAAAACAATAAAAGACGTGAAATATTTCAGTTGGTGTGCAATGAATCTAAAATATATGAAAGTTTAATTTTTATTATTACATTATGGAAAATAATTAACTTTAGCACAATATGCACATTTTTTGAGAAGGACCTGTATATCTGTTGTGTTCCTTGGTCTTTGGAATGGTGTTTGCTCACTAATTATAGTCCAACAAGCCTTTGATGCCTACACAACACGGATAGATTTTAACTCAGTATACATTTCACACAGTCTACAATTTGGCCAGTCATCCACATGAAAACGCAGATTTACTGCATCAAAAAAGATTCTGTCTAAACAACCTGACCAAAGTGAAGATTTGTGAATTTTCCATTTTAAATGTTTGCTTGTGGACAGAATTAACCAGGGTTTTACGTTTCGGTAAATCGAATTACCGTTCAATCTACGTTCCTACCCTCATCTATGGTCACGAGCTCGAGGTAGTGGCCGAAAGAACAAAATCATAGATCAGGATGCCTCCTGGACACCTCCATGTTGAGTTGTTCCAGGCACGTCCCACTGGGAGGAGACCCAGAGGAAGACACAGGACACGCTGGATAAACGGAAGAAGAGGATGGATGGATGGATGGATGGATGGATGGATGGATGGATGGATGGATGGATGGATGGATGGATGGATGGATGGATGGATGGATGGATGGATGGATGGATGGATGGATGGATGGATGGATGGATGGATGGATGGATGGATGGATTTAGGTTTCGGAATGTCACAGTCCGCGACAAAAAATGCTCCAACATCACTTGTGCGACCCGTGTTTCCATTCAGAAACAGCATGGATGCCCTCAGAGCTGTGTTGGCATTATTGATTGTCCAATTGCTTTTTGCTGCCTTGTTTTTACAAGGTCAATTACTGCTCTATTTAGAAGTTAGTAAGTAGAAAGTTATCCTGATTGGACAGGATTTGGGGGGAACTGCTGCCCCCTACAGGTTTGGCATGCCTATGAATGTGCTTAACAATGCACTTCTGCAGTTAGGTGTGGATGTTTTTTTCTTGTTTTGTTTTTTAAACGAGGTGGTGAGTATATTCGGTTTTATAAAGACCCCGGCTACGTGTGTCCCATCCACCTGATAGGCCCAGATTTTCAACATTTGGTAACTGTTAACCTAGAGCAACCTACTTGCAGTAACTGAAAGTATCTCAATACCACCTCTGTCTTCATGTGAAGAGCAGAACAAGGCTGACTCTGTTCCTTTTCCCTGTGCAGGGCGCTGCCTTCTTTACAGTTTCCTGCAGGCCAGGAGCTGCAAGTTGCTGCCTTTACTTATCGCTTATTTGTATCTGCACTGAGGTCAGCTTCAATGCCAAAGCAAATGAATTCACTAAAAGCTGCAATGAGAACACCTCCCGTAAGAGTGCACATATCAGGTTTGAAAGTCAAGGTCAATATTTAAAATCTGTTGCAATTTTTTTATCCGAAATTGCTCTTCACTGTTGAAGCACAGTGCATAAACTCACAGATAAACTGCAGGGGCAATGTTTTCTTACACGATTCATCATACACATACCATCATGAACCACAAAAACAAAGAAAAAAAACCCACACTGGACAAATTTTGCACAATTTGAGGAATGTGCTTAAGGGCAGCAAAAGACTGCAAAGTAGGAAGTGGAAACGGCACTCTGGAAATTATGTGAAAACAATAGAGCAGCACTGTGACATGCAGAGTGTGTAAACAGTCCCATAAAAATGATTTTGGCAAAGGAAAGGACTGCCTCTAGGATTCCAGGGAACAGGCAGAACTAGAAAACGTGAGGTTAAATAAACCTGTAAATAAAACGAGGTTATATTTACAGGTCATCTACGTGAGTGTGTGGAGAGAATGTGTGAAAAAGATTGACATCCAAATAAGCTGGAGTCAATATACAGATTAGGTTTGCCGAGTGAAATGAAGGCAGGATGTAAATGAGTGTGTCTTTGTTTGTGTGAGTGAGTGCGTTTAGATCATCTTGGGTATGTGTGTCAGACCTTGAGCTGTTGTTGTCTAAGCCTCTCATCCTCCTTTTCTCTTCTGGCTTTGTCCTGCTCTTCCTGTAGCCGGCGCTTCTCCTGGATAAGAACAAGGAGACAGAGCAAAGAAAGAGACATCAGCGTTAAGTCTGCACAGACTAGGGGAATTTTTTTTTTCCTACATAAAAAGCAAGGGGGACTTATCTCTGATTAATAAAGAATCACAAACATATGCAACAAAATAAACAGGAACAAAACATTTGATAAAAATACATTATTAGGAAACATTTATTCTGTTCTGTTATACCTAGAATCAAAGCTGATTTTTGGTTGTTTTTTTATAATTCAAGTAGCCCAACACATCCACCATTATGATGATGCAACACATTTCTTTTAAGCGAAACATGGGCGTTATGAAGAAGAAAAGAAGTTTAAAATGATTCTCCTTGCCAGTGTATGTATGTTTGGCACACCTAAGCAGATGGATTGTAATTTTTTCACGGGAGTGGGGGTGAATGTTCCAGCTCCTTTCAAGCTGGTTGGCTTCCGCTGTTGAACAGCGTTTCTAAGAGCCAGTTACAGATGGAGGTCTGGGCTTTCATCACATCATTCAAATACATGAATAGAGCTCCTTCAATAGCAGCCTGTTGCTGTGGACTTAAAATGTGTTTTCGTTTGTTTGTCTTTCAGTGTTTTTCCCCATTTCCCATCAAGCTGTTCTTCTGTAATTTTAAGATGTTTGTCTAATGACTTGAATGCTCTGCTGCTCACGACATTTTTGCTGGTACTTCCTCCGCATTTATAATGACAAGTTACCATGCCAATGGGAGCCGTAGAAGGAAATAAAAATCATTGAAAGCTTAAGTACCCAATGAGCTGAAGAGGAGAAATGTAAATACATATTCAATCACACTTAAACTCCCTGGCCTTCAACCCAGAGTGAGACTTTGATTTTATTGTTTTATTGGATTCTTTCTTTTCCTCATCACCGCTTTATTCTGGGGTTTATTCTGTGGTTTCTTGTCATTACTCTGCCGCCCTTTAATTGTCTGGGGGGGGGGGGTCTGTGCAGCACTTTCATCACCACTGTTGCTGTTTAAAAAGTGCTTTTTAAATAAAGTGGTATGGTATGGTAAATGGCGTTTGTCGATGAAACAATGCTAAAGAAAGTTGATATAATTTCTTCGGTAAGAGGTTACACTATAAAACAACTCCAACCTCTCTCTGCCTAATTTTAAGATTTTCAGACAGTCAACGGTTGTAACCATGACAGATACACACAGATCCAGGCCATGAGTTCACTCCTGCCAATCTCAAAAGCATAACATAACAAATCTATAGTTTTACTACGCCTGGTTCACATCGGCCGCGGAAGCACTGCGAAGCGCTCCTGGATATCGCACGCTATATGCTGCCCCCCAGTTCACACCAGACACGTATTTCTCCGCCACAGTTGACAAGTGCTTCTGCTCAGCTGTTGTTTTTTCAGAGCCATTTTTTTCATCATGGTTAAGTAAATAACCTCATAAATTGTGTCTCTGTGTGTGTTTGTTTATTTTCACTCTATAGTCCGTTTAGATACACAAACATGATAGCATTTGTCAATCGCAGCATTTTATTTTGAAAATTTGCTTTTATTTTGAAAATTGACCATTTTGTCTCGTGTGTCTTGGTGTGACTTCCTGCCAGAATTGACGCAGATCGCTTGCGGCTCACGCAAAAAATAGACCAGACGTCAAAACAATCGCGGAGCCACTCGCGAAGGATCGCGGCACTTCGTGTCTGGTGTGAACTACACCATAGGTTAACAAGGGTGTCGAGTGGAAGCGGTCTCCGTTACGCGCTGCTTCCTTGGCCGGTGTGAACCAGGCCTTAGTTTCCATGCATTCCTGTCCATTGTCTTCAGTTTATTTGTGATTACGTCATGGGGGTAACAGCTCCAAGACGTAAAACCAAACATCTCTCTATCCAGCGACAGTCTCCAGCTCATTCTAGGGCAACCCAAGGCATTCCCATATCAGATGGGGTATATAGTCCCTCTGATGAGTTGGTCCCAGAAAATCTCCAAACTGAGCTGACGAGGAGGCATTCTAATCAGATGCAGGCCTGAACGACTTCAACAAGTCTCCATAGAATGAATCACCATCACCATCCGCAAACTGTTGTGGTCAGTGAATGATGAAGACACTCGATCATCACATTCATGTTTAATTAAATATTTAAATATTTAAAATGTCCAGACAGCAAGAACAGTGCAGCTTACTCTCTTTTTGCTCTGTGTGTGTTTGTGTGCGTGCAAGTGTGTGCATCTGTACTTACAGCAATGGCCTCCAATCGCTGTTTGTACTTCTCGGTCTCATCCATCCTGGCACCTGTCACACACCAAGACAGGACCAACATTTAGAGCTCTGTGGTTAAACAAATACAACAAACACTCTGCTGGATCCATTTGCTTTCCAGGTTTTATCAAGGTGGGGGGTTTGGATAAGGGGTCCCCCCCCAAAAAAAAAATAAAATAAAATCACAGCTGGAATTCCTCTGATATCCTAAAGAGGATTTTCTTCTGTTGGTGTATCAATTTCTCAGCTTTTATGTTGAATTTTTTTTGTTTTCATCTTTGTAAGTGTAAATGTTGGCTGTCATCTGAAGAGGAGAATCAAAGAGCATTTCTTCACAAGTCCCCAAACTCTTGCAATCTCGTTCCTGCAATATCAGAGACAGAGTAGGCAAGCTGATGAGTGGGAGCAAGATCAGAGGCAGGGGTTCAGGTTCAGCCTTCACAGTTGCCAAAGTGTGTAATTTGGCAAGCATAAGGCCACATGTGCCCTTAACTAGAGAGCTTCTCTGACCCACAGTCCCAAATAAAAACCACAAGAACATCCCCCTCTGATCCACAGTTAATCTTCAAGTTTTGTCAAGACGTGCTGTCTGAGAAAAGGAGCAGAGGAAATATTATTTTTCCCATGCAGCTAACACTAAATGGGAAAGTATTTCAGTTCTGCAAAACTCAGAGGTACAAAAGACAGTTTAAAGAAGAGCCATAGCAACCAACTCCTCGACACTCCATCATTCCTGTGCTCTCACAAACAAAAAAACAAGTACTCTGCTTTCAGAACATCTTTTTTTTAAAGTGAACTTTTAAGAAAACAGCTCAGAAATTTCTGGTTTTTCCAAGTTCCCCGGAAGAAAAATAAAAAATAATCATCATGAAAGCCAGAAGTTTACACTTATTGTCATTAATTTAGGGTTTGCAATGATTTTTTTCAAACCCAAACCCTTTTTTAGGGCGAAATATTTTATACAATAACCAACTTGGATAGGTTTTTCAAACACAAACACTTCCATTCATCCCACTGATACTTGGTTTCAATTTCAATAAAGTTCAGGTCAGTGCCATTACAAAAGCTTAACATTAACCTGCTTTATCCAATCCCAAATTAGATGTGAGGAGTCTTTGGGATCATTGTCCCCTCAGTTTAAACCATCTGTCAATCAGGAACACTTAGAAGGGGCATGCACCAGAACGTTGTGAACCAACTGTAGAACAACGCTAGCCCGAGCTACTGCTAATGTCCTTGTTGGACGAGAGGAAGAAAACACAGCTGTACACAGAGATTCTAGCTTCACGCAGCGTCATTGAGCCATCTGGGTAAACGGGCCAATTAGCACACAGCTCATTTAATACCGATGTCCTGGCCAAGTGGGCAGGGAAGTCCTGTCTTTCTGTTGTGAGGTTTTATATGGGGTTATATTTGGCAATTTAGGCTCCTGGACTATTTTCAGCCCCAACAAAGTTTCCTATCCTATATGGAGGCTCAAAGAACAGTTTCCAATGGTCAAAAAACATTGTCCTAGAACCCCTTTATGGAACAGCCAAGGCTCAAACCTCCAATAACCTGGAAACTGCTGGATTATCAGTGTCAGAGTTCACCTTCTACAACTATCCCTTCATGCTTGACTGAAATTTGGAGGAAACAAGGTTTTCAACACTGTACCAACTATCAAGCATGTTGGTGGCAGCATAATGCTGTGGCTCTGTTTGGTTACCAATGACACTGGTGCTTTGCACAAAGTATTTGGAATATTAAAGACAGAGGACTACCTTCAAATGCTTAGATTCTATCTCTTATTAGCAATGACATAGCTAAAATTAGGGCTGGACGATATGGGCCAAAAGTTATATGTCGATATTTTTCAGCTGAAATCCAATTTTCAATATACATCTAGATATTTTTCTTCCCAAAAAGCACTGACAAAAAAGCAATTCAGAATCTAAGCTAAATGTCTCAAATGTCACACATATATTAATATTAACTTCTTGAATAAAATAATGTTTCATTCTTCCGAACCAAAATAGTTATAGCTTTGCCATTAAAAAGTATTGTTTTGGGCAAGGGTGGACTGATGTTGAAATTCAGCCCGGGAGCTTTAGTACTTTGTAAAAAAATAAGTAGGGCATGTTCAGTATGCATCGGACGTTGCTTGCCAACTGCCATTAAACAGAAGTTTATGGCTTTTGGTGTTATTTTCGGTGTTTTTTGTTACAAGTTTTAAATGTCCTACGTTGTTGAACTCACCATACATTTTGAATGTTCCTTGAATGCAACACAGGTGTGCAACGCAACACATTACAGACAAGCTTCTGCCATTCTGCAGTTATGAAGGGTTCTGAAAATTCGAGAGGGGAACAGACGCACTAATGAGCGAACCGGGACTCTGTGAGAACGTTCTCAGCACTCGGAGAAGTGGTGGAACTCTAAAGAGCTATTTCTTTGAAGTGGTGGAACTCTAAAGAGCTATTTCTTTGAAGTGGTGGTACTGCGTACCGTTGCGTACCGGCCCACTTAAAGCAGTGCTAACCAGCGGCTCCTCTTCAACACTCTCCCTCGTGCCTTTGTCTATCTTCAGTTAGTTTTCTGCCCTCCCAGCATGAACTATTTATATAGATATAAACAATTTTCTTGAATCACATATGAAAAAATGACGATATTTAAAAAAAACTTGAGATATCGTCCAGCCCTAGCTAAAATTAAAAATGAAAGTTGGTGAACATTAGGGATGTAACAAAATATCGATACAACAATATATCACAACATTTTATGTCACGATATTGTATTACCATTCAAAAGCAATGAATCAATGTTTTTTTAGAATTTGAATGGAACTAATAATGATGACAGTAATTCTTGTAGAAAAGTTAAAAGTATGACTGGTAGATGGTGGCTGTTTTTCAATATATAGTCTAACTCATAGTATCGCAATATATCGTATCGTCCGCCCTGTATTGTGATACATATCATATCACTAGATTCTTGCTAATACACATCCCTAGTAAACATACATCAAAACTGGTTTTGAAGTAGAGAAAGTAGCCCTGACTTTAACAACACTGAATTTTGTTAACAAAACAAACACTACCAATTCTGCAAAAATGTGTCACATGTCCAGCTAGAATGTTAGAAGCTTCATGATGGTTAAAAAAAGCGATTGGTGAACGCACAACTAACCAAGGCTCATTTACCCAAATATTATTGGTGTGCATGCAGATTTCTGGGAAAATCCACAATAAATTCAGACTTGCGCACCTAATTCTTGTTTTTTAAACTCCCTTAAAGCCTGTGCTCTATCGTCATTCCACCCTGAAAAAAGAACAATTTAAATAAAAGAGTGAAAGCCCTAAACTATAGCATTCCTGGACATGATGACTATCTAAATTTCTGGATGCAACTGTAGTGTCTTCTAGTTATGGAATATCCTGTCCAGTGTGTACAGAAGCTATGTCGCACACACCTACAAACCTTATACACTACAAATGAGGTCTCTCCTTTCTTCCCAGAGGGGGAGCTCAGCACAGTACAGGCTATTGTTGCTCCCTCAGAATGGAAGATCTTCCAGGGCCTTAGAGGGTGTTAGTTATCATAGATAGAAACCTCATCTTCTTGATGCCAGAGGGATTCCTTCTGGCACGCTTCAGGTGTAAGTGGCTGGGTGGGGGGGATCACAAAAGAGGTCCGACATAAAATGCTGGGAAACACATCGGTGTGCTCGGAAGGGAAAAGAGACAGATACAAAAGAGAAGGAGAGAAAGGAAAACAATGTGATGGTGGAAAAATCTAACATGCTTTTCATCATGTGGCCCTAAAAAAAGATGCACACAGGCACAATTCAGAAAAAATACATGGATGCAGAACAACAGAAGTAGAAAAAGACTACTTTTTTTGTGGAAGGCTTTTAAATGACTGAAGGTGCGGTGACAGCTTACAGTATAACCCCCCGTAGGGAGCGAAGGCTCGTATCTCATCAGTGCTCGAGGAGAACGCCTAGAATAGCAGTCTGAGATAAACAAGCAAACACAAACCGAGGCTTTGATGAGGAGGTATTGAGCAGCTCCCCGCAGACACACACTGACTTCAATAATTAAGCATGACACAGGAGAGCAGAGATGGGAGGGCTGACAAAGTCAAAAAGTTAGGAGATGGTAGGAAGATGGAGAGAAAGGAGAAGATAAGAGGGGAATGAGGTAACAAGACATGTAGCACCTGGTTAGCTGGTTTGGGCTTTGGATCTGTTAATGTCTGCATGTAGGGAATGAGCTGTGACGGGAAAGTAAATGGAAACCCTGCACATAAAAGAAGGTATTGGGAGCTCTGGGAGTTGTAGATTAAAGGTGCTTTGGTTTCCAGAATATCCTGAGCACTAGGAACAAGAGTAGCTCAACAAGTCTCTCACTCCAAGTCCTAGTCAAGTCAAAATTAATATTCTCTCATTAGATGAATGCCCAGTAGCCTGCCTATGACAATGCACTGCTGCAGGCTATAAATTCAAATAATGTACTGTTTTATTCTTAAAATAATTGGAATTAAACTAATTGGAAGTGCAGCATAAGCAGGCTGCAGTTTGTGTGTGATTTAATTTTAAGAAATGTCAGGAACCTTTTTCAGGAACCATTGTAGTTTTTAGGACAATGATTTAACCTCTTTTGTTTCCACAGCTTCTACTAGAGTAAAAACAGACTGCATGATTACAAAATGTCTTCCAAAAATGAACCCCGTAGTACATTTGAGATTACTTTCAGGGTGGATTTCTCAGAACATTTATTTCAGTCAACCTAATTTAAATGGTTTTCAAATAATTAATTCTGCAACATTTATCTTGAGACAAAAAAAGAAAAGATTACAAAGACTATTACAATGCCCTCCACAAGGAATATGTCTTATTAACACTTCTTAAATATAGTTGGTAACATTTATTGAGGATCTGTACATTTTACACTTTCCTTGTACCAAGAGATCCCAATGATGTTACACAGTGTAAAAACCCTGATAATCCTGACTAGAGCTCCTTTTCATCTCTCTTTTACCACAAATGCAAGTGAATTCAGAAGTCCCCATCTGTGAACTACATTTAATACTTGTTTTTATTTTACTTTGTTATTGAGATGAAGTCATTTTATTCCCCATTTCTCTTATACACACTTGGCAGCAGTGTGGGGAAGATCCAGGCAACTCTCTCAGTGTCAATAGATGTAATTTACATATCACAAACCCTGCAAAGCAGCTAAAAACACACACAACAAACAGCCATGGGGAAATCAAGGAGTTCAGGGTAAGTTCCAAGGGACAAAGGGTTCAGGGTGACAACATAATGGAAATGTGCCTAAAGATAGACCCTTGGGTCAAAATCAGGAAAACCTGGAATCCAGTAAGTGGAATAGAAGATGGAGAAACAAAGTTAAAATGGCAGAAAAAAATAAGAAACAGGACATTACATTTACATGTTGTGTAATATGTACCATGTTTAATGGGCAGTGCTCACATTTTGAGAACAGTCAGAAGTTGTTTTTTTCTCTCATTTGAATTTCTATATTCTGACCATGGATCCTTACACCTTAACTGTGAATGTTCACACAACTCCCACAATCACCGCGAAGGATTAAGAAGGGAGAGTGGTTTACAAATTTGGTGTGGGACTGAACCTGCACCTCTGTTCAGCCAGAAGACATCTAATATACCTCAAATAAATAATGATTCCAGACTCAGAACACAGAAACCTAATAATGAAAAAACACTATTAAACTTACTTTTCATGAAAAAGTTACAAGATAAAACCATGAAAAGAAACAGAGATCAGTAGGTAATACCCACCAAGGAATTTGTCCATTGAACATTGCTCAGCAAAAACACATACTGATTCCCCTGTAGCGTCTCATAACAACGAAGCTCAGATCATTGCAGACAACAGTGTTTAGCTTTTAAAATATATCCACTCGCAGGATTATGGGCTACCTGACCCAAGAACTCCCATCTACATCTCTCAGCATCAGCCTAGCCCAGTCACACAATGAACCAAGGACACTACAGTCAGAGGCCGTGTTCAAACTTGATATCATCATGTGACCTTTTGATCTCATCTCACATGCAGCCCACATCACAAAGACAGCTGTTAACTGAATAGTAAAACCACAAAGGCATTAGGAGCTCTGCACATGTAGCTCTATTTGTAACTAACATGTTTCAGATTCGTGTCATTTACGAGCATTTCAAAAAGGTCCATTATACATCATCAGAGCCTGAGAGAAATGGGAGGACAAAGACTTCCACTCCCTACAGACCTTACTACTGTGAAATTAAGGAAAGAGCGGTAGTCTCATGAAAAAAGTTACAACACCATGAACCTAAAATGCCTTAAATCACAACAGCTCTCCAGTGAGCTGTTTTCTTTGTAGAATACGACGTATACACAATGATGCAAAGGACCATTTCCTGAATTGATGTAAAGATTTTTATGATGAGGGTACCTCAGCTGACAGTAATTATGAAAAGCAAACCGTTATAAGCTCCCTAGTACACCAGAATTTGTTTTCCAACAATCCACTTGGGTAAAACTTGTTCATGTTGCAACAGCAGTTCGTACAAGTGCTGTTGCATCATCTGAAATTAGCTGGCCGGAGCCCCTGATTTATGCCGCAGTTTTTTTACAGAATTATTCATTTTGAGCAAACAAGGGTAGCGAAAACTTTGGGTAGCTCCACAGCTCACATGAAATCATGTCATTATGTCAACTTGGGAGCCATTGTCATTCTCATCTCAACCATGTGAGATTCCCAGTTTGAATTTTTGTGTGCAGGACTGCGGCGCATATGGATATTTTAACATTTAAGATCATTTACCTTTGTATTCCTGTGGACAGATGTCCTAATATTATCATTAATTTATTCGTGTTTCTTTGCGCACCAAGAAATTGGTTTGTTCCTCTGGCCAGCACCTAGTCATGGCAGAGAACAAACTAGTTTATCGGACCATAACCAGAGCTTGCAGTGGTAGAAACACAAAGAACTGGTGCTTATCAAGCAGTAGCACTAGTTTACTAGACCCAGTTTGATGGAAAATCAGACTATAGGAAAGTCATTTAGTCTAGGTTTAACCAAGTTAACTATTTCACCTTTTGAACTAGTGCTATATAAAAGTAGTCCAGATTCCTTAAATGCAGTAAAATAGCCCTTCACTAAAATTTTGAATCAGAGACTGCAATGGTGACTATTACACAGATTGCACCCAGAAAGTATTTGCAGTGTTTCAGTTTTTCAACAATTAGTTGGTTTTGTTCCAAAATAGATTCAATTAATTTGTGCCTCTACAAACAACACTCCAGATTGAATGACAACAGGTCATTTATCAAATTTATGCAAATATCTTAAAAATAATAATGAAAAAAACAAATAAGAAATGTACATAAGTATTCATAGCCTTTTCTGCATATTTTGCTGATACACCTTTGGCAGCAACAACACCAGGTCATCTTAAATATGATGCCATACGCTTGGCACACCTATCTTTGGGCAGTTGTTCCAAATGAATGGTTCATTACCAGGCCTCTGTGTAGCTGAATGATATGCTGCTGAGGAAATTCATGCATTTGGTTCAGGTGTGTTGCAGAGGGAATGCAGGTAAAAGTTGCAGAATAGGATTCTCACTAATAGCTAATGCATTTTGATCATTCCATCAGCTGGATCTGATCGCCTGTTGATTTGGTTTAGGATTTAACAGAAGAGGCATATTTAATAGCAGAATTCTAATTTGAAATCTACAGCAATACTAGAAAAGTGACGTAACACTTTAAAAGACACTTGTCTTAAAACTGTATTTTAAAATAAATCGGTTATAAAGTGGTTGTAAATGCATACAGAGTTAAATCTTGTCTGTTTGAAAGTCCAGATGCTTCTCATTCTCTGCAAACTTTTCAGCAGACCTTCTTCCATAGCGTTTTCCCCACCCAATTGCAAAAGAATGCAGTGTATATTTGCCAAGCAATGCATGTGAGCATGTTTATATAACAATGTATATTTGCTTTGTGGGGTGTTAGGAGAGGTATACACAAAGTGCTAGTTTGGTGACATCAGCTCTGTGGAAACAGATGGCAGAGCAGAAAGGGGTCTGGAATGCAAACTTTAAGAATCACCCAGCATTAACAGCTCCCATTTTGTGACACCCAAGAATTGCATGATTTGATCTATGATTGAGAATGATAAGCGTGGTGTGTTCTAAATTCTGCAGTTGAAACTTGAAGTTTACATATACCAAATAAAAATAAAAAACACAGAAACACATTTATTTCCTCACTGAAATTAAATCAGACCAAACTTCTCCTGTTTTAAGTCTGTTAGAGTTATCAAAATGATTTATATTTGCTAAATGCCACAATAATGAGGGAAAGACTATGCCTGAGATTTGGGTTCACAGGAATCGGCTGGATTTTATCATCTGAAGAAGATGGACAGTGAATTTTTAATCACAGTCAATAAGCAAATAGAAGGTCTTAATTGCTTTTGGGAATTGCACAAAATCTGAAACACAGGGTGCCAACCAATAGGATACTGCTGCTCAAAAATCAACACCTTAATAATTTACTGTAAAATGCATAAAATACCGTTTTGGACGAACGTTTTATCAAACGAGACTAGATAAAGTCATCTGACCACAATAATAAAAATAATCTCTAGATGAGCTAAGGTGAAGCACTCAGACCTAAGAACACAGTACCATCTGTCAAGCATGGCGGTGGCAGCCTCATGCTGAGGGTCTGGTTTGTTGCCTGCACAAATTGTCCACTGCGCAAAGAGGAGGGTGACCTCCAAATTCTATAACTTTACCTCAGATCAACAGGTAGGTGGTAGCAACTTGGACAAAATTGGTTGTTCCAACAGAACAATGACACACATCAACATTGGTTTTGGAGTGAATAAAGGGGACCAGCATTAATCAAAAACAACCAATTTACCACAAACCAAACCAGTTTAAATTCGCTTCTCTATTTTTGATAAGAAGCAAGGTAAAATATCCATGCCAGAATGACACCAGGACAAAAAAAAAAGGACAAAAAAAGAAAAAAAGGGACAAAAAAGAGGAGTATAGCTACTCTGCTACCTGTCAAGTAACATTTAGAGAAAATCCACACTAAATTTAAACATGTGCACAGAATTTCTGTTAAAATTAGTGGAAATTAGATCATTTTACTATGGAAAATGTGTGCTTAAACGCATGATTATAAGCCAAAAATTAATACGAAATACTGTTCATGATTTGTGTTTGTAAATATTTGGCATTTACTGTATATATTTATCTAAATTTAACACTAAAAAATAAAAAAGGCTCCTAACACAAGACAAATACTTGGATTTTGAAAGGGTTCTGAATATAGTGGAGGTGGTGTGGGGGCAGAGAGCGTCATTAAAAGGCCACCATGTGACTTTTCCTATTGTACGATAATAATTATGCTGCTGGCTGCCCTGCTTTGAAGAAAGCTGAGGTCTCTGGAGCATTTTTTCTTAGACTTTCCTGCATGGAGGTGGAAGATCATTGTAAAAACAAACTCTGCAGGAGGTAAAAACTGGGATGGTTTGGAGAATCAGAATTTCCTCCTCCGGATTTTAATATATAATTTTGTTCAAGAAAAAGTCTTGCTACACAGCAAATAGTGAATAGTGCAGGGGTCCATTTATGATTGCACAAATTGAGTATATATAAGCTTGAGATAGCAGAAGACCTAAAAACAAAGCTGTGCAATTTAGAGTGGAGTTCAGCCTGAGTTGTTTCAGATTTCCTGCGAAACAGACAGAAACCATGCCAAGGCCATTGCAAATTGAAAATATCCTCCCACCCATCTGTTTAGGAACAGGAAGAGCACAAACAATGTCCACCAGACGATTAGAGATGGAACATGCAGTCAGTCGCACGATCTCTGAACCTGAGCTTCCTCGACTGTCATCACCAGCCATCGCTCAGGAAGAGCCCGACTCAAACAGCCAGCAAACTTTAAAACAGATTCTTAGAACTTCAATTGCAGGCGGGGGGAAATGAGAGGCAATCACTCTGTAGCTTGAGGGATGGACAGAGTGAATTGTTGTAAAAGTGCTTTTTCATCAGTTATTGATTTTCAGCTCCTTTACAGACTCTGCAGCAAGAATCACGTTATTGGAGATGGATATCCTCCGTATTGAGATAGAAATAAATCTCTCACACAGTGGAAGGCTGTGTGTACCGCACGTGTGTGGGTGGTATGGGTGGAATTTGTGAGGGCTGGATGGCACTGCTGAAACAGCACAAGGTTCTTCTGATTGACAGTCCAGGTCAGCGGAACGAAAACACTACATTCCAGCTCTGTGCGTGTGTGTCTGCAATGTTCTGGACTCTTTTGTGTCACAACTAATGGACAGTTGCATTTTGGAGCATGCAAGGTCTAACTGCAGCCTAACATCTACACCTCCTGAACCTGTTCACATTTTATCCCCTAACATCCACAATTGTAGTGCATTATTGAGGAGAGGAAGAAAATATTTTTTATTGTTTTTTTTATTTCAATTGAATACAAATCTGAAAAGTCTGCAGAGTATTTGTTTTTAGCCCCTCTGAGTCAATACTTTGTAGAACCACCTTTTTTAGTGCCTTAGCAAGATTGGAGAAATATACATTACGCCGCAATTATATATTGCTTTCTATAAATTTAGGATTTAATTTAGAAAGTAATCAATTATTTGTTTTGTCGTACAATTTATTTAAACAAGCAGGTGACGATGCATTCTAAAATAAAGCAAGGCAATTTTATATGTATAGCACATTTTCAACAAGTGCACACATTTTACTTTACACAGTCATGTGTGTATGAACTGATTTAACCCTTTGTGCTTTCTGATTTACCTCAGTGGCAGCTGCTCCAGTGCCGTAGTTGATGAACGAAAAGATGAGAAATGGGCAGAGCAAGCCTACCTGGAGACCTAAAAACTGATGCCTTGTCCACACGTAGCCAGGTTTCTCACAAAACAAAGATTTTTTCTACGATTTGCCCTGTCATCCGCAGGAAAACGCAGATTTACGGCACCAAAAACTATTTTCTAAAAACTTCCGACTAACATACAGATTTGCGTTTTCTCCGTTTGAACCATTTGCTTGTGGACAGAAATAACTAGAGTTTTAGGTTACACGATGTGTGTGACAAAAATGCTCCAACATCACTTCTGCAGCCTGTGTTTACACTCAGAAATAGCATTTATGCCCTCAGAGCTGTGTTGGCATTATTGATTGTCCAAGTGCTTTTTGCTTGCTTGTGTTTGGGGAACTACTGCCCCCTACAGGTTTGGCAGGTCTATGAGTGTGCTTAATAATGCTCTTATGCATTGGGGGGGGAGGAGGGGGAGGGGGTTTGTTGTAAAGGACAGCTCGGTCTATATAAGAATCATTTTATTTTAGTTCAAGCTGTATGCTTAGGGTTATCATACTGCTAGAAAGTGCAGTCTCCACCAGGTTTTCTTCCAGTACCCCAGAAGCTTTGTCCTTCGGCTGCCGCCTAAACAACTGACCAGTATCCCGGTTCCTGTGGGAGAAATAAATCCCCACATCATGATGCTGTAACGACAAAATTTTACTGTGGTTCCACAAGGTGATGGGAAGTGTTTTCCCTAAGACAAGAGTGTAGCCTGTTGGCCAAAACATTCAACCATCAAAAGCATCTGCCCAGAGCATCTTCCAATATGGTGTGAGAAACTGCAAACAAGACTCCTTATGGCTTTTAGTCAGCAGTGACTTTCTCTTTTCACTCTTCAATAAAGGCTAAATTTGTAAGGTGTATGATTAATAGTTACCCTGGTAACAGACTGTGGCAATGGGCCTCATGGCTGGTTCCCTGATAAATCATCTCCTTTTCATCCTGTTAGTTGAGGTGAACCACCATGTTTTTGTAGGTTTGCAGTTGTGCCCAATTCTTCAATTTTGGGTAATGGAAATGTCAATGTTCAACGAGATGTTTAAATATACATTTCATACAACCTAATCCTGCTTTAAGCTCCTACACAGTTCTCTGTCCTGTCTATGTTCTTTGGTCCTCTGTCTGTCACTTATGCTCTCTAACAAACATATGAGGCCTTTACAGATCAGCAGCCTTTATACTGATAATAAATTCTCAGACATTGACACCATTTACTTATTAAATTACTTCTGAAAATGGGTTGCACCGGATTTTATTTTAAGGAATCATAGTAAAGTGGGAAATTGATGTATCATTTACCTTGTACTTGACAATTACGCAGTGCTTTACATTGCTCCATTACATCAAATCCCAATAAAATACAGTGAGGTTTGTGGCTGTAATGTTACTAAAAAGGCTCTGAGTGACTGTGAGGTCCAAATAATGAGTACACCTCTGAACACACAAGAAGTTAATCTGCCTGTCACATAAATACCTGTGGGTTAACTTTTGAGATACATACGGTAAGCCTGCTCAAATGATCATAAGGGAGCACGTAAGCTTCAGAGCATCAAAGGCATGACTGCAAGGAAAAAATCAAACGAAATCTTCTAACAGGTCCCAGTGTTCAGTGGTTAGCAAGTTTAATGCACTGACAATCTGACTAAACAGTGTTGAGAGAAGAGACAGTGATAAAAAAGGGGGAAAAATAGCCTACCAAAGAAGCAAATTCCTTTTGCGGCTATTAAAGAGACTGAAGGCGATCAACAGTGAACTGTCAGGTACCACACATACACACGATAAACAGACACACACGTATAGGAGTGCATGTATCTGCGTGCACAGAACAGAGTCTCTATTGAGCAGGAGGTAGATAGATTTTAGCCTTTGTCTGCTGTTGGCCACTGCAGAAATAATTGTACACAAAACACACACCCACTGCTTTTCATCTAAACTCTGCTGTGGCTGCTCAGGAATGCAATGCGACAGATGTTTCCAGGTTACACTGCTAAATCAGTAATGATTTCCTTTGGTCTGCTTCATACATTTGCTTAGGTTCATGCAGTCAGAACCGAGGAGAGGAAAAATCAAGTTTAGATCTATGCGTTTAATTTGAAAACAATCTCAGCTTGGTAAATTAACTAGGAAATTGAACAAAAAATGTTGCAGCTAAGCCAAGCATGTGACAGTTATATTGCTGTCGATTAAAAAAGGAAAACTTGTAACATGTAATCTTAGGAAAACAGAAAACAAAATTAAGACTAGTAGACCCTCATCTAAAGCAAGGTTCCAGCAACTTCTTCTAATCAGAGACATCGTACAGTGAATAAAGATAGCTTCCAGTGCTGCGTCAGCAGAATGCGTAACTCTTTACTTGAATCGTTAAGCAGCACTTGCCTGTGTAGAAGTCCAAGACTCAGTTTCTCAAACTGAGGCTAATGATTATAAGAGTCTTCTGTTTTAACTGCTTTCCCTCCATCCAGTAAACCTAAAGGGGTTCAGTAAAAGTGGATTATTTTGAAGTTTTTTAAAGAACTTCTTTAAGATTACTAACAGGACTGTTGTGCAGTGCAGACAGAGTATCTGCATAGCGTAACATAAGATCAAAGAACAATATTATTGAGTCACTGCACAGACATTTGAGTACCTTACAAGCAGTGAGTGGAGCATATGCTACGTCCCTGAGTAGTGACACTTTTGTCTTAGAATTTATTTACTTTTTATAAGTCAAAAACAAAAAAACTTTGTTGACATGGCAGATTAAACTGTATGTGCTGTAGCATCAAATGCAAAAAATGCGATGCTGCACGATTATTTAAAGGGGTTGATATTCATGAGTCACAGAATCAAAAGGAAGGTATGGAATAGCATTGTACATTTTCATACCGTTAAATCCCTATTCCTGAAGTTGCCTAAAACTGTTACAAAAGAGGCTAAATCTAATTTGCCAAAAGTGATTATTTATGCAGCAGATAACCATCAGCAATCATTTTATTGTTACTTTGCATTATTGTTCTTCACTGTGGTTTTGACAATGACCAGATTAAAGATTAGCGGGGTCAACTCAACAGACCTTTCACTTTCTAACTAAAATATCTATTTCTCACATATTGCAAGTAAATATTCTCAATAAATACAGAGCTAATTCTGCTATGCAACTTGAATGAGCCCTAGGAAAGAGGTTTACGTTATTTCAAGATCTAAGTGTTTTCTTTGTTTGAGAACAAAATGCAACAAAATTTACATCCAAATGTTTGGTACAAAATGCAATAATGTAATATAATTTGTCTCATCTCCTATTACGCATCCTGTGAAAGCATTACAAAGCATTACAAAGTTTAACAAATCAGATTAGATCATTCAGATTACGATCATCATCATCCAAATTAAGGTTCAGCAATCCCATTCCTAAACAAACTATGGGATTTAAATAATAATTCAAGTAAACAAAAAGATAGCAGATTTATTGTTAAATTTGTTGAAGCTTCTTCCTGCATTCCCACCATATCACTCCAACATGGTTACCAGACACTTTTATTCAAGATTAAACTAAAAACAAAAGAAACAATTCTACTAAGTCCTATTTACTGAGCCTAGTGGCATGGTCAGACCACAGTTTGTCTACTTTTCATGCCTTCTGCCAAAACATACAGATGGCTGAGGTAAGTCTAATTACTGAAAATGGCTACATGAAAGCTCTTTGAGTGCCACCATTTTTGGTAAGGTTTCTGATAAGTAAACTAGTCCAAACTCACCATCTGCCAGTTGCATCTGCACATTTGAAATTACAAATCTGGAAGAATGTAGGATAAGAGAGTTGTGGCCTAAGCAACAAACTGAATTGAGAAAATATAAGCAGTGCACTCATTACACCAGCACAAAGGCTATAAGGATTAAAAACAATATCCAAGAGAGAAATACCTTACCATTTCTAAAAACACACACCAGAGGTTTTAGGCTGCTAAGCATAGCTCCATGAAACTGCAAACTTCTCTGTTTTTTTCAATTTTCAGATGCACAGCTACTGAAAAAACTACTACCCTTAATGGTGCTGTGATCTGGTCTGTCTCGGTGCACTTCAGTGGAAACCTCTCCAATGTGTTTTAATTGCAAAAGCTGACAAGGATCAAGCCATGTACCACAGCATTGATATTTGGCTGGTTGCACAGACCTTCTTTCATCCCTTCATCACACCCTCAACCAACAAAGCCAAATGAGTCGAGCTTTCAGAATTATCAAAAATATTAGCCTCATCTAAATCTTCAACTTGTATTTTGGACCCAATCTCAACCAAATTATTTAAAGAAGTGTTCCATTTGGTTCCTGGCCCCATTTTGGATATGATGAATCTATCCTTAGTAAACGGATACGTACCACAGGAATTTAAAATAGCTGTAATTAAACCTTTACTCAAGAAACCTTCCCTTGATCAAGATGACTTAGTGAATTACAGACCTATATCTAACCTTCCTTTCTTATCCAAAGTCCTTGAGAAAATAGTTGCTAATCAAGTCTGTGAACATCTAAACAGTAACGAGCTGTTTGAAGAGTTTCAGTCAGGTTTTAGAGCTCATCATAGCACTGAAACAGCACTGGTGAAGGTTACTAATGATATTCTCATGGCCTCAGATAATGGACTGGTGTCTGTTCTGGTTTTGTTAGATCTCAGTGCTGCTTTTGACACAGTCGATCATAATATTCTCTTAGAAAGGCTTGAACATGTTGCAGGGATCAAAGGAACAGCACTAGGCTGGTTTAAATCATATTTGTCTGATAGATTCCAGTTTGTTCATCTAAATGATAAATCATCTTCACTCTCAAGGGTTACTTGTGGAGTTCCACAGGGTTCTGTCCTTGGACCAATTCTTTTCACCATATATATGCTTCCAATTGGTAGAATCATTAGACAGCATGGGATAAATTTCCACAGCTATGCCGATGATACACAACTATATTTATCCATAAATCCTGATAAACCCAGTCAGTTAGGTAGATTACAGGCATGTCTGGAAGACATAAAAGCATGGATGACCCTAAACTTTTTGCTTTTAAATTCTGACAAGACAGAAGTTGCTGTCTTTGGACCAGAAGTTTTTAAACAGAAACTGATTAGTCAATCACTTCATCTGGATGGCATTAAATTGTCCCCCAGTAATAACGTAAAGAACCTCGGCGTTATTTTTGACCAAGACTTGACATTTAAATCCCATATTAAACAGGTTTCTAGGATTTCTTTCTTTCACCTCCGGAATATTGCTAAAATTAGAAACATCCTGTCCAGGAGTGATGCTGAGAAACTAGTCCATGCATTTGTTACCTCAAGGCTGGACTACTGTAATTCTTTACTATCAGGAAGTCCACAAAATGCCATTAAAAGCCTTCAGTTGATCCAAAATGCGGCAGCAAGAGTTCTGATGAATATTAAAAAGAGAGATCACATTTCTCCTGTTTTAGCTTCCCTTCATTGGCTCCCTGTTAAATCCAGAATAGAATTTAAGATCCTTCTTCTTACATACAAAGCCCTTAATAATCAAGCTCCATCATACATCAGAGATCTAATTGTTCCATATGTTCCTAAAAGAGCACTTCGCTCTCAGACTGCAGGTTTACTTGTAGTTCCTAGGATCTCTAAAAGTAGAATGGGAGGCAGATCTTTTAGTTATCAGGCTCCTCTCCTGTGGAACCAGCTCCCAGCTTTAGTCCGTGAGGCAGACACTCTGTTTACTTTTAAGGCCAGGCTTAAAACTTTCCTTTTTGATAAAGCTTATAGTTAGAGTGGCTTAGGTCATCCTGAGCTATCTCTGTAGTTATGCTGCTATAGGCTTAGACTGCTGGAGGACAGACTTACCAATTTTCTTCACTCTGCTACTTCCTTTTCTCCTACGACTCTCCAGTTGTATTACAGTACATTCTGTTATTTCGACTGTTAACTTTGTTTTCTCTCAGTGTTTTTCTCCCCATCGAAGATACACCTGGTCTGGTATCCTGCTTGGCTGCAATGCCCTGTTGGACGGGGGTCATCGACTGGGATGATCCTCTCAGTAACTGAACATCCACTGTGTCCTGTTATCAACTTTTTACTTTCTGTAACATAGAAAGTTCTCTTATATCGGATCTTCTGTTCCTTCTGTGTTCTGCTCTGTCTTCTCAAACCCCCAGACGGTCGTGGCAGATGGCCGCTCCTACTGAGCCTGGTTCTGTTGGAGGTTTCTTCCTGTTAAAGGGGAGTTTTTCCTCTCCACTGTCGCTACATGCTTGCTCAGTATGAGGGATTGCTGAAGGATTGCTGTGGTTGGAAATCTGCCCAACCTCACGCCAATGACTGACGCAATCTGCTGGGATTCCTTAAATAGGAAACTTTTTAACTGATTGGAATGTTTGTATAATTGTATTGAAATGACTTCTTGTTAAGTGCCTTGAGATGACATCTGTTGTGAATTGGCGCTATATAAATAAACTGAATTGAATTGAAAATTGAATTTTGCCCAAAATTTCACGATACATGGCCCCAATCATCCTTTCCTTAACATGGATCAGTCGTCCTGTCCCCTTTGCAGAAAAGCAGCCCCAAAGCATAATGTTTCCAACCCCATGCTTTACTGTGGGTATGGTGATCTTGGGATGCAACTCAGCATTTTTCCCCCTCCAAACATGGCGAGTAGCGTTTATACGAACGAGTTCAATTTTGGTCTCATTTGACCACAAGAGATTCTCTCAATCCTCCTCTGGATCATCACAATTTTGACGGGCCTGGACATGTGCTGATTTAGGCAGGGGGACCTGCAGGATTTTAATCCATGATGACGTAGTGTGTTAATAATAGTAACCTTTGTTACTGTGGTCCCAGCTTTCTTCGGGTCATTGAACAGATCCCGGCGTGTAGTTCTGGGCTGTTTTATACTGATAAGGAGTTGAAACGGGTGCCATTATCACGGGTAACGATTGGAGGACAGAAGAGCTTCTTCAAGAAGTAGTAACAGGTCTGTGAGGGCCAGAGTTATCGCTTGCTTGCCCCACTGTGTGTGTATATATATATATATATATATATATATATATATACACATACACACACTTCAGCCCTTGTTGCCTCAGAAGAAATTGTTCAGAGAAGACATGAGGTCTCATCTTAAGGTGCTTGGTGAAAGAAGATTATGAAGTTGTGTTTTTAAAATGAAAAGTACTCAGTGATTAAGAAGCCATTACTCCAAAGGCAAAATGAAAAGCCAGATTACGGTTTGCAAATGCACCCAAAGACCTGCGTGTAAAACAAATCTATAATCTAAGTGCTTGGCCATAATGACCACTGTCGCATTTAGGTAAAAAAGGGCCATAAGCATAATAACCTGATCCCAAATTTCGCAGTGGCACCATCATGTTGCTAAGTGTTTGGGTGCAGATGGAATGGTGCACTTCTTTTTAAAAAATGACCTTCATAGAATTACCATCACACAACCCTAATCTGGCTGCACAGTGGCAAAGTTGGTAGCACTGTTGCCTTACAACAAGAAGGTCCCAGGTTCGAATCCTTTCTGCATGGAGTTTGCATGTTTTGACAGAGCATGCGTTAGTTCCCTCTGGGTACTCCGACTGTTAGGTTAATTGGTCTCTCTAAATTGTTTCTGTATCGCTCTGTGATAGACTGGCGACCTGGTTATAGTGTACCTCTCACCCAATGCATGCTATTTGTCCATAAAAAGCCTTGCATTGTTGAACTTACATTTCCTTGGCATTTTGAACTCTTCATTCTGACTTACATGCGCCGAATCGCTTTGGCATTAGCTCCATGAGTTATATTTAAGGGCCTCAGAGGGTGGTGTGTCACCTGCCTGACAAAAAATGCATGAGTCACCAATTTCTATTTATTGATCCGTTTCTTATTTTGCATTACTTTTTGTAAAATATTTTGTAAAATTCCCCAAAAATCTCCAGGACCTACTAAATTCCAAAACATTTCCAGGTCCTGGAAATTTGATTTTCAAATTCCATGACTTTTCCAGGTTTTTCATGACTGTACGAACCCTATAAATGAAGGTTTACAGTAAACATGTCATTATTCAGTAGAACTAATCTACAAATGAGTGGGCAGCGGAATCTAAAAATCAAAAAAAAAAGGGGGGGCAGTGGAAAACTACCACCTTTTAAAAAAAGGTGGTGGTTTGGGCTGATTTTTGGATCAGTGCACAACCATTTGTTTTCAGGTCCACTCAGTCATGACCTTGCTCAGAACAGGAGACAGTGGTTTATCAACTGCCCCCGTTTACAGTAAGACAGTTAATCGTTGTTCCTTTATTGTTTTGGGACACACAAACTGTCTATCAACAGCTTTATCTTAGAAACATGGAGCAAAGGCAAATTAGGGACATATTAAAATGCAGGATAAGAGAGAAGGCAGCATTTTAACCTTGATGTGGAATGCACTGTGTTTGTTGTGCTGAACTCCACAGATGGGTGATTATAGCTGAAGGTAAAGTTTCCTTGAGGCGCTAACAGAACATCAGTGAACTAAAGCAATTAAAGCTCTTTATCCAGAGCATCACACAAGATAGTGTGCAGATGGAAGTGTACTTCTGGGATTTCTCAGGCTTAATCGGACTCAGCACTAAGAAGAAATTAACAATAGAAAGATGAGTCCCAGAAATATAAGCAGGAAAAAAAGTAAAATCCTGCAGGCAAACAGAAAGGTTCAAATGAGTGAGAGAACAAGAATTTGAAGAAGTGATGAGAATAGGGGAAAATCAGATCGTGAGGCACCTGCTCTGACAAGTCCTAACAAGCAACTGAGGCTGTTACTTCTCAAATATGTTCTTCATCAGGTTCCTACTGACACACTACAATGTGCCTGCTTCCACCCTATCAGTATCTTAAGTGTAGACTTACTCAGGACGTAGGGCTTTTTGAGTCACAGTGTGACGCCTGTGCTTTTTCACGCTGATGATTAGGCATGGACCATTCATAATTATGAAGGTAAACCAATATTGTAGGCATTTTTAGAAAGGACAACAAGAAAGTCCACCACGAAGTTAAGTACACAAAAAGGAAATGGGCTGACTGTGAGGGACTGTTACCAATAATCAAGGTTTTTGAAAGTTTCCATTCATGCTGTTCCCATGTTTCAAAGTCCTTCTAAAGAAATGCCAGAGAAACTGAACCAGCGACAAGAGATTTCTCCCACTGCCCTTTCCCACCTGTTGTTGTCCACTGCAGGTAAGCTGTCTGAAAGAAGATTCCTACACTTTGACCTCTGTTTCAAAAGACACACTGTGGCAGCATTATAGGGTAGTAGAGCGGTGTATCCTTTGAATGTGCCGTGGTGGCATGGAGAGGTGAGAATATTGTGCCATTCGTTGGTAAGAAGTTGTTAAGCAACTGTCAGCAGGCTCTATTTTACCAAGTACCCTGACTAATCAACCAGCAAATATTAACTTGTTATACTCCCAGTGTAAGAAAACCTCTGGTCCTGAGCTTGAACCAGTGGGCGGAGATTGTTAAGTGTAAAAGACGCAACAACCACCAACGACAAATATCGGGAATCAAAAAGCGAGCAGCGCAATCGCTGCTTCTACCAACCTTTGTCAAGGCATGACAAAGGCTGGTAGAAGCAGCCATCACTGTCTCATCGTCTCCCATCCTTCTCTCCCGGTTTTCAGCCCCCAGCTCTAACAGGACATTAACACACATAACAAGCCATCCATTTATTGATGGACTGCTTCTTCTGTTGAACTTCTCTGTCTTGATTCTATTGCAGCAACAAGTCATGCAGTCTGGCATCTTCCATGAGGCAGTGTGACAAGAGTTACCATCATAGCTGACATTATACCCTTAAAATCCCATACCAGCTCATTCCTTTTGATAACTAACAATTACACAAATTCACATAAAAACATTAATTGCATATCCATGTAGGTCATCATAAGGAAACTACATCTTAATTGAAATGTTTATGTATAAACATCAAATGATTATGCAAACTCCAAGTAAGATTCACAGTGAAGCTGGTGCATTTGTAGTGGCAAAAACAAGGTTTGCCTTGACTGCTTTTGGCTTTCTGAGAAAATAAAGTAATCCTCAACTGTTAGTTTTAAGCAACTGCAGAATCTTTAGAGGCAAACCAGTAGAATATATGTCCACTTTCATCCAGAGACAAATGGCTGCAATGTATCTATTCATGTTTTGCTGTGGTTTAATCGCTCACCAAGCTATGTTACAAAGACCCAACTACAGGAATGAGAAGCATGTTTTGACAGGTGGTAGTCCCATAGAGCAACAGAATAACATTAAGCAAATGCTCTGAAATGAAAACGTTCTTATTTGGTGGGAATACTAATGCAGATTTGCTTCAGGCTCTATTTATTCACAAACTAGCCATAGATTAGAAAGGAAGCAGTACCTAAGCCAATGTGAACACAACCAGCTCAAATTCATCTATGATTTAAGTTCTTTTTAATTTTATGAAGATGTTTTTCCCCGCTGCACCAATGCAAATACTGCCTTTTTTTTCAATATTCAAACGGAAGTCTATAGGACATGTTTTGGCTTGCTCCAGTCCTTTGTCTGTCTCCGAGTGCAGGATTAATGTGTGTGTGTGTGTGTGAGTGGGTGTGTGTGCGCATGTAAAACGGGTTTGGAAAGGAATGCACAAACGGTGTAATCCAGTCTCGTTTAGGCTATTGTAAAAGAGTCAAAAGCCAGTGAGGCTGCTGGGCCTCAAAGCATCAGTCACAACTACACAAATATTCCCAGATAAACTGCAGGTTAAACCTAATCTGAGTCATTAGGATGGAACAGAATAACAATACAGAAACACAATTCAACATTGCTTTCATATTAGGCCACTTAAACTCTTAAATTCTCCATATAAAAAAAAAAATCAGGAGTGCAACTAGTTGTTGAGTACTGGTTGTCAAATTGATTTACCTTCATGTTGTGCAACATAACCTTTACCTTCCCTCTCTACATTTCATAGAGGTCAACCAAACAAATCCCCTGCTAACTATTGAAGCCTAGGGTAAACAAACCATGTTTGTAACTGCCAGCCACTAAAGAGTCTGTGCTTATTGATGTGATTGGACAAAAAGAAGAATGTGAGAAACTGTAGCTACATCTTAATGTAGGTATCACAGATTTCGTTTGGATGATTCGAATCTTCTCAACACGATCAAACTTGGTGTTTCTGGCACAGTCCAAAAATAGCTGTGCTCTGGTGAAAAGCAACTTCTTCTTTATGTTCATCACTAGGAGTAGCATATTTCCTGATGCAAAATATCACTATAATAAAGCATTGCCATGTTTTTCCTCAAAGCTGGAGTTTGTCTCATAAAGCAATATTCAGATGCATGTCAACATGTGAATGTGTCTGGAGAAGATAGTTTCAGGTGTTTTTATGAGCCCCGGATTCTGTGAAGGTTTTATTGATAATCGTTATCTTACCTGTAATAGAAACATGTCATATCGCTGTGAGATTGTTGGGAAAGTAAATAAATCCTCAGAGTTGTGAAAGCTCACAAGCTAGTAAGACGTACACTGTATCCATCTGCTTCATCAGCTGATTTGATGGATTGGCTGATTCAAACAACTATGACACCTGGAACGCACAGGAACACACCATATTTGATGCTGTTTAACAACCGGCAGTTTGATGAGCAAATTTTAAAATTATTGGACGTCTGGCATTCGTCTCGGTGCAACTGAGTGAAGCCAAAGCGCGAAAGGCGGAGCTAAAATTTCCAGGAATGTCATTCGTTGGCGAATGTATTTCAAAGATGAAGGCTCAACATGGATTCAGCCATTCACACGACTCACACGTATGTATTCTGAATAGCAAAAACTACACTTACGAGAATACCTTCATTAGTCGGTGGAAGCAATTACACATCAATGAGCACATATTTTTGAAATGAAAAAGGGTTTTTTGCTAAGAATTAACTCAAAAAATACACAATGTAGCTTTAATGTTTAAATTAAAAAAAAATATTTGTGATCTGTGGGGGGTGGGGGTGGCACAGTTGTGCAGTTGGTAGCACTGTTGCCTTGCAGCAAGAAGGTCCTGGGATCAAATCCTGGCCTGGGGTCCTTCTGCACGGAGTTTGCATGTTCTCCCTGTGCATGCATGGGTTCTCTCCGGGTACTCTGGCTTCCTCCCACAGTCCAAAAACATGACTGTTAGGTGAATTGGTTTCTCTAAATTTCCCTTAGGTATGTGTGTGTGTGTGTGTGCGTGTAAGGTTGTTTGTCCTTTGTGTCACTGTGTTTCCCTGCGATAGACTGGAGACCTGTCCAGGGTGTACCCCGCCTCTCGCCCCATGACACCTGGAGATAGGCACAAGCCTCCCCCGCAACCCTGCATAGGAATGACGGCTACAGAAAATGGTTGGATGGATGAATGGTTGGATGGATGGATTTGTGATCTGAATAGCACCCTGCACTGAGACAGCTTTACTTACAGAGCTCTAGCAAAGCAGCAAAACTGACTCATTTTCTAACTGTATGCCCAGTTAGAACAATGCCTAACAGCTGCAAGAGAAATTAAGTACAATTAATTCCACCTACTCTAAAGAAAAATGTCCATATTGCACATGCAAAACATTTCTAGCAGTTTGCAGAACAGAACCCCAGCCAACGGGAGCCCACCAAAAAAGCTGACTCATTTCAGTGTGGGACTAAGATCTTCCTTTGGTGTGCTGTGCAATTCAACATCAGGTGAGTTTCCTCTAAATTAGTTCTGAACTGGCAGAGAAATAAAGATATGATTTACCAAATAGTTGACTACATAAACCACATCACAGATTAGCTCCAGCTTCTGAAGGATGTGCAACAGTAGACAGCTTCCTGGCATTGCTCAGTGCGTGCCGCATATCAGTTTCTTTCACAAGCAGGACACCAACCCCGCCAAAAATGTGCCAAAAAACTGCATTAACTGGCGTTTTGCTGTTTTTTGGTTCATTCATAGTGTCAAGTAATTGTTTTTCTTTTAAACATCCAAAAGTTGGTCTTCCAGTCTAAAATGTGTTTTAAACCAAAAAGAAGGGTAGATCTTGTTTGCTGGATGCTGTAGTGTTGATCAGTCCTACCTGTCACCAAACTAAAATGACTTTCATTGTAGAGTCTCCTATTTTCTGCCTAATGAAGGCTACAGCATGCCAAATAATTACATTTTGTGGTCATCTGACTACAAAGCAAAAAACCAGAAGTCTTCTTCTTCGCCCAGATTAGATTTTGCAAAGGTCTAGAGGGCTTCTGAGTGCGTAAGTTGAAGAAGGGAATTCCTCGTTATTCTCCATCCTAGAAATTCAGCAGTATGCAGTATCTGGTGGTCTAATGATGTTGTCATCAGCATGGCCACCATTATTTAGGGTAGCCGTGGTTCTGATCCTTGGATTATTTATGTACCTCTCACACAATCAGCTTTGTATTGCTCTGGTCAATGCTGACTTCCTATCACACCCTGTGAGATTTTTCAGTGTAGAAAATCTTGTATTTTTTTAATAATACTTGCTACTCTGGCAACTCAAACTTGGAGATATTTTCATGTGGCTTTGTAGCTCTTTGCTGAATTGTGAGCAGCCACAATGCACAGCTGCCGGTCCTCACTGAGGTCTTTCTTTTAGCCATGACTCGCCACAAACCAGCACCAAAGAGCTGCTGTTTTTATCCTGCAGCGTTGAAGAAAACAGCTGTTCCCAAATAATCAGAATAATTAGAATGCTCTAGAACTGTATGGTGTTCTATGAGAGTGTGCAGAACCTCGAATTTCCACACACGTGCTCACAATTTCCAATGGCTAAGAATAATTTCAAACATGCTATTTCATATAAAGTGCAATCAAACAAAGAAATTGTTTCTTTTTTGCCAAAGTCTATGGAACATTGTAGTATTTTGAGAAACATCTATATACTCCAGTCAGAAGAAAACACATTAAAAGATTAAAAGCTTTATATCCAGATCTGCCATGGGTATACTGTTGGGCCTAACAGTAAAAACTACTGGACAAAGCATTATTAGGAGTCCAAACTTTAGTAGCACAGATCTGTTAAGAAACTAACTTTGTTTTTGCCTAAATCTTTTTCTTGACCCATATTCCAGTATGAAAATGCTTTGAAAATATAGTTTCTATAAACCTGTGTCAGCAGTAACCACCAGAAAACTAAAGAATTGGAACATAGCATCCTCATGGATAAGAGGACCCACTGTTTCCCAGCAGAACTCTGTCCAAAGCCCATCAGCTATCCCACGTTCCCACAGTTCATCTGGGTGTCATGACTTCCCCGAATAAAAGGGTAATTCAGACTATTTGAAATCTCTGCTATGAGACAATGAGCCAACAGTATCTTACCTTAAAGTGAACCGATAGCATTTATTTGGACTGCTATAGTGTTGTTGTTTATTTTACGTTTGCATTACCATGGAGGAATTTTTGGCCCTGCACTGCCAAAAATCAAATCTTTGTTTCCTTCTTTACTCTGCAATCCACATAAGAAAACACAAATTTTGGTCAATATTTAACAGGTTTTCTATCACTAAATAACTTTTGGTAGGTCCGGCTGGGGAAAGCTCACAGTGAGCCATCTAACTCTTGCAACACCAATCAAGTTTTAGGGATCTCTAAAGAACACTGCAATAATGCCCCCCCCCCTAAAGTAGAAATAAACAGCAAGAGTAAAAAGAAGGATATTTGGACTATGGTTCACTTTTGAGTGATGAGGCATGGCAGGTATCTCAGACATGTTTGGACAGATAAGATGACATCATGCAGAAACATGCTGCAAGTCAGGTAAACGCTGTGGGAAGCAATTTAACCCACATTAGTACAGCAGACTCAGGTTTAAAGTGACACCTATACTTTTAAGCTGAATGAGTGGGTGTATCCAACATTTTAACTGCAGGTTTTAGTTTCTCTTTCATTATGAACTGAAAATGTATAGTCTGAAAAAATGCTTACGACCCTGAGAGCCACTCAAACTTTGGGAAAACAAAAGTCCTTTAACAAAAACAAAAAAACTTTATTCATAACTGTTCTTTAAAATCTCTCCCAGTTAAAAAGATTTTAAAACGGTAATTTGAAGTAGATCAGTTTATTTAAGTTCAGCTCACAATTGTAGCTTTTACTGTTTGCTTTAGTTAAAACAAATGCAGTAAATGGAGGGAGTATTGACAGCTTTTTTTCCAAGGCCTTCTTTAAAAGGACATAGATATGAACTCGTTTTTCATTTACATTCTTAGTTTCATATCTAGTCTGCCACGTCCTAAAATTGTCATAAGACTTTGCCTCCAATCCTTTTTTTCTTAGATTTTTCAATATTTCCAAAACTAAATTAAAGTTAAATTAATAAAGTATGTGCTGTTTTATCTTTAGCCTCTCTGTTTTTGTGCATTCCTCCACATGCATACATTCCCATCTGAGGCCAATTTTCTGTTTGGCCATAATAGTAAACCTGGAGGGAAGCTTGTCTGTGCCCTGTGTACCCACTTAAAGAAAAAGAAAATCAAATCATGGATTTGAAAAGAAAACATCCTTTACCCCTTTAAAATAAGCTAGTAACCACCCAAGAGTTTGTTTCAGCTTGCAATCACAGTGCAGGGATATCTATAAATCTAACATGTCTTATGGTGAAACTGGACAAGATCGAGAAATATGCCGGAGGTGATGGGACAGTAAGGATTTTTCCTCTTGCTCAAAATTCGGCCTTGATCACGTTGGCCAGCAAAGAGGTGGATGATTTAATCACTATCAGCCACTCTTTTGTCTCCCCTTCCTTATCTTTCAGTTTTTTATCTCCCTGAGCCTTGTCACAGACTCATTCTCCTCTTGGTCTTTTCATTGCCATTGGAAAAGATAAGACACTTGCTGATTGGTGGTACTGACAACCACACAGTTTCATCTTGCCCTTTTATCTGCCTTCAACAACTATCCCAGCCATTACACCCCCACTGTGCCCTTTTTGTGCATTAGGGAAGGTCTTCCACAAAATCAGATCAAAAACTAAACTTTGCACATAATGGCCCCATTGATTGGTTAATGGTCCATCTTGCAAAGAACAATGGCAGACTTTTTGAGCGTTATGCTGTGTTCAATTTGTACTCAGAAGCTGGAATTTCCAATTTAGAAAAATTGTCAGGTTTGAAAATCAGAGGTTCCCTGCCAACTAACCGGAACACCAAATTTCAGTATGACATAATCATACATAAAAAGTATTTATAGCGGCATATATACTGTTTATTTTTTATTGACACAGACATTGTACTACGAAACATCTGCAAAGGAAGATGTTGCTTGAATGTCACAACTTTCAAAATGCCAAGAAACACACTGCTGTGGGCTTGCGTTGATAGTAACGGTTGCTAGGATTCTCACAGTACAACTTGTGATGTACTGATCATAGCTTTTTATCCAAATTACATCTACATTTAGTAATTTAGCAAACAGTTTTATCCAAAGCGACTTACAAATGAGGAACAGAACAACCACAAACTAGGTCAGGGTCACACAGTGCAAGTAAGCGCTGTAAGTGTAAGTGTGACTAGGATTTCTGATACCTGGTTCTTGAAACGCTTTAACCTGCCAATATTTAAGGTGATTCTGATAACACTTTTACAACTGATATCTTGATATATTTTTCTAGCCATCAATAATTATTTATATTAGGAGCTAAAGATGCCACACCAAAGTTTTGAAAGAGCATTCGTAGTAAAACTGGGTTTTACTACCTTTTTTAAACAAATAAAAAAATATAACAAATGTGATATTTAAACAGCCGATAGCATTTCACATTGAAAGGATTACATTCAGAATACAGCATATACTATAACATCATCTGTTGGGGTAACAGCATCAGAGCCAGGGACTTAAAAAGGCTCAACAACCTGATGAAGAAGCCTGATTCTGTTCTTGGTACTACTGTGGAACCTCTGGAGATGATGATGCAAAGAAGGATTCTTCATAAAATCTAAATAATTATGGACAACCCTGAGCATCCTCTTCATGAGACTGTCCTACAACAAAAGAGTGTCTTCAATCGGAGGCTTCTTCAGTTTCGCTGCAATACAGACCGCTACAGGAAATCCTTCCTGCCCACAGCCATCATCATCTATAACAACTCCTTAAAAAATTTATTATATGAGCTACAACAACACTTAATTTCCCTCTGGGATCAATAAAGTATTCTTGAATTGAATTTTGAATAGAACTCCATGAAAGACAGAGGTGGTTTTCTGACTTGAAACTGGAATATGATTAGGCCGAGTATGACGTCATTCTGTGATGGTACTTCTAGGCTAAATGGAAGGACCTATTATGGGGAGAACATAATGAACAAGAGGGTAAAACATAGGGTACCAATCAAGATTTCTTTTGAACATGCCATAAAAAAGTGCTGACCAGTACTGCCAGTCTGTTTCGGTGTTTTGAGAATTTTCTTCTCATCCTTTTACCAGACCCTTAACGAGAAAGTTTTCTTTGAAACTTAAGAAGTGTGCTTGTAAACAAACCTTCATGAGAGTAACTACAATCTGAGAGCCAAATTAAAACCAGAGGTTAGTAACACCTCCTGGACGTGGCTTTAAGTACCTCTGTTCTTCAATCTGACAGAAAGAGGAGCCACCTCAGCATCTACTGCTGGTATCACTGCTTGTGAGGAGCAGTATGCCCAGCTGCATGCTAAGCAGCACTGGCTGTAGAAAGTCAAACAGATCTGGCATGGCTGTGTCTAGATGTAATGAGGCAGCTGTATTTCACAGAATTCTGTTGAGTCATAGAATGGGAATATAAGATGTGTGGTTAAACTGACTGGCCTTGCTTAAAATCTTAATTTGATCGGGGTGTGCTTATTTGGGCGTGAGTTGCAAGATGCAGCTGAAATCTATGGCTCCAAAGCAATAACAACTGAGCATATATGTCTAACTATTGCTTAATACAATCTAAACTCCATGCAGATTTTGACTCGACAAAAAAAAGAATCTTAACCAGGATCTAGCTCAGAAAAAAATCCTCACAGACAAGTTATATATTGTGGAAAAAGTAAGAAAATAACAGTAGCGGCAGATAAGTAAACATATAAAGTAAATATATGCTATTCAGGTGAAGTGCTGTTTAAACCTACTAGCCACGGCTTTCTGTACAGTCAACCAAACTGACTTTAGATACAGTTTGTTACCTACACGCCAACATGGTTGGTTTTTCTATTTTCCTTCATTTTTTGTTGTTGTTGTAAATCATCATTTAAGGTAATATCTACCTATCTAAAAATGAGCTTTCACACACATGATCCTCTGATGACATCACCTAAGGTAGCCTACACAGCAACTGATCAGTTTGAAATGCAACATTTTTTTGTTTTTCTTGTTTCCAAGTTACTCCCTTTTGCATACTTGCAAATTCTGTAAGAATTTAAGGTTGTACAAGCGGAGTAGGCCTACTGCATTTCATTTTACAAGTTGTAAATAAGTACAGAAACCAATTAGATTGAAAAATCTATACAGAAACAAACAGAAGCCGATCAATGTCACCCTCCCTATGTGCAGCATTTATCATCACAAGTTTGAGGTAATGGGGGTCAAACACTGTATCAGACACATAAGGCTGAAGTCAAATTCATCTCGAACACTTCATAATTGGTGTCGAAATTTGTCAAGTCTCATGTCCTCAATACAGTTTACTAATGTCAGCTGATCAGCTCGTACCTCTTGTGATGTCACAACAAAAAAGTATAAAACTTTTTTATGATGTTAACTCCTTTTTTGAAAACCCATACTTCACAACCCAGTCGCGGTTGGGTTTTTTTTTTCCTTCTTTCTTGGGTACTTTTAATAATAACAAAAGATAAAATACAGGATGGTATATTTAACTGAGGTCAGACCAGTCAACAGCTGCTGGTGGGGTCCAGCTCTGGCTCGGCTCGCCTCCACGATCTGGCCCAGACTCAAAAGGTGTCAGCCGAGCACGTACGCCCAACTTGTCAAGACAAATACATGCTAAACTGCAGAAGTGCACTCACCTGTTTAAGCTTTGTGTGTTGGCCTTAGGTGAAAAAAAATATGCCAAGTTTGAAGCTTGACAATCGTTAAAAAGTAAAAGAAAATTGATAAATATCCTGCTTCCAGCACCAAAAAGAAGAGCACGAGTCCCAACACCTGAGAAGGCTCGGTTCTCTTCGCTCCTCTCCGCAGCCACACGTTCGTCACATGAAGGCAGCAGGACGAGGCGACGTCAGAGGCTCAAACTTTCTTTGCAGTCCTCCGAAGTTAGATTCAGGCGGGGAGCCACGGCGTCAGTGGAAAAGATGGTAATTTCCTCGGCGTTGCAGCCTCTTTACAGCCCGTGTATGAAGAGGAACAGGGTCGGTGTGAGCCGTACGGTTACCTGACTCCCCTCATTACGGCGAGGCAGCCTCATGTTTCCTGTTATTCTCCCTGTGAATGGCCGCGGAGCAGACACACAGGCACAGACAGGGCTTCCCTTTAGGAGCAGGTTGAGATGCATCACCACTGAGAACAGTGTTTTAGATTAGCATACATAATATTTATTCTTAACAGCATATCTCATTTTAGGTGAAAACAAACTAATTTATCATCACATTAGCCCACTAAAACCGTACTATGTTGCATTTATCGTTGGCTACACTTCTAAATTATTTGATTAAAGTAGACCTGTTGAATTCACAAGTAAAGGAAAAAAATGCATCTTTACAGTTTTAGTTTGAGCATAATGGAATTAAACAGGACACAGAAAAAACTGGCGCTTTTATTTTCATGCATGTTTGAATATTTTAATAATGTCTTGACTGGTCTATGTAAAACCTGAGTCAGTCAGCTGCTGCAAATCCAAAATGCTGCTGGAAGAGTCCTGACTCACACCAGGTATATTGATCAAATCACAGCACTGGCTCCCTCTTTGTAAACATACAGATTTTAAAAATGTTGCTATCGGTCAATACAGCGCTGGTCTTAGGCTGAAAGAAGATTTCTGAGCTGTGTGTCCAGCAGACCCCTCAGGTCTTTAGAGTCCTGCTTACTCAGAACTGAACTCAGTGTCTGCTGAGGCAATATTTAGTTTCTAGGCTCCTCAGCTCTGGAACAAACTCCATGAAAACCTGAGCTCTGCATAAACTTTTGGATCCTTTAAATCAGAACTGAAAACACAGGGTTTTTTTCTGCAGCTTTTAATATACAGCCTGATCACTGACGGACTCTTGAGATTGAAGATTAGTTGTAAGATAAACTTCAATTTAAATTCAGATTTAAATCAGCCTCTTAAATATGCATTTAAACATTTTGTTTCTTTTATGCAATCCTCTAAGTGTTTGACATATTTAGCTCTCTTAAGCAAAAACTTAAAGGTTTTTCTGTCTTTTCTTTGATGTTCTGTAAAGCACTATGGATTGCCTTGTGTATGGATGGTGCAATACAAATAAATGTTATAAAAATAGAAAATGTTACACTAAAACATTGTACATAATACCCACAAATGCAAAAAAAAATAAATAAATTAGTATTTGGATTTTATGCCCACCTTTTGAAACTTGGTTGCAAAGTAAATGATTTCTGATTCTGCCTATTCTAACTTTGCTCAACTGCTTAATGCCTTATACTGCTTACACCTTTTCACATTCGGTCTTGTTAACACCACACACTTTAATGTATTTTTGTCTAGATATTATCTTATAGTTAAACCAACCCAGTTAAACACAAACAGTAGTGCTTGACTCTGAAGTGTAATGGAAATGACGCATGCTGTTGAAAATGTGAAAAGGGTGGGATACATCTGAATCCAAATAGAACAACATTTTGCTACATTTACAGCTACCAGTCTAAAAGCTTTGCACATCTAGATGCACATATTTTTTACCCAATGTTTTTTGCAAAATAGCTGGGGCTCAGTCTGAATGGACAGAAAGTGTTTGAACATCAATTTTAAAGTCTTGCCACAGATTCACACTTGGATTTAAGTCTGCACATTCAACAGTATCTGCATTGTCAGCAGATTTCCCCACCCAAGCAGTTGATCTGTGCAACTCCTCCAGAGTTACCATCTTGGCTACTTCTTTCATTAATTCTCTCCTTCCCCTGTCTGCCAGTTTAGGCGAACAATTTTCTACTAATTAGGTGAAGGTGACTTCTGATCATTTTTCTTCCATATCACAGTGTTCACAATGAACACTATCAAGTAGGTGTTGGTCTGTACCATAATATCCCAATAAAATTCACTGAAGTTTATGGGTATTACAAAGTGAGGAAAAGTTAAATGGTTTTAAATATTTTGCAATGCATATTAAATTTACCTTCCATTTGCTTTCCTTAGATTAAATACCTGCCAGGAACAGTAAAGTCAAAGTGCATGTAGTAGTAGGATAATTAGGTGCTTGTCTGTAATAAAACTTTACAATTACTTTAGATTGTTGTGACAATGATGTGCGTTATCTCTACAGTGTATGTTTTGCTCATTTTGTTATAAGATAAGACTAAGCAATAGACTTTTAATAAACCTCAAAGTAAACACTGGCTGATTTGAGTGACTACTTTTATTACTTCAAAAGGCAATGCATCTTTTCAAAATCCTCATTTAGAAAACTCTTTTTTTTTGTTATTCATTTTGCAACATTTAATTATGATAAACCAAGTTCTTCTTTTTAATTTCTTTCTCTTGTTTTGGTTTCAGGCAGAAAAACAGAGATTTAGGATTCAGGAAAAATAGTGAACAGTTTTGTCCAGACTTTTGCTTCAATTTTGCTTTGTAAGAGGTCATTCAGAGAGGGAGAACTTCTGATGGACATGTGCTTTTGCACCTGGAAATGCGAGACGGCGAGCGTGATATAATGCTATTTTATAGTGACCAGGAGTCGTTGCATGATGCAACAGGTTTCTTGTGGAAAAGCGGCACCTCTCAATCTGCTGCTTTTTCTGTACAGCGCAAAGAGTATAGCAGTTTACTCATGACTGTAATTCTGTTAAATACACTGAACAAGAGTGTTTAATACAACAAATAGTCTGAACAAGCACTATGCAAGTCAAAAGAAAAGCTCATAAATAAGCAAATTTTGCCTTCACCTTGACTCAGACTACCTTTCTGAAAAAAGGTGGATATACTCTCACACATTGTTTTGCAAGCTGAGAGCCATTTTAATAGGTGCACTAGTTCCTAAACATTTCGAGTCGTGATGCAGAAATTTTACCTCTATTAGCTATAGAGATGGTTTTTTAGTTTATCCTGCATTCTAAGCTGTGGTGTAAAAAAAGAAAGCTGAAATCCAATTTTCCTTTTTATACTATTCCTTTGCACAACGGAATGCGTAGATAAATTTTAGGTAAGTACCTTGCATGAGAAGACACTGAACATGCAAGTTCAGTACCTTGTCACATTGCATGTCAAGTAAAAGGGACATATAGAATTCTAAAAAAAAATTGCATGCATTTGTGATTAACCCCGAGTTGATACTTTGTAGAACCACATTTTTCTGCAGTTACACGGCAGGTCTTTCGGGATATGTCTTAAGCACAGCTTTACACATCTAGACATATTTTTTTTGTCCTTTCTTCTTCACAAAATTTCTTTCATTCAGTCAATATTGAGAGCAGCTATACATATAATTTTTCAAGTTTCGCTATAGATATTTATTTAGATTCTGGTTTGGACCTTAACTAGATCATTCTATTCTAGCTCTGACTGTACAATTGGGATTGTTGTCCAGGTAATATTCCCATCATCTCTGAACATCATCCCTGTCCCTGCTGATGAAAAGCATCCCCTAAGCACAATACTGCCACTGCTGTTTTTTTAGTATGTTTCTTCATGGTGATGTGTAATGTTATTTTACATCACATAGCATTTTTCATGCAGCCTAAAATAATTCTGTTTTTTTTTTCATTTGACCAGAGCACTTTCTTCCACATGTGTGTTGTTCATGCATGCTTGTGACACATTGCTAACATAACTTCTTTTGCCTTTCTTTTAACAGTGGCTTTCTTCTTTTCACTTGTCCATATCGACCAGATATGGGGAATGCAAGATTAATGGTTCTTCTGATTTTCCCAACTGGGGTGTGGGTCACTGCATCTCATCCATAGTCACTAGGAGCCTTTTGTCTGCTTTTCTAACTAACACTTGCCTGGTCTATAAGTGGACCGCCGTGTTTTAGTTGGTGCACTTGTGTCATATTCTGTCCATTTTTGGATTATGGATTGAAGAGGGCTTTGTGAGATTTCCAGAGTTTAGGATGTTGTTAATTTAAGCCTGCTTTACATTTGTGCAAAACTGTATCCATGACCCGTCTGTTGTTTTTCTTGGTTTTCATGATGCTCTTTGTTCACTAATGTTCTCTAACAAACCTCTGAGGCCTTTACCGAATGGCAGGGTTTATCCTGAGTTTAAATTACACACAGGTGGCAATTTACACTCAGGCAACTTTTGAAGGAAACTGGTTGGACTTGACTTTATTTAAAGAAAGAAAAGCTTAGTATATATAAATGCCACACCTTTCAGATTTATTTGTAAGAAATATCCTCTTTGGCCATTACTGTAAAGACTTATGGAAACTTGTATGAATATAAGTTCCAGACAGTTGAGTACCCTTTTACATGCAGGCAAAGGTGCTTTATCCCAAACAGTTTATTTTAAGTTAATTGAAGCCCTTTCTAAATGCCAACACCATAATCTTTACCTTCTCAGGTGATTATAGCCTGCGTTCAAACCAGGCTGCAATATTTACTCAGACTGGCAATAGGATCTTTTTGCCTTTGACTTTGCCTATTTATTGTTAAACCAGCTGTAAAGAAAATTGTTACTTTTTGCATTATACCTAGGGTGACCAATGAGAGATTGATGACAGAATGATGAGCAAAAGAATGCCATGTCTCCATTTCAAAAACAAAATCTGGGTCTGTCTATTTTAAAGTGTCTTTTATTACAGCTTACTCATATTTCATTTATACTGCACTATGCTTGAGCCTCATTTCCCCACCGTTAATTGCTTTTTTTGTTTTAATTTGGCCAAATGTAGGGTATGAATCCTTAAAGTACCAAAGAAAAAAGTTATTTAGAGATGCTCAGTATTTAAGGCACATAAAATACTGCTTAGCTGACCTGCGCTGTGTCTACTTTTATAATCCCATTTAGCAGAAAATCTGATTAATTCTTTATATCTGAAAGTCCCAAGCTTGGCAATTTGAAGCTAAAATGTCCTTGGCTGTGATCCACAGCGATAGTATCTGAAATGAGCACATCCAAAGACTCGGCCTACTTCTGATTCCCCAAGACAAGGGAGGGCCTTTACACGAGCAGCCAGCAAGTGGGAGTACACAGGCACATATCTCACTGTATTGTCTCTACAACATACACAAGTCCCTGTGTGTTGTATGTGCATGTTGTGATTACAAAGGGAGGTATTTGGCAGTATAGCAACCTTTCCCTTACAATGCATTTTGGGCTGTCCATGAGCTTTTGTACTGGACTATTCATGTGTACAAGTACCAGCACCTTCTGAACACGGCTCTTTGTGTGCAGAGATGCGCACGTGCAACGTGCTGTTAAGAGTCCTGTTTGTGTTCATGTGAACACAGCACACATATGACTGGCTGGAGTGGTTTCAAAGGGATGTTATTAGGAGACAATGTTGTTTATGAAAGAAGTGTCTCTTAATAGTCTCTGGTTTACTATTAAATAGTGCTGTGAAAAAGTTTTTGTCACCAGACAGGTTTTGTTTCTTCTTTTCATGCTTAAATGTTTCAGGACATCAAACGAATAAAATCACGTAAAGATAAGCAGAGTAAATTCAAAATGCAGTTTTAAAATTATTATTTTATACATGTATTCTATTTATTTAGGTGTGGGGGAAGAATTGTGTGTTAAAAATACTAAAGGTTTCCACTAATGCCACACTTGTTGGCCCAACTATTGGTCAGTTGGGGTTAAATAACTTGTTGCCAGCTGAAACATACTGTAATTATCCAATAGAAAACGTGTGCCTATTTGGTTAAATCCTGGTGGCGCTTGTTTTGTTGTTGTTGTTTTTTTGTTGTTTTTTTGCCAGGCAATGCATGTTGAACTACAAAGTATACTTTAAAAATATTGCAAGCCAAACATATTCTATTCAAGACAACATTCTCAGTCACAGTTTGTGATGTAAAAATGTACAACTCAACAAAACTGAATGTGGCTTTTTCACTTTTGTACTGCTGAAAATGGTAGGCCGTTTTTTTTAAAGATCCCGTTTTTTTTTTTAATAAGCATTTTTTTTTATTTGGGGGTCACAAGAAAATATTGTCAAATTAATGCTACTGACAAAAAAGGAACAAAACAGCTTAAAGTTCTACATAAAAACACAAGAAAAATGTGCATATATAAAATAAAAATAAAAATAAACTAATTGCTAGGCACCTGCTTTTTTTTCTATGATCCAAAATTAAATTAAGTATTTTGTATTAATTTAAGATTAGCTGTGACTCAAAGGCTTCAGATAAAACCCCAACACACTTTGGACAATGGAACTGGTTCATATAGATCACAGCTAGCAGAACTGTTAACATAGATAGGTCGACAGAATTACAGCTGTGTGGAAAACATTCCCAGGAGAGCACAGGTGTATTACATATGTGGATGTTTGTGAATCTAAACCCCCTGCTGAATTAGGGTTGTTCTCAGTATTTGAAGTTTGCTTATGTGTATAGACCCTCTCTATAATTTTTTTCCTTAACTTTGACAACTCTCAGCAGACCCTCACAACATATTTGGGCCTTCCAGGTCTGTCCGGCGTCCTCCCCCACCATCGGAGCCAACTCATCACCAGGTAGTGGTCAGTGGACAGCTCAGCCCTCAGCCCCTCTCTTCACCCGAGTGTCCAGAACATGCGGCCGCGGATCAGATGAGACGACAACCAAGTCGATCATCAAGCTGCGGCCTAGGGTGTCCTGGTACCAAGTGCACATATGGACACCCTTATGCTTGAACATGGTGTTCGTTATGGACAATCCATGACGAGCACAGAAGTCCAATAACAAGACACCACTCGGGTTCAGATCGGGGGGGCCATTCCGCCCAACCACACCCCTCCAGTTCTCACTGTCATTGCCCACGTGAGCGTTGAAGTCCAAAAGCAGAACACGGGAGTCCACGGGAAGAGCACTCTCCAGCACCCCCTCCAAAGACTCCAAAAAGGGTGGGTAATCTGATCTGCCGTTTGATGCATAAGCGCAAACAACAGTCAGGACCCGTCCCCCCACCCGTAGGCCGAGGGAGGCTACCCTCTCGTTCACCGGGGTAAACCCCAACGTACAGGCGCAGAGATGGAGGCCAACAAGTATGCCCACCCCAGCTCGGCGCCTCGTAGCGGGGGCAACTCCAGAGTGGCGAATCCGACGATGTCCAGTCGAAACCTCTCAACCTCGCACACCAGCTCCAGCTCCTTCCCCACCAGAGAGGTGACATTCCACGTCCCAAGAGCCAGCTTCTGCAACCGAGGATCAGACCGCCAAGGTCCCCGCCTTCGGCCGCCGCCCATCCTACACAGCACCCGACCCCTATGGCCCCTCCCACAGGTGGTGAGCTTATGCGAAGGGGGACCCATGTAACCTCTTCGGGCTAAGCCACCAGGCGCTCGCCAACGTGCCCCACCTCCAGGCCTGGCTCCAGAGGGGGGCCCCGGTGACCCGCTTCCGGGCGAGGGAAAACTGAATCCAATTGACTTTTCCATCATAGGGGTCTTTTGGGCTCCACTTTGTCTGATCCCTCACCTAGAACCAAATTGCCATGGGTGACCCCACCAGGAGCAAAAGCCCCCGACAACATAGCTCCTAGGGTCATTGGGACACTCAAACCCCTCCACCATGATAAGGTGGCAGCCCAGGGTCTGCTGGGAATGTCTGGCAGAGTCTCCTATCAGAAGGAGCTTCAACTCACACCTCCGGCAGAACTTCGAACACGTCCCGGGGGAGGCGGGGGACATTGAGTCCGAGTGGACCATGTTCATGCCTCCATTGTCGAGGCGGCTGACCGGAGCTGTGGCTGCAAGGTGGTCGGCCACCAACACTGTTTACAGTAGGGATGGTGTGCTGCTGACCTCGACGCGGGACGTTTTGGGTCGGTGGATGGAATACTTCGAAGACCTCCTCAATCCCACCAGCGCGCCTTCCAATCTGGAAGCAGGGTTTGGGGACTTTGGGTCGGGCTCTCCAATCTCTGGTGCTGAGGTCACCGAGGTCGTTAAAAAGCTCCTCGGTGGCAAGGCTCCGGGGTTGGATGAGATTCTGCCGGAGTTCCTCAGGGCCCAGAATGTTGTGGGGCTGTGTTGGTTAACGCGGCAATATTGCGTGGACATCGGGGGCAGTTCCCTTGGATTTGCAGACCGGGGTTGAGGTCCCCCTGTTTAAAAAGGGGGACCACAGAGTGTGTTCAAACTACAGGGGGATCACACTTCTGAGCTCTACACCCTCAGCAGGGGCCTGGAGGATGCGTGGGAGTTCGCCCAACCGGTCTACATGTGTTTTGTGGACTTGGAGATGGCGTTCAACCGTGTCCTTCGGGGGGCCCTGTGGGGGGTGCTCCGGGAGTATGGGGTACCGGGCCCCTTGATACGGGCTGTCCCTGTACGACCGGTGCCAGAGTTTGTTTCGCATTGCCGGCAGTAAGTCGGGCTTATTTCCGGTGAGAGTTGGACTCTGCCAAGGTTGCCCTTTGTCACCGATCCTGTTCATAACTTTCATGGACAGGATTTCTAGGCGCAGCCAAGGTGTTGAGGGGATACGTTTTGGTGGCCTCAGGATCAGGTCTCTGCTTTTTGCAGGTGACGTGGTCCTGTTGATTTAATTGGAACGTGATCTACAGCTTTCGCTGGAGCGGTTCGCAGCCGAGTGTGAAGCGGCTGGGATGAGAATCAGCATATCCAAGTCCGAAGCCATGGTCTTGAGCCGCAAAAGGGTGGGGTGCCTTCTCCGGGTCGGGGATGGGGTCCTTCCCCAAGTGGAGGAGTTTAAGTATCTGGGGGTCTTGTTCACAAATGAGGGAAAAATGGAGCGGGAGATCGATAGACGGATTGGTAGGGCATCTGCAGTTATGCGAGTCCTGTACCGGTCTGACGTGGTGAAGAGAGAGCTGAGCCGAAAGGCGAAGCTCTCGATTTACCAGTCGATCTACGTTCCTACCCTCATCTACGGTCACGAACTTTGGGTGGTGACCGAAAGAACGAGATCACGGATACAAGCGGCTGAAATGAGTTTCCTCCATAGGGTGTCTGGGCTTTCCCTTAGAGATAGGGTGAGAAGCTCAGTCATCCGGGAAGGGCTCAGAGTAGAGCCGCTGCTCCTCCACATCGAGAGGAGTCAGTTGAGGTGGCTCGGGCTTCTGGTCAGGATGCCTCCTGGACGCCTCCCTGGTGAGGTGTTTCAGGCACGTCCCACCGGGAGGATGCCCAGGGGAAGGCCCAGGACACGCTGGAGAGACTATGTTTCTCGGCTGGCCTGGGAGCGCCTTGGGATTCCTCCTGAGGAGCTGGAACAAGTGGCTGGGGAGAGGGAAGTCTGGGTGTCCTTGCTTAAGCTGCTGCCCCCGCGACCCGACCCCGGATAAGCGGAAGAAGATGGATGGATGGATGGATGGACTTTGACAACTCTTATCTTTTCATTTATTTTAACGAATAGAACCATCAAAGTTACTTTGTCCTGTAAGAACATAAATACATATTTATAGCTATTCTTTGCTCATTCTTTACTCATGCCAGGGGGATGAGTACTGCGTACCTGTAGAGGGTTAAAGCAATGGTCTGAATAAAGTAACTTTCCTATGAGAGGCTGTAAAAGACAGATTTAATGTAACTTATTAACACTATGCAGTCAGTTTGGACTTGCAGCAACTGGGTGATTTTCTTTGCATTTGTGGAAACTTGTTCACGTCATTTGTAAAGGACTGATTAGTAGACATTGCTGATTGTCGTTTTCTTCTCCATGCACTGCAGATAGCAGTGAAAGAGGCTAATTAGATTAAGTTTTATTCAGTTCTCTCTGTGTATGTGTGCGTGTGTTTGCATATGTGAGTGTTTCACACTCGGGCTTCTGAACTCAATCATTTGCCTGCAACGCCACTTATCACCAGCGCCCGTCTCATCTGTATTGTCTGTATGCTTTTAAGTGTGCTGGTATTTCTGCATACACGTGTTTCCCCGTTTGATATTACAGTTCTTGAAAGCAGCAGGTTTCCATGGGAACTATGACATCAGTGACACCACGTGATTTTATCCGTAATACTCGGGTGGGAGAAAAAACCCACTTTGGCATAAGTGGTCCGTGGTCCCTCTCCAGCTGTGAGTGATTTGTTTGAGAGCAAAAGAAGGGTGGGCGGCTGGTTCCTTACATGCTAGGAAACTGTGACAGATTTTGAAATGTTGTCTTCTCAAGAGCAATGCCAGACAGTCCCAATTCTGAGCTTTTATCTCTCTGAATGGCATTGTCTGAAAAAAGTTTCAAAGAGACTGAACTGTCAAAACCAGGATTTATCTGTAATAAATGTTGGAGAGGTAATGTTAACTTTCTAAGCCTGTTAAATAATGACACAAAGTAGTGCAAAGTTGTGAAATGGAAGGAAAAATAATACGTTTAAAAAAATTTCTTCCATATTAAAAACAGAAAATAATGACGTATTGCTGCAAGCCTTTTAGGTTATGTCTCTAGCTGCTTTTGAGATCTAGACATTTAAAGTATTGCCCGTTATTCTTTGTAAAATTAACCAATCTCAGCCACTTAGTGAGCAAACAAAAGAAAAATCTAAATTTTCTTCAAACCACTATCAATTCTTATAGGTACACTTGCACAAAGTCAGGATTATAGTCAGGTGTATGATCAACCAATTATACCAAACAGGTCCTAATGATCACCAATGTCACACGTAGGTTGAGGATTGTGGATGCAGTGGTCATCCAAGGTAACTTATTGCAGCAGATGAAAGACACATCAAGCTTTGAAATCGGAAGATGTCCAGCAGTGCCATCAGTTCAGAACTGGCAGAAACCAATGAGACCCGGGTATACCCATCTACACTCTGGAGAAGTCTGGCCAGAAGTGGTCTTCATGAAGAAGGTTGCAGCCAAAAAGTCATACCTCCAACCTGGAAACAAGGCCAAGCGACTCGATTAAGCACAAAAACTTAGGAACTGGAGTGCAGAACAATGGCAGCAGGTGCTCTGGACTGATCAGTCAAAATATGAAATATTTGGATGTAGCAGAAGGGAGTTTGTTCGTCTAAGGCCTGGAGAGCGGTACAAAAAGAGTGTCTGCAGGCAACAGTGAAGCATGGTGGAGGTTCTTGAACGTTTGTGGCTGCATTTCAGCAAGTGGAGTTGGAGATTTGGTCAGGACTCAGGATTAATGCTCTTCTCAATGTTGGGAAATACAGGCAGATACTTATCCACCATGCAATACCATCAGAGAAGCGTATTATTGCCCCCCAATTACATTCAGGATGACAACCCCAAACATACAGCCAAAGTAATTAAGAACTATCTTTAGTGTAAAGAAGAACAAGATGTTCTGGAAGTGATGGTGTGGCCCCCACAGAGCCCTGATCTCAACATCATGGAGTGTGTCTGGGATTACATGAAGAGACAGAAGGATGTGAGGAAGCCTACATCCACAGAAGATCTGTGGTTAGTTCTCCAAGATGTTTGGAACAGCCTACCAGCAGAGTTCTTTCAACAACTGTGTACCTAGAGGAATTAATGCTGTTTTAAAGGCAAAGGGTGGTCACACCAAATATTGATTTGATTTAGATTTCTCTTTTGTTCATTCACTGCTTTTTGTTGATTGATGAAAATAAATGATTAACACTTTCATTTTTTAAAGTATTTTTGTTTACAGCCTTTTTTCACACTTGCCTACAACTGTGTCACACTACTTTTGGTCTGGACTTTGACTGGGTCCTTGTGATACATGAATATGCACTGATCTGTACCATTCCATTATAAAATTCAATTTTGCTGTCTTTTGGTGTTGTTGTAATTTTGGAAGGTGATCCTCCACCCCAGTCTCAAGTCTTTTGCATTCTCTCTGGTTGTCTTCCAGGAGTCCTGTATGTAACTCCATTCATCCTCCAACTCTGATCAACTCCCCTGTCCCTGCTGCTACTTTTCCACTATCAGAACTTCAGGGTAATTTTTACCAGACCTTCACGGTATGCGTGTGTCACTACTACACCCGGCTGGCCCAACAGGGCTGTTTTTGTGGCCTTTTCAGGAACCCCCAGAGTACCTGCCTTGGGGTATGTACTCGGGAATGACCTGGTAAAGTTGCTGGGCGGAAGCTGTGGTTAACTCATGCTGATTGGTTGTTAATTCAGAGGGAAATGATATTAACCGGCTTTGTAAAATTGGAAGAGTTGCTGGCGAAGCAGTACATAACAATATAGCAAACAGAATGGCGACAACATAGCAAATAGAAACACAGCAACATGCTTGCTTCTTTCATTGTCTATCTCTTTTTATTCTCTTACTGTGGGCACCTTTTAGCTCTGATCACTACCAAAACTGTCTTAATATGGTGACGTCTTAGCAAATTCCCTAAAAGGCCAATTTTGTTTGGAGACACAACGGCTAAGTTGACCAGGCGGACTGATTTACCCAGAAAAAGGTCCAGTTAAATTACCCTGAAGTTCCTATAGCGGAAATGCACATATTGTGTTTTGCATGTATATTTCAAATATTTCCGTTTTAGTCTCAGCTGACTAGAGTTCCTCTTTCTTCACATGTTTGCTGTCTCCTACAAGTCGCGTGGCTTTCTTTAACATTGACTTTCTTCTTGCATCTCTTCCTTAAATACCATATTTGTGTAATGCATATCTGATATTTTTCCTGCAAACAGTTTCTCCCAGCTGAGCTGGGGATCTATACAGCTCCTCCAGAGATACCCTAGGGCTTTTGAGTGATTCTTTACAATTCTTTGAATAATGCTCTCCTTGCTCTGAGTATCTGTCAAGGTGGACGGATGTGGCTTTGTAAGTTTACAGCTGCGCCATGATCTTTCTGTTTTTAAAGATGAATTAAATAATGCTCAAACCTTGGGATATTGTTTTATAACCTAATCCTGCCTTAAACGTCATCTGGTTGCATAGGATTTTATTCAACAGCATCATTTTTTAGATTTTTATCTTCCTATTGTATCATTTTCCTTCCACTTTTGTTGATGTAACATAAAATCCCAGGAAAATACATTAAACTTTTTGAGAAAATGTGGACAATTTGAAGGGGAATGAAAACCAATGCAAACAACCATGTCAAAGTGAAGTCCCACTTTTTTTGCTGTAAACAAGGTTGAAGTCCAAAGTGAATTTAGCCTTTGCCTCAGTGCCTTCAGTCAACGTTCCAGTACCTTGCAGTGCACTGTGGATGTATCTTTAAACATTTACTGGAATGCTCACCAGCACAGAAACATGCATTTCTCACGAAAACACTGACTGCACTTGGCTTGGCACTGATTTAGGTTCAATTTGTTAAATGCAACTCCACATCATTAAGTAATGCACATACCTGCACGTTAAAAAAACCTCCAAATCCTGCTGGTGAGCTTGCGACCAGAAGGTCTATGACCTACATAGGGACATGTGTGGGTTTCAACCCACTTCTCTGCTTGACAATGCATCATTAACCCATTTCTGTTCAGAATTGAGGTCCCAGATCACCTGAGCTCACTCGTCGAGTATAAGGCAAGTTGCTCAAAAAGCCACAGAAACACACAACACTGACTACCATTGGATAATTCAGCTCTGTTTCTCTCCTGGCTTCCCAGCTATAATCACACACGTGCACACACATACACACACCAGTACTCTTACGCTCAGAGTGTGTGATGTCTCCCTGTTTCAAAGTGGTTTCCAGGGGTACTAAAGTGCATGGTGTCTACCATTTTAGCCACAGTGTTCGAGACCCCCCCCCACACACACATTCTCTTTTTTGCTCTGGTACTCACTTCTTTCTCTCTCTCTCTCTCTCTCTGCCTCTCTCTCTTTTTTAAATTCCCTCTTCTTACAGTTTTTTTCGTTTCACTCCTCCTTTCCCACACGCAGATGCATATGCTCTCTCACACACACCTTCTCCTCCTCTCCCCGTATCCACTGCACCCAGCCGGCCGCCTCGCTGAGCCCGTGGATTCCATCACTTGACTAATTAGCCTGGAAGTGCTGTTGAAGATCATCGTATTTAGCTTGCCGACCCAGCAGCGGAGTGCAGACAGATATAGACCAGTCTGGCTGCAGGCTGAGTGCCTGGCAGTGGGCAGGCTCTCTATCTCTCTCTATTCACACTTAGTGCCGAAAGGCTTATAAGTGGCGGAGCAGCGGAAGTGAGGGGCGGCTATGCTTTGAAAGAGACGAAAAGAGGAGAAAGAGAGAGATCGGAGCTGAGACCACAACCAGACCACAGGATGCGACATCGCTGCGGAAGAAAATCCCCTTAGACTTCCAAATGCAGCCACCACTGTACAGCAGCCCTGCGTCTAACACACACAGATATAAGGTGAGACTTTTTCAAACCACTTGATAACCCTGCTTTATTTTGGAAACTCTCTGAGTGTGTGCGTGTGTTTGTGTGTGTGTGAGAGGGAAAGAGAGAGAGAGAAGGAGTGAAAGACGTCCTCCTACAGATGGAATTCCTGCTGTGCAGCTCCTCAGGTTCAACAATGTGGGTCACGTGGATGCTCACCCGCACACACACACACACACACACACACACCCGCACATGCACACACACACACACACACACACACATTAGAAAAGTATCAACTGTTTGCCTGCTTGCTGTACTAATATTCAAATCGGCATGTGCTGAGTCCTGAAATAATGGTCACTTCTTCAGGATAAATAGTAAAAGCAAACCTTAGTGTGAACATAAAATAAATGTGTGTGTCGGTGTGTGTGTGTGTGTGAGAGAACCACTGCGTGTGTACCAATGAGGTTTTTAGCTTTTTGTTGCCGTGGTGCCAGTGAAGGGCTTAAAGATGCACATAATAGTGAACAGCATGGAGAATCAGTCATGGCAGCCTCTTGCCTGTTTGCTTCACACAGCTTTGGAAGAGTACATAAAGGGCATACCCAAACACTAGCCTATATGTACAGCGCACTGCCTGTGTGTGTGTGTGTGTGTGTTTGTGTGTGTGTGTGTTTGTGTGTGTGTGTGTGTGTGTGTGTGAGTGTGTCTATGTACATATACAATGCTTTTATCTTCTGACATGAATATTACAATGTGCTCTCTATGGGTTGTGCAGCTTTGAATTCTGTTTCTCTTTGAAAATGCCTCATGCTTTACAACGGGAGCTTATACTTAAACCTGTGTAATAATGATGTTGTTGCAGTGTTAATCGAACGTTAAACAATTTTGTTTTTGTGTAGGCTACATAAATTTTAGAGATGCACTGATCAGAGTTTTGTCCCCTTTTTAAAATAAAAACTTGCCAATAACAATTTTAGTCTTTTTAGTAACTATAGTTAACAGCATTTAATTTTTTTGGGGTTTGTTAAAAGTGTTAGTTATTTTAAAACAAAAACTAAATGATTACTTGAAACAGATATCTCTGTGTGTATTCCAAAAGGCTGCAAAATACCAAATGGCTGAGAGCTTCAAACAATGAAACAGCAAAGTTGCTGTAAAATATTCAGCCTTCCTGTTATCTGCTAAAGTTGGCTCCTGGTTTATTCCCCCCTATTGCCAAATCCAAAAAAACACCCCCAAGGCAGGGTACTGATGGACATCCTGTAGAAGATTACCCTATTTGGTGCCCCAATATATCGGCTACAAAATGACAAAATGCGGGAGTGAAACGACAATTACACATCCAAGTCTCATTCAGCCTGAATGACAAAAAACCCTTGACATTTTTATTTTTAAAAGCATCTCATATCTTCTGTGCTTCATCTGACTTCATTTTTATCCACCTCTCGGATATGAAAACAGCTAATGTATAGTTTTTTACCCCAAGTAACAATTTCCACATGAAGAGTGATAGCACTTTGGTAGTTTGTGCTCCATGATGAGAAAAAGATAAAATCTTAACGTTTCTATCCCCCTGTTGGCAATTTCTGTCACCAGCTGATTCTATATGTCTCTCTACTTCATCTACATGTAGGAGACAATGTAACAAGGCATGCCGCGATGTATTGACCATTTGCATTCATGAACAAGCCTTGTTAACTCAGCATTACCAAGAAAGACTCATTATTGTAAAAGACAGTTAAAGTACTGCCAACTTTGTTGACTTATTCATTCAATTATTCCCAGATTTGTGAATATTTAGAGTTTAGGGATTATTCAGATATATATCTGTATGCATAGATAATGTAGAGCATACAGGAGAAGTGTGATATATTTTTCAGTATAAAGTATAAGTTAGCAGTCTTTGTATCTCGTTTCCATGTTAGTTGAAAAGCCAGATGAACTTTAGTGAAAAACAAAGCCTCGTTTTTCTGTTTGATTAAACAGCTTCAGATGAGAGGAGATCTTAGGAGAGCTTTACATTTGTTATTTTAGCTTTATTAATGCAAATATTATACATTTTATTAATATTTGATCACATTTTCCTGATCTGTATGGTTTTTACATTTATTATAATTTTTATAATAAATTCTCAGTGCCTGTTTGACCAGGACTGAAGGACTCGCCTTTTATCTATTATTCTACATTACTCATTCAGGGCCAAAATACAAGCATGGATGCCGTCCAACCCTGTGAAGTGGAGCACTCCACTTCAGCCGTAACAACTGCTGATTGAGGAAAGGGCTGACGAGGCGGCATAAAGTTGGGGAGATAATTGTTGCCAAGGAGATGAGGGAATAAGCGTGATATCTGCAGAGAAAAACCAGCTGGTCCTAAAATGAATAAATTATATACAGAGGATTGCTGTTTCTTTTTCTTCATGATCAATAACAGATACATTTGAAAGTTACCAACTCCTAACAAAATGTTTTTGCTGCTTTAATCAAGGATGCATGATCTGAATGCTTTTTGAGGTTTTCTGCGTTTAACAAGCCGAGGCTGACATTATTTAGATCGAGTTCGATCATTTGCATGCTAGAAACCACAAAGCATCTCATGAGCTCTTTAACACTCTACTCCTCTTCTTTTCCTTCTTCCTCTTTGTGTTCTGAGGCGCTATTTTTTCCTTCTACCTGTTACCTAACTATCACAATTATTTCCCATTGCTGAGTCTGCTTGCTTTTTACCTCACCTTCCAGACTTCTGTCTCCAAACGTCTGCATCATGACTTTGTCTCTTTCTTATCTCTCTCTGTCAGGCTTTTGTTTTTGATCATCACTCCTCTGTTTCCACTCTAGTTCTCCTCCTTTCAGCCTCATTTCCCCCTCCTCCATTATCCCATCACCTCCCTTTTCGGTTTGTATGTTTTTGCCTCTACACCTGAGTGTGTTTTTTTTATGTATCATGCAGGATGTACCTGTGTGTGCATTTTTGCACATCTACCAATGTGTGTATCTGCAAGCGTAGGTGTGCGTTTGCATGAAAAATTGTTTTTTCATACATTTTGCTCATAGGGAAAGGATTCCCCCTTAAACTCAGAGGGGATTGTGTGCAGAAATACAGGGCTCACAAGCTATCGCAAATCTCGATTTATGAGCGCCTGGTTGGCACATTATTCAATGCTCAAAGTGTCCTCAATATGCTTTGAGATCTCTGGATAGTTAGACACATCCTGCTTGTTTTGTTCACAGTGAAGTCTTGATCCGGAGTAACTGGTACCATTTCAAATCTTGCGAAAGGCAACCTTTATCTGATGAGGTTACTAGAATTGTAGTCTTTCAAAAATCATTGTTTAATTATCTTCAGGATTTTATAAATACTTAAATAATTTAAAGCAGGAAAAAAATTTAACAACGAAAGAATGCCACAATCTGAATCTCACATTTCTAAGTAAAAGATACAGTTTTAATAAAATCAGCAGACAAAAAAGAAAGGGCAAAACTTACTTGCTTAAGGGATGGATGATTCGGCTGGACTGTCATATGTTGTGTTAGCATAACATATCATAGTGATCATTATTTGTTTTCTTTATATCTAGTATGATCTAGTCACAAAAGAAGTGAGGTAGGATATGTTGCAGAGATCTAAAGTAAAGCAGTGTTTCACAGAAATACAATACACAGAAAGCAAACATGAGAATAGATATAAATTGTACTTATTTCCAGTAAGCTGAAAGTGACAGTATTACGTCAAAATGTTAAAGAATTTATTCACTCTAAGGAGAAATAGGATGCTTCAAATAAAAAAAAAAGGTATATTTTGCTTGGACTATTTAAAAGTAGTTTTAAGTATTTTGTTTACGTCTGAGTAAAAAAACACAGTTTAGGATTTACTCCAAGCTTAGCATCATGTTTGACTTTCCTAATTCCATAACTAAAGTTTTGCTTTCATTATTTTGTTCATTATAATCTGGTCGTAAATGAAGGATTTTTGTTCCCTCGGTCCGGATTCTTGCACGGATTCAGATGTTGAGGTTTATTTCTAGGTGCCAATCTCCATCACTCCTTTGATAAGAATAATAGATCACAAGTATGACGTTATTTGACAAGAGCGGTATCACAAATTGCAGCTCACCTAATTCAAAATGTTATTTATGTGACTAAGAATGGTTCTTTCAGCCTGATAGTCACAATCTTATTGAAATTATTAGCTTTTGTCTGTAACCCTTGGACTGTCTCTGTGGACATAGCTAGCTGCACAGGTGTAGATGCACAACAAAAGGTGTGCTATGATACAGAAATAGGACAAAACGCTGGGAGCCAAGGCCAGGTTAAAGACAAACCTCATACACTAAGCATGCCAACCTTGTGTGCATTTCTTTTAAATTATGTGGATTATTAACAGTTAATACAATAATATTTTCACCAATTAGTAGGAGACTTAACCCCTAACCCCTTTTTGAGTGAAACCTGTCTCTAAACAGTTGTCTTTGAGAACCTAGGTATTGGTCTAGTTCTTAAATCACATCTTTAATTTCTACAAAAAATGAGAACTAATAGAAGTGATAGAAATAGTGAAGGAATGTCAGGAACCCAGCTTCTTCATCCTGTCTCAACCAAAGCTTTTAAGACACCTGTGGGGCAATACAGTAGTACCTCAGAGGGAGTGGTCCCAAGCTGACACCAGAGACACCGATTTCTGGGAGGAAACACAGACATCCCTCTCTCCAGTGACATTATACAGCTGATTCCAGGGGAACCCAAAGCTTTTCCAAGCCAGAAAGATTATATATAGCTCCTCTATTAAGATCTGATGGTCACTTGGGGTCTCATCTTGGTGGGATGTGTCCAGAAAGCCTCCAAAGGGAAGCATCCTAATTGGAGACCCGGACTTCCTCAACTGACTCCTTTGGATCTGGAGTAGCAGCTCCTTTCAGCGGATGGAGACTTTTATTCTCATTCTAAAGCTGGGTCCAGCCACCCCACGACAGAAGCTCATTTTAACCATTTGTATCTGGGATCTTGTTCTTTTTTGATCATGACCAGTATCTTATGACCAGGTCAGGGTCAGAACATAGATCAGTAAAAGATAGAGAACTTTGACTTTGCTTGTTTGGTCAACTCTTTTTGATGGAAAAGATTTGTCCCCAAATTACTGCAGATGAGGTCCCAATCCGCCTATCCATCTACTCCATCACGTGTGAAAAAAGACCCTATGATGCTTGAAACTCCTGCACTTATGGCAAAGCCTGACCCTGAACCAAAAGGGAGCAATCTACCTTATCTGACTGAGAACCATTACCTCAGTGCAGTGTCAATGTAATTTTCTTATATGCAAATTGGCTAATAAAATTGCTGACTTGCTATTTACTCTGTTGATTTCCTTCTTGTGCTGCTTAGTACATCTATTGTCTCACAGAAGTTTTAAATTGTTTTTTGCTTTTTCGTACTAGCAGCTACAATATCACATTGAGTAATGCAATATCAAGCTTTAAAACCCCCTTCATTTTACTCAAAATATTTTTTATTTACAAAAATATGAATACACTTGATAGACAAAAGCCTCACAATGAACTTGAACTTCCACAGATGATTGACAGTCAGCGACCATCACAGAGGAGGCCCATGACGAACTTTCTTGCAGACAGGGGCCAGCTGAAAACCAGCACCTACATTGTGCCCTGTTTCCTCTTTGTGGAGGTGAGTTTGAAATAACATTTTCTACAGTGATCTGATTCTACTGACACACCATCACTTTGGGGTTTTGACACACAGAATCAAATGAAAACTGTTGGGTGCTTTGGTAGTTGTGGAAACATCTAAGAAGTTTAAATCCCATAAAGAACACTAATGAGCATGAAAAAGAAAGTTTCCCATCATGTGAATGTTCTCTGCTGTTTCAACTTGCATCTCTATCTCCCGGCCTTTAATGTTTTTCTCATGGCAGATTAACATGAATGTCTGTCAGCTGCAGAAATCAGATGGCAGGCTCTGTTTTCAGTTCACTGACTCCAAAAAGGAGTGATTGATTTGGACGAATTAACACAAATGGGTAATTATCCTCAGCCCATGAATCACTTAGTGATAACATTTAAAAGGATGGTGAAGGGATCTATCATGGAAGTCCTCTCAAAGGCTTTCTTTGCTTATGATCTCCTGCTCCTCTCCCTCTCTCTTGCTCTTCCCACGACTCTTCATTTTTCTGTGTAATCCCTTAATGACCTGGCGCAGCCCTCGTGGCCTTTGCTAATATTTCCAAATTTATTGGCCTAATTAAGAAGGGAAACCCAATTTGGCCATCCCACTTGTAGCATGCTGCAAGTCGTCTAAACCGCAGCAACTATAGCAGGTTGAGTTCACTTAGCTTTTTGCTGTTGTTGTTCTGAGTGTACTATGGACAATGCAACTAAAATGTTGCAGAAAGGTCAATGAGCTTGTTCCCATATACAGTGCTTTGCAAATGTTATCATCTCCCGTTCGTGTTTCTTTTAAATCTTTTTACAAACACAAACACTGTTGAATTTTATTGGGGTTTTTGTAGAAGGATTACAGTCCTATCTGGATCTTTCTGGGTATGTGTCTACCAGCTTTGCAAATCTAAAAACTGAATTTTTTTCAAACTAAGAAGGGGTGGAGAGTGTCTGTAAACATTTCTTTTCAAGTCTTGCCACAGATTCTCAGTTGTATTTCGGTCGAGACCATTTTCTTCAACAATGGGTTTCTTCTTGCCGTTCTTCCATAATGGTCAGATATATAGAAAGTATGACAGTTTTCTTATTGGCAGATACCCCCACCTGAGCTGTATACCTTTGCAGCTCCTCCAGAGTTACCATTGACCTCTGTGCTGCTTCTATGATTAAGGCTCTCCTTGTCCAGTCCCTGAGTTGGTGACCAGACATAGGTTTGCAGTTGTGCCATACTCTTTCCAGTTCAAACGTTCAAAGCTTAGGATTTTTTTTTTAGACCTAACTCTTTCAACTTTACCACAACTTTATGCCTGGGCTGTGTGGTGCATCTGAGACCTTCACAGAAAATCTGCATTTAAGGCAGTTGGCTACTCTGAATTTTATTTTTGAGTGTTAGAGTAAAGGAAACAGTGGGTTACACTTTTCTGTTGTTATTTTTTGTCATGAAAACAATTTAAAAAAAAGAGTATAGTTTCACTTACATTTATTAATTATGCACTTCTTTGTGTTAGTCTATCACATAAAATCTCAAGAAACACTGTTTGTGTCTGTAATGGGGGGTATGGATACTTTTTATAAAGCGTTACAATGGTGAACAGCTCAGACTTTGATACTGAAGAAAGAAAATCCTGGAAGCTAGAAAAAGAGCCGAAGATTGGGAAGGAGACTTTTGTGATAAAAAAAAAACAAACTTTTGATCTTTAAAAAAAATCAAGTCTCATTTTATATTTGATCTTTTTTTGGATCTGAGATCAGCTGCAGCTGCCTGCTCTTTAAAAAGATCTTTAGAAAAAACTCTTTCGACCCTGTTGTTCTTTTGTCTGTTCGAGCTTATTCATAACATCCTCTTGAGATCCTCCTATTGCTTTTTAACGGTTCAACCAAACCACTACTGTTACACTCTTCCCACATATAACCACTCAGTACAGCTCTTCATGAGGAAAATTTGTATTCCACAAATTTACAATTACTCATAGCTTTGCATATATTTGCTCCTCCCCTCCTACGGTAATCTCTTTGATCCTCTTCGGAGCCGTTCACAGGCGCGTCATTCACTCAAGTTCTTAGCATCACTTTTCTTTAACACTCATTCACTTGAGTAATTACATCATTTGCACCAGATCTCTCAATTTTATGCCCCTTTTACATAAAATCTCATCACTTCCTCCACCCACTCAACCTCGTCTTCCATCTTAACCTCTCCTTGCTCCTTAGTGCTTCTGTCCAGCTTCATGTTTCCTCAGGGATCTCCCTTCCCATGTTTTTCTAATATTTCCTTTGCTTCTCTCCTCAGATTTGTGTCTCATAAGGGTAGATTTTGTCCTCAGTGGACCCTATCCTTGTGCTCACCTCACGCCACAGATTGGAGGTTAAGGCGAATCCAGGAGGGGAATTTCTTCCCGTTTTGTCATCCTTCCGCACTCTTTTGGAGGCTTCTGCTTCTGTTTGCTTTAGCTCAGATGCAGCCAGAGGTGGGATGATGTGAATCTGGCTTGACTTTAATCACCGCATTTGAACTAGACTGAGATTGCACGCATTGCGGTGGTTAATAAAGGGTATTTTGAAATTAAATTTCCCCCTCTTCATCTGTTTTTATACAGAAGCCACTTGCTGTTGCATAGCTCCCCCCGGAGGGCACTCTGTCCTCTGTTGTTACATTAGCATCTCATTATCTATTTATTTTCTATTCAAATGCCCAGTTTGATTCCTGTTCTTCTCTTGCGATCTTGATGGTGATTCATTTTCTCATTCCATCTTTATCAATTCAATCTGGTTCTCCGCTGCTCACACTATATTTCTCAACCTTATCTTTGTATCTACTTGATGATTGTTTTCCCATCCCTCAGTCTGTCCCTGAGACATTTCATCAGTCCTTTTATCTGAGGTCTTGTCTGCAGTATCTGACTCTGATCAGCTCCCTTTTCCCTCTATTTCACGTCTTTATCTTCCAACCCTGAGTGAATGCATTATTTCATTAGGTTTACATATAGAACTACAACAGCAACAAAAATTACCAGTATATGGAAAGATGATAATTCCTCATCTCACCCTTTGGTGTTGCTGTCAATGTTGCAAAGCCACACAAGTGGTGGGCTGTGGCCTCATGGCAGCACCGCTTCCGAAGATGTCTTTAGACAGTCATTTTGATATGACTGCCCCCTGACAGTGCTAGGTGGGAGGACATTTGCTCAGAAGTTGATGTGTTCAGGGCCAGACGGACCTGCTGTGAAAATCTGTTCTAAAGCTGACTCATACCCTGCAAATACCCTGCAAAAGTATTCAACCCCCTGGAACTTTTTTACATTTTCTCATATTGCAACCACAAACCCTTGGTGTATTTCACTTTGATTTCATGTCCTACATTAGGACAAAGCAGCGCATAACTGGGAACAAAAAAAAAGCACTGTTTCATGCTTTTCAAAATTTTTGACGAATAACAATCTAGAGTGGGGATTGTAAGGGATAAGTTTCAGTTACATTTTGTGTCACTATCCTGTTGGAAAAAGCAACTCCTCCTCAGCCTCAAGTCTCTTCGCCTCCACTTATAGGTTTTCTTCCAGGATTCCCCTGTATTTAGCTTCCCTGTCCCTGCTGAAGAAAAACAACTCCTTATCATGATTCTGCCACCAGCATGTTTGATGGTTTGGAGGGCGATGGGTTAGCTTTTAGTTTTAGTTTATGTGCCACACATAGGGTTTGACTGAACAAAACGAACGTTTTGATCTCATTAGAACAAAACACGTTCTTCAAAATGTTTGCTATCCCCTATGTGACTTGTGCTAGAATTCAAACGGGAATTTTTATGACTTTCCGGAGCGTATTTAGGGTTATCAACCCCACACTTTTTAAATTTTTATTTGTAAAAAACTTAGAGAACATTTTCATTATCATTTCAGTATAATTTTCTTTTTGTTTCACAATTAACACTTAATTACCATTTCACAGGCACTTTGTGTTGGTCAAGAAATTCTAAGCTTGTGGTTTTAATGTGAAAACGTTCAACAGGTATGAGTATTTTTGGAAGCAGCTGTAAATTTCAAGAATAAATTGCTGGAAGTTGAGATAATTTCCCGGTTTCCATCTTTTAGGCTCAATATTTGCAGGGAGGTTTCGGCTGTATCAGTTGTAAGACAGTATTAATCGCTCAATGATTGCATTGTGTTCACCAGGTCACAGCAAGCAGCCCTATGAGTGTGTATGCAGGTTTCCCAGCTTCCCTGCTGTCTGAACTGCTGGCTCAGAGCATCCGTGTTTCCTCTCCGTCAATCCTTTCTCATGCCTCATTGGCTGCTTTCATCCATGGATTTGTGAGTTCTGTAAAATAAACAGACTGCTGACCATCAGACCAAATCCTGTTTCATTTTTCACAGCCTATTCTGTCTCTGTTGATTTTCAGTACATCTGTTATCCCTCAGCTTTTTTATAGTCAATTATAATCTTTCTTTTCTTTGTAGTTTTACCATTTTAAGCACACATTAGATTTCTAACTCTTTTCATTCACAACAAATTTCTAAAAGAAAAACAAATGCTTTTTAAAATTTTCAACACGTAATATGATTTATTGAGTCTTGCATTATGCCATTCTGAATGATTTACCATTCATCCATCCATCCATCCATCCATCCATCGTTTTCCTTTTCCATCCATCCATCCATCCATCCATCCATCCATCCATCCATCCATCCATCCATCCATCCATCGTTTTCCTTTTCCATCTTTGTACCAAAATAGCTAGTCATGGAAAAGCTATAAGCTCTTCTGTGGTTTCCATTTAGGTTAGATGATTGATAATATAAATCAATGTATATTTAGAGAGGCACTGTATACATAAAATGTGTGTAATTAAGTGATGATATCACCAGCAATGTTGCGCTGAGATGGACTGGCAACCTGTTCCAGTGACCCCTGTAGATAGGCACCATGCCCCCCCCCCCCTGTGATCCTGCAAGGATAAGCGAGTGCAGACAATAGATGGATAGATTTGATTGATTCCTTCCAGTATTGCCATTTATTTGGCTCTCTCCTTCTTACCGTCAAGTCTGAACAGCTTCTCTGTCACGTCTAAAGTAAAGCATCACCACAGCAAGTTTTTCTCTGTGTTCACAAGGGATGGTTTGAAGTTGATTCAAAGATCAGGCCTTCAGCCACACCAATAAGAGAGTTGCTGTGATTTGTTGTGGTGAAGAAGGAGCTGAGTCAAAGGACAAAGCTTTTGACTCCCTGGTCCATTCATGTTCCATCCCTCATCCATGATCAAGAGAGGCTGCTGGATGGGTGAACAACAGTGTGGTGTGGGAATGACTCCTGGCAAGGCTGGGAGAGTGAAGCAGGACACACTTTGCAGTCTCTCTTCCATCCAGCACATCTACTGCATCCAGTGTCTGTGAAAGACCCACAGCATTATGAAGGACCACAGTCATCCAGCACACAGACTTCTGTAGCCATCTGGCAGACAAGAGCCTGACTGCAAACACCAAACAACTAAAAGACAGCTTTTACCACCACGCTGTCAGGCTACTTAAGTCTTTAGCACAGCGTTTTTGATGTGTATTAATGCGTATGTGTTTTTTTTTCTGATGGAGCCACATTGTCATGTGGTATTATATATATTATATGAGATGGCTACCTGTGTGAGTTCAGTGAATTGATTGGTTCTTCTTGTCCATAGCCTTTCCTGACATGGTTGACTGTCTGTTAAACTACCTATGACAAATTTTGGTAATACACTACACTAGATATTTTCTTCATTGGATTTTGCTGATCAGCATCTCTTAAATTAGCTGGACACTGACGGATCAACTTCTGTCTCAGCTCTGCTAACACCAGGGGGGCTGTGTATTATCTCTCTATGTCTCACTCAATCTTTAATCCTGGAAGATAGTTTTGCATAGGTTACAGGTTTGTTGCTACCTATAGCAGTCGATCAGAGACCTAATATTGGTAGGTCAACTTCAATGATGGATGGATGGATGGATGGATGGATGGATGGATGGATGGATGGATGGATGGATGGATGGATGGATGGATGGATGGATGGATGGATGGATGGATGGATGGATGGATGGATGGATGGATGGATGGATGGATGGATAGATAGATAGATAGATAGATAGATAGATAGATAGATAGATAGATAGATAGATAGATAGATAGATAGATAGATAGATAGATAGATAGATAGATAGATAGATAGATAGATGGATGGATGGATGGATGGATGGATGGATGGATGGATGGATGGATGGATGGATGGATGGATGGATGGATGGATGGATGGATGGATGGATGGATGGATGGATGGATGGATAGATGGATAGATGGATAGATAGATAGATATTTTCGGTGGACGGGTTGCTTTTATTACTCCACAGTTGCCAACAACAAAGTGTGCTTTTGCTCTATTTATCCATATTCGCTCCTTGGTTCAACACCTCCCCAGGACATCTGATACCTTTGGGCGATCTATTTGTTGTCTGTTTACACTCTTAGATCTTTTTTGATCTGAACCACTTTGTTTGAGCCAAACCAACAAATCTTGGTAAACCTTAAAGTGACCTGTTTTCTTTAGTAAGACCTTCTTAAATTTTTTAAACACAACTCTCCTTCCTAAACCATGTACATCATTTTCTGATATAAACCTTTAGACTTATGCATTTCCCTTCAACCTTGCTGAGATCAATTTGTGCACTGTTAAAGTTTACCAAATGCACACAGGGAAGATGCCGAAGCTTTACAGGTCAGTAATTCAGCTGTTCAGGCCTCTAATCATCCTATATATAGATATTACACTAACTCATTTCTCTGTTTTGGACCTCATTTTCTTGACTAGAATTTCTCACATTCATTATTTTAATATACTTCTCCCTCCTCAGCCCCCATATCTTCACAAAGAAACTTTACCAATTCATTCTTCTATGATTTTCTTCCTACTTTCAGCTCATTACCTCTCAGACTCCATGAATAGCACCTGCCCGTTTCTCTGCCGCACTGGGATCTCTCAACGCTCTGGGTGAATGTTGGAAACACTTGTTAGTTGGGCTGCTTCCCACCTGTTATCTTGTTTAAGAGAGAGATATAGGGATAAACCCCCCATATATATCTTAGTATTCTACAATCTCCTTTTATGTGCAGGTATTAAAAACTATAAAAAAGTGCTTGCATGCATCTGAGCTGTAGTCGAGGCCAAAGGATCTCTGCGGAAATAAAAAGATATGATCGTCTCTGCAGTGAGCCTCTAAAACAAACTTGACTTCATGGTATTTAATCATCTCTCCCTTTTGCTTCTTTCTAAGCTACATGCTAATACAAGATTCAGAATTCCACATGGATTCTTTCTGCTGCCTGTGCTGCACGTTACTCAGAATATTGTGAACTAAATAATGTAAAAAAGAATATTTCTCTGCTGCTTAAAGGAGTTCTTTAATAAACCAAAATCCTTTAGAAATGTTTATTGTATCAAACAATTGTTTATTTTCTCCATAAAGGTGAAGCACATTTAAATATTCATCTACATGTGCTTCAATTACATTTCAGACTTTCCTACTGTTAGTCATTTTGTCAGCTTACTAAAAATGTCTGCAAGTAGACCAGATAATCTGATGAATCACATTTACTGCAGATATAATTATTGCTGTTATCATTTATTCCGGGGTCAGGTCATAGAGGCAGCAGCCTAAGCAGAGAGGCCCAGATTTCCCTCCTCCCACTCACTTGGGCCAGCTCCTCTTTTCCCAGCCCAGAAACATAGTCCCTTCAGCATGTCTTCGGTCTTCCTCTTCTCCTGGTGGGACGTGCCCTGAACATCTCACCGGGCGAGTCATCCTAACCTGATGCCCAAGTCACCTCAACTTGCTCTCTCGATGTGGAGGGGCAGCAGCTGTACTCTGAGCCCTCCTTGATGACCGAGCTTCTCACCCCATCTCTAAGGGAGAGCCCAGACACTCCGAGGAAACTCATTTTGGCCACTTGTATCCACAATCCTGTTCTACCAGTCACAAGCCAGAGCTCATGACCAAAGGTAAGGGTAGGAACGTAGATTGACTGGTAAATATTCGCAACAGATCAGTACAGTGCTCGCATCACTGCAGATCAGTGATGCTCCAATCCACTTCTTGTTCTCTCACTTTATTTTTCCCTCATTTGTGGGCAAGATTCTGAGATTCTTAAACTCCTCCACTTGGGTCAGAACATTCTCTCTAACCCAGGGAGGGCGCTCTACCCTTTTCCAGCTCAAGACAATGGTCTGGGATTTGGAGGTGCTGATTTTCCATGTTATATGAAACGACAGCATACATAGCAAGATAAGAAACAGTTTTACAGCAGCCTAAACAAATTAACTGATCTCTGCTAAAACAGAAATAGGGCAGTAAAAAAAATCTAAATGCTGCTCAACTCTAATGTGATGTTCTCAAGGAGAAATATGTATGATTAAAGCTTAATAAAAAAGAGAGATTGGCCATTAGCCACAAAATTGAAATTGAATTTTTTCTCCATTTCTAATGGAGGATAAATGTTTGTTTTCTTCACAAAGGTTATCGAGGGAATGAGTTAAGATGTTAAAACAGATTCAGTAAACGGGAAAAAGAAGCTGGAAGAGGAGTGAATGAGGAAAAGAGGTTGAGTTGGTGCCCATAAGATAGGTGTCACCTTTGATCATCCCCCTCGCCATCACCCCCTGCTTTGTATGTTGCTTTTCTCACCTTCTTTCAGTATCTCATATATCCTTTTATTATTTATTATTTGCTCCTCAGGACCCACTCTTGATGTTTTTCTGCACCCTTGGATTTATTTCCCAGTGGCACACTCAGCTTTGCTCTGCTGCCTATTGTGATCAGTTAATGTCTCTTTAACAATTTTACCCATCTTTTATCTTCCTCCAATTCCCCTTTATTGCTTCCCACTCATATATTTTGGGCTCTATCTCTCCCTTTGGTTCACTGCTTTCACTGTCATCTACATCTCATCATGTTTGAATAACATCCACCGCCACTAGGGGGCAGTGAAGCCTATATATTTATATCTACCAGTGCTGATTTGATGAGGCTCAGGTTGTATGGTGCCATTGTTTGCCTGAGCGGTAACATGTGGCTTCTTCCAATGAATACAGGACAAACGTAATGATTTTGATGCTCAGTGTTAGGCAGCTTTTCACTCCCATATGACAGTATGCAATTTTTTAAAATCCATCCTTCACTGTCTAAGCCTATTTGCTGCAAATTGGAGAATTAAGGCCATAGCTGCTGTAAAATATTCAAATGCTCGGTTCACACCACCTAGTAATTAAGTGTGCTCATCTGGAAACCAAATTTGAAAACTAGGGGGAGAGGTGCTGCCTCATCTGAGGCGAATTTTGGAAATATTTTTGTACGAATGAAAATGGGGGAAGTAACAGTGAAAACTTGTGAAACCAGCCTGACACTGGTCATGATGTCAGCTTTTGGACAGATTTGACAAGAAATTTAAACTTATATTAAATATGAGGTTATTGACACTTTTCTCTGCAAAGGTCTTAGCAATAAGGATAAAGAATAATCTTAATTTTTATTTGGTGTTAAAAATATAAGTCTTTGTTCAGGTTTTTAAAGTCAGATTCACATACCTTTTTATAACCCCCCCCCCAACAAATTTCCTTTAGAAGTCACCTAGGTAGTAAATCGAGTAATGTGTGTAATTTATTCTCAGAATAAATGCAGCTGATCTGTGAAGACTTCAGAAGTTTGTTAGAGAACATTAGTGAGAAAAACAGCACCATGAAGACCAAGGAACACAAGAGAAGTTTAAACCAAATGACTCAAAGCACAAAGATAAGAAATATAAACGTGGTGAAATGACCAATGCTCCTTTCTGTCTGTTGAACAAATAACACTTTGGGAGCTACAGGTCCTTCTCAAAAAATTAGCATATTGTGATAACGTTTTTTCTTTTCCATAATGTAATGATAAAAATTTAACTTTCATATATTTTAGATTCATTGCACACCAACTGAAATATTTCAGGTCTTTTATTGTTTTAAAACTGATGATTTTGGCATACAGCTCATGAAAACCCAAAATTCCTATCTCAAAAAATTAGCATATCATGAAAAGCTTCTCTAAACGAGCTATTAACCTAATCATCTAAATCAACTAATTAACTCTAAACACCTGCAAAAGATTCCTGAGGCTTTTAAAAACTCCCAGCCTGGTTCATTACTCAAAACCGTAATCATGGGTGAGACTGCCGACCTGACTGCTGCCCAGAAGGCCATCATTGACACCCTCAAGCAAGAGGGTAAGACACAGTAAGAAATTTCTGAACGAATAGGCTGTTTCCAGAGTGCTGTATCAAGGCACCTCAGTGGGAAGTCTGTGGGAAGGAAAAAGTGTGGCAGAAAACGCTGCACAACGAGAAGAGGTGACCGGACCCTGAGGAAGATTGTGGAGAAGGACCGATTCCAGACCTTGGGGGATCTGCGGAAGCAGTGGACTGAGTCTGGAGTAGAAACATCCAGAGCCACCGTGCACAGGCGTGTGCAGGAAATGGGCTACAAGCCACTTTTGAACCAGAAACAGCGGCAGAAGCGCCTGACCTGGGCTACAGAGAAGCAGCACTGGACTGTTGCTCAGTGGTCCAAAGTACTTTTTTCGGATGAAAGCAAATTTTCCATGTGATTCGGAAATCAAGGTACCAGAGTCTGGAGGAAGACTGGGGAGAAGGAAATGCCAAAATGCCTGAAGTCCAGTGTCAAGTACCCACAGTCAGTGATGGTCTGGGGTGCCATGTCAGCTGCTGGTGTTGGTCCACTGTGTTTTATCAAGGGCAGGGTCAATGCAGCTAGCTATCAGGAGATTCTGGAGCACTTCATGCTTCCATCTGCTGAAAAGCTTTATGGAGAGGAAGATTTCATTTTTCAGCACGACCTGGCACCTGCTCACAGTGCCAAAACCACTGGTAAATGGTTTACTGACCATGGTATTACTGTGCTCAATAGGCCTGCCAACTCTCCTGACCTGAACCCCATAGAGAATCTGTGGGATATTGTGAAGAGGAAGTTGAGAGACGCAAGACCCAACACTCTGGATGAGCTTAAGGCCGCTATCGAAGCATCCTGGGCCTCCATAACACCTCAGCAGTGCCACAGGCTGATTGCCTCCATGCCACGCCGCATTGAAGCAGTCATTTCTGCAAAAGGATTCCCGACCAAGTATTGAGTGCATAACTGAACATAATTATTTGAAGGTTTACTTTTTTATATTAAAAACACTTTTCTTTTATTGGTCGGATGAAATATGCTAATTTTTTGAGATAGGAATTTTGGGTTTTCATGAGCTGTATGCCAAAATCATCAGTTTTAAAACAATAAAAGACCTGAAATATTTCAGTTGGTGTGCAATGAATCTAAAATATATGAAAGTTAAATTTTTATCATTACATTATGGAAAAGAATGAACTTCATCACAATATGCTAATTTTTTGAGAAGGACCTGTATAGTGCTCACAGTTCCCAGCTCCACTCTGTGGTTAGGAAAAGTGTTAGTTAAAGGGATATTTCACCCTGAAGTAAAATTTTGTCTGTTGCAATATTCCCCCAGAGTGAGATATGTGAGAAAAAAAGCATTATGTAACCAGCTTAGTCATTCTCCTGATCTGGCAGCAGTTTGCTTTAGCTTAGCATAAACAATTTAAGTGAATGGGAGCAACTAGCATTTTGTGTGCAAAAGTGATTAAAATGACTAAATCATGATCCTAATTATTCCTGGTGAACTCAATAATCATATCGACTGCAAAAAAAAGTTAAGAAGTAACACGAAGGAATTACAGAAGCCTATTTAGACTTGGGACTACTTATGACAAAGCACTGCTGTAAGCCGCCGCTGCAAGGTGCAAGGACATGACGCAGGGGTCACAAGAGCCACCTGCTTCTGTAGACACAAATCCTGCACAGAATTTTTATTGCCGTAGTCTGAGCGGTAACAAGTCTAAACCAAGAAAATGGTTGTTACTTGTGTAGCAAAGGATCGTGAAAACAAGCCCAAGTCATACAACAGGATGTTTCACAGAATTGTGTTTGTTTACGGAAGAAGGAGGCTTTTGCGACCGCTGCGTCATGTCCTTGCGCCTTGCAGCGGCAGCTTACAGCTGTTTTTTTTAATCAGTGCAAAACTAATTATAGATGATGATGAGGATGATGATGATGAGGAAGAATATGATGACAATGATGATATGGGTCAGCTGTAGCTCATAGGAGACTGGGTAAAGCTGCAAAAAAAACACAAAAACTTTACCACACAGATAAAAGATCAGGTGTATTAGAGAGTTTTTCTTTTCTCATGAAAGTAAATGTGAAATGATCAGACTTCAGGATTCCCCACTGCTTAAGCCTAGTTTATACTTCTCCGTCTGCGGAGGTGTGGAGACACGAACCGCCATTATCCTTCGATCCAAGGGTTGTCCGTCACTCACACAAGGACGCACGGAGTAGAGCCCAATTATTTAACTATCCGTCGAACGTAATGGAGAGCGCACGTCTGTGATTGGTCAGCCCAACATCAGCCCCAGATACTTTCACCAGAGCATTGCTCTATAGTCGATGTAATTAGTAGTCAATGCAGTTTTTGCCCACTAGATGCTTTATATTGCAAGGCCAGTTTATCTAATATGGTCTTTTAGCTATTTTGAACACTAGGAAGCGTAGAGAACAACAAAACAGACCGCTGTGTTTGTTTGTTTGTTTACATGCATTTTTAAAGTAGTCCATGAGCTGCACTTCTAATAAAAAGCTTTCCAGCTCAATAAAAACTCACTCTCTGTCGGCCATTGCTCCTTGTGAGTGGATGTGCGAATCTGAAGTACATAAACATTTGTCGACCAAAAACATCCCTGCAATAGTGGGCAGACCCACCAGAAAAAAGGTCTTCCCCCCCCTGCTGTCCTGGGAGAGAATTGCATTAAAGTATTAAAGGAAAACGTCTATGTCAATACGTGTGCGTGTGAGTGCAAACTTGCTGATGGAGAAGTATAAACTAGGCTTTACTCTTAAAAACACCATGTTTGTTAGTAGGAATACAAAGCAGCCTGAGTCTGGTTCATCCTGACATTTATGGTCCACCAGCAGGGAGCTGTCAACTCAACACCAGTCTCTGTCTACTAATTCTCACCCTCCCTAAACATGTTTGACTTTATTAGTTAACTTCTCTGCCATCTGGCTGCTCCCCACAGCCCAAAGGTGGACATGCACCATTTACTGCATGTGCAAACTCACAGCTTGGCCCCAGGAGATGTTAGTGTTGCCCAGTCTATTTTCACCTTGCTTTTTTTTCTTACCCATAATGCTGCTCTATTATTGTCACGTTTTTTTTTTTCTTCATCTTCCCTCTTCAGAGCTTTTAGCTTCAAGCTTTTATTAGGCTGCCTGGTCGGCTGAAATGGGACATTTTTCATTAATCTTTCTCATTCTATACACTTAAGTTAAATCATATGGCTGAATCTGTTCTGACTGTATAATACAAATTTAATTTTAAATTTATTAAATTTTTTAATTTAATTTCATCCAGTTACATTCAGACACCCAAGAACCTCAAGCAGGGAGATAAAACGAAATTTGTGCAACTGCCCAGCTGCAGCATTTGTTATATGCATGTTTCTTAAATCTTTCATTGCTGAAAGGATTTAGGAAATTTGAAAGTTGGAGTCAACATTATTCTGCAAGAGGAGAAAGGACTCATCCTCTGATCTGTTATCACATTACACATTCACAACAACCACTGAGATTTATTTATTTCCCCCAACAGTTCAATAGAATTTATTAAGCAGGTAATTACAAACTCACAGGATAATAAATCCAATCATGCAGCATGAGCCATTTGTAAATGTCTGCCAGGGTTAATTAATATGTGTGTATAAACTGACTGGTAGGAGAAGAAATCAAAATGGCAGCTTTTATTAAATGTGGTTTGAGTTCTTTTGAAAATCATTGCGGCAGACAAGGTGGTGTGCTTATAGTCAAAATGGCGCTTGTAATTGCAAAATGGTGACAGTTAAAATAAGAGAACTAAACAAGCACATGTAATAGTCTGTTTTGTTTTATTCTATGGTGAATGTTGTCGCTTTGAATTAACATTTTTAGAATGGGGACAAAGTGAATACAAGAGACAGCCAGATATTCACACCAAGGAATCTTTTAAAGAGGACAAAAAAGAAAGAGGGCATTGCTAAAGATTTCTTTGCTGGTCTAGCCATGTGGCTACCTGGGCAAAAAGAGGGTTTGTGTTAACCATTGACCTTTTGGAGTAGCTACACAACATTTTAGATATATTAGAAAACTAACTTGGAATGTACTTGAAATTTTTCTCTTGTTGTCGAAAAGACGGTTTGGTTGAAAATTCAAGGAAGTATTTGCAAACAAAGAACAAACATAATTGTGTTGTTTGATTTTGCACAAGGCTTCCATTTATGCAAATTAATATTTCAAGGAGACTGCAGTGCCGCCTTGATGCTAATTAGAAAACATCAACTTGAACTTGCTTTGACTTTCAGGGGGTATTTAGAAAAACTTTTAGTGGCTGCAGTGAGCGGTGTAGGAAAAATCCAAATGACATTTAAGTTATCCGTATATTTAATAGAAAAGCAATGAAAATTGTGTGTTTTTATTGTTAAGTAAATAACAGATAAGAATGGTATGCCTTAGTACAAAATCCCACTTAAGGCTCAGCTAAATATTGACTTAAGTCTAGGTCTAACAATAACTTGGGCATTTTTATCCAAAGGTGTACTGATATTATCCTCTAAATCCACTCTACTCAACATCCCTAGAATCAGAACCAAACATGGAGAAGCAGCTTTCAGTTTCTATGCTCCTCTAATCTGGAACAAACTTCTAGAAAACTGCAAAGCTGCTGAAACACTGAGTTCTTTTAAATCACAACAAAAAATGTAACTGTTTAGAGCTGCCTTTGAGTAATGCTTTGTTGTATCATGTTTTGTGTATTCTTCTTGTTTTACTGGTGTTTTTACATTATATACTTTGTTTTACTGCTATTTTATTTTACCACTTAATCATGTAAAGCACCTTGAATTACCTTGTTGTTGAAAGTGTGCTATACAAATAAAATTGCCTTGCCTTGCCTATTATTTACACAATGTTCAGGAGAGTAAGACGAGTCAGTGTTACAGAACACTTCAGTTAAACTGGATTTTAGTGTTATTTATAACTAAATTACTATTATCTCAGAGTTGTAATTTTATACTCCTGCATCATATATGGGTGATTAGCACAAATATAGCAGTTAGCATTACTAGCAACATCCATCTATGTATGCATGTACCGTTGTCTTGGGAGATCCTTACCGTAACTGTGAGATTTTCAAAAGGCTACCAACATTTCCTTTTCCTTTATGTTCCATGATGGACACAATTTGACTCTCGAAAAGGATAAAGCATTGCAGCTATAGTGCAATGTGTTCCGCTTCCTGTGATATGCTTAACTTTTACTCCATGTTAAGGATCCTGACTAAACAGCCATCATCTCCATAGAAAATATGGTTTCCTCTCTAAAAGTTTCTCAGACCTTTTGTGCTTTGGCTGACTCCATTTGTAAACACTTAACTGGTACTAAAAACAGATAACTTTGGGTTTTCTTCTTTTAACACATTCCTCACTGCGGAGTGTTTTTGCATTGAAAGGCAACATTCCTGTCTCTCTACCTGTCTCCAGTCATGTGCTGTGCTGCACATTTAGCTGATTGAGAAGTTTTAATACTGACATATGGCAAAATATATAAAAATCTAAGACATAAATCTCTCAGGAGCATTTCAGCAGTTGTCTTCAAATATTTAACTTCAATGGGTGTTTATAGATGTTCTATCTTTCTCGTCCTCCCACCTCTCCTCACTTGCCTCCCTCAAGCCTTCTGTAACTTGGGCAGACCAGAGGACCGGATAATGGAAAGAAACATTCACCATAGCCTGCCTGTGCCTGAGTTCCTCATGAGACATGGGAATGCACCCACATACCAACAGACATCCTCAAACTCAGTGTACATGGAAACACACCCACACAATCAAATGCAAAAACACAAACAAAGCTCTATGAGATGAAAGAAAAAAAGAGAAAAACAAAGCAATGTGGTGTACAGAAGAGCTGAAGGTTTATGGGCTGTGACTGGCTATACTGAGCTTGGAGCATGAAGCTAACTGTACTGTGGACCCCAGGTAAAAGATAACTTTAAAACTCCAAATTGAACGCATTTGCCAGAAACCCATTGTAAGAGATCACTTGTTTTAGTTTGCACTTCATTTGGAGTCGCTCACTAAATTTCAGCAGCTCTAAAGAAAGCACACAGATCAGAGGTGAGACTTAGGAGTTTATTTCTCCTGAACAGGTCAACTTAACCTTTCTGATCAAAGACCTTAAAGGGAAAAAAAATCCAATTTCAATATCCCACTTCAGTTGGACCTAAGCAATAATTTGGTTTTCTATTATTGCATGTAAACACACCCACACACTCACAAACACACACATGCACGCACGTCTTGCTATCCTTGTGTTGACATTGTATTGACTTACATTGATTTTACTATGCCTAACCCAGACACTTTCCCTAAACCGAACCATTACTGATACATGCCTAACCCTAACCTTAACCCAAACCTAATTCACACCATACCTCTAAACCTAAGTAGTAGAGTTTAATAGCTTGTTAAACATTGTGTGGACCAGGCAAAATGTCCTCACAACTAAAAATGTCCACACAATGCTGGTGGCCTGTCAAAGGTTCGTCCACACAAGTATAGCTATACATGTACACACCTACACACACACACACACACACACACACACAAGGCAAAATGTCCTCACAACTACAAATGTCCACACAATGCTTGGGGCCTGTCAAAGGTTGGTCCACACAAGTATAGCTATACATGTACACACCTACACACACACACACGCGCGCACACACACACACACAGATACACACATTAGTCAACCATTAATCCTGACCAAATCTCCAACTCCATTTGCAGAAATGCAGCCACAAACATTCAAGGAACCTATGTTTTTGTGCGTACTTGATTTGCTTGGCCTTGTTTCCATGTCGGAGGTATGGCTTTTTGGCTGCAACTCTTCCATAAAGACCTCTTCTGGCCAGACTTCTCTGGACAGTAGATGGGTGTAACTGGGTCCCACTGATTTCTGTCAATTCTGAGCTGATGGCACTGCTGGACATCTTCAAATTTCAAAGGGTAATAAGCTTGATGTGTCTTTCATCTGCTGCAAGTTTCCTTGGCTGACCACTGCATCCACAATCCTTCATGTTGCCCGTTTCTTTGTCCTTTTCCAAAAGAGCTTGAACAGCACATCTTGAAACCCCAGTCTTCTTTGAAACCTTTGTCTGGGAGAGACTTTGCTGATGCAGTATAACCACCTTGTGTCTTGTTGCTGTGCTCAATCCTGTCATGACATGAAACTATTTTCCACAACCTCACCTTGGTAGCAGAGTTTGGCTGTTCCTCACCCAGTTTTAAGCCGCCTACACAGCTGTTTTTGTTTCAGTTAAGGACTGTGTTTCAACCTACGTGTGACATTGATGTACCTTTTTGGTATAATTGGTTGATCATACACCAGACTATAATCCTACAAAATCCTTGACTTTGTGCAAGTGTGCCTAAACAAAATTATGCTGGTTTGAAGGCAAAAGGGAGTAACACCAAATATTAATTTGATTTAGATTTGTCTTTTGTTTGCTCACTTTGAATTTTGTAAATTGATAAAATGAAAGAAATAATTATTTATATTTCTGGAAGCAGTCTTTGTGTACAGAATTTTTCCACACCTGCCAACAAACTTTGCACAGTATATATATATATATATATATATATATATATATATATATATATATATATATATATATATATATATATATATATATATATATATATATATATATATATATATATATATATATATATATATATATATATATATATATATATATAGTTACAGAATCAATTGTGCACTTTCAACGTGGCTTTTGTGTAATACTCTAGGCAGATGCCCAGTATGCACTGATGAAAATTCAGCGTTGCATGGCTCAACCTGATTTACTCTCATATATTTTTTGATTACCTCAGCTAGAAATTATTTGTAACATGGGGCATACGTAGACTGTGGTGTGGACTACAAATAGTATGTCATTGACTACATGTCGCTGTTGGGATGTGACTGAGAAGAGGACGTGAGAAGGGAAAAGCCTCACAAGGTAGTGCGTTTCTGAACACTGTTAACCCAAGCAAGCATACTGTGGTTAACATGAAAGGAGAATCAAACATTTATCAAGCTGTCACAAAGTGTTGTTAAAAAAACCTAAACGGGAAAGTTACATCATGATAAAAGGACTGTACCCTGTCCTTCTACAACACTGTAATTTTGACATGCTTTATCTCTGTACATATGCATTATGATAAACAAGGGACTATCAATAGCGACACACTTACTTTAAAGATATAACAGGGCTCAATGACTCCCAAAATGCACTTAATTTCCTCATGTTTAGACAAACATACATCACTTTTTTATGATAGACCAAATTACATGACAAGATAAGAAAGTGTCACCACGATTTGTGTCAATCATTACTTAGAAAATGGCAACTAGAAAATATCTACTAGCCTAATCTAGCCCATGCCTATGGTTAGATCAATAATGGCAAAATTTAAAACAGCTGTATCTGTGACAAGCAAGGCTGAATGAGGACTCAAATTTTTCTTGCGCCAACACACAGTGAGGGTGGTGGCTGGGAAGGGAAAACAAAATATGGATTTTTAAGCTTTTTCCACACCAACTCAATTAAAGGATGTTAAAGCCATCTCCATCATGGTGTACAAATATTTGTTGTTTAGTTCTGATCCGAAGAGGACTTAAATCAGTAATATTTTATTATTTTCAAAACACTGCCTTAGCCTGCAGCACTTAAACTGTCCGATTACCTCCTTGCATTATAATCTGCTGAACTCATGTCCTCTACCTCAACCAAATAGTGCATCCTATGGCCACCTTGCTGAAGCAGAAACTTTTTGAGGAAGATATAACTGGCTAATGATGTTCAAAGGGAAAAACTTCTGTCATAAACTGATCTGTAGCTTAGCAGTTAAGATGCTTAATGATAATGATAGCGTGTATTAATAATCATTGTCTGAGTTCTACTTAGTGTTCCCTGTTCGCTCTTCCTGTTTTGTCATTTGTATGTATTGTTGTGAGTTTTAGGTTTAGTTTTTTGTTAATTTTGGCATAAATTTCAGACATTTCCCAGTGTAGGTTGTCTCACCTGTTGCTTGTTTATTCGGCTTATCTTGTTTCTCCTCTCACAGTATGGCTACGGCATGTTCTTCATCCACAACTCATGGGGCTAAAGATTGAATATTAAATACAAACATCTGACAATAATATTCAAATTATCTGTCTTCTGGCATTTTGTTCTGTCACCCATCCAGCATCCAATTGTGTTGTCATTATTTGCCATCTTATTACACAGAATGTTAATACATGTAGATCGCCACCCTTCACATTAAAACAAAAGGTCCCTTGGTGTTAAAATGTGGCTTTTGATGGAGCTTCTGTGTTTGGTGAGTAACATTGCATTGGACATTGTTGAAACATGAATAGCATAAAATGAGAGAATATGGTAATATTTTAACATCTGTAAATATTTTTATTTAACACAATGTAGTTTTTTAGTTTCTATTGAACTTGATCATACACTAATAACCATGTAAACAAGTTTAATGCAAATGTATTAGGTTTATTCCCAGGCTAGATTTCCTCAGTAGTCCCGGATGTAAAAAGGTATGGAGCAATTCAACAAATGTTAAAATTACAAACATTGCATGACAACTGAACAAAAGCAACACATATTTGGTTAATCAAGGTAAAAAGTCAGTCCATCCTCAAATAAACAATGACCTGGGTAAGCTCAAGATTTTTCGGAAGGATGGCTGTTAAAGCAGTGTTGCTGTATGAATCTGAACTGCATGTGTGATTAATTGCTGTCCATTTGAGCAGAACATTAAATACCCTAAAGATATTTAACTAGTGTTCAATGATGTCTCATACACAAAAGATGTGTGACTATTGTTATTGTTCACCATGTTATTGTGGACGTTTGGCAAAATATAGAAGGGCATTTAAAGTGGAGAACCTTTAAAGCCAAAACAGTGCAGGTGCGCTCCATGCTTGGGTTTATTGACAAAATGAGAGATGGGGGAGACACGTATTCAGATACTGTGGACCAGTATCTGAATATGTGCTGTACAGTATACTTCAGTGTTACTTTTGAAGAGGAGACTGTTGTATCTAGGATCTGCTGGAGGAACTCTGCTGAACACATCCTAGAAAGTGTGGGGCATCCGTTTGTTCTATGGAGTTCTGCACAATATTGCACTGGTCAGACGGGTTTATTTTTAAACTCTGCAACGTTATGAACTAATATGGGTCTGAGAGCTGTCAGTCAGAAACCCTTTTTAATCTGAAAGTCAAATTATTGAGGCTTGAGTTGTAAAATATTAAAATATATAAATGATATTACACAACAACATGGAGATCCGTATGACACATTCTGTGGGCCATGGCTTGTAAATGACAATTGTTTCAAGTCACCAGATATATTAACACCTGCCTTTTTGCACCCTGGGCTTCACAATGTGCTCATCAGTTCGTGAATCATATGTGGAACATAATCTCTCATCATTACTGCACCCAGATCTAGGGCGGTATTCAATAAATGAAGCCCGTTGTGTATTTTCCAATGACCAAAAGGAATCAAATGCTGTTTTTTTTCTCTTTAACTTTTCTTACCGCCACATATTTTTGTTTCTTCTTGAACTGGGCTGTTTAGATTATTTATGACTGTGCCTTTGTATTATCCTAATTTTAGATCCAGATACACTTTCACAATCACAGTTTGAAGCTTTGAAATCAGTTAAAACACTGGCAAGTCTAGAACCACTGTCTTACCTGTCATTTCAATGCAACAACTCAACAATTAGAACTCCGTAGATGTTTAGAGGTTTTCATTCTAACTTTTTGCTGAAGTTATGTTTGAGTGACTTTCCTCTGGAACCCATTCGTATTAGGGACTCACTCAGTGCATTTACATGTAGTAAGAGAAACCAAATTTTTGCGTTAGTCCGACTGAATTCAGACTTTTGAAATGCATGTATACACCTTAGTCATGCTGAAGTCAAACCCAACTGGCCTACTGTTAATCGAGCTAATGCAGTCAGATAATGCGGTTAGAAAGCCGTATTTCTCTGCATGTAGACAGCAGAGGCAGCTTAGCCGAGCTATTAGCAGCCTGGGCACTCCCTGTTCGGGAAGTGACGAGACCGCGGTAGCGGGAATAACAACACCGGAACAAAAGCAACACAGCAGCAAGGAGTGTAACACATTCGAACAGTACAGTTCTTACAAAATGTACTGTGCTGCAGCATTGTTGCCGTCCATTTCTTCACTCATTGTGCATATTCTGCTTTTACTCTGTCTGCTTCACTGCTGCCAGCATTTGTTTACTATCTCAGTGATGCTATAGGCCCACCAGAAGAATGCCAACGTGAAAGGTCACATGTCGCCACATAGCTTCACGGAGTTGAATACACTTCATTCAATAATTCGATTTTCCAAATGAAGTGTAAACTGGGATAAAGGCTCCCATTCTGGTTAAGGTATTAGTTCAATTTTTGCCAAAAGCTCAATTTAGATGTGCATGTAAATGTATGAGTGTTAAAGTGTTTGTTTAATTGAAAATAACTTTTTATATTTTTTCAGTGTTACTTTTTACATATAATATTTTGTGTGGCCCACATTACAACATACACTGTCTGCTCTCTTGGAGGAGGAATAGCTTCAAACAGCCATCAAACAGCTGAAACAGCAAATAGTTGTGTCCCTGCAGCTTTAATCCAGCTCCGTCTGCCCTCAGAAGCCCCGTCATGTTTTTTCTTGACAAATTTGTCCTTCAAACACAAAGGAGGCTCATCACATAAATATCCAGGCTGCAGATGAAAACGAAACTAATCAACAGCTGGCTTTGCTTTGCCTGTGCTTGTTTTCTTAATGCGATATTGTTTTAAGGCTACCATCAGGGTATTCCACAAACCCCTGGTTTTCAATAAATGAATAATTAGTACCAGTGTATCTGTCTCATCTGTGCAGAAATGCATGGTGTTTTAATAAAAATTGTTTTTATGTTTATTATTCCTCTTTATCTCTCATTTCACCAATGAAATGTTATGAATTGCTAATGAATGATTGTGATTGAATTTCTAGCAGTTATAGAGGTCATTCTGTCTGCTTCATGGCTTGTGATATTCAAGCAGCTGAAATATTAGAAATGTCAGAACACATGTAAATTAAGTTATGCAGAGTTCCACACATACTGTACATATGTTGTTCTTCTTGTTTTATTCCCTCTGTTCATTCCTCCCTCTTTTCCTCCGCTCCCTCATCTGTTTCTCCCCCCTCATCCTTTCTCAGTCCCTTTTCTGGGTTCTGCGTAAAGCTTTAGTTCCTTTTTTTTTCAAGCGGGCTTGGTTTGTTTCTCTCCCCTCCTACTCTGAACACTGACACTGCTGAAGGGATCTCTCACTCTCCCACTCTGCTTTCTTTTCTCCTCTGAAGCTTCCTCCTTATCCATCTTGCTCCATCTCCATCTCTGCTTCCCTCCCTCTCAACCTCTTTTCTCACTCTCTCCTCACACCTATGGCTTACTTTACACGTTAAGGAAGCATCCGTCATTTTGCTCTGTGAAGGAAAAATATTTCTGCTTTTCTCTCTTTTTTCCCCTTTTTTGGCTGCCCTCTCTTTTCCTCAATCCTGACGCTGCTACCAATATGTTTTATTTCCAGCTGGTGATCATGGCAGGGACCGTTCTGTTGGCGTATTACTTTGAGTACACGGACACATTCCCTGTGCACGTTCAGGGCTTCTTCTGTTTTGACAAAGCCTACTCAAAGCCATTTCCGGGACCAGAGGACAACAGTAAGGCGCCACCGGTCCTGGTCTACTCCCTTGTCACCGCCATCCCCACTGTGACGGTAAGTTTGCCTGCAACTTGTTCAATAGAAAAAGAAAGACAGCAGTTTCTCCACAAGTGCTCATCATTCACCTGCGCAAAATGTCACATCTAACACAAACTGAGGAGAAGATAACCTGCTTTAATACAATTATAGGCATAAACACAGATTTCTGCTTATCTGCACGTGGTGAAAAGAGTGTTGGGGTGTGTGTGTGTGTAGGTGTGCATCCTCGTGGTGCTCAAAGCTGTTTGTGGCAATGTGTTCTCTGGCATAACCATGGCAACGGGCACTATATTTGTCCTCCGTAGAGCAACCAGAGACAGCTACATTTTCCAGAGTCTGTTCCTGTTTCAAACAGTGTGCTAAAGGAACTGAACAAATCATCAGTTTTAAAGGATTTCTGTGTTTGTTCACAAAATGCACACTCCAATCATTTTTCCCCTCCTCACATGTGATTAATGCACAGGAAGTGTGTTTAATAATTAAACTCTGATGCAGAATTTTAAAAAGTAGGTCAGGGGTGAAGGTTTCATTCATTTGATTTTAATAGATTTAATGTTCCTTTTTTACCATCACCAAGCATTTTCTAGATACGGTAATTGGCGTTTCAAGGTGTAGAGGTGTAGCCTATTTGCTTTTCAGCAATTATACAAACATAATAGTAATATTATGTATTTACAGTGGTTGGTGAGAGTAGTTGTAAACATCTGGAGTCAACATGAAGATTTGAGTTTTGAGGTAATTAACTGGCTTTCATAAACATGATGTTGGGCAAGAACATTTTTACAGATTCTAAATTGGATTTCAAACTTTCCATCCTGTCTTAGAGTTTGTTTTCTGGGGATTATAGCTTAGATTGAGTAAAATATGGCCTTTGAGCTGCAAGGGGTCCAATCTTATATGAGTCAGAATATGACTCTGTCGATCCACAAGCTGTGATAGATGCCGTGTCTGAAGCAAAGGTTGGCAAGGATAATAATAATTTTCAGAAACTATACTATATAAATATGTTTATAGAGTGGGGCAAAAAAGTATTTTGCAGCCACCGATTGTGCAAGGTTTTCCACTTAAAAAGATGAGAGAGGTCTGTAATTTTCATCATAGGCACACTTTCACTGTGAGAGACAGAATATTTTAAAAAACTTCCAGGACCCTGTATGATTTTAAATAATGTATTTGTATAATGGTGCAGAAAATAAATATTTGGCTAATAACGAAAGTTCATTTCAATCCTTTGTAAAGTAAACTTGTTGGCAATGACAGAGGTCAAACATTTCCTGTAGGTCTTCACCAGGTTTGCACACACTTTAGCTGGTATTTTGGCCCATTCTTCCATGCAGATCTTCTCTAGAGCTGTGATGTTTTGGGGCTGTCGCTGGGCAACACGGACTTTCAACTCCCTCCACAGATTCTCCATTAGATTGAGGTCTGGAGACTGACGAGGCCACTCCAGAACCTTGAAATGCTTTCCATGTAGCCACTCCTTTGTTGCCTGGATGGTGTGTTTGGGATCATTGTCATCCTGGAAGATCCAGCCACATTTCATCTTCAACGCTCTCACTAATTGGTAGGAGGTTTTTGCCCAAAATTTCACGATTCATTGTCCCAGTCATCCTTTCCTTAACATGGATCAGTCGTCCTGTCCCCTTTGCAGAAAAGCAGCCCCAAAGCATAATGTTTCCACCCCCATGCTTCACATCGGGTATGGTGTTCTTGGGATGCAATTCAGCATTCTTCCCCCTCCAAACACTGCGAGTGGCGTTTTTACAAATGAGTTGCATTTGGGACTCATCTGACCACATGACATTCTCCCAATCCTTCTCTGGATCATCCAGATGGTCTCTGACAAACTTTAGATGGGCCTGAGCATGTGCTGATTTAGGCAGGGGGACTGCAGGATTTTAATCCACGATGACGTGGTGTGTTACTAATAGTAATATTTATTACTGTGGTCCCAGCTCTCTTCAGGTCATTGACTAGTTCCCCCCCATGTAGTTCAGGGCTGTTTCCTCACTGTTCTCAAGATCATGTGTACCCCACATGGTCAGATCCTACATGGAGCACCAGACAAGGGAGATTGTCAGGGATCTTGTATTCATTCAATTTCCTAATAATTTCTCTAACAGTTGATCTTTTCTCACCTAGCCGCTTGTCTATTGTAGATTGGCTCATCCCAGTCTTGTGCAGGTGTACAATCTTGTCCCTGGTGTCCCTGGACAGCTCTCTGGTCTTGGCCATGGTGGAAATGGGAGTCTGACTGTGTGTGGCAAGGTGTCTTTTTATACAGATAACGAGTTCAAACAGGTGCCATTATTACAGGTAACGAGTGGAGGATAGAACAGCTTCTTCAAGAAGTAATAGCTCTGTGAAGGCCATAATTTTTGCTTGGTTATAGGGGCTAAATTCTTATTTTCTGCACCATTATACAAATAAATTCTTAAAAAATCATATAATGTTATTTTCTGGATTTTTCTTCATTCTGTCTCTTACAGTTGAAGTGTAACTATGATGAAAATTACAGACCCCTCTCATCTGTTTAAGTGGGACAACTTGCACAATCGGTGACTGCCAAATACTATTTTGCCCCACTGTATTGGTTTTTTAAGTTTTTAATTTAATAATTGTATTGCTTGTTTGCCACTGGTAAAATAATATATTCTGCTGGTATTGGCTCAACGAGTTAAGTGACATGCCATACACTACATTACATCATCCATCCATCCATCCATCCATCCATCGTCTGTACTCGCCTGTCCTTGCAGGGTTGTAGCGGGCAGGGTACAGTTACCCAGAGAGAACATGCAAACTCCATGCAGAAAGACCCCAGACCACTATTCCAACTCAGAATCTTTGTTTTGCATAGCAACAATGCTACATAAATAATGATTAACAAAGGCAAGGCAAGGCAACTTTATTTGTATAGCACTCTTTCAACAACAGGGCAATTCAAAGTGTTTTACATGATTAGGGGAGAACAACAGTAAAATGATAAAATACAACATTAGAGGCACAAAACATATAACACATTTAAACATATGACATTGCAGCTATTATTAATCCCTTACCCAAAGGCATCTCTAAACAGATGAGTTTTTAGCTTTGATTTAAAGGAACTCAGTGTTTCAGCAGCTTTGCAGTAGTCTAGAAGTTTCTTCCAGATGAGTGGCGCACAGAAACTGAAAGCTGCTTTGCCATGATTAGTTCTGATTCTAGGGATGGTTAGTAGACTAGAGTTGGAAGACCTGAGTTTTCTGGGGGGTTGGTATAGTGACAACAGATCTTCAACATAATTTGGTGCTAAGCCATTCAATGATTTATGAACTAGTATAAGTATTGTTGAAGTCTATTCTCTGAGCTACAGAGAGCCAGTGTAATGACTTTAGAACTGGGATAATGTACAAAGGAAAAGCAAAACGATTTTTTTTAAGTGACTGGTAGTTTCATTTAGTGTTGTATAGAAGTTGAACTATGTAACACATATTTAATAGTATTTCAAGGAAAGTCTGGCGAATGAGTTAAACTCTACCCATATAATCATCAGCACATGCACAAGCATGCAGTCAGCCCAGGTGATTTGTCGCTGTGGCCGTTCCTAAACAATGCTAAACAATCCTAAACAAGGCTCATTGATCATGCTAAGGGTAAGTTTCACTGTCAATGGCACTGGTTGATCCCACAAACTGAATGGCATAGTGAGAGGGGGGACAACCTCCTGATTTTTCAAATTCGCTTTAAATCACAACTTTATTGTTGAATCTTAGGCATGACTGGGTATTCCAACAGGACATTGATGCCAAAAACACATGGGTAAGCCAGGCTAACATTTAGCTTCTGGGAAGGCCTGACCTCAACTCTATTGAAAATGCATGGACTATTCTGACAAATTTATCTCCATAACAATACCCATCCATCCATTTTCTGTACCCCTTCATCCTAATGCAGGGTTGCGGGGGGCTGGTGCCTATCTTCAGCTGTCAAGGGGCGAGAACCGGGGTACACCCGTGACAGGTCGCCAGTCCATCGCAGCATAACATAACCTACCAATTTAAATTAAATATATTATGCCTGACTAAAACAATTGTCAAATATACAGCCAGAATTATGCCAGAAGCTTGTTGTTGAATTTTACAAAAAAACGGTGTCTGAGCAAGTTGCTAAGGGTCATCGATAAAAATATTAGTGGGGGTATTTTATTTGTATTTGAGCTTGTACTGTACATATACCTTTGACCTTGTGGGAAAATCCATTTTAGAATCAAAGTTGTCCAATTATTGTTTTTAAAATAAACTAAGCTCTTGAGTGCTTGTAAACTGACAAGAACTTTAGATTACCTCATTCACGATTTAAACAGTAGAAGTTGTGTGTAAAATGGATGGTAAAGCAAACTGATAGTTGAATCCAAATCTATTTTTATTTAAATAGGTTTTGCAATAATAATTTAAAATTAAATATATTTGTTTTAAAAGTGAGCTATTAAATAATAAGAACTTGACTTTTATACAAATATAGAGAGCTCCACATACAGCTGGATGGCCTGGTTTATGATCCAATTAAAAATAATTAAATAGCTCAAATCTTGTGACTTGCCCTAACCGTCATAAAATACAAAATAAGCAGTATCACAATGGACAAGGTTTGTAAAGAATATTTGGTTTTGTGAAGAGACTACTAGCTAATAAAACAGGCATAAACAATGCCATTCCTAAAATATTGGCACATTCAGAAGTTCACAAGTTTTTTCCTTGAGTAAATTAGATTAATTTACACCAGGCTTTGGCCAGTTACCAATATGAAATTATACCAAGGTTTTTAAAACGTTACTAAAAGCTTTCTAAGATTTAATTTGAGGAAGTGGTAAGGTGGTCAATGTGTGGTCAAGTGTATGGAAATTATGTTTAGAAGTTTTTCTGGTTGTAAGAAACACATCTAGTCATGGTGTGGAAATTTGAGGAGCTTCACAGTTCACTATTTTGAAAGCAAGGTTGTTTAAAATTTCAAATGGTAAGATACAAGCAACATAGTTGCAAAGTAGCTGACTGCAGGCTAACTGCCTTGGTCGATAACCCAGCTAATTAACTCACTTTAGCAAGTATCAGCTTGTTATTCTCCCAGGATGCAAAAAGGTATAATTATCTGTGCAATAAACATATTTTCTTGAAACCTACAAATAGACTTATAGGGTTTATTCAATTTTTTCCTTAAGATTATGTATCAAATTCAAACTAACAATAAACAAATGGTATGGATTTTTTTTTCAACTGTAAAACTCATACTATTATATTACAATAATTGTTTTTTTATTAAATAAAAACACATTCTGTTATATATGGTCATTTTACTCAAGGATTACTCAAGGCATAGAGTGAGAATCTCATTCCTAATTTACTCATTTGTAAAGCATCAAGGACTCATCACATTTTGATGTATCATCACCAATATAAACAAACGTTTGAAAGAAAGTTTTCAAGGTTCAAGGTAATTTATTTGCCATTTATACATAAAAAAAGTCAATACTTTTTGGAATTCTTGTAAAGAATGCTACTTAAAGTCAGTAGAAAAACACACACAAACAAATAAAAAAATGGTTTAAAATATTTTCAGATAACTTAGAGATAAAATAAGACAAGAATAGAAAAACAGACAAATATTGCACCTTTAAGTGATAGATGTGGACAGTCATCTCATCATGCATACAGTTTCTCTGTTTCCCATCAGTGTGGCTGGGGAAAAACAATTGAAAAATCGTGTTCGATTTTAAGTTTTAATTAAGCGGCATCATTGAATATTTCTCTCATTTTTGTATCTTGGGTTGTATGGTTATTGGAAATCTTTTACTTTGTGGTAATATTATTATAATGGAAACTATGACAAAAAAAACAATACCATAGTGGAAACTATTACAAAAACACAGATTTTACTTATTATTTCTCTTTTCCATCATCCACCACTCTCCTCGAGCATTCTGATCTTGGTGGCCCAGATCTATATCAAGTTTTAGCAGAAAAGAGAGTGACAATCCATCCAATTGTTCAAATTTGTAGAAAGCAAAAATTGAATGCATGGCACCTGAAATACTAAAGCCTATATATTGCATCCAAGCCACCAACTGTGATTGCAATATTGTGATATGATGGATTGTGCAGCTCCATCATTGTTTTATTCTTTCTCTTCTCAGTGCTGAGTTTGATCGCTCTCTTGTTTTATTTTATCCTGTATCTTCTTGTCTGCCGAGGACTTGTTCTAATGTTACATGATTGAGTTTGATTAATGTTAAGCGATACTATAAGCCAAAACTCGAACTTGAAATTCTGAAGTTTTGTGTCAGAACAGAGTTAGATCAGAGCTAATCCAATTAACTGTGCATCTGTTCACCTTGAGGTAAATGGGTAATTGGGTAAAGGAAACAAAGTGGCTGCAGGCACATAAGGCGAAGCTTTTAATCCAGTGTAAGATCCAGAGATGTATCCAGAGATGTAAGTGATATCAGTGTGCTCTACAAAACAGAGTGGAAAAACAACTCAGCAAGTTAATATTTGAACAGTTTATAATGCCTGGCCTGCTGAAACTTTTATCCATTATAGTGTTTCCTTAATGGCAGATACAGCTTGAATCCTATATAGTATAGTATCTAATATGCCTGCTGCAGCTTTAAGAACTTAAAATCCTGGGTATATTGCAGGGTTATTACTATGTATTACTACTTGTATTTAACTATGGTTACCTTTTTTGTTTTGCAATTGGGTCAGTGCTTTATTTTCGAAGGTGTTTTATGAATTAAGTGGACTTGGTTTGGCTGCCTTTGACAGTGTATCTCAATAAACCAGAAGCACACTGTCCTCTGTGTGTTCCTTTAGTGTTTTAACTAGGGTTGTCAAAATTAACGCGTTAATGCAGGTCGATAAATTTGTAGAATTAAGGGTTAGTTTTTTTGGTGCAATTAAGACATGCACAGAATGTCGCGCCCTGTTTATCCCACAATTCAACCCACGCTGCTTTCAGTGCTCGCTCGTCATGTAAACAGCATAGCAGACCCAAACTGCATCCGTTTTTCCTCGTGAATGTAGGGGGTAATGTAAAGGTTCGGTGTCACACCATTTGGGCACGAATGGTGGTGTTGATGAATAAATAATCCCTCTATTGTTCAGAAAAATTCAATTCCACAATACTTTATTGATCCCAGAGAGACATTAAGTGTTGTTGTAGCTCATACTATTTAATTATTCAAGAACTTGTTGTAGATCTTCATGGCTGTGGACAAGAGGGATCTCCTGTACCAGTCTGTGTTGCAGCAACACTGAAAAACCCTCTGACTAAAGACACTCCGTTGTAGGATAGTCACATGAAGAGGATGCTCAGGGTTGTCCAAAATTAATAAACCGTCGGCTTTACATTCATAAAATGTTAACCGGTTAGTTTGACTTAGCAACCAACGGCTTCCGGTTTTGTCCTTTTTATTTACACTGAAAATTTAACTTTTTCAGTAATATTTCGGAATGTTAATTAATCCTAGTTAATCGTGATTAATTCGCAGCTACCTTGTGATTAATTCGATTAAAACTTTTTATCATTTGACAGCCCTACTTTTAACACACGAAATGGGGAAAAAATACCCTGCTACCCAGTGTTGTGCCATTTAATCTTAAACAAGACCTAAATTTTGTTGATCCAGGTTAAAGTGACACATCTCTAGAAGGTAGTTCTTGTTCATTCATAATACTTGGTCTGAAACAAAGGTTAAAAATGTGTATGTAGGTCATAATGTAATTCATCACTTATCCTATTATTTATTTTATTGAAATTTTGATTACGACAGGAATGCATTGAAACACAAGTAGAAAAGTCAACCTAATAAATCTGACCTCATAGTTAGTGGGCACTGTTAGACTGGATGAAAGCTACTCTGCAAGATGTAGCTGCAGAAAGTGATGAGACAGAAAATATATGCTTTCTTTTCATGGGGGTTTCCTCAGCTAGTAATGAAGGAAACATTTAATCTTGTAAGATAATTCAAATGGCTCTTTTATAGCTATCCCTCTGGTACCTCTGGGTCATGTCACTCACTAAGGAACATTTCTTAGCAAAAAGGATTATTCAACAGGACCCCCGGAGTTTGTTAAAGAGAAACCTGCCGGCTGGGTACCGAGTCACTCGCCATGGTAACTGACTCGGTCACCATGGTTACCAGGACAACTGACTCAGACTTTAAGTTGGGTCTCTGAAAAGGGAAAACCTGGGATTTCTCCTTGTAAGGCTAGACATGAACATTTTAAAAAGCTGCTTTCCTTCATACAAATTTAATCTTGATTCAGGCTTAAAGGCTTCAAGAATTGCTTTTACTATGTATATTCATATTAATAAAATATTCATTACACTTTTTATGTCTGCATTATTTTGCAGTTTATGCCTTGAACCCTTAATGGCATTCACAACCATTACAATGCTATAACCTGGACTGGAAGTAAATTTTGTTGTACTACAATAATTCTGACTTTACTGAACCTTTTTTGTTCTTTTCATGACTAACTGTGCCTCAAAGATCTGAATAGCACACCTCTCAGTGTGTATGCATGTGTGAATTATTAGTCGAGTGCTAGATAGTCCCGAACAGAGAGGCTGAGTGAAACAGATGCACTCGTGTGGCACTTGCTGAAAATGCTGTAGGTTTCAGTGTATCAGTGAAGGTAAGCATGTGGGTGGATGATGGCACACATTCTCTCCCTCTCTGCAGCAGAAAACTGTTGCTGTGTTCACAGATGAGAACTGGAATGTGAGCATTACAACTACAATATGAACAAGTCAGATTACCTGTAGGCAATCCATATCACTCTCTGCAACGAAATCATTTTCTGGTGCACGCAAACTCACATAATCTAGTGTGTAGCCTGTAGCACAGTCTATGAACAATGCGTGCTCCAGATACATTGAAGGTGACATTTCTGCTCACACTCCAATTATCGTCCTCCAGCCTGGCTGAAAGCAAAGGGCTGCTTGAACTGTTTACTGATTATTTGTGTATGTCTATTTGAGAGCATGTATTTTGCAATGCTGACCTTCCCTTGATTGCACGCCCCGACCCACCTGTCAGGCGGCACAGTTTTGCCACAACCAATCAGAGGATCAAATGGTAATTGCAGGCTTTAGATGCTTGTGACATAGCGTGAGCCTTAAAAGCCCATGGAGACTCCCACTGTGCCAGACAAACATACACACTTGTAAATACAAACAAGATGAATGCAGAAAGCAGGTAAAAAGTTTTCAATGCTGGGTTTCATTTATGTATTCTTTTTAATGACGGTCAGAAATAAAACGCTAAATGTTGCTCCTGAGTCTTTTTTCTTATGATGGTAAATATAAGCTCTCAAACAGTGGGAGAGGCAAAGCAAGGGCATTTTTTGAAATGAGACATAGGATATGTTTAAATTAGCTCCAAACATAACACAGTGAGATTTTTTTTTTAAAGAAAAGAGCAAGAAGCTAAAGAGAGATGTAAAAAAACAAAAGAAAACCAAACCCCAGAAGAAGAGAAGGCAAAGGATATGGATCTTGAAAAACGAGGAAAAGAGATGTCTGATGTCTTCGAGAGGATTCCTACTTTTCCAAGTTTGTTTGCTCTTATCTGGTAAACGGTGGAACGAACCCTCATGCATAATGCATCTCCATGTGACAGAAAAATGGGGACTGAACAAAATCACAAAGGAGAAACCACATTATTCAGGCAGCCTGAGTTTATCAATAGAGAGATTCAGCTGCACAAAAGACTTCATTGTGCAGTTGTCATTTCTTTAAGAAATGGGAAGAAATGAAGAAGAACAGTGAGTTGAAGAAAATATGGGCTAAAATTAGCAATGCACCGATCAGCTCTTTCTTGCTAAATTTTGCTAAAAGATTTTTGTATAGCTCTGACTTGCTGGTACTGATTTTAGCTGATTCTGAACAATAAACAACATGCAATGGATTTTTGTCTACTTTCTAGCTCAACTTCAAACCAACCCGTCTTAAAAAATAAATTTTTATAGAAAAAGCGGAAGAAAAACAACAAACAATGACAGCTACAGTACATATTTTCCTTCCAAATCCAGTAAAATTATCCAGGATTTGGGACGAAACCATTTTTTAGAAATGAAACCCAGTTAAAATTATAATAGTGTATTCTATTTGCTCATTTATAAGGCAGATTATGTAAAATAAAATACATAAGTGTCTCATATGATAAAACATTATTTTTCTCCTACTACATCTTCTGTCCAATGTTATATTTGCTGAAAAAGCTATAATTTAGATTGTTGAACTCTTTATTCATTAAGTTATTCTAACTGTGCAGTAACTATTCTGTTCTGATTGATCAATATTATCTTTATTATTAAAAGAGTTAATTCCATGCGTGTGTAAAAAACCGAAAGAAAGAGCAGTCATTGAAACATGTCCTCACTTAACCCGGATTGTAATATTTATTTTAAAAATAAATCCAACGTATGTAAGGAGGTGAAAATTTAAGATTTCTGGTGCATCTTGTAGTCAGTGGAAGGTGGATATTGTCTCACTAAATCCTGAACACACAATTAATGAGTCGCATCAGCATGTAGTGAAGTGATAAACCTTATAAATATAAATTATTAACTGTAGCAACTGCCTGACTACTTAGCTACATTTGTATAAAAAATGTCACATCAGTCATACATGCTTTCTTAACCAGATTTGATCCATTTCAAAAACCTATCTTGCGAGTTTAATAAGGTTATTCCAAACAACAGAATCAAATTTCACACAAGTGGATTAAACTTGTTTCTAGACTTGATTAAGAACAGCTTCTACGCTATGGTCTGTCATTTCTCGTCCCCATCTCGCTTTCATCACCATTTCTTTTCTCTGTTTTCACTCAGTGCAGACAGAAGTTGCGGGAGTGTCTGTTGACACATCTATGTAGATAGATTTAAATCCATTTTATGTTACCACTTTTAAAGTAATTTTATCTGGATAGTCTAGATTCAATTCAGTTAAAAGTGACTTTTTTACCCCAAAGAACAAAGCAATGTTTTTGTAACTTATATTATCCAAATGTCTTCAAAGAGTTATAGTGGATGGTGATGACTGAGGTCAGGAACGATCTCCTTTAGCAGTCTGCATTACAGCAAGATCTGATATAAGCCTCTGACTGAAGACACTCTGTCTTTGGGGAAACCGTGGATCAGGAGCTTGTCCTGAAATTGGAGGATTGCCTGGTTGAACCCCCGTCTCGGTCGTTGTGTCCTTGGGTAAGACACTTCACTCTCTTTGCCTGCTGGTGGTGGTCCAGTAGGCAAAGAGGGTGGCCCTGTATTAGGTAGCCTTGCTTCTGTTAGTGTGCCCTAGGGCAGCTGTGGCTACAATGTGGCTCCCCACCATCAGCGTGTGAATGGGTGTGTGAACGGGCAAATGACTGAATGTAGTGTGAAGCTCTTTGGGACTAGATAAAGCACTATACAAGTACAGGTCGTTTACCATTTGTAGTAACAGTCTGATGAAGAGGATACTCTGGGATGTCTGTAATGTTCTTCATTTTATGAAGAATCCTTCCAATTGGATGAGGACAGCCTGGGGAAATAAACAATGATTTAGTTCAAGCTAATGTTCCCCAGTCATGTTCAGAAAGTTTTTTTTATTTGTGTGTTTTTGTCAGGCTACCATCTTATACCAGTGTCACCTGCGATTAGCATTACTAAGTGTTAAGAGTCACTGGCACAGGCAAATGATGATGCTGGAATATCAACGAACTTTTTCAAAGTCCAACTGAACATGAACAATGATGCTGAATTTAACATCAAACCAAACCAAACAACAACAGAACCACAGCCTTTGGATTGTATAGAAGGAACTGTGGAAGGTAGCAGTTCTAAAATAAAAAATGTCAACAGAATAAGCAAACAATTCACATTGGAATCAGGATTCTGTTCCCTTGGACAGGGAATGACAAAAAATACCACACCTTCATTAGGCCTGGTTCACTTTCCCACTACCCTGTTAAAGGCAAACTAAACTCCCAAACCCTTTCATTTTAGCCATGTAGATTTGCACTTGCTGTTGTGCCCTGGAACATTTTCTTGCTGCATAAGCAAAGTGCACTTAAAGTGTAACTGAACCCCCTGAAAAATCATAACCTAGCCCCCAGACAGCAGTAAAAAAATTCTACAAAGTGGGCGGTGCCAGGAAGAACAGAGGGATATGGCCAAGTTTGGAGGATGAGCGGAGGGGGGAACGTGGGGGTGTGTTCAGGAGGACAGTGACAGCTAGCTTAATCTGACACTGAAACATGGACAGTGACCAAAGCGACGTTGGCAGTTTTGCAACTGATCGATCTGATCAACATTCATCTGTTTTGAACGTTAGACTATGTTAGCATTACCACTCAGAGACCGGACTCCTCCTGTCTCCCTCTGCCTCAGCAGCACCGAGCTCGGGCGGCGCTGGCTCGGCGCCCTGAACCAGCGGATCTCCTCCGTCGTCACCGGAGATAGAGGAGTAGAGGGAGGCTTTATGGAGCTCAGAGGCCGTGAGCCGTATCGATTCGAGCCGCTGGCTCGGGGCGCTGAGTCAGCGCTGCCCGAGGCTGGCGCTGCTGCTGAGGGAGAGAGAGACAGGAGGAGTCCAGTCTCTGAGTGGTAATGCTAACATAGGCTAACGTTCAAACAGTGTGTTAGCTATGCTAACTAAGTGCTAATGTGATAATAATGGTAACTTGAAAAACGCAATCCAACTCCAAACTCGCCACGGGGTGGGGGGGCATATATCTGATAGTTCTATACCCAAACCCACGGGGCGTGTCTGTGAGACCATGGCTGCTGTGACATAGTCAATGCCTGTGACGTAGAGATGTACCGCTCTCCACCAATCACAAAATTAAAATGCAGTAGCCACAGTTCAACCCTAAGAGGGCAGCACTAAGACGTATTTAGACCAAAAAGTGTAGAATTAAACAAGTTTACACCAAAATGTAAAAAAATCCCCAGAAACTGAAAGCATGCATTGGTAAAGACCCATTTATACAGTTTAGAAGCAAAAAAAAGTTGTTTTGGGGTTTAGTTACTCTTTAAGCTCAATGTCACGAACTGAAAGCAGGGCATTGTTCTTAAGGATTTTTTGCTAGATAGATGAATTCATGGTTCTGTCAGTTGCGATAAGTCGCCCAGGTTCTGAAGCAGCAAAGCAGCTCTGGACCATTATACCACCACTACTATGTTTGACTGTTGGTAAGATGTTATTAATTTTATTAAAATTGATTGTGGACGTTTTTTGTTAATTACAGTATCAGTTTTATATCAGTAATAGTATGCAGACATTCCTAAAAGTTAGACTTACGTTTTGCCAGTCCCCAAAGTCTTGGGAATCATGGAGATGTTTTTGTGAATCTGAGACTGGAATTTATGTTCTTTTTGATCAGCAATGATCTTTGGCCTTAAAACTTGACCATCGATGCTGTTTTGTGCCAAATCCTTCGTCTTAGTGTTGAATCATGACTGATGTTAACTGATGCAAGTAAAGCCTACATAGCTTTAGATGTTGTTCTGTGTTTCTTTGTGACCATTTGGAGGAGCTGTCAAAAAACTCTTGGAGAGATTTTGGTGCGATGGCCCCTGATGGGAAGGTTCACACTGTTCCATGTTTTCTGCATTTCAAAGATAATGGCCCATTCCCTTTTCAGGGTTTTTTCTCATCTGTTCTTCAATTTATTCTTTTACATATTTTAGTCTACTTCATGTTGTCAAACAGGTTCTATTTGAGTGATTTCTTGATTTTACAGGTATAACAGTAATTAGGCATTACTGTCAGACCTGAACAAATCTGTAAGTGGGGAAATACTTTATCATGCAGTACTGTGTACTGTGATAACAACCCAAGCTTTGAATGCATCACATATTCATTTTTCTTTTCTACTTTTTAACCTGCCTCCATCCCACCCTATCATTTTGGTTGTATCTGACAAGTTTAAAAAACAATCTAAACACATCTATGTTCACAAATGGTGCTTTTGGATTCCTGGCCCCTTTTCACAGTTCTTGTGCCTTTTTTGATCTGGTCTCTGATGTTGTTTCCTTTCACATTCCCGGAGCTGTTCTTGTTTCTATTGGGTCTTTTTTTTTTTTTTTTACACCCACTTAATTTGTTTTTTAGCACAACAGGTACAATTAAAGGTCTCATTTACTGTTTTCTTTTCAATGAAATTTTTGTGGTCTAGCCCAAGTATATGCATTTTGAGCCATTGTAAGTGGAAAAAATGCTATCTCACTCCTGTTTCAGGAGGTTGCAGTTTGTTGGAGGAGTGGGTGGGGTGAAACGTCAGGATCACGAGCCAAACTCAGTATTATTCAAGATATGCAAACATCTCATCTCTGATTGGCTAACAGCAATCAAAAAATCGATCAAATAATTAACTTAACTTACTTCTCTTGCTGTGTTCCAAGACACATTCCAACAGTTTCTTCCTTATCTCCTCTTTCTTTGAAAAAAAAAAAAAAAAAAAGCAAGCCGATGTGCTGTGTCCAGAAATTAACCAAACCTGACCCTGTTCTGCCATGGTGTGGAGTTGCTAACAGTTGGCTTCGGCTTCTAGCTTCTACTAGCAGAGACGTGCTCTGCTCTCTCCAGGCTGCAAAATTAGCCTTCCCGTGGGCGGTTGCAAGTCAAGGTAGGCAAGACTATGAATACTAATTTGCCCTGTGATGTAGAAGGGACTGGCTTTTTCTGACTCACTCGTTTTGCTGTCCCTTTTCTTTCTGTGGGTAATGCAGGCAATGGGAGTTGGAGAAAATGTTCACATGCAGCATGCATATGTAGCTCAGAGTGACTGATCGTATTTCACAAAGAACAAGTTTTTCATGGTTTCTCCGTGAATGAGACCTTTTAAATTATTTCAATTGTAAGTAAATGTTCAATTGAACCGCATGACAGAAAAGTAAATTCCAAGCTTTACTTTACATCAGAAGAAGTACAAAATTACTTTTAAACAATCCAGGTTAAACAACACAACTTAAGCAGAATTACAAATAAAGCAATATATTAGTAATAAGAGTGGATTGCAAAGTAAGAGCAATTAATGGTGGATTTTATTGAAGTCAATCCTGAGGCGAGGGGCAATTTGCGAGTGTGGCCATTATCAATGTCCATCCTTTTTAAGCAGGACTTCAAAAAGTAACTGCTGCACTGAAATGTTTCTTTAGACATTCAGACTATTTTCATATCTATTGATCATCTTTAAATCTTAGAACAGGTTTCAAATTATCACCAGCTTTTATCTGGACCCAAACAGATTGCAGCATTGTGAGCTGACATCCAGACAGAGTAGGTCTCCATGTTGGTTTAAACTTGTTTAACACCTGTGTTTTTTATGCATTAATGAAGAACATGTATTGTATGATGCATGTTTTTTTAGTTGGTATTTTCTATGTTATGTTAAAGTTACATGCTGATATGCTACTCTTGTCTAACTTTCTGCCCATGCCTCCATGTGTTTCCTCAAGACACACTTTCCCACAGACAAAGAAAAAACACATGTTTATTGGTTAAAACTAAATTTTCTTTGTGAAGCTGTGCATGCATGGTTGATTTAATAACTTTGATCTCTGATGAACTAGCATTCTGTCTATACTGTAATCCTCTCCTCAACTGCTGACAGCTGAAAAAGACTCCAACAACCCTTGACTCTGAACAGAGCAAAGCATGTTTAGAAAGTTAATATATGACCTAAGAAGCAGGTCAACGCTTTTATGTTTTAAAATGAGTACTCTTTCTTGAGACACTGGCGTTTACTACAGGTTTTGCTCCCTATTTAATTCACAAGTCCCTCACAAAGAGAGATTTTCAAATTGTGCAGCCAAGTTAGCAGCATTTCTCTACACAAACACAGTTTGCCTACATTTAAATGAGGCAGTGTGTATGGTTTTAGAGGAAATATTTATAGATATCTACATGTAAATTACAGCCAAAGCACTAAGGGTCTGATTATCAAAGACCAGTGTTGTTTGCTATAAATGCACTTTAGGAGCTCCAGCTAACTCTTCTGTCACAGGGAATGCACATCTAGCACTCGACAACTAAAAAAAAGGAATCTAATTTCCTTAAAAATAACAGCTATGCAGTGAAAGTTAAAACAGATGTTCCTATTTTATTCTGCCATTATGTCTCAAATTCTATAGGGCTTTTTAACTTTAGTTGGACTGTTGAAATGAATCATTGAAAGAGATGAATCATTATTTACAGTCTCTATACCTGCATGGAAAGCATTTACAATACCTACTGATGTTTGAAAAACCACCAGGGAAGACTCCCCTGATGCTTTTTCTGCTAAGACTAAGAGTTTGCTATGAGGAAATGTTTTTCTTTTCCTCTCCATCCTTTTTGTGACTGCTGGGTTCATTGAAAAGAACATATTTTCATTGTGAAGCAAAAACAATCACTCACATCCACTCAAAGTGACCTGTTTTTGCTGACATTTAGTAGGGATGTAAAGATTTATCAATTCATTTCTATATAAAGGCACAGTGTTTGGATGAAGTTCAGAGGCATTGGCTTTTAAATGTTGCCTAAATCCGATGTATTCATCTGAAAGGTAAGAATTACATTTTTGTATGAAAACTTGCTTCTGTCTTTTTTCCTGCTAAGGAAGGCTCTTATTTTTTGTCAGCAGCGATGAAACTGTTCTTAAAGAGAAACGCAACTAGTGCAGTGGAATACATCGAAAGAGTTTTCAGGAGTTCTTTGGTCCTGCACTTTTTTGTTCAACCTGATCATGAGAATCAATTGATTGCCCTAAAAACACAATATCAGATGGCATGAATGGTTAAACACAGTGCTGACCAGTATCCAGTTTTATGTGTACTATTCTGATATGCCGCTAATTATTCTGTCAATATGTTAGGATTATTATAATTATTATTACTACTTTTTTGATCATTTTAGCAATAATACATGTTTTTGTCTTCCTGTGAATGCTACTAAATGTACATTTTTGTTCATTTATGAGCACTTATAAACACACCCCTTTGAAAGGTTAACTTATTTTTTTATGTTATTAATAAAGGAAAGGCATTTTGCCATTGAATACTAAATTACTGCAAGATTTATCTGCACATTTGATGAAAGCCAGATGTGCCGTGTTGCATAGGTTCATTGCACTGGGCCTACAACACAAGATCTACAAGAAAGTAAAAGCAGACATAACGCATAATTCCCTTGTTATCCTGATTTGCATATAATCTGATTTAATTTAATTAAACTGCTTTTCTATTCAACTGACACGTGATGCTTTTTCTGCATGTAATCTATTTTTATTATCTATTCTGGGAACTGCACCACAGTTTTGGTCAACTTTTTTTAAATTTGCCTTGTTTTTATTTGTTTTTAACTTATAAGTCTTCTATTGAACCCAAGCACTGAATTATTCGTAGTTGAGTGGCAAATCAAATTTGACTAAATTGGTGTTTTTTGCTCATGTCGGCCAGAGAGACACCAAACCCTGATGTTCATCTGCTGTTTTTTGCCTTGTGAATGAGACACTGAGAGGGAGCTGGCAGAAGGCAGAAAAGATGGGTGAAAATTAAAGCTAATACCACCTGTTAGTGGATCAGGGACAAAGTCTTTGTCAAAGGTTATTGCAGTGGGCAGTAATGACCTCCTTATAGTTTCCGGCACAGAGCTTCTCCAACAGATGGCTACAAAGACAATTGCCCTCTGCACTGCTGTGTGCAGAGCCATCTGAGGATTTCTGCAGATGATAGGACTCTGCGTTGTACTGGAAGTGTGAGGCATACAGGGTTAGAGCACAGGCCCATGTGGCGTGCATATCCTGCTGACCACCTGTTCAGACACTCATTCCTTCAGCTGGACAAACGGCATTCTTTCTGTCATCCAGACAGTCGCGGAGGCATCCTTCCAGTGTGGAACTCCCGTAAAAAATAAAGTAAGCTATATTGTATCAGATTGTACTTTACCATGTAGTTTTTATTGATTGAAAATGATTACATAGCATCCTACTGAAGTAATAAAACCGCGTCCGTTTTTTAAAACGTTTTGTCATATTGAAACTGTAAACTTTGAGATTTTATGTGATGGACTGGCGACCTGTCCAGGGTGTACCCCGCCTCTCGACCCCGTGACTGCTGGATATAGGCACAAGCCCCCTGCAACCCTGCACAGGAATGACGGGTACAGATGATGGATGGATGGATGGATGGATGGATGGATGGATGGATGGATGGAGGGATAGAGACACAAAGGAGTGCATAATCGTCAAGTGGAAAGTAATAATACATACTGTAGATATGAAACAATATCTCTGTCTATATCTTTTTTGTTTTTTTCTGTATATATCTTTGAACATCTCATGTGCCACTGTTCAATCCATCATCTAAAAATGGAAAGAGTATGGCACAACTGTAAACATACCAAGACTTGTCAATCCCCATAAAGTCACTGTCAGATCATCAGAGTATTAGGAAGGAAGCGGCCAAAAGGCCCATGGAAACTCTGGAGGAGCTGCAGAGATCCGCAGTTCCCGAGGAACAATCTGATAATGAGACAACTATAAGTTGTATGTTTTAAGTCCAGCCTTCGTGTAAGACCCACTGTTGGAAAGAAGCTATAAAAGTTAATAGAAAATCTACAGAAGGCCACAAAGGATTTAACTTGGTTTGACTTGGTTGGAGATTCAACTTTCAGGTGGGAACATGCATAACAAAAAGACAAAGCTACAACGCTGGTCATGGCTTAGATCAGTGTTAGGGCCCATTTTTCTAAATGTTTTAGGTGTTTCTCTGCTGCCACACTTGAGTTAAATGAGTGGATGATTAATATGCTTCTGCAGCCATTGATAGCATCCACAGGAGGTAATGCAAACATTCCAATCAGGTATGGTGGAGAAATGACTCCTCCCACTTCACTGTGCCCTACTTTTTGTTGGTCTATCACATACAACCTGAAGTGAAGAATGTTGTTGTAGTGAGACAAGATGTTAAAAAGTTTCACGACTATGAATACTTTTGCTAAGCACTATAAATTACTTCTCTGAGTTAAAAAAAATATAAATATAATATCTCAACATGGATAGAAAATGAAGAGGTTAATCATGGTGGAACAATTAAACTCCAAGATTTGCATGCCTTTAATTCAACTTTGAAATCAGAAGAAATACTCAAATAAAACATGAAAGAAAACATCTCAACAGTGGAATGCTAATTGAAAGATATTTTAGCTGAAGAGGAAGAGAACACAGGCTGAAATCCACAGAACTTTGAATCAAGGTAAATAACTAAAGACACACTGATAGTCTTTTGATTAAAAACTTCAATGAACTAAACCAGCAGAAATCAAAACTAACAAAAGCACAAAAGGCTTTACAGAGATTGAAACAAAAATAAGTGACTTGTCAGTTGTTTTTGCTCAAAATAAGAAAATATTCCTTCATTGAGCTTTCTTAAGCTGTGAATAAAACCATATATAGGACCTCAGATTTCCTGATTAGACATCAGGAATAATATGGAAATGTCAGTTCTGACAGGGGCCAGTAATATCATTTCCCTCTCAATCATAAACACTTCTGGGTGTGGAAATGGGTTTTTCTCTCATGAAGTCTCAGTACAGGTGGAAATTGGTGATTTCCCCCCCCCCCCCACCTAAATTATGGGTGGCTGTAGGTGAGCCAAGCGATAACAGAGTTTGGGTGTCCTGAAACGGCTCTCATCATGCTCCCTGACAGCACAATTGTCATGGTAATCTTAACAAATTATGTTCAGAAGATCCAGGCTTTCCCTGTTCTCATTTGCTGCCTTTCTTTGCTCTAAATTTACCCTCTTTTGTTAGAGTAATCAGAGTTGTCATCTTTGACAGGAGGCACAAAAGATATCTCGCACAGAAGCACCTCCTCACAAAAGTGCAATCACAAGCAATAGTTCATATATGCGTCTTCTTTTTTTGACATTTTAAAATGATTGCAATTATTCTGTTTATTTTATTAGAGCTGGTGGCAGAGTTCACAAAAATAAACGCAACCACAAACTGTTTTACATGCGCACATTAAAATATACCCATTTGCAAATAGACCAAAGGTTTACACATAGTTAATCCTTCATGAATAATAGAGACATAGATAAAGGACTTAGCAGGGCATATAAAAAAAAGAAGTCACTCTGAAACTCCTCTATCATTTTCTTTGCAAACAATGGATGGATTGTGAGGACATCAGAGGTGTTTGTGATTATCTTTTGAGGAAGAATCCCAAAACGATTTTGGTGCTGATGTAAACCCAATTAGATGTAAAATAGCTCAGCACATTCCATTTAGCCTGCATACATGTTACTTACTTGTCTGACTCAGCATTTAAATTAAAGTACCCATAAAAGCATATATTGGACCAGATTTTCCTAGGAGTTGCTGCATATTGTTCTCACAGGTTTTGTATAACTTTTGCACCCATTTCCTATTATTTTATGTCTCTTCAATGTTAATTTGGTCATTTGGTGTCTCACTTTAGCTACTTTATATTTCATAATTTTAAAGTAGCTTCTTCTGTGGATATTGTGCAGCTCCTCTCTGTATGTGGTTAAATCTGTTGCAATTTGGAAAATATTTTTTTGCTTCAAACTATTTCTTTTTTGTTTGTTATTTCATTGTTTATTTCATTTTTCTACGCCCTAAAAACTGCTGGGTTGAAAACAACCCAGTTTCTAAGATTATGCTAACCCAGTCTTGGGTCAAGTACCAAGCCAGGCCAGGAGTGATACCCCAACAAAAGGTTGAGTTGTGGGTTGGAGAAACAGCGAGAGTACGAAAGAGTGGGCTTAAAGGAATAACCTACAGGTATAACCTCTGTAGGAATTATCTGGATTTAAATAGATGGTTAAGCTAATACTTTTAGCATGACTGCCTAAAAAATTCTGAGATTTACAAAAAGTATACACAAAAACCTCATTATGTCCTAATGATTTTTCTTTTACAACTACATGCAGTATGAATTTTTTTTAAATGAATACACAGTCTATAGCGTTAGGTGTATTAGTAACATTTTCAAAAGAGTTATATGTAACTCAGGCATGATTTCCAGCTTGTTTGCCTGTTTGTATTAGTTTTATGATCTTCTCCTTGGTCAAGGTGGGAAAGTTGAACATAGTTAGCACTAGCTTATGCTAACTACTTAGCTGGTAAGTGGCTAATTATATTTTTAAAGGGGCGCATTGCATTTTTAAAGGGCTGTAATGGCAAAAAATATCTCAGGGTTTCCATAATAAAGAGGACTGAGTCCCAGAAGCCGTTTAAGTTTTTAATACAAACATGTCTGGCCAAAACATGGAGGGGGCAGAGTTACTCATGCATCACCCTATCCAACCTTTCTAACTAACAGCTTAAATAGTATTCAGCAATCACTATTTAACTCTGTAGACGTCTTCTCCAACCTTCACGGCCCGCCTCTGAAGAAACTGGTTCATGCGAGTCTGATAGCAACGCATGAAGCAGCTAATCCGAAGGCCAGACTGTTATCTTACTGCCCCGGCGTCTGTCCCTCTGGAACCTGACACATCTTTATCATAAACATTAAGTTGGAACACCTTGTTATCTTACCCTAGATGCATTCACTAAACAGAGAATATACACTTAATTCCTAATTACATAACAATTTTCCACCAAGATTCCTTGCTTTTAATAATTTAATTAATACCATAAATATAAAAGGAAAATTCTAAAGTGCTATCACAACTCTCGCTAAAAGGTTGGTAGGTTGATAAAAAAAAAACAATGTTCAAAACACAAATTACAATCAGACATGAGACATGTTTGGCCATGGAATTAGCTCCCAGTGACAAATATTAGATCCTTCCAGATGACTTTGCTAAGACTCCTGTGCATTGAGACCAAAAACCCACAGGGTCTTTTTACGCCATTTTCTTGTGGTGCTGTGAAGCTGTTAGTAATAGTTGTCTCAGCTGTTGCATAAAGATGTTATATCACTGTGAGCTTGTTGGAAATGTAAATAATTGCTTTGGTAGAGTGTAAACATTTTCATTTTAAATTTTAAATTTATCAATTTATTAATTTATTTTTCCTTTTGTGGTTTACTAAAATGTGACTACACTTCCAGAGTCTAACTCCACTCACTGCCACATTTAGGAAAATAATACAAATGGATAGATTAGAAGCTATAAAACGTCTTAGTTAAGGTGATTAGATGATTGATTGCTTGGTTATTTTGAACATTTAATTATAAAGAAATGATCTATATGAATGAATATAGAGAATAGCAAGTCACATTTGGAGGGCTCTAACCACACTTGCAGAAAACTCAACTGATTTGAGATATACATTGTCCAGCAGAATCCGTTGATATCATCTTCAGGATGCTTGTAGCTTGCTTGTAGTTGAAACATTACATTCAGATTTTTCATTATAGACCAGTGTTTCCCTGGTACTCAGGGTACACTGCCCTGCATGTTTCCCTGCTTTAACACGCCTGATTCATATGATTGCAGTTCACCAAAAGCATGTTAATCAGCCATCAGTTGACACCGGGTGTGATAAAGCAGTAAAACATCTAAAACATGCAGGGGAGTGAGCCTTGAGGAGCAGGGTTGGGAAACGCGGTAATAGACCAACACAAAATAGAGAAAATTGTAAGTGAAGTGAAAAGTTACATAGTGTCTTAATTTTATTTTTACAAATCAAATCAAAATGTGGTAAAGTTTTATTTTCAAGGCAATGCCACTTTGTGCTGCAACACACAGCTACAGATCTTTTGGGGTATATCTCTACTGACTTTTCACATCTGGAAACTTACAATTTTAATGAAGACTCATTGCAAAATAGCTCAAGTCCAATTGTCAAGGACAGATCTGTGAAACAAAACCTCTGAATTCTTGCTACAGAATCTCAATCGGATGTAGGTCTGTACTTTGACTAGGCCATTTGAGCATTTTATATGTAGGCCAAAATTTTTAGTTTTGGTCTCATCTGATCAGAGCATCTTGGTTGCACAGGATTTTATACATGATTTTCAGAGCAAATTGGGCTAACTACTTTTTATATGTCGCCCTTATAAATGTTCTTTTGTAAAATAATTTGAAGTACATGTTACATATTTCTTCCATTTAGCAGTTATGTGCTACTTTGTGTTAGTCTATCACAAAATAAAGTAATAAAATGCAATGAGGTTTTTGGTAGTAACATGACAAAATGTGAAAAAGTTTCAATGGTATGAGCATTTTACCAAGTGTGCTTTTTTTCATTTTGTTAATCTGGTTCAGTGTTTGCTCAAATCAAAGACTGCTAGAAAGTCAAAGACATGGAGAGCAGCAGACAGACAAAAAAATCTGCAATAGTAATGCTTATGAGATGGAGCAGGGAGAAAAGGGGCAGGGATAATAAGAGATAATCTCAGCTTTACCCCGAAGCTCCCAATCAGACTGCATAGAGGACCGAGAGATGAAGACGGCAGGGCGCAGAGTCCCATGTTGATACGCTGGACCAGTTATCTGTTCCCACCCTGATAGCCTTTAAATCGCATTCCAACCCATAGATGAGAACTCAAATCCAGCTGTACTCCTTGTGTGTTGTGGAAGATTAGTTGGAAGGTCTCCTCCCACGCCGATCAAGGATGCCTTTTTTTGTTCCAAAGAGGAAATAAACTTGACTCATATACAGAGAAAAAAATAGGATGCAGGGAGGTTGAGATAGTGAAAAATAAAGCACAAAAGTGGCAAAGAAGGAGAGACTCAAGCACAGAGAAGAAACTGCAAATAAAACAGGAAAAGATTGGGGTCATACCTCAAACCATAGAGAAAACATTTCTGAGGAAACAGGATTTCAGCTGTGTGAAGGGACGGTGGATAGAACCAGAGAGGCAAGTGAGGACATTTTGTATTTGTATAAAAAGTGAAAACAGAGGGAATAAAGGAAATGCTTTTGGTAGCCCAGTTTCTCCTCCACAAAGATCAGGGAAAACTGCCCTACAAAGCTCACAATAAAGGCAGGGTGAAACAGAGAGGAGGAGATGGATGGAGAGAGTGGGTGATGCTGAAGCTGAAGCAGCTACATTGTCATGGTTACCATCAGTAGCATATGAGATGGCTACTTTTGTGAGTATGTATGTGTGTGTGTGTGCGAGAACTAAAAGTAGAGCACTGGGCCTCCAATGTCAACAGATGCCATGTGATTTGTGCAGAGGCTTCATGCAGATTCAGTATAACCCTCTGCAATCCTTTGTTTCTCTTCTCAGTTATTATTCATGATGCATATTTAGCCTGACATTATTATCAGTGAGTGGATTAGCGAAACAAATTTCTATCAAAATATACTGTATGAACATTGTAGAAATAGCTCTAGCACACATAACGGAAAGCCAAATGAACATGTTTGCTATCACATCCCTGAAGGTTTTAATGATAAAAATCCCCAACACATCTGCAACAATAAAAACTGCAGCTTCACTAGCGTTCATTTCCTTACTCCCACATAGGCTTGCATGTTTTATCCTTCTTTTTTTTATGCACTGACGTCAAATTCTCTTTTAATGCTGCATCAGTTCATAATGATTGCTGAAATTACTCACAGTACCTGATCTGTGTATATTATGCTCTTCTAAGACACAGGGGAGATCTCTGTGTTCATATCCCTGGCTGTTTTTCACTTTAGACATCTTTGCATACGTGCAGATTTGTCCTTTGTACAAAGTAATTCTTCACCAAACATCCATAATACAGTTTTTAAAAATCTGCGCCTCTTAGAGCTCATTATCACTTACCTGCTGACTGCGCTATTCTCTCGTCAGGGTTTTTTGGGGGGAAAAGTTTTTGAGTCTTGGTGAGCTCCCAGTTTCCACTTTTCGTTTCAGTTTTTTTCCCTCCTTTTGATCTTTGTTTTTCAACTTTGTAAGCAGAAAATATCCGCAGTATCTCCTCTCTCAAAGGAAGAAGCACACGCTAGAATGAACTGTCATCATGTCACAAAAGTAGAAAATAAAAGGGAGCCAATTAGGGCCTGCGAAGCCTCAGGTGCTACCTGTTTCCTTGAATGTCCTTTCAGCTTATCAATATACCGGTACTTGTCAGAATTTAGACATTGCACTGAAAACGGTTCCAGAGTTGCTCCCATATTGCGGAAAAATTCTCGCAACAGTTTTGTACTTTGCTATTAACACACACTCATGGATGCAGGGTTTCTACACAGTCTGGAAAGGTCTGGAAAATCAGGAATTTGATTGAGGTATTCTACAGGTCTGGATAAGTATGAAAAAATACATTATTTCCATTTCACAAGGCAAAAAGGATATCCAACTGGTTGAGAGATTAAAACATTGATATTTGTGTCTATGACCAGGAAAACCCCCAGACCTTTTCGCGTTGAAACCATGTGGTCCAAACGAGAGTGGACGAAGTTGTAACTAATAAAGCAAAAATGGGTCACCATCAGTCAGAACTTGGGTCTGAAGCTGATATCCAGTATGCTGGGGAAATTGCAGAAGCCCATCTAAAGTGCCCTTCTATGCACTTTGCATAAACTTTATCTATTTCTTACTTATCACTTATCGGCAGAATTGAAAGTGGATTCCAGAACCAGAGACTCATTTTTTGAACCTAAAAATCAATCAAAAACTGGCTCTAAACTCATATTTTGCACTAATTATGCCCCTAAAACCCAAAGTATTAAAATAATTATTCACTAATTGGCACATTCTACAGTCAGAACCAAATTTTCAAGGGACTTTTGCTGATTTACCTATGATTACATTTAAAAGGGGAAAAAACATCAAAGACAAAATTGTAAGAGTTGGCCAGAATCACAATATGCCAAAAACAATTACACATAATTTGATAGGACACTTGTGTGGTAGGTGTATTAACTGCTAGTATACCTCAAATGCAAAATGCTTTACACACCCCATCAATAATAAAACGATTGTGATTAAAGATTTTATAACTTGCAAGACAAATTTTTTTATTTATTTGATTAAATGTCCATCCAATAAAATTTACATAGGGGAGACTTCCCGAGCCCTTAAAGACAGGATCACAGAACATAGGAGCGCTATTAAAAGAAATGACGTAATGAGTCCAGTCTATAGACACTTCAATGATAAACATAAGGGTGCATCTATATTTTTCATTGGGATCGAAAGTGTTAAAATTAATAGTAAGGGTGGCAATACAAATACCATTCGAAAGAAGAGGGAGGCTTTCTGGATTTATTATTTGAAGAGTATGTTTCCCTTTGGGGATGAACTAGGAATTTATAGTAAACGAGTTTTTATAAGGAAATTTTACTATTTACCAAAAGGTAGAAAAATGGCCCATGAGTCTCCCCATCTCTTTAGACATGTATGTATGTATGTATGTATGTATGTATGTATGTATGTATGTATGTGTATGCATGTGTATATATACATTTAGGTGTATATGTACATGTGTGTGTATATGTATATAGATATATATGGAATGTATATTTATGTGAATTTTTTATGCTTATATATTCTTCAACATTATGTGTGTGCGCGCACGCATATACATGCGTGTGCATCTACATATGCGGGCATGTGTGTATATGTGCATACATATACATATTTATATATTTTTATAGTTCATGAAATATTTCTATATATTTTTTTTATCCTGTTATTTTATTCGTGTCTCTTTTTTATTTCCCCCCCATCAATCATTGTTTTTATCCCACGTGATCAGGCCCCTTGGGTTCAACCAACAGGGAGTTGTTAATGGATGTTATGGGTGTGTTTTGTTGGCTTGTCATTTGAGCTACTGGTTTGAATGTTTGATGTTTTCCTTTGCTTAATGGATGTTGGAGACTTCCGGAGTAGTGTCAGTTTATTGTTGATATTTTGTACTGTTGAACCCCTAATATATACACATATTTCAGATTTTGCCCTTTTTATGCATTTTTCAAGGATAATTGTTCAATTAACTTCAATACTCCTCCCTCTAACTTCATTGGCTCACTCATGTGTGTGTGTCAAAAGATGATTGACTGATTTGATTTTTTTTTTTTTTTTGTAGATCTCATTGTATTTTACCTGTGTGTATTTGTAATTCTTTTAATGACCCTGATGAAGGCTTTACACCGAAACGCGTCGGTCTTAATAAAGTGGATCAATTAATTTCCAAGTGTTGCCGGAGTTTCCATTCATCCTATAATTTTCTCCTTCTCCGTGCACCTAGGAAGTGGGTGAAGTTGCATCGGCATTACTGTTTTCAATTATCACTTATCAAATGTTTAATATTGGACTTTAAAAGACTGTATAAGAATCTGAAAGAAAACAAAGAAAACAAAACTGCTGCAGTAGAGGTTGTGAAAGACAACATTTGTCATTTCATATCATTAGGCCTTAACTGTATACTGTTAAAATATTAATAGTTCTAAAACTTCGACTTCATTCAATTTAATTTAATTCAATAGTACTTTATTCATCCAAAAGGGAAATACATGTAGTAGCTTATGTCATCCAAATATCTTCAAAGAGAGGTTATGGATGGCGACGCTGTTGGGAAGAAGGTTCGCCAGTAGCAAATAGTCTTGCAACAAATCTGAAGAGGCCTCTGAGTGAAAACACTCGCTATATGACGTCTCCTGACTGTCAGGACATGCTAACAGATCAATTTGGGCAACAGAGACAATATTTCATAGCAACATGTCCAGGATGACATCATCATCAGTTGTTGGCAAGCACTGCTAATCCACCTAATTTGCTTATTAGCTGGCTTGGAAACGTTTGCCATCTCCACTAGTTGAAATGGAGGAAATGGTTGGGGAGAGGAAAGTCTGTGGATCTCTGCTACAGGTATTGCCCTCATTATCCAGCTATATAGACAATGATGGATGAATATATCTAATCTTGGGTCATTTTCATTTGTTGTGTGGTTTACAATAAACAACAATAACACTTTTAGGCAGGGATAATTCTTTCAGAGAATTTAGTATTAAAACATTGTATGGGCTTCATTTTGACCTTTTAAAGTGCTCATGGTATCATTTTCTATTGTATAGTTCATTAAAATCGTCATATACAATATAACTGAAATAAAATAAACTTCTCGTAGAAGTGTGTATTTGTATTGAGACTGGCTCACAATTTGAATACCGAGCCTTTGAAAAATCAACCCTTGCTGCGATTCAGGAAGGAGGCGAAAGTGACTTGATTGGCACTGTCAGCCAGCTGTCAAAAAGAAAACTAACTTATTGGATTGTTTGTCGGCCGATCTTTTTTCCAAATTAATCTTCGCTTTTGAAGCTATGCCACATTGGTGTGTTGCAGGATATTGTTCTAACACAGGGCAAAACGTTGCCTACTTTCGGGTTCAAATCCACGGATCTTCTCAACCAGCTTCTATGTACATATAAATATTATAAATAATTGGAAAGCTAAGAGTCTTGTGACTCCAATTGTGTATGCCAATCAAGGATCAATCATAACTGTAAACACAGCAAGCGCTTTTGGCAAACCACCCCCGAAAGAAATTGACCCTTTGCACGTACGTCACCTGATCACGTGTCGTCGCCATGACGGACGGCAGAAGTAAACATACGCTAGCGACAAAATATAAGCAAACAAGCGGTAAAATTGAAAAAGAAGACAGACTGTGGTTAGTTTTAGTTTTTCTGACTTCAGTTATGACTACTTCTTGTCATAAAGATGTCATGCAGTTGTCGGTTGAGGTCAGTCACCTTGTAGGTCTACACAAAGAGCGGTATTTGGAGAAGCTGAAGATAGCGGGGTTACATACTGACTCGTACCTTTTTCCTCCTGGCGTACTCTCGGACTTAACTAAATCGTCACGCCTGCCTGACTTCACTCCACACGACCTGTACCACTATGTTATCAACGGAGTATCCCCATACACCGGTGCTGATCTTAAGGCGTACAAAAGCCTAGACGCTTACCAGTTTTTTGTTGCTGGCTGGGACGCGATGCTGCGCTCACGAGGGGGAAAGATACCTCATAACGGCAAAAGTAAGACATTAATATTTGTTATAATGTTGTATAAGTAATAGTTTTACATGTGTGTTACATTTACATAGAATACGCTGTGTTGACGTGATTTTTGAATACGGGATGATACCTTTTTTTACGGGACGGTTGGCAACCCTAACTGACTAAACCGCTAGTAATGTCAGCTTAGTCAGGGTGTCATAAATGACTGTAGATGTTCTAAAAATAAAATAAATAAGCAAGAAAACAAGAATCTTACCGTGCAAAAAATGTTCACTGCAAATCCATGAGTACTTAGAGGGATGCCAGTCCTTCCGATTGATAGCTGCTAGCCATATAGCCGTCTTCTATTTTCATCTCCATGCATACGGTAGAATGCTACATTAGCTTTATACCCTTGCCTGTTAGTGCAACCCAGTGCAACCCACCGCACAACAAGATGTGACCTTTTTTTTTATCATGACAACCATGCGAATAACAAGAAAATGTTCTCCAACATGCCGTTTGCCGCAAACTAGCTGTTTACGTACTGTACTTCCGCCGTCCGTCATGGCGCGGGTAAAAAAGCGCTACATCACATGCAAAGGGTCAATATAATGTCAGACTCATTATTCGTAGTCTCATATAGGAGACTAAATCAAGACATCATGAACAAAAATTGTCTTTTTACATCCACAAGGATCCGATCAATGTCCGCCAATAAAATTGTTAGTCCATGACAAGTCTGAGGCCATAAACTGGCATGATCCGGGATAAATATCTGCAGCTCTGAGCACTCCAGAATGGAAGAGGAGCCTACAGCACCCCTGTTGCTCGGTGATAATAGTAAGGATACGTGCTTCACATTGGAGTCTCCAAAAGTCTCCAATAACACCAAAAAAGTAAGTCACGGTAATATGACTGGGGGTATTGGGGCGCACACAGTGGCAAGAAAACACATTTTACGGCTAAATGTATTTCAAAGCCTTGCACTCTAACAAGGTGCTTGATGCCTTTGGGAGAGAAACAGACTTGTAGTATCACAGGTCTTCCACCACAATACTTAACACTGAGCAGGGGTGCTTTTCCACATATTCAACATTTTCTTCAAGCCAAAACAAGCTAAAGCGTTTGTTGCCTTAATCTAAACCTGTGTTCCATCTGGCCAAAGTCCACTGTTCTAGTTAAAGTCTCAGTAGACTTGCTACTTCATAAAAGATTAATTTATTAAGGGTTTTATACTTATCTTCACCAGGCTCTCCCCAACTCTAAATATGGACAACACTGTAGCCTACCTCTTTTAACTAGTTATGTTATCACCAGACATGTACAAACAGGCTTGTCAGGAATACAGTTCTGTCTTTTCTCTTTTACTTCATGCCCCCCAGGACCTTGGATCCAAGAAGCAGCATTGTTATAGTGTTGATTCAAAGTAGAGACATGATTGACAAGTCAGAGACTGGGATGGTTGGAGTGGATAATCTCTGATCTAGGTTAGCATAAATTACATCAACACCTGAGTACTAACCATTACCTCGAAAAGTTAACATACAGGTGCCAAATATTCTTTTAGTAATGCTCAGACGTATTTGTGGTAAATAAGCCCTTAAAAACAAGCACAAAAAAATCTGAGAAAGTTTTGGCCTCTGTGCATGCAATTATGCTTTAGCCACATTTTGTTTTCCACATCTGTAGCTTGCACTCATGCTGCTATTGCATCCCGCTCCCCTGCTGAGATAACTCTTCAGAGACAAAACAGACATGAAAAACATCCGGCGGTTGCCCTTTTAACAAAAGTTCTTTTTGTCTGCACTGCATTGACAAAATGCTGAAACCAATTTAGAAATTTCACCATTAGACAAGTTATTGATGTTGTGAAATTTTTTTTTTTTTGCTTTCTAATTCTCTGTATCCTTTAACACTATATGCAATTCATTTCTTTGTGCCTTTTGGTCTGCTACTGTACCTATTTTATTTTATAAGTCCAACTCAAATAAGAAAAGAAGACTGCTTTGTTTCCTGCACAAAAAAAAGCTTTACGGTCTTTGTGCACATCTAACAGTTTTCAGTCAACCTATAGAGGCTTTTTTCAGCATTGAAATTTTTTTTAAAGCTGAATTTTTAAAAATATATTCTTCAGTGGAGCTCGTGCTGTTGTATATGTTTGCAGTACTAGCAAAATGTATCTAATTGAGACAATCTTCACTTCTACTAAAAAGTGACTAGAAATGATAATTAATTAATGTATACCTGCACACCTTAAGCACATGAGTTTAAAAAAAAGGATTTTCTGTTAATTTAACAAAAGAAGTTAAAAATAGTATGAACAGATATTCTGATAGACATAAAGAGACTAATAGTTTCTAGCTTTCATTAGTGTCAGAGGCGCATTCAAGCTTTTCCTCAACCATTCAGCTTGTTTAAAGGAAACAAACAGGCGGGTGGGTATAGGTATCATTGTGTGTACCACACTGAACATCAAGCTGAAAAAGAAAAAGGTGAGAGCTGTCTGAAGTGCTTGGAAAGCAGTTTATGCATATTCATGCTAAAGGTAAAGGCTAGAAAACCATCTCCAAGCAGGTCCATGTTCCTGTGACCACAACTGTCAATGATATTAAACAGTGAAAGGTCACTGGTCTGTAGCCCAGGTTGTTCAGTTCAGAAAGTGCAGTTGCAAAAATGCAAAGGAAACCATCAGAAACCATTAAAACTTAACTCCAAGGTCAACAGACATCACTTTCTGAATAAAAAAAACATTTTATTTTTAACCACAATGGGCTCCTTGGTAGAAAACCCAGGAGGACTGCAAAATGCAAAAAACAACAACAATAGAATTTACCAAAAAACAGTTGAATAAGGTTTCTTGGAGAATATCCGTTGGCCTGATGAAACAAACAGGAGGTTTTTGGCCATGTGTCACATACGCACTTAATTCACAGAAGGGAAAAACAACGTTTCAGGAGAGAGAAACTTACCTATGCGATACTTCTAGGGGACTCTTTTTTTAATTTTGGGTCTCCATCCGGAAACTTTAATTTTTGCAGGACAAAACAAAGTCTAAAGACTGCCAAGGCATCCTGAGTCAAAGCATGCTGCGCAGTGTAAGAAACTTCCGCCTCAGTTGCAGCTCATGCACTGAAGAATGGCTGAGATTGATCCCAGATCTTAATTTAGAGGAATGTATGCATTTGAAAATTGCAGTGCTGAGATGTGCCCCTTAAACCGAAGACAGCTCTAAAATACCTGTTGGTCATATTGTGATGAGCACAGATCACTTGTTTGCAGTGATTGCTGCAAATGTTGCTGCATCTAAATATTAAATTATATCTTTATCATGTTTTAGTCCAACTAATTTCCATGTGTTTATTACATAAAATATCAAACAGAATTAAAAATCAAAGCAAAGTTGGATTTCTGTTTTGTTTCTGTCTGCTTATGGTGAAATACTAACAAAATGTATCCTTATTGTTTATCTTATGTCTTGGAGAATGTACCTGCATTAATGTTCACAATGCAATGCAAGATTACCAATGCAGCTAAAATGAATAACTCCTTCTTAGTGTCTTTATGAAGCTTATGAGGAAAAGGGCTGCATGACAGTGCAGTTGGTAGCCTTCTTTTTGGGTTTGAATCTGAATCCTGGGGTGTTTCTACATGGAGTTTGCATGTTCTCCCTGTTATTGCATGGGTTCTCTCCAGGTACCAGGCTTCCTCCCACAGTACACAAACATGACTGTTAAATGGTCTTTCTAAATCGCCTTTAGGAATCAGTGTGTGTGAATATTTGTGTTGCCATCTGATGAGGGACAGGGTCTCATCAGAGACACAAGATGGCGCCGGTGCGTTTGGCTGGCCGTCTGTCACTGTCATTGCTTTTTGTAGTTTTACTCATTTTTGGCATTGGTATTTATGAGATCAAGTCGATGTTGGTGTACGATCGCCAAACTCTTTTGGATCTAAGATTTCATGTTAAAGATATATTTACCTTTGATAATGGAGGACAAAAAAATGTGGCCCCCGTTTCTCTCGGGAATCCCAACTCACCTGAACCGGGCCCCGGCGCTTGCTTCCGGGAGGAGACTTCGCCGACGCGGCACCCGAAGCGGACGGCTGGTAAAGCTGAAGATCCGCCTTAAGAATTTGTGTACTTCCCGGTCAGTGTGTGGATTATTTTCCGGCATGTTCCTACCACTACGCCTGCTGGATTCGATGGATGCCTGCCCGGTACCTGTTGTCAGCGGGGATGCGGTGCTCCAGCCCCACCCACGTCCTTCCAGGCTCAGCTGTCGCAGGGGTGAATCCAGGAAACCTTCGCCCGTTGTGTCGTGCTCCCCTGTCGGCCAAAGCCCCGGCTCCTGCTCCGGCCAGGGTTGGCCTGGTGAACGCTCGATTGCTGGTCAATGAAACCTTTATTTTAAAAGATTTATTTTGCTCCTGTGATCTGGACTTCCTCTGTATTACAGAGACGTGGCTGACGGTGGGTGAGTCGTGCGCCCTGTCGGAACTTTTACCATCAGACTGCTGCCTCTTTAATACACCGGGAACATCAGGTCGCGGTGGAGGAACTGCAGTGGTCTTCAAAAATGTTTTTAAATGTAAACAGTATGTTCAGCAATCCTCTTTCACTAGCTTTGAGCTAACTTCTTTTGAGGTGGGTCGCTCTGATCCGGTACTATGTGCCGTTATTTACCGCCAGCCTAAATATAATAAGGATTTTATTGCTGATTTCTCTGAATTCATGGCCGGTATCCTGACTAGTTATGAACATGTTCTTATTGTTGGTGATTTCAACATACACTTTATGTTGCCCAGGTAAACCATTGGTAACTGAGTTTTTATCCCTGATCGATGCTTTTAATCTGACACAGTCTCTACGTACAACTACTCATGAAAAAGGGCACACTCTAGATCTAGTTCTCTCTTAGTTTGCCTGTGTTAAACCTAAAGACACATGACGCTGTATTTTCTGATCATATGCCTGTGACATTTCAGACTGTTTTTGCCCGTGCTGTGGTTAAAACTTGCGTGCCTGCACGGAGCTGTCGGATTATTAACCCCTCCACTGCCACTCAGTTTTCCATGGTTTTTCACCAGCTCTGCCCTCCTGACATGATTGATGTCCAGGAGCTCAGTACCTGCCTCCACTCTTCCTGCAAAGCTGTCCTGGACTCTGTAGCTCCATTAAGGGTCAGGAAAACCAGAACTCAACCTGGGACTCGAGCTGTCAGACAGGAATGTCGAAGAGCTGAGCGGAAGTGGAAACAAGATAAATTGCAAGTGTCCTTTCAGATTTTTATACTCTGCTGGCAGGACTACCAGAATGCTGTTAGAAAAGCCAAAAAAGAATATTTCGCTAATATTATTTCCTCTTACGGCCAGAATCCATGCTTTTTAGTACCATTGACTCTCTTCTTAATGTTCCACAGACTGTTGGTTTGGAATCCTCTACTGAATTGTGTAACAATTTTATGCAGTTTATTATTGATTATGTTGCCTCTGCGAGGGCTCTTATCGTTCATCCTGATTCTGATCCCTCTGTTTGTGTTGCTTGCCCAGTTGCTTTTAATTAATTTGAGCCTGTGACGTTATCACACAGCCTTCTGGCTCTCCCTGTGATGCTCTCCCACCACGGCTGTTCAGAGAAGTTTTTCTCACTATTGGGTACTGGGTACTTACTATTGTTAATAGTAGCCTGTCATCCAGTGTGGTTCCTGCAGATTTCAAACATGCTGTAGTGACACCCCTGATAAAGAAACCTGGTCTAGATCATACTGTGCTGAATGATTTTAGGCCAATATCCAAGCTCCCATTTGTATCTAAAATCTTGGAGAAAGTTGTGTATTTACAACTAAAGTCTTTTCTTGATGAGCAGCGTTTATTAGAGATCTTTCAGTCTGGATTTAAATCCCTACACAGCACGGAGTCAGCACTGCTGAAGGTTTGCAATGACATTCTCTTGGCATGTGACTCAAGTAACAAAGCAATCCTGGTCCTGTTGGACCTTGCCGCTGCCTTTGATACTGTAGACCACAGTATTTTAAACTCGCGATTACAACACCAAGTAGGCCTCTGTGGCTCTGTCCTGGAGTTGTTTAGATCCTATCTGTCTGACAGAACATTTCATGTTAAAATGGCTGAGTTTAAATCCCGCACTGCTCCGCTATCATTTTTAGCATGTCTCGAGGATGTTAAAGCATGGATGGCCTTAAATTTTTAAAATTTGAATGAAAAGAAAACAGAGGTGATAATGTTTGGACCTGGTGGCTCATGTGAGACCCCTCCTGTTGGGCTGGGTCCTCTAGCCATGTATCTTAAACCAACAGCTTTAAATCTTGGTTTTAGACTTGACAGTGATTTTAAACTTGACAGCCAAATCAACGCCACAGTCAAATCAAGTTTTTATCACCTAAGGAAATTGGCAAAGGGGAAAGATTTCCTTTCCAGGCAGCAGTTAGAAACCGTAATCCACACCTTTATTTCATTACGGCTGGATTACTGTAACTCCCTTTATTTTGGACTCAGTCAGTCCTTACTTGCACGTATGCAGCTGGTTCAGAATGCCGCTGCACGGTTTTTGACAGGAACCCGGAAGAGAGCACATCACTCCCGTCCTGGCCTCCCTCCACTGGCTACCTGTGCATTTTATAGTCCATTTTAAAATCCTCATGTTTACTTTTAAGGTTTTAAATGGTCTTGCCCCGCCTTATTTAACTCCGCTACTCCACCGCTACACTCCATCCCGGTCCCTCCGGTCGGCTGACCAGCTGCTCCTGGTCGTCCCGGGTTCCAGGCGGAAGCTCAGGGGGGACAGGGCCTTCTCTGTTTGTGCACCCAAGTTATGGAATGCCTTGCCTTTAACCATTCGCCAGGCTTCCTCATTGCCGATTTTTAAAACTCTTCTTAAAACTCACTTCTACACTTTGGCCTTCAACCCAAACTGAGACTTGATCTTATTTGCTCTTATCTTGCTCTTAATTGTCCTATTTTAATATAGTTTTATTGGCGTTAGATCTTTTTTCCTCTAGTATATTATTTCTATGATATTGTGACTATTATTTCTGTCTTGGTTGATGCTTTGTTGTCCTTGGTGTACAGCACTTTGTTCAGCTGCTGCTGATGTGAAAGCGCTTTATAAATAAAATGATGATGATGATGAATGGACAACCTGTCCAGGGTGTACCCAACCTCTTGCCCAGCGACCACTGGAGATAGGCACCAGCACCCCCTGCGACCTTGGGACCCTGCAACAATAGAGGGTATGAAGGAGTGCATGGAATTAGAAAATTGTGTGATGGGAGTATTATCGGCACAATACAGCAACAGTGATATCAGTTGATATAAATGCAAAAGTTATTGTTCTCATCTGTGCTTGCAACACTTAATTTCACCTTTACCCGTTTGGGCACTGCTATCTGTGTCAGGTGTGAGCCTCTATCCAACAGGCTGAATGTTACATTGGCATGCAAAGAATGAGCTCATAACACTTGTAGTATGTTAGCCTTGCAATAAAACAGTCCTGTGTGATATTAATATTACACACTCTGACGATGCAATGATATTTTGCCGCCCAGGATTTCATTATATGCAGAGAGTAATGACACTGTGAAGTAGCTTGGAAGTAAATACGTGCCACATCATGTGATCCAGCTGTTTTATCTCCGGCAACCACGAGTTCAGCCAAAGAGCCAGCAGCATAATACTACACCACTACCAGCTTCAAGGATAAGGATTTGTGGCTGACTCACCCCCCTGTGCAAATCTTCTTGCAGAAACAAATAAGTCAAATGTGGGAGAAAATAAAATGGAAGCTCTGTCATAACACTGGCTTCCTATACCTTATCTTATATGGCATTTTCTGATTAACTGATGCAGTGTTGCTGTTTCTAGATATCAGTATTTGTGTTTGCATGGGTGCTGGTGTTGTACTGTGATGCACTGGCGACCTGTCCTCCAGGGGGCATCCTGCAGGAGATAGGCGCCAACTCCTCTGTGACCCTGCAAACATAAGCGGGTATTATGGATGGATGGATGAATGGATTAACATGAATTTGTCTTCTCTGGATTATTAATATCATCTGGTTTAAAGTTGACAATGCAGTACTTAAAATCGGAATGCTCACTGCAATTTTATTTGTTTCTTAAAAGTGGTTTAGATTACATATCATTAAAAAGTGAGCATCTAAAAGTTTTATGCCTGTCATAACTGTCCAAAAGACACTTTGTTCTTAAGAGGAGGAACATATCTTCTACACCAAAGTGATCCAAAAATAGTTGGACGGCCAAATGATTTTAAGTTTCTTCCCCCGTCTGGAGTTCAGCCTCAGACATCAGGTATTGATCTGTCTTTGTGCATGGTGCATTGAACTTGCCCAGGTTAAAGCAACACAGCAAGTGACCAGTCAATATCATGTTTTAATTCATATATTGACGTTCTGCCGCTGTAAAAAAGTGAAAATATGTTGTAATTTTTTTCTTCCTATCTGGAAATTACCAATAAAATAACTTTAATTAGGAAAAAAAGCTTTCCTTGTTGAAAGATACAATAGTCCTAGACTAACAGAGCACTGATTTTAAATAATTACAGTGTTGAGGATTAGGTTGATGACACACCGGGGCTCTGGAGTGGTTCTGTGATCTAGTAGTCCCTTACAAAGATGAATCACTGAGACAGAGCGCCCTCCACATTTTTCTGGACCCCTGGTAAGGATGTGTAAAAAGTTTAAAAATAAAATTATTTCCAGTCCAGTAGCACGATCTCATTCAAAACGGAGAACAATTAATGTTTACCTTTAGCCTAAGCACATTAATTTAGTGGGGAAAATCCAATGTTAATGTGATAGTGATTTAATAAATTGGCTTTAAATGGTATCAAAAGAGCAGAGAACCTCAAACACACCAAAGTAATAAAGGGAACCAGGTATATGGATGATTAGGGTGAACAGTGATCCAACAAGGAGGAAAAAAAACACTCTTGAGAAAGCTCAGTTTTGAAGAACGGCAGTAAACAGCAGAATTTGTAACTGTTAGCCACCAAGCCTTTTCTATCCTATCATCATAAACATGGAGCTTCCAGAGCTCTTTTGGTCACTCACTTTTAGTCTTATCCTACTTGCTTTGAATAGATGAGACTAAAAGTGAGCTTTTAAGCTACAAAAACTAAAGGTGAGTTTGACTTGAAACAATTCCAAGAAAAGCTCTTGATGCCCACTGTAGACTATGGTGGAGGATCTGTGATGCTGTGGGCCTGTTTTTCTTCAAAAGGTCCTGTAACCTTATTAAAGAGCATGACCTAATTCAGTTTTTGAAATACTGGGGTAACTGGAAAAAATAGGTGAATCCTGCCAGAAAAAATTATTATAAAAATTATTAATTGGCTCCTTTAGCAGAATATTGATTGAAAACATTTGGTCATTATATGCATAATAAACTTTCTTTCACAGCCACCTTAGTCCAAAGACCTAAACCCTATAGAAATTGTATGTGGTGAGCTGAAAAACATAAGAGAGGATGAGGACTCTATATTAGAGATTGTGCAAAGAGGAATGGTCAAAGATGTGTTGAACCCTGTCAAATGATACAAGAGAGGACTTACTGTTATCCTATTGAATAAATGTAATCACATCAACATTTGGGTTCTGTTTAAATGTTCAATAAGAGATTATGCTGCAGCAGCGGAAGATTCCTTTATTTCTGGTCATTCTGCACATCTTTATAAGGAATGCCTGTGGCATAGTGTGTGGCATGTAGAGCCTCAACGAAGGCTAAGAGTTGTGGCGTTCTTGTTTTTTTTGATGGAAACATTTTTATTGTTGCGAGCACAGTTGGGCTTTCCAGGTTGCAAATAAATTATGCAGCACTTTCAGAGAAAATGTTAAACACTTATGGGAGAAGAAACATATTCAGAGACATCAAAGTACTGTAAACATCATTAAATTCCTTAACATGCATAATTATCGCCTTACAGTGCTTCTTGCACCTCTGAGTTTGCCTCTTACATACTGAAGACACATTAGCTAACTGTACACATGGCCAATAAGTATCAATGAACCGTCAGCTGGTGGCTTTTAGTTCATAACATCAGGGCCAACGTTGTGTTCATCTGTCACACTGTGGCCAAGGAGCCTTGGTGCATTAGCATCATCCCACGCTCCTCGCTCAGAGCCGTCCATATTGTATGAGCATGTAACCTAAATCCATCCATGCCTCTGTCAGCAGACATCCCCTGATGAGACAAAATCCATAAGCAGACCATAATGGTGTTCGTGAATGTGTGGCTTGGTGTTTAGTCAGTTTATTCCCTTGTCAGAAGAAATCAAGGTCCTGCTGATTTAGCTTGAAATATTTCAAGCTGCTTTTCAAACGGCTGCCAAACGCTGGGGGCAGATATTTAAGTGGGTGCTCCAAATGTGTTCAGGCTGTATTAGTAAAACTGGCTATATGGGTGAGCTAAAACAATAGGCACTTGGGATATTTTATCAAAACTATAACAATGCTTGGTGATGGTACACACAGTTATTTTTCTAGGGCATACAATAAAGTGGAGCCCTTGTTTAATGGAGCTCCAGAAAATTGTGAATAAAAAGTGAAATAAACAACAGGTCTCCCACTGATAACAGCAAGCTGAAGGTGTTAATGTTGTTATGTACATTTTTTATCATGGCGCGTCGGAGGAAAACTCATGAATAATTTTGCTGCGCACCATATTTAACAGGCAGAATATTCATAGAAGCAGATCAGCCCTCCACCATGCTGTTTTAGCTTTTTCTGACAACATTTTTTTGTCTCCGCTTTGCTTATTGTGTCCCAGATTCTGATTGGGGAAGTGACAAGCTTCTTTGTGAAGACGGAGGGATCTCAGGAGAAGACCATAGTGACCGCTGACTGCTGTTATTTCAACCCTCTCCTACGAAGGATCGTACGTTTTCTAGGTCAGTCTCTGTCCCACGGATAAGAAATGTATTTTGTTAGGATTTTATGTGATAGATGAACATAAGGCGGTGTAAAGTTGTAAAGTAGTATAAAGGTAATACATACAGTTTAGCCCCAAATTTTTCATTTCCTTGGTAGATTTAGGTTAAATTTTTTTTACTATCATCCTATGGGGTGCTGTTTGTAAAGCTATGCAGTCAACATTAACAGCAATAATTTTAAGTCATTTAGCCTGTCATAAGAAAAGAAAAAAAATTGGAGTTTATTTTATTCATTCATTTATCAATGTCACACTTTATAACTATTTAGTTTGCAAACTAAATATTTAATTTGCAAGCTAAACATTTAGCTAAAATGCTAATTTTCACCGAAAAGCGGAAGACCACTACCAAAATAAAAGCTGAGTCTTGCAAACTACTGGTGAGACTCGTTTCTTTTCATCTTGACATGTATAACATTTCAGCTTCTTAACGGTAATACAGGCGTTTACCAATGGATTTACAGCAATAGTAACTGCAACAGTAGCAGGAGTTTATATAGAGGTTTGAAAGAACCAGTCCACTTCCACTTATAGAGAATTTGCAGTTCAGCTAAATATTTAGCTCTGAATTAAATATTTAAGTAAATATTTTGTTTGGAGTTCAATATTTAGTTGGTAAATCTAATGTTTAGTTTGTAAACTAAATATTTACTTTCCTAACTAAATACTTATCATATAAACTAAATATTTAGCTTGGTAATATATATATTTATTTATGAACTGTGAGACTTATAAATTAACGAATAACATGGTAAATAACTCAAATTATTCCTGTTAGTTTGTGACTGTTTAACTTTACTAATGGCCTCCCATAACATCTTTCGTCATTAGTAGAAGAAGGAACATGTTGAAGTGGTCCTAAATGATTCCAGACGTAAATTTCACACCATACACTTGCTCAAAGTGGCCATCACTAAAGACAAATCATACAAATACCAGAGGAAACATGCAAAAAGCTGACCAGCAGTTATAAGAAGGGTTTGATGACTGTAATGCCAGTACAGAGTTTATCTTTACTCATTTCCTCTCTTTATTCCACAGGTGTATACTCCTTTGGTCTCTTTGCCACCACCATCTTTGCCAATGCCGGTCAGGTGGTGACCGGAAATCAGACGCCTCACTTTCTATCTGCCTGCAGACCAAATTACACAGCTCTGGGTTGCCAGTCTCCTCTGCAGTACATCACAGAGAACCGAGCCTGCACAGGAAACCCTTACCTAGTGGTGTCCGCCCGCAAATCCTTCCCGTCCAAAGATGCAGCGCTCAGCTTTTATTCAGCCATCTACACAGTGGTAGGAAATCTATTTTCAGGGACTTGGTGGGGGGGACTAATTGGCAGAAACTATTTTGATAGTAAAGCCATGGCAAAGCTTCTCCTTTGAAGAATTTATTTGAATGTCATATCATAAATACAGTTGCTTGCAAAAGTATTCGGCCCCCTTGAACTTTTCCACATTTTGTCACATTACAGCCACAAACATGAATCAATTTTATTGGAATTCCACGTGAAAGACCAATACAAAGTGGTGTACACGTGAGAAGTGGAACGAAAATCATACATGATTCCAAACATTTTTTACAAATAAATAACTGAAAAGTGGGGTGTGCATAATTATTCAGCCCCCTTTGGTCTGAGTGCAGTCAGTTGCCCATAGACATTGCCTGATGAGTGCTAATGACTAAATAGAGTGCACCTGTGTGTAATCTAATGTCAGTACAAATACAGCTGCCCTGTGACGGCCTCAGAGGTTGTCTAAGAGAATGTTGGGAGCAACAACACCATGAAGTCCAAAGAACACACCAGACAGGTCAGGGCTAAAGTTATTGAGAAATTTAAAGCAGGCTTAGGCTACAAAAAGATTTCCCAAGCCTTGAACATCCCACGGAGCGCTGTTCAAGCGATCATTCAAAAATGGAAGGAGTATGGCACAACTCTAAACCTACCAAGACAAGGCCGTCCACCTAAACTCACAGGCCGAACAAGGAGAGCGCTGATCTGAAATGCAGCCAAGAGGCCCATGGTGACTCTGGACGAGCTGCAGAGATCTACAGCTCAGGTGGGGGAATCTGTCCATAGGACAACTATTAATCGTGCACTGCACAAAGTTGGCCTTTATGGAAGAGTGGCAAGAAGAAAGCCATTGTTAAAAGAAAACCATAAGAAGTCCCGTTTGCAGTTTGCCACAAACCATGTGGGGGACACAGCAAACATGTGGAAGAAGGTGCTCTGGTCAGATGAGACCAAAATGGAACTTTTGGGCCAAATTGCAAAACGCTATGTGTGGCGGAAAACTAACACTGCACATCACTCTGAACACACCATCCCCACTGTCAAATATGGTGGTGGCAGCATCATGCTCTGGGGGTGCTTCTCTTCAGCAGGGACAGGGAAGCTGGTCAGAGTTGATAGGAAGATGGATGGAGCCAAATACAGCGCAATCTTGGAAGAAAACCTCTTGGAGTCTGCAAAAGACTTGAGACTGGGGTGGAGGTTCACCTTCCAGCAGGACAACGACCCTAAACATAAAGCCAGGGCAACAATGGAATGGTTTAAAACAAAACATATCCATGTGTTAGAATGGCCCAGTCAAAGTCCAGATCTAAATCCAATCGAGAATCTGTGGCAAGATCTCAAAACTGCTATTCACAAACACTGTCCATCTAATCTGACTGAGCTGGAGCTGTTTTCCAAAGAAGAATGGGCAAGAATTTCAGTCTGTAGATATGCAAAGCTGGTAGAGACATACCCTAAAAGACTGGCAGCTGGAATTGCAGCAAAAGGTGGTTCTACAATGTATTGACTCAGGGGGGCTGAATAATTACGCACACCCCACTTTTCAGTTATTTATTTGTAAAAAATGTTTGGAATCATGTATGATTTTCGTTCCACTTCTCACGTGTACACCACTTTGTTTTGGTCTTTCACGTGGAATTCTAATAAAATTGATTCATGTTTGTGGCTGTAATGTGACAAAATGTGGAAAAGTTCAAGGGGGCCGAATACTTTTGCAAGCCACTGTATATCCCTGCCTGGGGTCTTTCTGCATGGAGTTTGCATGTTCTCCCTGTGCATGCGTGGGTTCCCTCCGGGTACTCGGGCTTCCTCCTACAGTCTAAAACATGACTGTTAAAGTGAGTGTGTGCGTGCACGGTTGTTTGTCCCGTGTGTGTCTGTGATGCCCTGCGATGGACTGGCGTCCTGTCGGGGGTGTACCTCTCCTCTTGCCCGATGAATACTGGAGGTAGGCACCAGCTCCCCCGCAACCCTGCAGAGGATGGATGCGTATATATGATGGATGGATGGATGGTTCATAAATATGCTTCTTTGAAATCATTAAACCTACATTTGATGAACAAGTTCAAGTTCATTCTTAACAAGAACTTGTTTGAAGTTCAGCTCAACACAGGTTAAAACTGAATGTATTAATGTTCCCATTTTACCACCTTCGTGAACTGATTTCACACTCACATCATTACCTATTTCTTGTTCAAGCTAAAGATTTATACAAGGTAAAGTTTCAAAGAATTTGTAGATGATGAGATGATTTGTTGGTTAGCATAGTGAACATGTCATGAGTTAGCATTAGTAAGCTGCAACTTCATTCCTCTGCTCATTTTTGCTATGTTTGCAAACCCAACTTGAGACTCCCTGCCTGCAGTAAGCTCCCACACAGTAACAACCAAACCAGGGAGCAAAAAAATAAAAAATCAGCAAAATGAGTAGGTCTTTATGATGAGCACATTATACTGCAGTTGATTCTGTTAAGTTTAAAACAAAGAGGAAAACTTAATTGAATTGGTATCTTCTCTAGGGGAAATGTTTCAGCTTGTTCGTTGTATTTGCCCCCTTGCAGATTTCTGTGTCTTGCTTTTTGTCATACCTTAGTGTTTCAGATCCTAAAAATTTAAAGATAACAATGAGTACATCCAAAAAGCCGTTTTGAAATGATGATTACATTCATTAAGGAAAAAGCTATCCAAGCAAATCTGGCCCTGTGTGAAAAAGCCACTAACCCCCTAAAACTAATAACTACTTGTCACACCGTTGGCAGCAATGACTGATATCAAGAGTATGTGAATCCCTGCCTGCATGCGGTTCAGTATTTGTGGATTCATCTATTTGGAGACTTATTTTTTTGTAGAAATTGACTCCAAATTTTGCGTAGAAAGCTTCCCAATTACCAGACTTTTTTGTAGAGCATGTAGAATATTTGAAATAAAATGTAGCTTGTAGAACTAAAATACTAAGGAATAATGCTACTTGGCATGCTATTGGCTAATGTTTCCACAGCAACCAATCCAAAAGAACCACTCATTTTTATTGGAACTGATTAGCTGTACCTCCAAGAGCATAGATAAGTAAGGTTGTGAATGTTAGCTTCTGCACAAAGAGTAGTAAAAATATATTTTACAATGTGTTTATTAATAAATATTATAGTATAGTTGCTATTTGAACTATTAAAATAGGCAGTTATACGCATCTTTAGAGCGGAGCGGTCTCAAATATTCACAGATTTTAGCTTTTCATGGGCGGTCGTGGTCCCTAACCCCTGCCAATACTGGGTGTCCACTCAAAGTCATTAACATCACCACTGAAGAATTTTAGCCCTTTTTACTTTGCATAAATGTTTAAATTCAGCCACATTGAAGGGTTTTTCTGAATGAACGGCATGTTTAAAGTCATATTACAAAATTTGATTTGGATTTTAAGTCCAGACTTTGGCTAGGCCACTCCAAAACAAAGTTTTTTGTTTTGTTTTTTTCCACATAAGACTTACTGGGTTTTTAATATTTTTTTTCACTTAATAAATGAAAGAATAATTTGCTATGAAACATTTGTTTGTTGATCTGAAAGATTTAAATGGAATAAAAAAAGAAAAACTGAAGAACTCTGTAAGGGGTCATGCTTTTTTAGTAGCTAAAATTTGCTCCCTGATTTTGTGCTTTGCATCTTTTGTTTACTCCTGAATAAATATATCTTTAATGACAGCAGGGAAAGATGAGCTCAGCTCAGGTTTGTAAAGTAGAAAAACAGAATCCGTCAACAGATTCTCCAAAAAGTTAGTCCCACTTTCAGCAGGTTGCAACTACATCACACATGGATGACTACTGGGTGGTTCTTCAGCTCTGGCTGTTAGATGGTTGTTTGTCTGTAAGGTAAAGAATAAGCTACCGTGGAAATTCCTAACAACAAGATTGAAAAGAAAGATCTTTTTCCAATAAATTCACATTAATAAGGAATTTATTAAATAGATTCTGATTATACTATATATATTACATGTTATATTTCTTACTTTTTATATTGAATATAGCCATAATTTCCATCTTTATACCACCCTTGGCATTCACAAGATGTTTTCATTTTCATTTGCTAGTTTTACACATTTACATGAGAATCCTTAGATATATTTTTGCTAGTGGGTTTACGGTTTGCTTTCAGATGCTGCCAACAGCTCTGTAATTACTGGGTGTTACACCTCAGCTTTACAGTCTGCCAGTCAGAAGAGCTCATCCTAGGAATGCCTTGAAGATGCACCATCTGAAAAGGCTGTCTTAAAATTATAGATTAGCAAAACAAAAAAAAGTAAATGAATAAAGGATCAGAAAATACTTTTTTTGCAAATGTGAAAAACGCAGAGCTGCTCAAGTGGAGTCCCAGGTTCAGTTGGACTTAAGTCTTATTATGCATTATGTTTTTGTTATCATGTGGAATTGAATTTTGCTAAAGAAAAATATCAGAATAACACTGTTTTTATCTTGTTCTTTTTACAGGTGAAACACGAAAAAATTTGAATATCGTGCAAAAGTTCATTTATATCAGTAATTCAACTTAAAAGGTGAAACTAATATGTGAGATAGACTCATTACATGCAAAGCGATATATTTCAAACCTTTATTTGTTATAATTTTGATAATTATGGTTTACAGCTTATGAGAAACCCAAATAAAAAATCTCTGAAAATTTGAATATTACATGAAATCAATAAAACAAGGATTTTAAATAGAGAAATGTTGGACCTCTGTAAAGTATAATCATCCATATGTACTCAGTACTTGGTTTGGGACCCTTTTGCATCAATTACTGCCTCAATGCGGCGTGGCATGGATGCTATCAGCCTGTGGCACTGCTGAGGTGTTATGGAGGACCAGGATGCCTCAATGGGGGCCTTTAGCTCTTCAGCATTGTTCGGTCTCATGTCTCTCATCTTTCGCTTGGCATCTTGAATTGTGTGCCTTTCCATTCTTCCTCCAGACTCTGGGACCTTGGTTTCCAAATGAGATGCAAAATTTGCAAAAAAAAATTCTTTATCCCAGGTAAGATGCTTCTGATGTTGTTTGTTGTTCAGGAGAGGCTTGACAAGAGGAATATGACATTTGAAGCCCATGTCCAGGATCCATCCTTTGCCTTGTTTCCACTAAGTGGTCTGGTCCAGTCCGGTTCACCTTTTTGTCTGTTTCCATTGTAAAAGCGGTCCATACAGCAGGCCCGTACCTATCCATTACAGCTGCAGTCCGGAGAATATATTTATGTATTAAAGTTTTATAAATCTTTAAAATGATAGTGGGGTTCAATACTATGATAAAATGCTAGTGCTTCACAACATCTGTTGTTCTTCCTAAGTCCCCCCTTCCTCCTACAGACCACTATTCATTTCACACTGACCGGTGAATTTGGTTTTTTGCCAATAACATTTAAGTTTCCGCCTCGTCAGCTGTCAGTCAACTTACCTCGGCATCGCGCGAACCTGTGATGATGAGGCTGTTTACACAGGCCGCTCCTGTTTACAGTCGCCATATTAGACGAGAGCGTCAGCCATGGAGAAGTCGCTCACCTCTGACATGCCCATAACAAAATACAACCGGGTGATGATCGATGGCGCTTGGATGGTGCTTTCCTCTTGACCCGCTGTGACACCACAGCTGATGCGTGTGCACAATTGTTGAGGTGGGGCTAGAGGGAGCGAGGGGGGGGGGATGGGGTTGTTTTGGGAGGGGCCTTGGTAGTGGAATTCAAAAAATCTCTCTCTCCCTCAAATACTCCGGATAGCAGCTTTAATGGTTCCCCTTCAGGTGTATGTCCACAGGACAATGGTCCGATATGGTCAGGGTGGAGCTACTGGCGTCACATAACACAGTCCTTTGATTGTGTGAACTCATAAACACTGCAGTAAGTTTAAACGTCAACCCCGCGACAGCTTTACACACCAGCCCTCTGTTCAGTACATCCACGTAGTAAGGACAATGCTGCACGGAGCCCCACGTGTCACTCGCTTCCTCGTCCCTCCAGTATGACGCCACGCAAGCGTTCAGGGTAAACCCAGCCTGCTCAAGGAGAGTTCAGTAGGCAGTGGAAACGCTCCCATGAAAAGTCAGAATCACGCAAAAGCGGACCGAGCCGCACCGTTCCACTCAGTGGAAATAAGGCTTTTGTGTGTTGGCTCTTGATGCACTAACTCCAGCCTTAGTCCACTCCTTGTAAAGGTCCCCAATTCTTCTTAATTGCCTCAGCCATCATCATCTACAACAACTCCTTAAAGAATGAATTATATGAGCTATAACAACACTTAATTTCCCTCTGGGATCAATAAAGTATGTTTGAATTTTAATTTTTGAATGGCCTTTTCCTGATAATCCTCTCCAGGCTGCGGTCATTTTTCCACATAACTTTCTATTAATGTGCTTTGATATAGCACTTTGGGAACATCCAACCTCTTTTGCAATTACCTTTTGAGGCTTTCCCTCATAGAGGGTATCAGTGATGGTTTTCTGCACAACTGTCAGGTCATCAGTCTTCCCTATGATTTTGATTCCTACTGAACCAGACTGAGAGAGCATTTAAAGTCTCAGGAACCCTTTGCATGTGTTTTGGATTAATTAGCTGATTAGAGTGTGACACTATGAGCCTAAAATATTGAACCTTTCACAATATTCTAATTTACTGAGATTTTGAATTTGGGGTTTTCATAAGCTGTAAGCCATAATCATCACAATTATAACAATAATTAAGGCTTGAAATATTTCGCTTTGCATGATATGAGTCTACATCATATATTGGTTTCACCTTTTAAGTAAAATTACTGAAATAAATGAACTTTTGCACGATATTCAAATTTTTCCAGTGTCACCTGTACTTTCAGAAAAGCTTAGTATTTTTTGAAGACATTGAGTTTAGCATCTGTAAGGTTTTGTATAATTTGCTGAGTTTACAGTACAAAAGTAATGAAACGTTAGAAAAGATCAGTAATGATAATCAGTTTAACTTAAACCCATCAAGAAGTAAAAACATAATTTTGGAAAAACATGCTTTTGTTCCTCTTCAAGATGTCCAGGCCTTTTTCTTAATAATTGGGGCATAATTTCGACACTGAGTACGAAGTTTTACAGATGCAAGCTGTTCGGGATAGATTAAAATTTACCAAAGGAGGCAATGTGCCAGTAAGGTCCTCTCTGAGGTCACATGGTGCAATGGTTTGGAAAACAAAGCAAAACAAAAATGATTTGGCCATATCTTGGGGTGTCAGAGCAAACACCTCATATTTGGGCTTGTGTCAAAGCCACAGAACCTGGACGTCTTTCTGTCACTTAGTCCATCATTAACTGCTATGTGTAAACATTGTTTGAAAAATGGCTCAGATTCCTTTAATGAGACGAGCTGGATACAATCCATTCAGCCGGATTCTGTGTAAGCAGCTTAGCTCTGCAGAATAAGAAGACTAGTCTCAATAGGACTTCTCTGACTTTGGAAAATAAAACTTCTACTAACAGCGTGACTATGGCGCTTTGAAAACAATAACTTGCTGCATGTCCATATAGTATATACATATAATATAGCAATAATATAAATCTGATTTGAATAACAAACAAATGTGCTTTAAAAAAAATATTGATATGGAATTCTGATGGCATATTATGGGATTAATTAAGAATTTTAATAGATCTGAATTTTTCAATGTCTTCCTTCCAGAGAACCAGGGCTATTCAAAAAACATCAAAAAGTTCTGTCTTTTTTATTTTATTTTATTTTTTTTATTATATGTTTGGGATAAATAAAGCATTTTTTAACTGAATTGAATAAAATACAGTGTATATGTAGTATTGTTAATTATTGTAACCTCATCTAAACATAGCAAACAAAACTTTCACGGCAGCCTGATGCTAAAGAATCTGTGGAGGGAGCTAAAGATTAGGGTAATGGCAAGGAAGCCTTTCAGCCTAAAGATTTTGACCTCATCCCCAAAGATAAATCAAAAATACAGAAAAAAATTGAAAGATGCAAAATGCTGGTCAGCAATTTTTCAACTAAATATTGAGGCAAGGCAAGGCAATTTTATTTGTATAGCACACTTTCAACAACAAGGTAATTAAAGGTGCTTTACATGATTAAATAAGTAAAATAAAAATAGCAGGAAAACACAGACAAGGTATATAACATAAAAACAGCAATAAATCAAGAAGCATACATATTTACATCAAGGCATTACAAAGCATATAAAGTAAAAACAGCAATAAAGCAAGAAGCATAAACAAAACATGATACATCAACATCCTCATTGAGGAGGATGGACATTAGTTAATAGCCTTTTTAAATACTTTTTAAATAAAATATAAAATTAAAAACATGTAATCTTCTTTTACATCGTTTTTTATCTTTTGAGAGAGACTTGTCTCATTTTCTATCTTGGCTGAGTAAAAATAATAAAAAATCTGTTTGTGGTAAACCACTCAGCTGCTGTAAAATGACTGCAGACTGCGTCCTCTTGTGGTCTGATCAAGCTGTACATCCTGCTGAGGCAGTAAGGCTGCAGCACAGTCTGCATTGTGTCAGCCGGCTGATTCAGACCACTGTTTTCCTTGCTTCACCTAAATCTAAACATCAGAATATTTTTTTTAAAACTCTTTCATATTTCTGTGTTTATTTTTCTTTTACAGATGTATGTGACACTGATATTTCGAACCAAAGGAACCCGTCTGATGAAGCCCACATTATGCCTGGTGCTGCTGTCTCTGGCTGTGCTAGTCGGGGTAGTGAGAGTGACAGAGCACAGGAACCACTGGAACGATGTCCTGGCTGGTTTTGTCACAGGAGGAGCCATCGCTGCATTCCTGGTGAGGAGAGGCAAAGAGAGAGATGGAATGGAACGGATAATATGTGACACTTTCCTTCAAATCTGCTGAACCATTCAGCAAAACTGTGGATCTGTTCTAAACGTATTTAGTCTTACTTCCAGTGTTGTTGTTGAGGATTTATACCCCAGTCTTCAATGTTGCTTCAATTTATTAAAGTTTGCAGGCTTTTTTTCTCTGAACAGATAGGGTCCCACAATTTATTACAATCATGTTCAGGTCTGGGCATTAACTGGGCCATTGCAACGCCTTCCCTGGTTTTTCAGCCATTCTGTTATAGATTTCTTTATTGGGCCAAGCATTAGCTGTCAGAGAAAGACAGATTGCTTCACCATTTCCTAATGAAATGTAAAAGAGGCTTCATACTGGCAACCCTTTCAAAGATGCCGTAATTGCTATGTATTCTTCTTCTTATTCCATTATGAGCTTTAACTTCTAATATAGTAACTGAGGCCTGTAGAGGCTATAATGAAGTTGTTGAGGTTCTGCAGTTTCTGTAAGCGTTGAACGGTCTGACCATGGCAAATTTCCTGGGAAGTCCACTCCTGTGAAGATTAACAATTATGGTATCTTCTTTTTTTTTTTTTTTTTTTTTGTCCGTCCTGTTTGGCAGTATGGAGCTCAGAATTTGTATCCGAGTACCAAGTAGAAGCCCAACAGATTTACTTTCACAAGCGGAGCAGTGCAGCTTTTGCTATAGTACTCCACTTGATATATGTGTGAAAAATCTTTATTACGGATTGGTGGGGGTTTTATTTCCTGATGTTATGGACCCGGAGACGGAAAATTAAGGGGAAGAAAGAAAGAAGATGAAGAAGAGAGGTAGGAAACAATCGCATCCCCCGAGAGAGGAGCAAAGGAGAACACCAGGGGAACGTCCAGCGGCTACTATGCAGGGGCCCGGGGGGCAACAGTGACGAGCTCACGGGCCCCGCCGGCAACCAGCCGCGCCAGGGCGGGCCGGTCCATGGACCGGGAGAGCCGGGGCCCAGGGGCGCCCCACCCCCCAGCAAGGACCCGACAAGGGACCGGCCGACAAGGGGCCCCCCGGTACCGCAGGGGCCGCGGCCGGCCGCCACGCGCCACCGCCACCCCGGGCCAATCCCCACCGCCAACATCCCAGCGCCCCCACCCCTGCCCCACGTCAGGGCGCCCCACCGATAGCCGCATCGGACGGACGGCATCCCCAGGCCGAGCTCAGCCAGCACTTGGACACCAAGTTGTACCAGCTCCCGAGTTCTGATCCCACGCAACGCAGAGCGCCGAGACCAGGCATCCAACAAAGGCCAGGGCCGGTCCAACCCGCCAATGAACCGACTACGCACGGTGCGCACAGAACAGGTGATCGAACGAGCAGAGACGCTGGATCCGTATCCCGCCGAGCCACCGAGCAGGCACCACCCAACAATCCCAAACCTGGCACCCCTAAAAGAGGTGCCCCAACCAACCAAAGGAAGATATCAGCCCAGCGCATCGGCTGACGGACACACAGGCCCCCCCAGGCCCGGCCAGGCACGCACCAGGTCCGAACCGGATTGACCACCGATGCACCAGTAGGCAGGGACATCCGTCACTGGCGGGGAGTGACGGAGGGGAAATAGGCCCCCCATTAAATGTAAGGCCTGAGGTGCGCCAGGCGAGAGGGCAGCCCAAGACCCAACCTGACAGGCAGACAAAGACATACAGACACAGTCATACGTTCCCTCCCTCTTAAACACATACATTCTCACTAACTCACCAAGACACCCAAGAAATGACGCCATACCCTCACTCACACACCCCATACACACTTCATGCTCCCAGGTCCAGGTACCGATGCCCCAGTAGAGCCACCAGCCCCCGAACCCGGGAGATGGACCCCCTACCTTCTAGGACGGAGACAAGCAGACCGCCAAGGGCCCCACAGTGGCAAAGCAGCCCGACAGCCCAGGACCCCGACCAGACCGCCTGTTCCTCCTCCGGACCCCAACCCCTGATGGCCCGTAGCGAACAGGGGTGTGAGAAGACCCCTAGCCTCTGTCCTCCCGCTCGAGTATGGTGTTGATGCGTGTTGTTATAATGTGCATTTAAAGCAGAGGGGTGGGATGTGGGGAAGGCAGCCACACATCCCCCAACCCCCACCCCGAGCCCTCAGTGTCTATATGTGGTTTAACAGTGGGCACCGGCACCAGAGGTGAAGCTGATTGAACCGCTCCCCCTCTGGATGCCGAAAAGTGTGCCCACCCCAAAGTCCCTACATGTGTGTCGCATGAAAAGTTTATAAGTGGGAGTGTCTAAGTTGTATATTAAAATTGGGACCCAGGACGCCACGGGATAGCGAGGAGGGAAACCCCTCCTCGCACCCCAGTGATGTGCCCATGCCCGAAGACCCTGTATGAGTGGTAAAGTGATGGAGCGGGTGGACAGAGTTGTTCGGGGATGGGGAGGGAAGGACTGGAAGACAAAATGTCTTCCCAGGGAACCAGCTCCCCCACTGACCCCAATAGGCACCATTGTTCACCGGGATCCACCAGGGGAGGGAGGCCATGGCACGTTCAACCCGGGGGCCATGGCCACAGCACCACCAAGCCCCACGGACCCCAAGGCAGTCCCTCCAGCCCCATCCCAGAAGGAGAACTAAATTCACCTTGACATTCGCTCTACTATCAGAACACAAAAGACACTAGACACCCAGGTTGAGTTCGCCCCCCCTCCAGCACACCCCTCCCCCCCCCCGCCAAGTGCCCTCATAGGGGGAGAGCACCTGTTGCTAGTTAGCAATAGCCTCCCCGCCAACAAAGGAGGCCCCCAGCGCCACCTGCGCATCGGAGGTCCCCGCAGCCCAAACCCCGGCGACATACCTGCCCAGACCAGGAGCAAACCAATGAACCGGGCGGCCGTCCCACCAGGCCGACATCCACCAGCCCCATTCCCTTGTGGAGCGACCACTGCAACTCAATGGCCCGGCAGGCAACCAAACCCAGCGCCCCACCCACCTGCCCTGCACGCCCACTACCCGGCCAGTCCACCCGCAGGTCCGACCGAACCCGGGCAAACGCCCGACCCCAGCGCCCCGGAACGCATAAAGACCAAGACCCTGGAGCTAAGTCCAGTGCGAAAAAGGACTGATCAGGCCCAGAAATGCCACCCAGCCGCCGCGACCACCAGCCAAGCACCCCAACCAGCAAACAAGGCGAGACGCCATACAGGCACCGGCGATGACAATCGGCCCAGAGAAAAAGAGAGAGGCGGCCGCGCATGCCGGCCGGCCCCGACCCCCACAGGCAACAGAGACCCCACGCCGGCCAACCCCCGGCCAGGACCACAGCTAGGGAGTGCGGCGCCCCAGAGCCCCTAATCCCCAGGCCCACCCCAGACCCTACCCAGGCGCAGCACGGCCACCAGGTCAGTAACCCATGTCCGTCAGTGCAACCCCCCCTAAGGCACCACATGCAGCCATCAGGAGTTACCACCCAAAGCCACCAAAGCCCAACCGCAGGTTGGGGCCACGATGTCCAGCGCCCCGTCCATCCAGTGATCCCACCCCCAGGGATCCCCCCGGACGCCTCCAACCCCAAAAACCCCCACATCAGCCACAGTATCCCAAATGACAAAACCAAGTGCCCCCCACCCCTACTAGGTGATGGAGTCGATCAAAGGAGCCCAGAGAGATTGTTCAGATATGGAGCCAGAGGCTGTCTGAAGACCAATATGGTCCAACAAGAGATTTCTATACTGATTAATATTAAGAGCCTTTTTATTTTTCCAGTTCAGGAGGATAGTTTTCTTAGCGATGCATAAGGCAATGTGAACCATTAGAACTGACTTTATGTCCATGGTGACATCATTTAAATCTCCCAACAGGCAAACTGAGGGAGATGGTGGAATGTTACATTTCACTCTTTGATAAGTCCTCACATATCTGGCACCAAAATTTCTTAACAGGTGGACAGAACCAAAGCGCATGCATATAAGTATCTGGTATATTGCTTGTGCATTGTAAGCAGGTATTAGACGACGTAAAACCCATCCTAAACATCCGTTGACCTGTATAGTGTACTCTATGAAAGATTTTGTATTGTATTAATTGCAAATTAGGATTTTTTGTTATTTTAAAGGTTCTTAAACATATCTGAGACCAGACGTTTTGGTCAAAGTTGGCTGATAAATCCACCTCCCATTTTGAAATAGGGATGGCTATTGATTCATCTAATGTAGATAAAGCTTTGCATATTTTAGACAGGAATTTGGGGGGGTTGAGATTAAGAAAATCTAAAACTCTTGCTGGAATTTGTAATTAAACTGTATTGAGCCTAAATTTACCTTTAATAATAGATTTAATTTGTTGATATTCTAAGAATTTGTTTTTATCAATTCCAAATTGTGTAATTAATGTATTAAATGGGATAAAGTCTGTTCCTTCAAATATATGTTCCAGATATTCAATTCCATTGCACCTCCAGTCTGGAAAACGTATAAATTGTTTTTGCAAGATGTCGGGGTTATTCCAGATGGGTGTACGTCTGCATGGGATTATTGTGGACTCTGTCATTTTTAGAAATTCCCACCATGCTGTTAGAGAGGAGCTGATATCTTCATTTTTTAAATTTTTTTTAATATGGAATATTAATTTTTTGATATATTGATATTTATCATTTTTTATTATTATTTTCCAAAAAACCTCACAAAATAGTAAACGACTGCTTAGTGGATAATTAGTAATTTAAGTGCTTTATTAGCAGAAGCTGGCTGTGACTGTTCCTGTTCCTGGAAGCAGCAAGGGTGTACTTATATTTTTGTTCCAAACAGTGTTTCCACATTCCTTTTGCTAGTGCATAAAATATAAAGAAAAGAGAATCAGTCTTTTTTTTAAAGACCATATCACTAGATAATGTCCTGATGCACAGTGTCAAATGCGCTACAGCAGTGCTTCCCAACCCCAATCCTCAAGGCATGCTGCCCTGCATGTTTTAGGTGTCTCCGTGCTTCAGCACACCTATTTCAATTGATGGCTGATTAACATGCTTTTGCTTATCTGTAAACATCTAAAAAATGCAGGGCAGTGTGCCTTGAGAACCAGGGTTGGGAAACACTGTGCTAGAGGTGGCCACACTCACCATGGGGTTTACAGTTGCCTCATAGATAATTTAGGAGGCATGTTTTTCTCATTAATTAACACAGATGGTCTTGGTTCAAGTTTTATCACTACTTTAAAACAGGCCTGACTGTGGACCAAGTAATTTTAGCAAAATGAGAAATAAAGAATTAATTTTTTGGAGAAGCTTTTCAGTGTATTTCAAATGTGACTGCGTACTTTTCCACAGTTTCTAGAGAGCTATTTATTACTGATTGCTTTATTTACAGGTGAAAAAAGCATGACATTATATGCAATAGTAGGTTGGAGAGATCTAATAAAATATGAATAACCTTGTTTAAACAGAAAATGTCCTGCACACCATTTTCAGTCATTAATGTGACTTTATTTGCACATCATACGTAAACATTTGTCCAAACTTACGTTTTTGAGATAAAAATCATAATTATAAATATGGGAATAATCAACAAACTAAATGTGATTATTTTGGAGATGCACCAATCAGAATTTCGTGGCCAGTTTCCAATCAGTCGATATTTGTAAAGCTTTAACCTGCCAGTTTTAGCTAATTGAAATTTCTCTTTAAGAACTATAAATTAAAGTTGTTTTTTTCTGGCATTATTTCCAATGAATGCTCAGTAATTATTTATATTAGTAGCAGAGGCAATATGACGTTGTGTTCAGAAGGGAGCAATTGCAAAAAAAACTGGGTTTTATTATTTTAAAACAAAAAAACAAATGATTACAGAGTGTAGCATCTTATACTGGTGATCAGTGCAGTTAGTGGGGCTGGCATTACTAAAACAGCAGCCTTTGTCTGTTTTTCATAGAGAATGTAGATCTTATCTTAATTCTGAGATTTCTTAAAGGCTTTTAATATTTTGAACACCAGCATCTTCTCTGACTGGCTGAGGTTGAAAGCTTACAGGGATAAAACAGAGCAACTTTGCTGCAATACACACATCATTCCTCCTTTATTTCTCCCTCACCGCTTAAAGAAATGGCAGACATGGACTAACATGTTACGTTACAGAAAATACAGTTTCCTTTGGAATAGCTTGTTCCACGTTTTGCATTTTCTTTGATTTCATTCTCAAATAAGTCCTTGATAATGAAAAATAAACATGTAGATATGGTGTGTTCAATAGATGCAAAAAGACAAGGTTTTTCAGTTTCTCACCCGTCAAATTCAGACAGAAAATTGTCCAGTTCTAGCCACCAGCGGATTTCTTTGTGCATCTCTAGTTTGTTCCATTACATTTTTAAAGTGTTAATTTTTCTTGATATTATTTTTTCCAAAGGAAGTTAAAGGTACATTAAAGAATGGTATCAGGGAACTTTGGTAATTGAAATCCATTTCTTTTTTTTAGCTAATACCAGCTTTCCATTTTGTTTTGCTGTGTGACCTGTTCATTTTGACTCTAAAACACATAAATGAGAGGTAATAGCTTTAAATCCAACAGAGAGTTACAATATTGGGCTGCACAGTGGTGCAGTTGGTAGCAGTGTTGCTGTGCAGCAAGAAGGTTCCGGTTAAAATCCAGGCCTGGGGTCTTTCTGCATGGAGTTTGCATGTTCTTCCTGTGCATGAATGGGTTCCCTCTGGGTACTCCAGCTTCCTCCCACAGTCCAGAAACATGACTGTCAGGTTTGAGTGTGCGTGCATGGTTGTTTGTTCTGTATGTCCCTGTGTTGCCCTGCGATAGACTGGCGACCTGTCCAGGGTGTACCCTGCCTCTCGCCCCGTTACTGCTGGAGATAGGCACCAGCCCCCCGCAACCCTGCATAGGATAGACAGGTATAGAAAATGGATGGAATTACAATATTGGGCCTATTTATGGTTTGAAGCATGGGCATCTGACCTCTATTGGATTGTCAATAACTTTTTTTAAAAACGGCATCAAAGTACATGCTGTTGGAGTGAAAATTGTGGCTTTTTTTTCATTTTCAAGCTCTGGCTAATTGATCCAACTTCACACAGGTGGTGTAAAGTTGGACTGACTGATTACAACAGGAACAAGAGATTAGGACATACTTTGAGTTCTATTTTGTGCATTGGAAACGTTTTTCTTCTACTCATTGCTTGTCTGCTCTTCGTCAGGTGTCTTGTGTGATCAACAACTTCAAACCAACTAAGCTGGCAGTGCAGACTCCGGCTCCCCCTCCACAGCGTCCTGAAGCCCCCATCAGTCTGCCTCTCCTAAGCCTTCCCCGTGTGGAGAGTCCACTCGAAAAGTTAAGTGGCTTCCAGGTAAGAGGTGAGGTGTTGTCGGAGAGTGTTTAGACTGGATTAATTTACACTCATTGATTACCTCTCTGAATCTGATTCTGCCCTGAATGGTTTGGATATTTTAGATGACACTGTACATTCCCAAATGTTTTAAGACATTTAAAAATTAACTTAATGGTTATCTTCCTCCTATTTAGGCTCCAGGGCTACCATATTCTGAGATCACATGACCATCAGCCAAACCTGCCCTCCGCCCCACCCGATGTGCTCCTCCCCTCAAGACGTTGCCTCACCAGCTCAGTCTAGACCTGCCCTGCGAAATCCCCTTGCCCTGCCCTGCCCACCCTGAAGGACGAAAACCTCTGCGACGAGTCAAATCCACACAAGTGTAAAGCTTCACTAATGACAGGGGACAAAGTCTGACCCAACGGGGAAACAAAGACCTGTTGCTCTCTCACCCTGTGATGCCCTGTGTAAAAGACCCATGAAAAGACTCTTTAAAGCCAGAGCTGTTAAAGCAATACTGTGTCCTGTTTCCTTGCGGTTTTCCACAAAGATTCAATGGTGACTCTAAAGACTGTTGGCTGGTGATGACTTGATATTTCGAATCAAAAAAAAAAAAAAGCTCAGCTGATCTAAACGTCACAAGTGGATTTTCCTCAAGATCATTTTGCTATACTCAGGACAATTAGGGGAAACAGCTGAAAGGAGACCTTTATGTAATAACAATGCTGGTACCGTTGAGTAATATGGTACAGATTTTTGGTTCTGTACACAAAAAGAGATGCTGTCAACGAGAGAAGCACTTTTGTAAATTATAGCACAGATGAACCAGTTTAACACTCAGTAAACAATGTTGTAACTTTCAGTTTTGATTTTAATAGTGTAAAGTGGTAAAAGAGAGGCTAATACACACTAGGGCTTTGCTTTTGATACCAGTTTTATTTTTGGTTGTTTATTCTCTCTTGAATCAGATTTACATCAGCTTTTCAAAACTATAACATTAATGTTGCAGTGTGTTTCAGATGTCTGTTAGTTTGATGTCCAAGCTGTGAAAAATCTCCATGTGGAGTTTCTATTGTTCACTAGAAGTAAAAAGCATTCTTATTTAGTATTTCTCATAACCTATTAACCGAATTTATGTCTCATCTTTTCTCTATTAATGCACATCTAAACAGAGGGCAACAATATTGTGTTTTTCACATTTACAGTCTGTTAAAATGACAAATGCATCAAACAGAAATTTAAAGAGTAAAGCTGGCTGCTGTTTGAATTAGGCATGGATCGGTATAAGATTCTCACAGTATAACCATGAGTAAAAATCCCACGGCTTCACAGTATCAAGGTATTTAAATAAGACTTTAAGGTAAATGTGAATGCAATATGATCAAACTGCTTTTATTTAGAGTTAGAATTTCTGCTGGGTCTTAAAAACACGTAAATATAATACACTGAATTGAACTGAATTGAATCTGGTCTTAACAAAGACCTTAAATCAATGACAGAAATCTGGCAATCATTAATTCACACATGGGCCTTATATTTAGTTACATCTTAAAGTAATATATTTGTCCCTTCATTGCTTCATCTGTGAACTTTATTTATTTGTTTTTATTAATACACTGGCAGCCGTTATTCCTTCTGTGTGGTGTAATTCTGGCTGAGAAATTTAACAAGATGTAGGGCAGCTAGCAGCTTTGTGGGAATTAATTCATCACCAAACTCTCAACCTTAATGAAATCCTGCTCCTTAATTTTCTTTAATTTGTTAAGAAAGCTAAAATTAAATAGTTCTAGTTACCTTATCCACTACTAGCTCCTTCGTCATTAGTAGGGGCTTGTTTAATAAGGTTTGGCTTAAAAACCGTTTTTGATAGTTGGTCATCTACAGTTGTTAAGAAGCTTTCTATATATTGAGTAAGGAGTAAGAAAGTGATGAAGTAAGGTAGCATGCATGCAAAAGCAAAAGTTTTACTTGCCAGAGCCAAATAACACCAGCTTAAGCTGATAGAGCTATTTTACTAGGGTTATTAGTTACATAGAATTCCCCTTATTATAAATAAGTTTCCAATTAACATTAGTTTTATTTTCTGATTCAAGCAGGACTCATTTAAGTAATGCTCTTAAAAAATCTTACATTCGAGAAACTGTAAGTTGCAGAAACCTTGGTAAATAGAAAAGCAAGAATTTTTCCAGCTGATAATATCACAGCTATAGTATTTATTGCTATGCTTTGCTGCTGTTACACCTAAATGTCCCCTCCATAGGATAATAAAGGATGTTTGTATTCTGTTCTATATTTGATTCACAAGCTTAAGGCGTTACTGCTTAAATTTGTTAATAATCCTGTAAAAAGCTAATAGTTAAATAAATAAATAAAGAAGAGATTGTTCATCTGAACATAGGACATACAGTAGGTATAAATCCTGGTATTTGATATCTAAACTAGCTAAATTTGGTCATAACTAACCTCTAGATAGCGACCGAGTAGTGTCAATGTTATCCTTGTTATGTGTGGAATATGACCCAAAAGGCATTAATGGGTGACATACAGAACTTTGACTGCATTAAGACTGGAAGCAAATTGAGATGTATTCAAAATGATTGTCTAAAAGTCATGACGCAAAAAAATCCACAGGAATTATTGGCTAAAGGTAGTATTATTTTTCAACTAAGTGCTAAATTGTATTGCACAGAATATTGTACCTTTTTCTGTTTTGATCTGTATTGAGTAATGGAAGAAATAACAAGTGGATACAAGCTGGGTAATTAGTGGAGCTACCTGCTCAGGTACTGAGCCTGTGCTCGGCTGTTTGACAGTCATGCTGCTCACACCTTACAAACTGTGGAGTGTTTCCTTAATAAGAGAGATGAGTCGTGCACCTTTAAGACCATGACTCCCATTCAGCTCTACTGTCATAATCTCTACCTGCCCACGATGGTCCAATAGGGGTCTCTGTCATCATCCCCGTGCAGCCCAGACTTTTGTGACCTTGTTCTCTGTACAAGGCCGGCAGGAACCGTAGCTCCCTCAGTCAGTGACATCAAGCACAAAGCAAACAAAAGAATAAGTCAGAGTATGATGAAAAGAAGAAGAAGAAAAAAAATATTATTTTAAAGAAATACAATTTGGAGAAGTCTGCGGTTTTCCCACTGTGGATCATTTGTCACTTATACAGGAACAACAAGGATGCAAAAACTGCATTGATATTCTAGAAAGACACTATAACTGTCCGTGTTTTGTTCTACTGGAAATATTTCCAAAAAGCCAAATTTCTCTCTTTTCCTAAGAGAGGAAAAATATTACTAGCCTTTTTACAGCCAGCTGACTGGCAGTAAGCAGCAACAGGTGATTAGGGTCGGTGCATCACTTCTGTGCCTCATACAGAAAAAAGAATCTACGGTCATTCAAGCACTTTCTTTGGAATCTCATTAATCTCCTTCAAACCATAGAGACGCCATGACAGAAACATCAGACAATTTAAAAACATTTAAAATCCTTATAATACCTTGATATCTGTGACCATGCCTAATTTAAATGAATCTATCTGGTCCAGTCATTGTAAGGTTTTCCCTACTTCTCTTCAACATGTTGTCCACACTCTGACTGTGTTTATGGCAGCACTGAGACCTCTGAGTTTGGTAGAGTATTGTACAGTGCTTTAGTTTCATAAAACATATATGACGCTGTCTTTCAGTTCGTATGGTTTGGATGATGTGAAGCTAGCTGAAATTTTCTTGCATAGTGATGGACGGCTGTAAAGCAGGAATGTAGCTCAGTGGGGGAGAGTTTAACACCAAACTAGCCTGCAGTCGATGTGTTTGGCTCACAGTTGGCTCAGTTCAAAAGGAAACTGCAGGTTGTAACAGTTAAAAGAAAGTGTGTTATATACAGAAGATATTCTAATGGTTTTCTTATGTGTGAAATTGCGGCATGTGTATTTGGACTTATTGAGATCTGTGTGCGTGTGTGCGTGTGTGTGTGTGCGCATATTTATAATGAGCACATTTTAAGGCAGCACAACTGTTAATTTGGCAGCCTGTTTTTCTTAAGTTAAACTGTCAAAAGTAGCTGCTATAATTACACACTCACACTTGTTTGTAACTGCAGGCCTCTGAAAGACCCCTGCCAAGGCGTCCTAACAATGCCGGTTGAAGCAGAAGGTGCTCATTATAGCTCTGAGATTACCTACAGTATTGTAAGTCTGTTTTTTTTTTAAGGAAAAAATGAGAACACCCCCTCTGTTGAAATATTATTTTCATGTTAAAGTCTCTGTTTTGTATTTATTTACCAAAATAAACTGCAATGATCACTTAGTGAAGTAAGAATTTTTTTATACAGATGCAGATTTTATGTTTTGCTAAATGTAAATTCACAGTGCCTTGCAAAAGAATTTCCTCCTCCTTTTTCACATTTTCTGACATTAAACCCACAAACCTAACTGTATTTTACTGTGATCTTATGTGACAGACCAACCCAGAGTGGTGTGTAATTGTTAATTCAAAGAAAATGGTTTATGGTTTTAAAACATTTTACAAATAAAAATGTGAAAAGTACACCATCCATTTGCATATGCCCCCGCTGAGTCAATACTTTGTAGAACCATGTTTTGCTTTATTTAAAGTTGCATATCATTTAGGAATATTTCTTCCAGCTTTCCACATCTAGTGGCTGACTCTTTTGCTAATTCTTCCTCACAAACCGGCTCAACTCTGTCATATAGAGGTGAAGAGTGTCCATCAACATCAGTTTTTAAGTCTTTTACCACAAATTCTAGGTTGGATTGAAGTATGGAAGTTGACTGGGCCGCTCTGAGACATCAACATGTTTTAAGTTATTAGCTCTGGCTGCATATTGAGGGTTGTTTTCCTGCTGGGAGTTGAGTTTCTGTCTCAGACTGAAGTATTTTGCAGCCTCTAACAGGCTCTCTTTCAACTCTGACTAGCTTCCCTGTCCCTGCTGAAGGAAAAAGAATCCCCACAGCATGATGCGGCCACCGCCATGTTTTACCATGTGGATGTTTTTTTTTTTTTTCAGTGTGATGTGCAGTATTTCAGTGTCTTCTGACTAGAGAGCATTGCTAAAAGTCTTGCAGAAAACTGCAAACAAGACTTTTTACAGATTTCTGTCCATAACAGCATTTTTCTTGATTGTCTTCTATAAAGACCAGATTTGTGAAGTGCACGAGTAATGGCTATCCTATTGACCATTTCTTCCAGCAGAACAAAAGCGTCTCCACAGCATGATGCTGCCATCACAGTATTTCGTAAAGATAGGGGGCTACACAGCAATATGCTTCCACCACATACAGCGTTTTGCGTTTAGGCTAAAAGTACAATTATGGTCTCACACTTTCTTTTGTTTGTTAGCTGTTCCCTCCTACATGCCTTGTAGCAATCTACTAAATAACTTCTTGTGACTTTCTTTCATCAATTGCTTTCCTTTCTTCCAGAAAGACTGAAAAGATGACTTAAAGCTGTCCTGTTAACAGATGCTCCCATCTGAACTGTGGCTGTTACCATCTCCATCAGAGTTACCATGGGCGTCTTGGCTGCTCTTCTAAATAATGCTCTTTTTGACCAGTCTGTCAGTTTAGGTAGATGGTCATATCTCAGTAGGTTTGCAAATGTACCATATTATTTCTATTTTTGATTGATTGATTGAACACACTTCTCAGCAACAGTCTGCTGTGCTCCTTGGTCTTGATGATGCTGTTTGTTCACTTATGTTCTCTAACAAACATGATACACAAGTAGACACTGTTGACTAGCTTATTGACTTCTGAAGACAATTGATTGTTCTGGATTTTATTTAGGGATTTCAGAGTAAGAGGACTGAACACAAAAGCACACCATGCATTTCAGATATTTATTTTTAAAACCTTTTTAAAACCAGATACAATTTAATACTAATTATCACTCATTAGTTATGTTACTACTACTTTATGTTGGTCTGTCACATCATACAATAAACTCTATGGTTGTAATGCAACAAAGTGTGGCATGAATAGCCTACTTTTGCAAGGGACTGTAAATGCATTTACTGTATTAATTTAGCTCTCGAATTTCACATTTCACCCCTCAATCATATACACATTACTTACCCTTCTTTTTAGCCTGTATTATCTGTTTTAACATTCATACTGATGATGAAAGCAATTTTACATACTAACAAAAACATCTAAATCTAAATTAATTTTCATTTTCCTTCTTGCTACTCTTTAGGATTGTATACACGACAAATGTCCCACAGGGCATAAGCCTTTCAACATCAATCAAAAGAGTGAAATTGGAACGCATTCCCTATTATCTTCTCTAAACAAATACAATTTCATGCTTTTCTTGCCTCTGATTATATGAGCTTTGATTCAAGCTGTCATAAAAGAAAGGTTTTTTACTCTTGTTGCTGTGATCTTGATCAATTATTTCCAGACTCCATATTCTGAAAATTACACATACAGGTAGTTGGCTAGCAGGCAGGACAGAATATGAATACAGTTCAGGTCAGAGGTTTATATACAGTTGTCATTGGCATAAATGTCAAATTGTTTTAGAGATTTTAATGATTTATTTAAACCATTCTTATCAGTGTAGAATGATTGCTAACAAACAACTTCAATCATTTGGGGGATTTCCCCTTATCACCTTGAATTGCCTTGTTGCCGAAAATGAGCTATACAAATAAATTTGCCTTGCCTAATCAAGATATTGTCAAAGTTATACATACATGCTCAAATATATACATAAACTCAAACTAATATTGAGATCCATGTCCATCACAGATAGATATTAATAAACTGTCTGTCTGTCTGTCTGTCTGTTACCAGGTTGCAGACAACCAACAAGTGTTTTGTGGTCATCGTCATGGTCCTTGCATTATTCTGGATTGTAGAGTTTATGGACTGTTCAGAAAATGCACAGACAACTGACCTTGAACATACACGTGCACATAAAGATGCACAAACAGAGAATGATGCACACATTGTACAGTCTGACCAAGAATCTGCTCCTGAGATTGTTAAAATACATTGCTTATGTGTGACTGGATCTAATATAATCAAATAAATGTAAGATTTAACTGGTAATACTGTGATTGTGAGAATGCAATTTCTCATTCCTTAGTATAAAGTGTGCAATTTAGGCTCCCTCACAAAAAAATACCTTTCAGACGTACACACACACACACACACACACGCTCACACACACACACACCTACACACACACACACACACACACATATATATGTCCTGATTAGAATGTTTTTAGAAATGTATTGAAATAACTTCTTTTTAAGTGCCTTGAGATGACATCTGTTGTGAATCGGCGCTATATGAATAAACTGAATTCAATTGAATTGAATATATGTATATATGTTATATATATATATATATATATATATATATATATATATATATATATGTATATGTATATATATATATATATATATATATATATATATATATATATATATATATATATATTTTTATTATTATTATTATTATTATTATTATTATTATTATTATTATTATTATTATTATTATTCAAAACTAATACAAAAAACAAGATTTCAATTAATCAGACCAGATTTTGACAATATAAATACATTGAGTAGCTTATGAACTCCAATAGTTAATATTCCACCTTTGATTAGGCTTCTCATTTCACTACTACATTTATTTAAAATTGGTGGTTTCTTGCCACAGACCTCGCTTTTATGCATTCATGTTCAATATTGTTGAGATCAGACCTTTCTATTAGCTTCATCCAGTCCAGGACTAGTTTGGATGTGTGTATTGTCTCATTGTCTATATTTAGAAATAAGGTCTAGTTGAAGAATTTGGAGTTAACCCTCTAAGTTCATTATTACACCTACTTTTTGTAATAAACTAGCATACCACTCACAGCTAAATATACCCTGCTGATGATGCTGCCACTACCATGCATGACAGTTGGTACAGTGTTCTTAGGTTTAAAAGCCTCATCTTCACAGCTGCAAAAGTTGTTCCTATTGTTGAGGTCAGATAGCTTAAACTTTGCTTCAATTGATGATTATAAAACTTATCTCCAGAAAACTTTTGGTGCAGTCATGTAGGCAGCTGCACATTTCAGTCGAGAACAAAGTTGTTGATTTCAAAGCAGGTGGTTCTTTCTTGATAGGCTTGTTCATGTTTAGCTCATCCCACTGTGGAGAGTGACTGGTGCTTAGGGACCTTCCAGGTTATGCCGGGCTTGTACTACAACAGTTTTGTGCTTGATGTTTGAGACATAGATTGCAAACTTGTTGAAAATTTATGAAATGTGGTTCAAAGCTGGGTGCACAAGCCATGAGCCTGCTAATGGCTTCAAAAATCATGCGATTTCTCTGCAACTTGCTAAGGGGAATTTAACCAAATATTATTGAGGGTGTATGTATCTGTTGGACAAAGTGTGGATTTAAGGGCAAAGGTTTCATGTCAATCTATCCTAAACACAATCAGAAATGTTGCAATCGCATTAACTAAAATATCTGATCATGGTAATAATTGTTGCAGTTGGCTGCCATGAGCACAGGGTGGCACTGTTTAACTACGCCTAATATAAAAAACAAGGCTTTCAGAAAAGAAAAATCACCAGGTTGAAAGCTTCAGATAAGAAACAACAAATTAGGAAGCTAAAATGTGGAGAATCCAAAACTTGCACATCTTTTCTCCGTGAGGCCTCTGATGGACCATAACAGACATTAGTCATCAATCTAATGAAGCAATATAATAGCATACACAGAAAATTTCTCTCTTTGTCAGTCTGTCTCAACTGCCCCAGTCTTGTCCCGCCTCCTCTTTGTGTTCCTTTGAATTTGTGGCTGTCAGTCTTGTTAACGACGAGACGTATATACACACACACACACACACACACACACACACACACACACACACACACACACACACACACACAGACACTTATGCAAGCAAACACACACTTACTCTCAGACAGAACTCTCTGGACTCTCGACAACATTATCTTTTCCGGAAATTGCTTCTCAAGCACAGCCAGAGCCCCATTAGAAAAGAAGAGCTCTATGCTGTAACCTTTTTAAAAAGCCATTAGTGATGCACCTGCCTCTCTCTGTCTCTCCGTTTCTGTTTGTGTGTCCTATTTGTCTCTCTTGTTAACACTGACACACACACGCATACACATGCAATTCTTTCTATCCTGATTGCCAGCATCCTCATTCCCAATCCTATAAACTAACTGCTGAGCCTAATAAACACATTTCCACTCCAATTAGAGTATAAATCTTTCACATCCTTGGGTTCCACCTTAGAGTGCAAACCACTCAATTTAATTATTTGCGTGTGTTATTCTAATGCCTCGTGATTTTTAGGACTCCTGTTTGGGACATAAAAAATTATCTGTCTCTAAGGTTAAATAAACAAAATAATTCATAATTTGCCAAGACATCACAGTCAACAGACATCTTTTCATCTTTTATGAAGAAACAGGAAATATCTTACGGAATACATTTTCAATTCAATTCAGTTTATTTATATAGCGCCGATTCACAACAGATGTCATCTCAAGGCACAAGAAAATTCATCTCAATACAATCATGCAAACATTCCAATCAGTTTTGAGTTTCAATTAGTTTATTATTAAGATAATCCCAGCAGATCGCATTGAGTCATTGACTTGAGGTTGTGCCTCGTTTATGAAGACTGCCACCACAGCAATCTCTCAGCAATCCCTCATACTGAGCAAGCATGTAGCGACAGTGGAGAGGAAAAACTCCCCTTTAACAGGAAGAAACCTCCACCAGAACCGGGCTCAGTACAAGCGGCCATTTGCCATGACCATCTGGGGGTTCGAGAAGACAGAGCAGAAACACAGAAAGAACAAAAAGAACTGATAGGATTTCCTTTAATATTAAAGAAAGTAAAAAGTTGAAAATAGGACACTGGGGATGCTCAGTTACTGGGAGCATCATCCCAGTTGATGCTTCCCATCTAGTAGGGCATTATAGCTACGCAGGATACCAGACCACTTGCAGCATTTGAATTTTATGTAATCAACGTGATAAAATTAAATGTCCAGTGTCTTGCACAAGTGTGTAAGCCATAAGAAATCCCAGTTGCAGTTTGAACAGGGCAATCCCTGTTAGAGGCACCAAATATATTGAGAGGAAGGAGAAAGCTCTTCCTACAACAGGACAACAACCTAAACACACAGTGCTTTTGATTCAGTTCAGCTCATTTCAGTTTATTTAGCACCAATTCTCAACAAAAATTTAGGGCACTTTCCAAAATAAATTAATTCAATCCAATCATAAAAACAGATTTCAAGTTGGTTACATACATTCCAAATGGATCCTGCATATCAATTCAGTCTATTGGTCATATTGCTGAAAAATCTTTCTATCTAAGGAAACCCAGTAGATTGCATCTAGTCGACGATTTCACTGGCCTTGGATCAGCATGTAGTAAAAGTGGACTGCTGCTTGTATTATGTCGTTGACATCGCAGTCATCGCTCTTACAGAGCATCCATGTAGCGGCAGCAGAAAAGGAAAACTCGTTAAAATATAAAACACATAATAATCTGTTCGAATGGCCAAGTCAAAAACTAGACTTACAGTGGCTTGCAAAAGTATTCGGCCCCCTTGATCTTTTCCACATTTTGTCACATTACAGCCACAAACATCAGTCAATTTTATTGGAATTCCACGTGAAAGACCAATACAAAGTGGTGTACACATGAGAAGTGGAACGAAAATCATACATGATTCCAAACATTTCTTACAAATAAATAACTGAAAAGTGGGGTGTGCATAATTATTCAGCCCCCCTGAGTCAATACTTTGTAGAACCACCTTTTGCTGCAATTACAGCTGCCAGTCTTAGGGTATGTCTCTACCAGCTTTGCATATCTACAGACTGAAATTCTTGCCCATTCTTCTTTGGAAAACAGCTCCAGCTCAGTCAGATTAGATGGACAGTGTTTGTGAACAGTAGTTTTCAGATCTTGCCACAGATTCTCGATTAGATTTAGATCTGGACTTTGACTGGGCCATTCTAACACATGGATATGTTTTGTTTTAAACCATTCCATTGTTACCCTGGCTTTATGTTTAGGGTCATTGTCCTGCTGGAAGGTGAACCTCCGCCCCAGTCTCAAGTCTTTTGCAGACTCCAAGAGGTTTTCTTCCAAGATTGCCCTGTATTTGGCTCCATCCATCTTCCCATCAACTCTGACCAGCTTCCCTGTCCCTGCTGAAGAGAAGCACCCCCAGAGCATGATGCTGCCACCACCATATTTGATAGTGGGGATGGTGTGTTCAGAGTGATGTGCAGTGTTAGTTTTCCGCCACACATAGCGTTTTCCATTTTGGTCTCATCTGACCAGAGCACCTTCTTCCACATGTTTGCTGTGTCCCCCACATGGCTTGTGGCAAACTGGAAACGGGACTTCTTATGGTTTTATTTTAACAATGGCTTTCTTCTTCCCACTCTTCCATAAAGGCCAACTTTGTGCAGTGGTGCACTGCACAAAGTTGGCACTAATAGTTGTCCTATGGACAGATTCCCCCACCTGAGCTGTAGATCTCTGCAGCTCATCCAGAGTCACCATGGGCCTCTTGGCTGCATTTCTGATCAGCGCTCTCCTTGTTCGGCCTGTGAGTTTAGGTGGACGGCCTTGTCTTGGTAGGTTTACAGTTGTGCCATACTCCTTCCATTTCTGAATGATCGCTTGAACAGCGCTCCGTGGGATGTTCAAGGCTTGGGAAATCTTTTTGTAGCCTAAGCCTGCTTTAAATTCCTCAATAACTTTATCCCTGACCTGTCTGGTGTGTTCTTTGGACTTCATGGTGTTGTTGCTCCCAACATTCTCTTAGACAACCTCTGAGGCCGTCACAGGGCAGCTGTATTTGTACTGACAATAGATTACACACACGTGCACTCTATTTAGTCATTAGCACTCATCAGACAATGTCTATGGGCAACTGACTGCACTCAGATCAAAGGGGGCTGAATAATTACGCACACCCCACTTTTCAGTTATTTATTAGTAAAACATTTTTGGAATCATGTATGATTTTCATTCCACTTCTCATGTGTACACCACTTTTTATTGGTCTTTCACGTGGAATTCCAATACAATTGATTCATGTTTGTGGCTGTAATGTTACAAAATGTGGAAAAGTTCAAGGGGGCGGAATACTTTTGCAAGCCACTGTATGTCCAACTAAGAATCTGTGGTAAAACCTATCTGCAGGCATTTTTTCTCTCATAACTAAGATATATCACTTAACTTTGAAAGATTAAAGGGGATAAATTTTCTCTGAAATCATTAACATAAACATTAATAATGCAAGGACTTTATTTGCAACAGTTGAGAGAGTAAGTAATCCTCCTGTGACTGTAGCTTCAGAGCTGCACTCCACCAGCTTCAGCAATGAATTTGTTTCTTTATTCAAAAGATTCTGAAAGTTAGGGGGTCAATCTGTACCTTGGTACCAAACCTATAAACAACGCCATTCGCTTTCAAGACAAATCCAGAGAAAGTGTCTGAATTTCATCACTAAACCAAAAAAACCTTGATAAAAATCCTCAACCAATTAAGTTCCTCCTCTTGCTGGCTTGACATCTTACGCATTGTCTTTCTTAATAAAGTATTTCCTGTCATTGGGTCTGGTCTGATTCAAATAGTGAGCTCATTCCTCTTGTCAGGTGTCTTTCCCCAGGCTTTATAAACAGCAGCGATCACACTATTGCTAAAGAAGAATAACCTGGACAATACATTAATGCAGAACTACATGTCAATCTCTAATCTTCCATTCAACAGTAAGATTATTGAAAAAGCTGCTTCAACAGTTAAATAGCTTCCTAACAATCACATTGTAACATTTTGATACTTTTCAGTCCGGATTCTATGCGCACCACGTCACTGAAACTGTCAATGTCAAAGTGTTCAATGACATTAGAATTAATATGGACTGTGGTAGAACCACACTGCTGGTGCTTTTGGACCTCAATGCAGCATCTGGCACTGTTGATCATGATATATTGCTGAAACGACTGGAGAGTTAGATCGGACTCTCTGGTACAGTACTTGGCTGGTTTGAGTTTAACCAAAAAAAACAGGAACTTCTTTGTGTCAATAGGCAGCTATTCATCAGAACAGACAGAAATCACATGTGGTGTACCCCAGGGCTCCATCCTGGGGCCCCTCTTATTTAACATCTACATGCTCCCACTAACTCTGATTATGAGATTAATTACCATAACTATGCAGATGATACTCAACTCTACACTACAATGTCACCAGGTGACTTTGAACCCGTCCAAACACTAAACAAATACATTGAGCAAATGAATGCATGGAAATGCCATAATTCTCTCCAGCTGAATAGAAACAAAACTCAAGGAATTATTTTTGGATCTAAAGAGGAAACAGCTGGAAACTACTGATCAGGCCTGAAATCTAGGTATTGTAATGGACTCAGATCTGAACCTCCAAGGTCACATAAAAGCAATACCAAGGTCCGACTTCAATAATCTGAAGAACATTTCTGGGATTAAAGGACAAATGTTGCAATGGGACCTTGAAAAACTCATCCATGTGTTTATCGTTAGTTAGATTGATTACCGCAACAGAATCCTCACAGCTCTGCCTAAAAAGTCAATCAGACAGCTGCAGCTGATCCAGAACCCTGCCACTCGCATCCTCACAAGAACTAGGAAAGTAGAGCACATCACCCCAGTTCTAAAGTCCCTACACTGGCTCCCTGTAGCTCAGAGAATAGACTAGAACAGAACAGTAGTATAGAACAGTAAGGGAACATACTAAAACTGAACATGAAGCCGTCTAAAATGTCTTGGTTTAATAAAGCAGTAAGAACTCATATTCCTTAAGGAGCCAAGCCAAACTCCTTAAAAGCTGCCCCACACCATAATCCAGTCTGGACCAATCATTAGACTTGACAAAATGCAGTCAGGTAGGTGCCGTTCTCATGGCAACTGCCAAACCAGACTCATCCATTGAATTACCAGACAGGAAGGTAACGTTTGTCATTCCGGAGAACACATCTCCTCTGAGTCCAGTCGTAGCAACACAACAACATTCAAAGCTTTGCATTGCACTTGGTGATGTAAGATTTAGATACACCTGCTTGTCCGTGGAAACAATTGATGAGCAAATCTGAAGGCACATTACGTGATCTATTGGATCTATTGACACTCCAAATTCCAAATTTCTAAGAGCGACCCAGTCTTTCACTAATGTTTGTATAAGCATTCTGCAGGCCTAGGTGTCAGGTTTTATACACGTGTGGGCATTGAAGTGACTGTAACACCTGAGATCAATAATTTAAATGGGTGACCAAATATTTTTGGTAATATAGTGTTTACCAAGAGGTCAGTTTTGAGTAACTGTGTGGATCAGTTTGCATGAGAATCCATCCATCCATCCATTGTCTATACTCACTTATCGTTGCAGAGTCGTGGGGTGGGGTGCAGATTGGTGACTATCTCCTCCAGTCACAGGGTGAAGGGGCAGGCTACACCCTGGAAAGGTCTCCAGTCCATCGCAGCACAACATGGAGACACAGGAAAAACAACCATGCACACATACTCTTACCTAAGGATAATTTAGATAGTAATTAACCTCACAGAACCCACATATGCAAACTCCATGGAGAGTCCCAAATCCCAGTGTATGATTTGAACCCAGGACCTTCTTGCTGCAAGGCAACAGAGCTTCCAACTGCACCACTGTGCAGTCCCAGGAATAGGCTTGTGTTCCTGCATATTTGTGTGTGTGTGACCTGCGCCTGATATTTCCAGTGATAAGTTGGACTTTACTCCCTGAATCAGTGTCTGTCTGTTTGATATAATTCCTCTGACCCCTGAGCCAACACCGTCTGGGGCAGAAAGAAAGAAAGAAAGAAAGAAAGAAAGAAAGAAAGAAAGAAAGAAAGAAAGAAAGAAAGAAAGAAAGAAAGAAAGAAAGAAAGAAAGAAAGAAAGAAAGAAAGAAAGAAAGAAAGAAAGAAAGAAAGAAAGAAAGAAAGAAAGAAAGAAAGAAAGAAAAGCTAAAATCAAAGCGAAAGAGAGTGGTTTATCGCATCCCAAAACAAAGCAGAGGCAGCTGGGTAATAAAAATGTACTGTCTGTCATAGTAAATTACTAATAGTGGTTTTTGCCTTTCTGCAGTCTCCTGATTATGCTCAGTGGTCTGCCTCCGACAATTATGAAGCCATTAACACTGTGTGTGTGCGTGTGTGTGTGTGTGTATGTGAGAGAGAGAGAAAGAGACACAGTCAGAGAAGGCAAAAGACAGCGAGAGAATCTATGGTTGCTGATTTGAGGAAATGTTGTAATTTATTTTATGGCCCCACAGCTCGTGTGCTTGCGTTAGAGCTGCAGGCTCTAAAACATCAAGCCTACATGTTTGCTCCCCGTCTGCTCTTTTGTGGCTGCAAAGGAAACTGTTTTCCTGCATGCACAAAGCTGGTTTGATTCCTTTGTGGGTTTTTGCCCAGCTTTCAGAACTCTCACACACAGACAGGTTTTCAGGGGTCGCTCCATGACAGGCCACCAAATGAAGGGAGAAATATAAAAAGCATTAAACCACCAGTCCTCTGCGGCATGTCTGCTAGAAAGGACCATCAGTCGAATGCATGGGCCCCATTAGATGTGGGATTAGGAGTAGGAACAGACACACGCATGTACACACACACGCATACGTATATACCTTAGGGAATTTAGCTGAGACCTTGCAGGAAACATCCTCAAAGAGATGGTTGTTATGGTTTCAGCACCATGTACGTTAACATGCCATTACTATATATACACAATGAAAAAGCCCTTCCAAACACAGGAATATATATATAGAAGACTTCATAAAACTACACAAAACCTTATATATATTATCCAAAATAAAATATACCATAATGCCCATACTGCATTACTCACTATGATATGACAGTTTGTTTTACTGTAAGATCACAGTGAAGAGACACTTTTCTAAGTTCTATGGGGGTCTAGATTACTTGCTGTCTAGACGTTCTGAGGGTCTTTCAACATTATTTTTAAACTTTGGCTGAAATGTTTAATTCAATTCAATTCATTTCAGTTTATTTATATAGCGCCAATTCACAACAGATGTCATCTCAAGGCACATGACAAGAAGTCATTTCAATACATTTATACAAACATTCCAATCAGTTAAAAAGTTTCCTATTTAAGGAATCCCAGCAGATTGCGTCAGTCATTGGCGTGAGGTTGGGCCCCGTTGATGCAGACTTTCCAACCACAGCAATCCTTCAGCAATCCCTCATACTGAGCAAGCATGTAGCGACGGTGGAGAGGGAAAACTCCCCTTTAACAGGAAGAAACCTCCAACAGAACCAGGCTCAGTAGGAGCGGCCATCTGCCACGACCGTCTGGGGGTTTGAGAAGACAGAGCAGAGACACAGAAGGAACAGAAGATCTGATATAAGAGAACTTTCTATGTTACAGAAAGTAAAAAGTTGATAACAGGACACAGTGGATGTTCAGCCACTGGGAGCACCATCCCAGTCGATGCCCCCCGTCCAACAGGGCATTCCAGCCAAGCAGGATACCAGACCAGGTATATCTTCTATGGAGAGAAAAAAACTGAGAGAAAACAAAGTTAACAGTCGAAATAGCAGAATGTACTGTAATACAACTGGAGAGTAGTAGGAGAAAAGGAAGTAGCAGAGTGAAGAAAATTGGTAAGTCTGTCCTCCAGCAGTCTAAGCCTATAGCAGCATAACTACAGAGATAGCTCAGGATGACCTAAGCCACTCTAACTATAAGCTTTATCAAAAAGGAAAGTTTTAAGCCTAGCCTTAAAAGTAAACAGAGTGTCTGCCTCACGGACTAAAGCTGGGAGCTGGTTCCTCAGGAGAGGGGCCTAATAACTAAAAGATCTGCCTCCCATTCTACTTTTAGAGATCCTAGGAACTACAAGTAAACCTGCAGTCTGAGAGCGAAGCGCTCTGTTAGGAACATATGGAACAATCAGATCTCTGATGTATGATGGAGCTTGATTATTAAGGGCTTTGTATGTAAGAAAAAGGATCTTAAATTATATTCTGGATTTAACAGGGAGCCAATGAAGGGAAGCTAAAACAGGAGAAATGTGATCTCTCTTTTTAATATTCATCAGAACTCTTGCTGCCGCATTTTGGATCAACTGAAGGCTTTTAATGGCATTTTGTGGACTACCTGATAGTAAAGAATTACAGTAGTCCAGCCTTGAGGTAACAAATGCATGGACTAGTTTCTCAGCATCCCTCCTGGACAGGATGTTTCTAATTTTAGCAATATTCCGGAGGTGAAAGAAGGAAATCCTAGAAACCTGTTTAATATGGGATTTTTAATGTCAAGTCTTGGTCAAAAATAACGCAGAGGTTCTTTACGTTATTTCTGGAGGCTAATTTAATGCCATCCAGATGAAGTGATTGACTAATCAGTTTCTGTTTAAGAACTTCTGGTCCAAAGACAGCAACTTCTGTCTTGTCAGAATTTGAAAGCAAAACTCATTTTGTTTACTCATTTCCTGTCCACTACACCACAGTGACAGCATATTATGCAATGCATTCAGGCGTCAAACACTCCAGCAGATGGACAGTTTCTCAAAGGGATTATTGCATTTTTTTTAAGTGATGTTCTCTTCAAGGTTTGTAAGCTGTTAATACCTTACCTGCAGTGGACAACTCTAGAATTTAGGTTAGTTGATCCAGGAAGCTGAAGCTAATAGGTAGCCCCACAGGGGCCAAGACCAAATAACTCTATTCTTATAAACATCGTAGTATTGTATGCCAATTTGTTTATAAACCTTTAAATCAAAGTCATGTTTGCATTGAGTATATATATTTACACAAATGTTGATTATACACATGAGAAATTGAGCTAGTAGGTTTAATTAGATTTCTGACTGAAAACATGTAGTGAAAATGAGACATGTAAAGCATTTCTGGTCAAAGTAGGCAGCATGAACATAAAAAACAGAGATCGCTTAAACTGCAATGATATTTAGCTTTTTACGCTGCTGTAGTTTTTACAGCAGACAGTTAGATCAGAAATGCTCATGATCCACTCTCAGTATATTTGAAACAGGAAGATTTTTGCCCTGCCTCCAAAAGTCTATTCCTAGTGTAAATAATCATCCACTGCTGTGGAAATTTTTACTTAGTGCAAACATCTCAATAGATTGGAAATTAATTAAATTGTTTTTAGGGTCTTTTAAGGCAGTGTAAATCTGATGTTTAGCCAGTGTTTTGCCATCATCTCCAGACCAGGAAAATTAAATATCGCAGCCCATAAATTGGGAAACAGTGTTGTTGCTAAATGTTATAACTGTCCAACTGGGTTGTCTTCTATATATGAATTAGAGATAACCAAATATGTTAGAAGAACATTTCTTTCTGCCATCTGTATAAATAAATACATAAATAGAACACAACTCATTGTTAACCAGCCAGTTCTAGTTTGGACAGTGCGTATTTTCAAATGCAAGGCCTGAGAAAAACAGAAATAGCCTCAATACCTTTAAATTAGTTCAGAATATAATTTTTATTTCAAATGCCGTCAGCAGCAGTGTTCTTGTAAAGTTTGTATACTGTGGACAACACATGTAAGCCCTTATTTACTGAACATGAAAAAATGCAATGGATATGTGTTCAGAGCAAATCTGACTGATGACTTTTGTTTTAATGTTTGGTTTTTGTCTAGCTACTCAAGCTGTACTCAAGCTGACTTAGTGGTGCCCTGTGAGGAAAGGCATATAATCTAAATAACAATTACTACATCATCCCTTGGTTTAGAAGTATGATATGTTCACAAATTCACAACTTTCCTAATACTAGTTCATAATAACTCTAAAATGTCAGAAGTCTACACTGTAAAACCTGCTGGGATTTATATCTTATCAAATGCTTGGTTTATGCTGCTGGGACATAAACTGGGTAGTTTTAACCAAGCATTGAGTCAAAATTGTGGCCTTTGTTTTTGAGTTACAGAAGACACAAGAACGAGCCGTGTCAACCTCCATAGACCGTCATTTTGAAATAAACTTTGACCTGATGGGACCTTACTGAACCATTCCATAGGATGAACATAAGAAATGATAAGATGGTAAAATGTTGCCGTAAAATGATGTTGATGTGATGAATCACACCAGAGAATGAGTTCGTTCACTAAAGATAACATTAGCCTTCTAGCTGCTAAACAAATTAGTTGACTCAAGCTGGTGCTACCTAAGTTCAACATTTACATCCTGACTACAGGAATGGGTCATAAAGTAAGTATGGACAGGCAATATTTCAAACAGTGTGTTATTGACTATGAATTTCCATCCATCCATTCTCTATATCTATTTATCCTCGCTGGGTCACTGGGGGCTAGGACCTATCTCCAGCTGTCATTTGGTACACCTTGGACAGATCACCAGTCCATCACAGTTCAATATAGAGACACACAGGACAAACAACCATGTACACACACAAAGAACGCAACAGTCATGCTTTTGGATTATGGGAGGAAGTTGGCAAACCCAGAGAGAATCCACGCATGCAAAGGGAATATATGCTACCTCTGCAGAAAGGAGGGGCCTTATCCACACAAGGTGTCTTTGGACAGCTTTTCTTACTCTTTGGCAATAAAAAATATTTGATCATCTGAAATATTTTAGTGTGACAAAAAGCAGAAACCGAAAACAAATTGGTAATGGTACAAATACTTTTTCAAAACTATGCATCCTCAACCTAACTGGTGCTTTATTTAATTACTTACTCATTTAAAGCTCTGTCAACTGTGAATAATGCAACAAATGTTATAGTGTATGAGGGGTTATAAAACAAATGCTTGACAATTTGTGTGGAGAAAAAAACATTAATTTCCTGAAACGCTTTCCAGTTGGGAAAAAAAGACAGTGTTCTGTGGCTCTCTCTGTGTGTGGTCAGTGAGACAAATTAATCTCCCATCCGCAGAGGTGCATTCATTGTATTAACTCTGAACTCTGTGTTAGCCTACACTCCATCATGACTTGGAAGTAGCCAAACCTCAGCTCTGGAGCTGCTGCTGCGCTATAGGACCACGTTCTCCATCGGCTGGACATGGACCAGAGAGAGAGAGAGAGAGAAACAGAGAGAGAGAGAAACAGAGAGAGAGAGAGAGAGAGAGAGAGAGAGAGAGAGAGAGAGAGAGAGAGAGAGAGAGAGAGAGAGAGAGAGAGAGAGAGAGAGAGAGAGAGAGAGAGAGAGAGAGTGTGTGATCAGAGGCGGAGGAGAGGAGAGGTGAGAGGTTGCAGATGAGTTGAATTGCAAAGGATGCTGCTGTTGCTGCAGCACCTGCAGAGTCTTCATCGCTCCATTCATCCCTTCCATTCCGCGGGGTTGGAAGAAGGAAAAAAAGGAGTGGTTTGTGATCCCCCCCCCCCCCCCCCCCCTCACACACACACACACACACAAACGGGAGGAGAGGCGCACAGTGGAGAAAGGAATAGCATGGATGGAGAGGAGAGGGGGGTGGAGGTGTGGTGGTGGTAGAGGGGGTGGCGGGGGGGCGTTTCCCTCCACAGTATAACCTATTCTCTGACTTCAAGCGTGGAAACAGTGCGTGGCATTAAGAACGACTTCTCCGTGGATGCAGCGTAAACGTGGATCAAGCGGTAAGTCATGATTTTTTTTTTCCTTTCATAAAATCCGATTTTGCCTCAGCTGATAGCGCGGATTCCAGGACTTTATGTTGTTGTGATAATGACAAACAGCCTTTTTTTTTTTTTTTTAAACAATCCTGGAAGTAAAAGAAACTAGACTTAAAAGATTCCGGATGAAAGCGTTTATAACAAGACACTAACGCCCTATCAGTGATCAATGTGTTGCTGGCACGCTTTATGGTTTGATAGCTAAACAGGTTGCTCCCATATGCAGCATCCTCACCAAAGTGTCTATCAAAGGTTTTGAAGAGAGATGCACAGGTCTGCTTCCAGCTCAGTGTTTCACCGCAGCGCGTCTTCTTCCTTTTGTAGCCTGCAGGATGGAAAGTAGCCTGTGTTGGTTTAAATCCCGTTCACACTCTCCCGGTGAAGGGTTAGGGATTCAGTCCACGCCTGCCACCCCGGGATCTGAACTGGGATCTCCTTGTCAGTGTGAGCGGATGTATTTACAAACAAAGAAAGCTTGATAACCCACGCCTGTCACGTAGAAAACAGGTGCTGCTGGCTATGTGCGATTTTACAGTGTGTGGTTGTTTGGTTATCTGGGCCAGTAGGCCAACTTGGAGCCATTTGTAGGCTACTGACAGGGCCGGACTTTAGCAAGGGCTTACTTGGGCGGTAGCCTGGTGGCCTTTCATGGGGACCTCAAAATAGTTTTTTTCCCCCACAAGCTTTTAAATGAACGTTTTGCTTCACTGCATAGCCCATATCACTATTAAGGTGTTTTGATTTGCTAGATTTGTGTTATATTTTCATAACAAATAGCTATTTTTAAACAGTCATGTCACAAACCAATTCTTAAAGCTAAACAGACGTAACAGTCAGTTATATATGTTCTTTTTGTCTGATTTTCCCAATTGCTAGTTTGAAATACAACAAGAAATTTCTGAAGCAGGAATTTCACTACGAACATATACAATAGATAATACATTGTTATTAGCTGGTAAAGCTAAAAGCACTTAGCTTTTAACTAACTTGCAAATCCCACTGGTTTTCCGACATGCAACTAAAATGATCTTGGGTGTGATGTCATTCTCTGATCCGAGATCCAACATCTGAGAAAAATCAAACTCATTGTAAGGTGCATTACCTGCACTGTGACATTTTGGGTCATCTTATTTATTTGTTTGGCTGAAGACATCTCTGGACACAATGTTGTGCTTACAATTACATTTTTAGAAAGAAAAAGAATTCCAGAAAACATCAATTTTCACGTGGACAAGGCCTATACACGTTGATATTGATTTGTCACAGCTACTAATCCATAGTAGTTACAATGCAATATGGGGGCCATTAGGGTTTTAACAATACTTCCAGATCACAAGATAAGATGATATCCAATTCTCGGCTCAAGAAAACACGTCAAAATTTTATTTTAGCTATATTTCTGGAAAAAACGAAAGTCTTGTTTTTTTCACAGTTTATACAAGCTATGTAATAAAGGATTGTAAATTAGTGATGATATAAGATTGATGAGAATTTTAGAAGTTCTTATATTACATTATTTATGCATATCTAATATTAAGGTGGTGTTAATGACAAAAATGCATTTAAAATACTTAATTTTGTCTGTTGCCAAATAAAATTAAAAAATTTTAAATCTCTAACTTTTTTTTCCCCAAATCTCTGCTAAACATAGAATCTGTGTATTTATGATTAGATTCAGTCCAGACTTATAAAAAGGAAATATATAAATAGCCCTTTTGTTCTTTGTTAGCTACAAATCACAAGTTAACTTTACCGCCCTTAGCAGCTAACAGTTAGCTAGTCTCTGTATTTTGTTGGTGCATACTGTCACCAATATGGTGTTACACAAACAAGCTAAAAAAGATGGACACTTTTTCAGCACTTTTGTAACCAAGTGTTGTCCAATTACATATTTTTGTATCTGACTGTCAACACAGGATAACAACTCAAGAACTGCATTCTTTTTTTCAATATCAAAGTAAGATTTGCAGACATAGATATAGCGGGGTGTTAAGGTAAAACCACAATCCTTTATTTCTTTGGCTGATAAAAACAGCTCACATTTATTTGGACCGATGACAGCGGATGCTAATTTCAACAGAAAGTCCCCTCCTTGAGACATACTTTGATTTGAAGAGAAATATTGTAGCTTTTTAATATAGCAAGATCTGGATAGGGAATCAAAACTGGCTGTCCCAGGCACCCACTTTCTTCTAAATGCTTTAGGGCTCTGCAGCCAGAAGTTTGGTAAATGTAGAGAGGATCTGTTAATTCTGGACTCCAGAATAAATTTGTAAGAACAGCTATGACTGGGTCCTTTACTTATTTATTTATTTTTTTTGCCCATGAAGTGACTATTAGAGTCAACAGTGTGGCAGGAATGACTGGAAGGATATGCTGTTGCAGGCAAAAGCATAAACATGCTCATAACAGGGCCTTTAGTTCCAAACAATTAAGCAATAATGTGCAAGCAGCAGGCCCAGGATCCGCTCTGCTTCTGTTTCCATCGCAAGCCCGTCTCGTCTTTGCCTCCAGGCTCAGCCACTTGTAATTCTGCGTCCTACCCCAAATACCAGGTACATAAAATGATTGATAAGTCTGTTTGCGTCAGACATAAATATGAAACACAGACCGATTTTCTTTCATTAGGTCCTCCAGCTGGAGCCAGTTCCCTTTCAATCAAGTCAATTCAGGAAATGGATTTTCTTATAGATGCAAACCAGATGTCTTTCGGCATCAAATAAACTTCTTACCAGTTTATAAATATGTTATTGGGGTTAGCGGGGAGAAGGTAGAATGATAAATATGTGGGTGCATGATCAGCTTGCATGAATGTGTCAGAACTGCTGCTCCAGGCACGCCCACATGAGTGTCATGTTATCATAGCTTAACCTCGATGTACCACACTGAAAAGTGTTTGCAGATCAGACCGAGACGTTCCCGGTGACAGAGCAGACACACGGCCGCTCCTGTGGGGTGAGCTGGGCAGCAGCGGGGTGTATTTTTAAACCAGATCTGTGACACCTCCCTACATCTCTTCACAGCTCGTGGTGAGAACAGAAGACACGTCCACACGAGTTGCCATCACCGGCAGGCCGGACTTGGACAGTTGGGACGGAGAAAGAGGCAAGAAAGAGGTGCTTGAAAAGGAGGTGAGGAGAGGACAACCAAAGGGGATATGGGTAATGAGCGAGATGTTGTAGTCTTCTAAGTGACAGCAGGTTAAGAGTCTCAGAGGAATTTTCCAGGAGGTTTCAGGTTTCCTGATATCTTGGAGGGATTTGTGGCTCCTATGCTGCTTGTGTCTGGATGGATAAACAATGAGAGCTAAGGGGGATAAAAGAGCAAACACGGGGCAGGAGCAGGAAAAGGGTGGCAGATGGATCAGCGTGATTAGAGGGGAAAGGTTAAGAGGAAAAGTGAGAAGAAGTAGGGAAAAAAGGAGGTAGACAGTCATGCCCTGTTTGTAAACTGGAGCTGGAGTTTTCCAGCAGGAGCTGACTGTGGTGCTGATACAAACTCCCCTCCTCTCTTTTTCCAATGGCTCTCTTCCTCCCTCCTTTTCTCCTCCTCATCTGACAGCTACTGTGTCTAATTGGTAAGTGTGGATTGGGAAGAGTCTGGCTTATTCTCCATGGGACAGAGCAAGGAAGGCAGAAGGATTTATGGGTTTTTTTTCCTGGAAAGGAGATGGAAGTTGGGAAAAAGGGAAGACAATAAGGCAGGGCTGAACATCTGTTATGTACATCCATTGTTGGTAATCGCTCCCTCCCCCTCAGTGGAGAGAAAAAATTCCTGACACCTTGTAGATAATTGGTGATCCTGTCCTCTCCCTGAGTGCTTGGCTAAACGGTGGCTTGATGTGAGGTAGAGCAAACAGAAGGGCGAGCTAATGGCAGTGTGATCTCTGGATGTGTGTGGACATAAATAAAGCATACCGTCTAGTTAGTACTCTAGCAGTGGGCTCAAGTTGTGAATGCTGCTGCTGCATTGCCTCTCAAGGCTAAATATCATCTCTTTTGTCTCCTTTATCACAGGTGCTGTCCTTAAAGATTTCCCTTCACGATGCAATCTGATTCAGGAGCTAAAAGGATAACACAGAAGAGAAAAGGAAAGGAGCTGAATGGAGAGAGAAAGGAGTGGAAGCGTAGGTGGAGGCGGGCATTTTGTGCTCCGGTCTCGACCACGGGTATTCTTGGGTTGATAATACAGATGTGGATGTTATTGCTTGAGAATACGCGTAGTCGAGGGGAAGCTTCATCATCAACATTGGATCTGATGCGGAGAGATTTGTACTATACTGCTGCAGAGTCTAGACACACACACATAAAGGAAGGAACAAATGCAAATGTTTGGTCAAGCAGGTTTTTGAAATATGGTGCCTTGTAAGAGTACTCATAAACCTGAAATATTTCTGCATTTTGTCACATTGTAATCACAAACTTAAATGACATTTATCTGGATTTTATGTCACAGATCAACACAAAGTGGGGCCTGGCTGTGAAGGGAATGGAAAAAGATAAATGGTTTTCAAAAAATTTTATTTATAAAAAATCTGAGAAGTGCAGCATGCATTTGCTCCGATGCCCCGAAATAAAATCGATGCAGATGACTGTCTCCAGAAAACAAGAGTTCATTCAAAATCAGAGAAGCAACCAGTGGAATCACCGTAACTCAGGAAGAGCTGCTGAGATCCACAACTCAGTTGGGAGAGTCTGTCGATAATCATAAGTCCTGTTTGCCACAAGGCATGTAGGGAACACAGCAAAAATGGGGTAGAAGGTGCTTTGTTTAGAGGAGACAAAAACTGAATTTTCTGGCCTGCAAGGAAAATATGTATCTAAAAACAGGGCATCACTCTGTCCACATTATCAATGGGAAACATTGTGTTGGCAGCATTATGCTGTAGGGATACTTTTTTCAACAGTGGGAAATGTTGATAGAACGTCCATTAGTCATGCACTCCACATATCTGGCCTTTATGGAAGTGTGTTTAAAAATGCTTTTCTTTGTTTGCAATTTCACAAGTTATGTAGCAACGCAGTAAACATGATTCTGAAATACTGCATGGTGGTGGTGGCATCATACTGGGGGGATTCAGAAACAAGAAAGCTGGTCATTGCCATTGGAAGATAGGTCTGATTGTTTTTGATTATTTGAGAAAATTGTAACCCTCCATCCCTTTCTTTCAACCTATATCCAAGCATGTATTGTTTACTGTTGTTCAATCACATAAAACACCCAATAAGGTACAATGAACTTTGTGGCGGTAATGTGACAAAAAGATGAATGTTTATCATTAAATCTGTAAAGGTTTTGATTGTCTACTCTTGTCATTCACCTTAGTTTCCATCATTTAATGGCTGCCTTTCACAGTTTTCTGTCACATTTTATTTAATCTCAACAAGAAATCTTTAAATTTCCTAACACATTTTGCTCAACCATGAGCCCATCCACATTACTCCCTGTGTTCCTATTTTTTGACTCTTCACCTCAAACCCTATAACAGAAAAAAGTGAGAGTCTGATGCCAGTAGCTGCAGCAACAGGAGACAGTAACACATGAGGACATGTAAAGCTTCCACCCGTGGCTGACATTTCAGCATTTCGACTCAGTTGACTGGCTGTCATGATGCAGAATCAGACTCACACTGACACAAACACAGGATCTACATGCCAGCAGGGAAACAGCAGGTTTTGATGGAGCTCATGACAACAGACACACGGATAGATCCCGTCCATTTGAGCACACGTGCGCTGCTGCGTGAAGGTTCACTGGGTCCGTGTGCCTAGGGGCCGGAGGAGGGGGGTTAAGGGATTGACTGCTTTTATGGGTAACTATTTTTGGTCACAGTGATGGATGTTTATGTCTTTTATTGATCAAGTAGAGGGTGTGGGTTTGAAGAATTCTTGGGACGTTTGGGCTTGCTGATTAATCAGGCGGCTGAGGCGGTGGAATAAAACATCCAGAATAACATTTTTGGAGCATTAGCATTATTGCTAAAGTATTATAAATTAGAAGATCAACATCTCTTTGCAAATTCAGCAATTCATTAGCATCCTGTTGCCCTGAAGATAGATTACACTCCCATCAAATACACTTGCATGATTCCTTTCCAATGTGTAAGCAAATCTGTGACAGTATGTAATCATAATTAACACAAATTCCCCTCTGACGCTCCGTGAACTTGTTGATTGGGCGAAAGCGCTTTCCATAGCTATGTGTGTGTTTATGCAAGCGCGTGTATGTTGCTTCCAAGCAACAAAATGACTATTGTGAGCACAGCTCCAGGTGCCTAGCAACCAAAATCGCTCTGTTTCCCTGGCAACAGTTGCCCCGGACTCATTGTGTGGGTTGATTGGCAGCCTTGACAACAGGGAGACAGAGTGACACTTGACCTCGCGTGCTGAATGGGAGAGGCAAAAGAAGGAGCGAGAGATGGAGGAGGAGAGAGGGGGAGGGAGCGGGAGAAGCTGAGTGATAATCATTCTCCATTGAAATCATCCTCCAGCATGTTTCATAAGGGGCTGTCAATACCTCTCCAGCTGGGGTCCATCATCGAACACAATGCACACCGCAGAGCATGCATGCACGGACACACTCCTCCTGGGTGGAGAGCCCAGGCAAGCACTCAACATCTCATCTATTATCACTCAGCCCTGTCTGGTGCACAACCCCACTACACTGCCTTCTTTCATTTCTGCTACATTCAGCGCTCTGTGGGAATGAATGGGTTCCTGCAAACATGCAACAGTCACAGATGCCACAGGACAGTAGATTGGCATTCAAAGACATATTGAAATATAACATCAGCATGGTAATTTTGGAAGATGTGTTTTTTTTGTGGGTGGTAGTGTTTCCTATTCTACATTATACAGCTAAGAAAGGCTCCATTGTACAGATTTTGTTGTAATAAACAATGCCTGGTATGTCTTTTGATAGATTCAAATTGAATGGCACTAACATGACTTTGAGCTCTGTAGTCTTTCTCAAGACACAGTTTTGGTCAGACTTACACCGACACCCATCATCAGCATCATGGGCGCGGTTCCACACAGGGACCAGTGCCTCTGTAGAACTGGTCCTGGCCCCTGTACTGAACAAGTAATACTAAATCCATTTCTTATGGGGATATGCGCTGGCACATAAACCATAACTAATTAGTCTCTTGGACCAATTAAATTTTTTATCTTCACTTTGACAATAAATTAAAAATTTAGCTTCGGCCATATTGAGATAGGATCATTTTTATTCTGCTAAATCAGGGGTCTGTGACTTGCAGCTCTGCAGCCACAAGTGGCTTTGTGGCTCACCTAACATATTAAGCGATGAAATATTGCCCTGTTTTTTTTGTTTCATTCTTTTGTTTCGTACCCCCATAAATAAATAAAAATGTCCCCACCCTGCCGAATTTGGTCTAGAACCTTCACTGATCAGCACGTCTGTATTAAAGTGGGATTTTTAACGATGCATTTGAACCATTGGTTTTTGACATGGAATGATAAAACTAATGTGTTTTAAAATAAAAGAATGGGTGTAAAGTTTGAATTTAATTAAGACTTTCTTTAATTCAACATTGGTGAAAATTATACTTTCTAGACTTAAATATGTACACCTCCATATATATTTGGGTAAATGTACTTAGCAAGTTATAGAGAAGCTAGAAAATGTTGCAGCCATCAACAAGGTTTTACAGTAATTCTGGCTGGATATTTAACTCTTCTTTTGATTGATTTAAAACAGATTGGGTTTCCCAGCATGGTTCAGGTTTTTTAAATTAGTACAAACCTTCAGTAGGGTTAAGATCTGGGACATCCTGGAGGCTAAGAAGCCCATTCAAAAACCAGGTTTCAGGTGTTTGGGATGATTGTCTTGTTGAACCATTCGATTCTGCGAAAGTTTCAACCATCTAGCTCTAGATTTCAGGGCAGGTTAAAGAATCTCAGAGTAGTCCTTCTACATTATTCCACCCACTTTGTGTCATACACCGGTACTGGCACTGAAAGAGGCCCTCAGCATCATTTCTGTCTTATCTGACCTTAAAAAGTAGCTGTAAATGTGAGGTTGCAAGGAGTTTATCGTGGAGCAAGCTCTTTTTTTTTTTTTTTTTCTCTGTTGACAGTAAAGACCCTGGTGTTCAAGCATCTTCTAGTTTATGATCAGCTTGATGGGTGGTTTCTTGGATTGTTTAAGACTGTTTTATTATTACGATTGTTTAATTTATTTTATCTTAGGGCAGAGCTCTGTAACCTGCAACTCTGGACTTACATGTGGGTCTTACTAATTTTGGCCAAAAATAGGATAAAACAGTGGTATTTTAAAATATTACGGTAACAAAATAAAAAGACTAGTAGTGTTCTGTGCTTTCTTTTAATATTGGCCAGGAAATCCCAATACAGGACACTAATGGTACAGAGAACATTCGCTCATCATCGGTTTTCTTATAAATATGGAATGTGGCATTCCAAAAAAAAAAAAGGTTTTTATACCTTTTGTAAAAGTCTGTTTTATTTTGTTCTAAAACACAGAAATAGAAATGTGGTGGGTCTTTATCTAAAAATATTCTTTAATGATTTTTTTTGTAGGAATGCAGGCAAATCTGTCTTTTTTTAATTGCAAAGGTGGCCGACCCCATTCTTACTGCGACAGTTCAGGTTGTGCTGTTGAAATTTGGACACAGTTTGGTTTTTTAAGAGGCAAACACATCAAAGTTAGTTTTTTAAAGTTTCCTGAGTGGTGTCCCTAATAGCCTGAGCTCAGTCCTATTGGAAATGTATAGGCATTGCTTAAAAACCCAGTTTGTGCCAATGTAAATCAGCTCTGCCAGTACAGATAAGAGATCAAATATTCTATCAGAATTATGCACATGGATGCAAAAAGTCAATTGGTTTCTCTGCTACTTGCTCAAGGACATTTATCCAAATTTTAGTGAGGGTGTCTAAACCATTTTGAACCTCCGATCTGCATATCAGAGAACATTTTCATGAAATTCTAATTTGTGCTCCAATGTTTTTAAAATGAAAGTTGTTTGATCATTCCACCTCAACAAAAAAACAGAGCTGTGCCTAATTTAAAATCTAAAATTAAGATATGCATGCTGATGAGTTTATGAAAACTTCTGACCAGAACTGCATATTATCATATTACATATCTCAAAAAATTAAACTATGCCGACACTTGAAAAAAGTATGTTGAAATGTGACTTTTCTCTATTTTTGTAATCAAAATACAAGCAAATGTTGTTGGTTCAGTGTACAAATAAACACCAGATTAACAGATCAGGTAAAAAGTCTTCTTTATTTCACCAATTAAGATTTAAAACATTACAATAATTGTTTAATTTACAATTACCCAGCATTACAGACTTCAGCATAGCAAAATACGCTATTCTGTACATCTGTTCAAATAAAGTGTTTACTCTTTTAGGACAAGATTCTTTTATCTAGCAAGCACAAACTAATGAAGTGAAAACTGAATGAATATAAACTGTTAACACCTATTAACTATGAAGCTAACCATTATTACTATTATTTAGTAGCTTTTTGTGTTCGGATGACCTAATGCTGTAGTAGTTTAGCTTTATGATGAGGCAGTGTGTTGCAACATGTTTGTTACGGTAGAGAAAGCTAGTGACACAATGCTCTCCCAATAGGAACTCATTGACTATTTTATTTATACATTTTACTGGCAATTTCCAGTACTTAAGATAAAAACAGCTATTGCGAAGCATCATTTACCTGAAGTCCCAAAACATCCATTCTAAGATGTTCCCACCGGCCCCAAGTTTAAATACAGGTAATTAGAAAATGTTCCTGATTATCAGTGATAAAAATCAAAAAGCTGCAGAACTTGAATTTTTCAACTTTTACATAAATGGATCACTCAGTCTGTTTTGTACTTACTGTCCAGTACTTACTAATTTTACAATTAAATGCAAAGACCTGACATCTCCAAATTATGCACTTTTTGCATAAAATATGATTCAGCAACATCTAGCAGTTGAAATAAACTAAATATCTGATTCCCATTTTGATTTAGAAATTAAATCTAGAAAGCGTCTATTTGTTTCAGGACCATCAACCATTTAAAAACAAACAGCCCTGCTGTATGTATGAGGATGAGTCGAGGCACCCTGCACAGAATAGATCATATAAAATATCAACATTTTAAAGCTAAAGTTGTAGGCTACTATTTTACAATAAATTTAACACTGAGGATGAAAGTAGTTTTCCTCAAACTGGTTTTTGCAGATCAGAAGCGAGACCGCTGCGGCCAGAGTTTTAAATCTCTACTGACCATAATAATTCTGTAAATATCAACTATGTCCTTGGAGCCACAAGATTTGAATAGGCATGGCATTGCTGGCGCATGTTCGGTGTGTCCAGCTCCACGGAGACTACTGATTGGCTACTTCACAGGCATCTATCCAGTCACTGTACACATCTACAGGCTCCGACAGATCTGAAAGGGCTCTGATTAAGGAAAAAAGAATTCTACAAAATTCACATCAAGTGGTGTTAACATATGACAAGATGTATGCAATTAAGATCTTTTAAAGTCGTTCTGTTTCCAAGCTGTTCCATCAGTCATTAAAATACAACATATTTATCATATCCAAGTTATTTTGAATCTGTAAAAAGATGTCAATGAAGTTACAAATGTATAGTCCTTTTAGTTTAAGACACAAAAAAAACCCTGAAAAGTTTGCACCTTTTACACTTATTTTAACTTCTTCTTATAGCCATCAACAGCAAAGGTACCAGTACCAACTTGCTGGTTTAACCTGTTTGTGTTTAGTTTTGGGTACTTGTAAAAAAACAAACAAACATTTTGTGCGTTACTTCGGGTACTTGCAACTGTGTGTTCAAATGTACACACAAATATCAAGAAATTATGAGTACAAAATACATTTACACACGCACAATTTCAAATTACACCAACTTAAAACCAACTACGAATTCAAAACAGCTCCTACACATACAAATCGTTAAATACGTATGCACCAATCGCCTGGTCCACACAGTCAAAACTATATTTACACACAGATCAGAGTTACAAGTGCACACGGGTTTTCAGAATCATTTGACGCCTTTAGATTTGGACATACATGATGCGTTTAAAAGCTGAGTCATCTGACTTTTCTTATCAGTTTCCCTCTAAACGACATGCTACTTATGCATTACTGCATTTAAACAGAAGCAGGAAAAAGCTGATAAGTCATCAGAATACACTCAGGACTAAACACAAACATAATTGAATGCGTCACAACATCAAACTTGCCATATTTTAAACGCACACACTGTCAAGTTGTTCGGCTGCTGTCTGTTTCTGAGCCGATGCTGCCGACATCCACACCTAGGGTGCATTCAGGGGTGCATGGAAAATCCTATACACTACCCTACATATTTGTACACAGTTTCAAAGCCAATTAATTCATTTTGAAAAGAGAAAATTCAGTTTCAATTTTGTGACAAGAATTTCCAAACTAATACATTGGATGTCAAATTAGGCAAATTCAGATTCATTTTTTAAAAGCATGTATTTAAGTTGAGCATTTCTGATTCAATCTGAATAATTCAAATTTAAAAAAAAAAAACTTTTCTGATGGTACAAAGTTCTACTCATACATGTCTATTTAAACAATTTTCTAATTTTAAAAACAGTGTTTGTCTGAACTAAGGGATGGGTGATTTTTTTTCTTTTCCCCACAGAAAAATGTCTTTGCCTCTTCACCAAAAGGTTTAGAGGCAGCATTTACACGCATCATGTATGTACAAATCTAGATGCGTCAAATGAGTCTCAAAACCCTTTATGCACTTATAACTCTGGTCTGTGTGTAAATGTGGTTTTGTCTGTGTGGATCAGGCGATTGGTGAGTATGTATTTAACGATTTGTATGTGTAGGAGTCGTTTTGAATTCGTAAAGTTTGTGTAATTTGAAATTGTACGCATGTAAATGTATTTTATACTCGTAATTTCTTGATATTTGTGTGTACATTTGAATAAGTTACGCACAAAAAGTATCTTACGGTTTACAAATCATGTTTTACACATACAAGTGCCTAAAGCTACACAAACAGGCTAACAAGTTACAAATCATTATGCACTATTTTCTCTCCATACGAACTCATTACCAGTGTCATCCCCAATCAACACCAATGTAGAGAAAATGTCTGAATTCCATAAATTAAACCAAACAAACCTTGATGAAATCATAACCTAATTAAGCGTCTTGGTCAGGTAGTCATCGATCCAGGCAATTGTTGAGGGCTCCACCTGTGCCTTCAGGAATTTCTGACAAAGCAAATCAGGCTGAATTGTGTTAAATGCACTGGATAAATCAAAGAACATGATCCTCACAGTGCTGCCTGCTTTGTCAAGATGACAGTGGGTTGGTTGAAGTAGGTGGATGATGCCATCTTCAACTCCAACTCCACAGCGATAAGCACACTGCAGTGGGTCCTGATACATTCTTGTTTGCTTACTCAGGGGTACCAACATAAGTCTCTCCAGGACAACAGGTCTATAGTCATTGATGACTGATGGGTGAGTTCTTTTGGGTACTGGAACAAGGCAGGATGTCTTCCACAACACTGGAACCTTCTCCTGAGTTAGGCTAAGGTTGGAGAGGTGCTGCAGAATCCCACAGAGCTGCTCAGCACAGGCCTTCAGGACTCTGGGACTGACACCATCTGGACCTGCAGCCTTGTTCCGGGTTCAGTTTCTCCAGCTGCCTCTTCACCTGACTTTTGGAGACAGACAAGTGGGAGGGGGAGGCAAAGGGGGTAGCAGCATTTCCCGACTTGGTTGAAGTCAAAGTTGTGGAATTAGAAGAGTCCATGGCTGAGGTGAAGGATATCTATCCAATCCTTCCTGTCCTTAAAACCTGTGATCTTTCTCATTCCTGACCAGACATCTGATATTGTTCCTCTGTAGTTTGTTCTCCAGCTTATTCCTGTATGCCTCCTTGCTGTCTCTGATCTTGACCTTAAGTTGCTTCTGTATACTCCTCAGTAATTCCCTGTCTCCCTCCCTGAAGGCTCTTTTTTTCTTGTTTAGCAGTTCCTTCAGGTCACTGGTGATCCAGGGTTTGTTATTAGGGAAGCATCTCACTGTTCTGGTGGGGATGATGTTGTCCACACAGAAGTTTATATAGTCAGTCACACACTCAGTCATGGCATTGGTGTCCTCTCCATGTGCTTGGCAAAGAGTCATCCAGTCTGTGGTTGCAAAACAACCCTGCAGGGCTTCTTCAGCTTCCAGTGACCATTTTCTCACAGTTCGTTTTGTCACAGGTTGCCTCTGAACAAGTGGTTTATATTCTGAACAGAGAAAAACAAGATTGTGATCTGATTGTCCCAGAGGAGGTCTTGGTTTGGACATGTATGAATCCTTTACATTTGCATAAAACAAATCAAAGGTCCTGTTTTCTCTTGTAGAGGAGCTGACAAACTGTTGAAATGTTGGAAGTGTAGTAGAGAGCGAGGCATGATTAAAATCACCAGATATGCCACAAATGCATTGGGGTGCTGTGTCTGTAGCTTAGCAACAACGGAACTGATGACATCACATGCATTGTCTGCAACAGCTGAAGGTGGAATGTAAACAACTGCCAAAATTACACTGGTGAACTCTCTTGGTAAATAATATGGACGAAAACTCACTGCCAAGAGTTCGACATCTGGGCTGCAGAGACGACACTTCACAGTAACATGTCCTGGATGACACCATCTGTTGTTGACAAGCACTGCTACTCCACCACCTTTTCTTTTTCTGCTCGTCTTCGGATCTCTGTCTGCTCGTGCAGTCAGGAAGCCTGGCAGAGAGACGTTGGAGTCGGGGATATGATCCAGCAGCCACGTCTCCGTAAAACACATAACACTGCATTCACGGTACTCTGGCTGAGTCCTTGTAAGGGCTTGGAGTTCATCCATCTTGTTAGCCAGTGATCTTACGTTGCCCATTATGATCGATGGAAGAGATGGCTTCAACTTCCTCTTTCTCTGTCTCCTTTTCGCTCCTGCTCTGCATCCACGTCTCCTCCTTATCAACTCATCAGGGATTTGTGGCTTCAGCTGAGGTATTATTTCAGCTTTTGCGATGTTAATCAGCTGCTCCCGGCTGTAAACCACATTGTTGCCATGATTACGCATCATAACAAATTGTCAAAAAGGAAATATTTACAGCAAAAATCCTTCCAGCTTCACAGCACCAAAGACTAGAAAGTATACAGGTCAAAAAAATGCAATCTTCTTTAAGAAAAAAGAGGAACCAATGTACAAAAAAACTAAACTTAATATGTAGCCAACAGAGCCACTCCAACGTGCAGCCACCCAGAGCAGCGCAATGCTAGAATCCATCCAGTCAGGTGTCTTCCCCCAGGCTTTAAAAACAGCAGTTATCAAACCGTTACTAAAGAACAACCTGAACAACACGTTAATCCAGAACTAGAGACTAATCTCTTATCGTCCATTCATTAGCAAAATTATTGAAAAAGCTGTTTCAACAGTTAACTAGCTTTCTAACAATGATATACCGTTGTGATATTTTTCAGTCTGGTTTTCATGCACAACACAGCACCGAGACAGTTCTTGTCAAAGTTTTCAGTGACATCCGCATAAATAGACTGTGGTACAACCACAGTGCTGGTTCTTTTGGACCTCAGTGCAGCATTTGACACTATTGATCATGATATACTACTGGAACCACAGGAGAGCTGGGTCGGACTCTCTGGTACAGTACTTGGCTGGTTTGAGTCTTACCTTAAGAACAGGAACTTCTTTGTGTTAATAGGAAATTTTTCATCAGAACAGAAATCAGATGTGGGGTGACCCAGGGCTCCATTCTGGGGCCCCTCCTATTTAATATCTACATGCTCCCGCTAGCCCAGTTTTTAACAACCAATATGATTAGCTACCATAACTATGCAGATGATACTCAGCTTTACATTACAATGTCTTGAGGTGTCTGTGAACCCATCCAAATGCTAAGTAAATGCAATTTACTTAGCCTATTTACCTGACATGGGGACGTTTCATATCTGCTTTTGACAATCCAAGCCTTTAAATCCTCTTCTATAATCTACACATGGCCACTACTGCAGGGAAATGCGCTTATATAACACCAAAAATAATAATATCTACCTGCAGGAAGTCTCAGGATTACTTTGCTTTGATCAGGCTAATGATTTGTCATAATACAGAGATAGTCAATATGCATAAATTAGGAGCAAAATAAAACTAAATGGAGTCTGTTAGAAAGCAGTTGAAAAATAACATATAATTACGTATGAAATAAAACTATCTTTATGATTACTTATCTTTATAAAACCAATTAAACACAAAAGTTACACCTGTAGTACACAGAGGCCATCTTACTGAATAAGTAGAGAACTTACAGTATAGTATTATGAGTTACATGTTACTATGGTCACTATGATGGAGGCTGCCAGCTGCAGGAGTCTAATGGATCTGATGATCATGACTCAGCCAAATTAATTTCATAAACTATAAGTCCAGGGACCTACAAAGTAGGACAAGTGGCTTATCAATGTAACCTCAGGTTCTGTTTGAATTGGCCCGTTATATACCTGGGTCTGTTACCATGGTAACTTACTCCAGGAGTGCCCAACTCCAGTCCTCAAGAGCTACTATCCAGCAACTTTTAGATGCATCCCTTCTCCAAACCTGAATCAAATGAAGGGCTCTTTACCAGGCCTCTGCAGCGCTGAATGACGTACTGATGAGACAATTCAGCCATTTCCATCAAAAAGTTACAGGATAGTAGCTTTTGAAGACTGGACTTGGGCACCCGATTTAAGCTCTGGAGCTGGTTAGCTTTCCAAATTAGAGATGAAGAAAGGACCCCCGCTCAACCAGTCTCCTGAGAAAAAAAACAAAAAAGAATAAGGACAGCTATGCATGATCACTCTGCCTCCGTTCCTTTGTTCTTCTCCTCAACGGGTGATACCATTGCATCCTAGTTCATCAGAATAATCTTTGTGATAGATCTTAGAAGAATTTATCCTTATGTACCTAAAACTGAAACTAATTATTTGGAAGACTGTTCACGTTGGAAGCTGAAGATTAAAAACTAGTGATCAATTAAAATGTCTCTCTTTAAAGATCTCATTTATCATGAGCCAGAGTGTATCATACCCTCCAAAGTGCCATATGTTCTCTGTACACTCGTGTTCATGCTCGTTCCTTTAAATGACTTTTTACATCACAAATCAACCACACCATGTTTTAAACTGGACATTTATAGTATCTCTATCTGCTAGATGGAACCATTTTTATCTTGAAAGTCCTTTTAATGCAAAGGGGGATTAAAACAGTTGGGAATGTTGAACAGCAATGATAAACTTACTGACAAAATGGTGTATGGATTCATGCTTTAATTATATGGCAGCGACATTGGTTAAGTCTTTTTATTGCAGCTCCACCTGTTTCATATGGCGAGCAGATATCCATTGTCAGTAACCTTAGGTTGATTTACAGAGTTAATTAGCTAGCTTCATTTAACCACAATCTTCCCTGTAGGTTTTTTATCAACTAGATCCTTTTAAGAAAACGCGAATAGGTAGAACCTGCTTCATATAACAGGAACACAGAAAAGAACAGGAACACAGAAAAGCACAGGAACGCACCATCTTTGGATGGAGCTGCACAACTGACAACCTGTTGGGAAATCCAAAGGTTTACTTCAATTCTGGTCAATTCAGAGCAGACAGACGAGTTGCAGCCAAGAGGGGGATTGATGGAGGCACGAATTGACCGAATTTTTAAACACAGAAAAGATAAAGGAAGATAGAGGAAATCCTCTACTGATCATTAAAAAAAAGAAAAGAAACTAAGAGCCATTTCTACGCAAGTCGTGAATAATCAGAGTCGCCATGTTTTGTTTTCTCTTGAATACCGGTTTTGTGGCCTTGCTGAGCAGAAATTAAGGGGGGGTGGGGGTGGTGGGGGGGGGGGGGTTTACAAACACAGCGCACACAGAAAGAGAAAAACAGACAGGAGGGAGATGCTAGGGAGTGAGAGAGAACTAGAACTAGAAGACAACAAGGTGGAGAGGTGAGAAAATTAGTAATGGCACGAAGCAAGGTTAAATTTACACGCAATTTAAATGACATTGTTAACAAAAGTGTGGAGTGTGTATAAGGTTAAAATCTGATACCATGCAGACTCTACAAATCATTTGCACAGGCACATTAGCAGTCATTCAACTTTAAAATTGATCTTTTTTGCAGCACTCTGTTACATATACAGTATGATAAGCCATGTAAATAACCACTTTATAGAATGGATGTTTTGTAAATTAGGCATTCATTTGACTTTTTAAAAACGTTTTATAAGAACTGGATTTAAAAAGCAACAAAACAAAAAAAATCAGAGGAGCCATACTTGAACCAAAAGAGTTGTTTTTTTAGAGAGCTAAACTCTAAGAACCAGATCTCTTACAAGAACTGAAAAGTCATTAAAGTCATGTGACATTTCAAAGCACCATTGTTTTGGTGGTTGTTTTTTTCTGTGTTCCTCTTTAAAAAGGAGACGTCACCCATAAGCCACTTGGTGAAAAGGATACAGGTAATGGGAGTCTGGAACTCCTCCAAGCAGACAGAGCATGATATTACCCCAGTGTTCCTGCTTCTCTCCCTGTTGTGACAAAAAGACAAGTTAGAACCCAGCCGAACCAATACCAAAGAAAACCACATCAGATGAACGTATAGTGTTTTACATTTTGACATCACATGACTTCTCGTGGTTGCAGAAAGGGCAGGTGAACTGAGTTTCCAGATCCCCTGTCATCTTCTTCTTTGGAGGAGGCTTTCTTTTAGACTTACGTCGACCCATTTTACACAAACTGTATAAAGTCGAGGTGAGAAACACAAAACTGTTTGACGAAGATACCAAGAGACAGAATTAGTAATGATGTCAGCTGAACCTCACTCGATTCAATACTCTATACTGTTGTTAACTTAGCAGGCTTAGCGTTAGCACATTTGTTGTTGATTTGTTTGACAACTTCACTCACCTCAGGATAAAATACACGCAGATTATACTCTTCAAATAAAATTACTTTTATAATGCTGACTTTTACTCGCAACAACTGAACACGGCGTGGCTGTTAAAGGTCAACAAGTAGAAGTTTAATCTTGTTTACCTGAATTCAGGCTGAAACTACACGTTGCTGAAGTGAGCAAACAAGCTACGTAAGACCCGGCAGTGACAACCGTTCGCTTGAAATGATTGGACGGCACCGTTTGCGTCACGATCACCCATTGGCTGTCTGAGAAGACAGTTACGTCGAATGGCAGCGACGAGACACACCCCGTGACGCGTCTTTCTCCCGCATGGTAGCGACAGAAACTCTGGCAGGTTTTGAATTAAAATAGATTCATGTTTGTTGTTTTGATGTTTGCTGCAAAACATTCACACATTTCATAGGGGCTCCGTTTTTATAACTTTTAGGTCACTTTGGCCTCGTTGCATTGCGCTGTTTTGAAACTTCCTGCATGCCGTAAATCAATTTTGATTTCCTCAGCTAGCTTAGCTAACTGATGAATCCAATAACTAGTTGTGATTACTCATTAACGATTTTTCAAGGTGTTCGAGGTTAGATTTGTCTTAATTGTGTTTTTATAATAAGGTTATTGTTTATTTAAATTGTTATTATTCAAATATCTATATAAATTGCATAATAATAAATGAAGAATCAGAAAAATTTGGTGAGAAGGTCCATTAGGCAATTATGGAAGCCCATCTCCGCCACTTAAAAGTAAAAAAAAAAGATTATTTAATTATTAGATACAAAGTCATAATTATGAGATACACATACAAAGTCATAATTTGTGACTTTGTATGTGTATCTCATAATAATGACTTTGAAAGTCGAATTTATGACTATCTCATAATTATTACGTTGAAAGTCAAAACTATGACTATTTCTTAATTATGACTGTATATCATAATAATGACTTTAAAAGTTGAAATTATGACTTTGTATCTCATAATTATGACTTTGAAAGTCAGAATTATGACTTTGTATCTCATAATTATGACTTTGAAAGTTGAAATTATGACTTTGAAAGTCATAATTCTGACTTTGAAAGTTGAAATTATGACTTTGTATCTCATAATTATGACTTTGAAAGTCAGAATTATGACTTTGTATCTCATAATTATTACTTAAAGTCAAAATTATGACTTTGTGTCTCATAATAATGACTTTGTATCTCATAATTATGACTTTGAAAGTCGAAATTATGACTTTGTATCTCATAATTATGACTTTGTATCTCATAATTATGACTTTATCTCATAATTATGACTTTGTATCTCATAATAATGACTTTGAAAGTCAGAATTATGACTTTGTATCTCATAATTATGACTTTGAAAGTCGAAACTATGACATAGCCTACCATGTTTCATTTTTTTACTTTCAAGTGGCGCAAATGGGCTTCCGTAGGAATAGCACAGTGTCTTGCAAAAAGGCTCACACCCCTTAAAGCTTCATCTTTTGTGACATTACAGCCATAAATTTCAATGAACTTTGTTGGGATTTTATGGGATGAAGCAGCACAGTACAGTGCATAATTGTAAAGTGGAAGGAAAAGGATACAAGGTGTAGAGTGACATGCTTTTTTTTCTGGCCCCTTAGAGAGAGCATTGTGTAGCTGCAATTACAGCTGTAAATCTGATAGATTCTACCAGCTGTGCGAATCTAGAGACCCACCAAAAATAGTTCAAGCTCAGTAAGATTTGATGGAAACTGTGTTCATTTCAAGTCTTTTCGCAGATTCCCGCTTTGATTTATGTCTTGACTTTGATTCGACCATTCTGATTCATGCTTGGGCTTTGTTCTATACCAATCTACTGTAGCTCTGTCTGTTTGTTTACGATCGTTGTCCTGCTGGAAATTGAAACTCTGCCCAGTCTCAAGTCTACTGCAGCCAGGTTTTCAGCTTCTGCACAGCTTGATAATGCCAGCACTATTTTTCATCATTAGGATGGTATGTTCAGGTTAATGTGCAGTGTCAGTTTTTTTGCCACACAAAGCAATTTCATTGTTGAACAAATAAATAAAACAGCATAATTTTCCTCATAATATACCATTATGGAGTACTTTCTGTTGGTTTTCCAGATAGAATCTCTTTAAAATACACTACATTTGTGGCTGCAATTTGACAAAGTGTGAAAGATAAAGCTGTTTCAAGCCACTGTGCTGTTGACTGAGTATTTTACTAAAACAGGTGTAATGAGTTTTCCCATTTTAACACTACAACAACTTGACCATATTCTCAAAAAACAGTTATATTCTTATTCCGGATGTTTATTATCCTGCTATAAGGGGATGGATAGAAGATGGCTGGACTTAACTGAATTCTTTATTCATGAGTTAGATGTCGCTGATGTGGAACATGAAGGTTGTTGGCCTGGGAGTGGTGGCCCTCTCGCTCAGTCTGGAGCTGCTTGGCTGGCTCTTTGGTCGCCTTAGACACAGAAGAACCCTCAACAAAGTCATCTTCTTTCCCTCGGAGGTGGCTTGTGTGGAGCACTTGTTCAGCCAGAATTCAGCTCGGTAAGTCCAGCTAGATTAAATTCGTGCTATCTCCCAAGCTGAGCACATGAAGACTGCATCAGATTCACAACAGTTACTCTCAACATTTTGAAGCCATTTTAGTTCAAATAATTATTTGTGAATTTTAACTTTGAAAACCTCTGTTGTCCTATCAGTGCATTTGCATGTAGCAATACAGTAGTGGTCACCAAAACTGATTAACTGAATGGTGCATGGATTAGCTCAGGCCTCTGACTTGCTTCTTTGTTTCTGCTCCAGCTCATGTCTCTGTTTGCTGCCACACGGTTTAGAGACGTCTTTCTCTCGTCTCCTCCACTACATCCTCTCTGCCTCCTCCTCTCTGGACTTGTGTGTTTTTTCTTTTTCCAACATGGATCTGAGCAGAGCTGTACTACTGCTGCATGAAAAGGGTGTGACTATCCGAGTCCTTAGTGACAAGGACTATTCTGCCATCACAGGTTCACAGATAGGGGTTCTCCGCAAGGCTGGTAAGAGAAAACACATCTCATGATTTTGGTATAACGATCAAATTTAACTTACATTTAATAACTTATCCTTGATAATTATTTGATTAATTAATTTTTTATTTCCATTTTAGAGTAAAAGGTTTAAATATGTTGCATTTCCAGACTTTATCACCAATCCCATTTCATTCAACCAAACATCCATGTCAGCTTGTCGTCCTGTCCCTCTAACCCATATTTTTTGCCTCGTTTCGTATTTAAAGTTTGATCTCGATAAAGAAATCTGCCATAAATTCTTGTTTCACTTTTGTACTTGGAACATGAAACTCGACTGATTAGAATCTGGAAAAATTTGGAAATTTCCGTAGTGACTCTTGTCAATAAAATATGAATATACTTTATTAATATAAACTCCCGTGTATGCAACTGGAATTTCTTTTAATGTTCTCTTTGTTGCTATAAAAGTTGGAATGAATTGTAGTCAAAGGTCATCCTACCAAAAAATGTTAGAAACTTTGCAGATGTAGAGTCATGACTCCCCTGTAGAAACATTTTAGATGAATAATAAAAGGTTTCTCTGAACCTGTTTAACACCCTTATAGACACATTTAGCTGGAGATACAGTGAGCATTAGGCTGGTCTTACTGTAGTGGTTCCCAAAGTGCGGGGTGCGCCACCTAAGGGGGGGGCGTCTAGAGTCATTGCAGGGGAGGCACGGTATGAACGGATAAAATAAATGCTTGAACACTACTAACATAATGGACAGGTTTTTGACGAGGCTCCCACATAAACGCAAAGCAGAACATAAACCACCAATCATGCGCCTTAATGAACTTTCTTCCAAGCCAAAGAGTATAAAATATGACAAAGCATATCTTGCCTTTGGTTTTGTTACACCAAAGTCCTGCAAATGTTCAACTGAGCTCAAGAAACGTTTCAAACTGAGTGGCACAGTGTAAAAAGCCTCACACAATTATAGAGGATTTAATACTGTACTATGGAGATGATTCCATCAATGACTGACAACAGCAGCCAGCACACAACCAATTCCTCTATACAGTAATACCAGATTTCACGCTAGATATTGTTGCGGAGTAAAAAGAAATCCATTCTCTAATTTTTACAAGTCAATTTTTTAAATTATTGTATAACATATTGAATTGTATATATTTTTTCTTTTCATTTTAAATAATATTTAGTCTGTATAAGCTGAACAGAGAACTACATATAAACACTGAAATTAAACGATTGCACTTATTAAAAGAACAGTTCACCTGTGGCTCAAATCTCACATCCTCCTCCCGATCCTAATGGAACTGAAATGCGCCCTTGTGCGTAATCAAATGTCTCAGATTGCTGCAGAGGTTATTGTCATGAGGTTTTGGATTTTAGAATCAGACAGAGGACTTTTCATGGGGGTTTAGATGTTGTTCTGGAGGCTGAATCTGCACTCCACTGCCACACTGGAGACTGGAATTAAGCGCCACTTCAGCCAAAGTTTTGAAATCAGGGAACATTTCTCTAATTGACGTGATCAGAAGTCGGAAAGAGTCTCTGAACAAGCCGTGTTCTGACCCGCAAGCTATCGCTTTAGCGGGAGGAAATACAGCAAAAAGCACCGGTGGTTGCCACGACACCTGGCTCTTTGGGGCGTCTGTACCCAGCTGCACCAGTCACAGTTGTGATTCAAAGCCTCTGTAACAATTAAACGCGCTGTCAACTCCTGGTTAGCGAGATGTAGGCTATTGAGTACAGGGACCAGGTCTCAGATGATGCTCAAATTCTCTCACGGGACTTTTTTATTTTATTTTATTTTTTTATTTATTGGTTCAGTTACCTATTCTCCATGCATCAAGTGGTCGGGGGTGTGAATTGTAATCTGTCAAAATGACAGACACCCTTCAGATTTTTCAAACACCGTTCTAAAAAAAAAACTCAAACACAGACAATATTGGCTAATTCAGTTGGCAGGCGCATTTATGTTATTTCTTTTTACATGTAGGGACTTTAAAGAGCTCTGCACAGACAGGCGCAGAGGGCTGCATCAAGCACGTCTCCCCCCATATGCGGGGTCTAATCAGCCGAAGAGCTAAATGATGTAATGATCAACTTTAAAACAGTCAAAATCTGTCAAAGGATTTTTGCGCTACTGTGCGAGGAAATGAGCTCCGACCAGACAGCTGTTCTGTGTCGCAGCGAGTCTTGATGACTGTCAGGTGGGAAGGTGCTATCCAGGGTCTTTGAACTGCGAAATGATATCCGCATCTTTTTGACGGAAGAGTGGAGCGATCCTGCCCATACATTTTACTGTAACAAGTTCTTTATTAAACTTGCATACAGTGATTATTTATTTTCTGAAACCAATGTTCAGTGAACCAAATTCATTGATGCAGGGCACAAATACAAATACTCCACCTGCAATATAAAGTGACATCACAGCAGAGCCTGCTGTGATGTCATCATAACTTTTCAGTACCTGGTGTGAGCCACACCAGGTACTGAAAAGTTATGATGATTGAATGCCTCCGTTTAGCAAAACAACCCTTTACATTAGTTATTTATTTCCTCTTGCAGTTCTTTGTTTTTAAAGCACTTTTGCACAGATATTATTTAAAAATAAAACAACTGAAAAGTAATGAAAGCAACGTTGGATGTTGATGTAACAAAAGAAAGGTATACTTAAAATTATTACACTGGAAGGTATGGGGGGATTGTGAACATTTTCTTATAAACCAAATGGGGGACCAGTAGAAATAGATTGGGAACCACTGTCTTACTCTGACAGGAGCTCGCTCCAGGCTTTCTGACCTGAAATATCATTGTCAGTAAGTCCTACATGATCTATAATGGCGAGCAGTGAGATAATAGGGGTGTAGGGGTTAGTTGAGGTCGCCTCTACAAGCCCTTCAATGACTCAGGGTAATGGTGCTTTGAAATATTTGTATCACATGTGTGACTCATGCTGTCTCACTCTGTCTCTCAGCCCCTTCTGCATTTAATAAATCACTGTCACCGCATATGGTTGAGTTAGAATTTAGTAAGTACAAAGCTGGCAACCAGACAGAAAATGTTATTAGGCAAAGTGTTTCTGAGCGTGTGTGTGTGCGCGTGTGTCTAAGTGAATGTTGACTGCAAACAGTAGGAAAATTATGTTAGCTCGAGGAAATTTAAATTCCCGTTCCATATTTCGTTTAGCAAAAACAGTTTATTCTTTGCTGAATGCAACAAGATCCACCACAAGGTCGTTCAGTTTGCAGTCGCAGTTTGAAGTAGTCAGTTTTTGTTTCTTTTTAAACAGTCATGACAAAAAGAAGAAAGTACAAATTCTTTACTGCCTGGGTTTATGGTATAAGATCTGGTCTTTATTTGCTCCTAATAATAAGTTTGAGGATCTGAAACCTGATCACAGATACCAGCGGCTGAAATGAGTTTCCTCCGTAGAGTGTCTGGGCTCTCCCTTAGAGATAGGGTGAGAAGCTGAGTCATCCAGAGGGGGCTCAGAGTAGAGCCGCTGCTCCTCCACATCGAGTCAGTTGAGGTGGCTCGGGCATCTGGTCAGGATGCCCCCTGGAAGCCTCCCTGGTGAGGTGTTTCGGGCAGGAGGAGGCCCAGGACACGCTGGAGGGACTATGTTTCTCGGCTGGCCTGGGGGCGCCTTGGGATTCCTCCTTAGGAGCGGGCCCAAGTGGCTGGGGAGAGGGGAGTCTGGGTCTCCCTGCTTGAGCTGCTGCCCCCGCGACCCGACCCCGGATAAGCGGAAGGAAAAAAATGGATGGATGGAGGATCTGAAACATTCAAGTGTGTTTACAAAAAATAAAAGAAGTCAATATAATAAGATTTGTTTTAAGGAAACTATATAAGATCATGTGTCTCTAAATCTTACCACATTCTGACCAGATTTTTACTGAACTCCAGGCAAAGAGCTTCTAAAAATATGCTGGTTTTCACTCTTGTGTGTTATGTAAGCAAACAAACAGTGTGTTGTTTCTTGAGTTCCAATAGGTAGTGTAACTTTATGTAGTCATCAGCATTTTACAAGAAAGACTAATCATGATCTCAAATGTAACATATTGCAAAATCATACTAGACATATGTATTTTCTGTCTTAATTTTTTTTTTATATGAACATTTAAATGTAGGTTTAAAGCAGATATTAGTGGTAAATGGTGAAATAGCATTTATCCACACTTCTTTATCTGCAGAAGCTATTAAAATAATCTTATTGTCAAATCCTAGGGATTGGTTTGCTATGTTTGCTAAGATTAGCTACAATTAACTAGGTAGTTATTTAGGTTCGATATTGTCAGCATGAAAGTATTTGTAGGTTAATGTGGAGTCATTTGTGTTGTGTTTACATATCGAAAAACAACATAACCAATCTGAAAGACTGAAAACAGAAATCCAGCGTTGGAGTAAAACCATACTTGAGTTTCGCTGAACTTATAACTACCTGCAGGAAAAAGGGTGTTGAAGTTAGGTTGGATAAGAGAGCAATGGTATTGTAATTCTGTTGCAGTTTGATCGTTAGAAGGCATCATAAAGGTTTCTCTCACTTTCCATGTCTTTCTTCCGTGTCCCACATTCTCGCCATAGGCATCTGCGTGCGATGTGATGATGACTCTGTGCACATGCACCATAAGTTTGCAGTGGTGGACCGCCGGCTCCTCATCACCGGCTCCCTCAACTGGACATTGAATGCAGTGCAGAACAACATGGAGAACATCCTCGTCACTGAGGAGGCAGAGCTGGTGCAGCCCTTCATCAAGGAGTTCCACCGGATATGGGTGCTTAATGACCCAGCCCGTTTTTACAAGAACCAACAACTAATTAGCCATGATGGTCACTGACAGATGGAGATCTGCGTGCAAAATCTGTTTATTCAGCTTGGCCTGTTGATCTTTTTTTTTTTTTGGTGTCAAGAGGATTTTCTTACTTTCAGTTTTGGAGGAATAAGTTGAGTTAAAATGATTCTGAAGGAAACTCCAAAGGGAATGAGGCTTGTTTAATCATTCAGCCAGCATCTACAATTTAAAGTTGTTGTTTTTAGCATGTGTTAGTATTTCTTTTTTTAGTTGGATAAACAATGCTGTTTAAGTGTTAGCCAGTGTATTAGCTTACAGATGGTGTACCAGTTTTATAAAAAACAATTCCACCAATAAAGAAATAAAGAAATCCTCTTGTTTCGAAGAGTTAAATAGATGCTGTTTATTTAGCTAAGAATTATTTATTTTATATATTTATTTTTACCATGTCACACGTTTAATTTTTTTCTCAGCTCTTAGATATGCTAATCAAATAAATTTGATTTTTTTTATGTGATAGCATACTGCCCTATATGTAATACAAATGTGGATAAGTGTTAGTTTATTGTTTTTATGGAAATCTTTATAAATCTTCTGCACTGAGTTGCACTGGAGGTAAAAATTGAAGTTTATTGTGTTTTTATGGAGGCTCAGCGTAGCAGCATTGCATCATTTTTCCACCAGAAGCAGTGGGTTTTTTTTTTTTTTTTGCTTTTGCTGTGGCTGTAACATGGTTTATGTTTATGCGCGTCATTGCTTGTGGATTTTCAATGTGCAGAGGGTATCTTGTCTAAACGTGAAAAATGGGACTTTTCCTGACTCTGCTTGTTCTCACTTAGAACACTTTAAAGATAGGAGAGAATTTGTTTGACCTTTTTGTATTTTAACGTAACACCTAAAACATTGACATCGTCAGTGGTGATGTTAGAAATGAGACATGGGCAGATAAAGTGTAAGGCTTTGTCGGTTTAACATATAGGTCATGAGTGTGGGTGCAAAGGTGTTGCACGACAATGCTGAACTGTACAAAATTTTTGTCAGGTAACAATACAGTTGGAAAGAATTTCATTCAACCTTCAAAATAAATGCTTGACCAAATTTGTCAACGTCAATCAATAACTAAAGATGTGGTTTCTTTTTTTCCATTTAAGAGAGTGAGTGTACTACGGATTGATTTTATTTTGGATTGCTGGTAAGCTAAAAAAGTTATAGAGGACTCACCTAAAAATATTTGAGTCGGAGTATAAAGGGTATGTTGTGTTAAAAAATTGCTGCCAATGTTGAATTTGAAGATTTTAAAATGATCAAACCAAAAAGTGTGCGACTTATTTACAATAGGAGGCAATTCATAGAGCTAATTTGTCCAAATCTAAGTAGCTAGAATTGTAAGGAGTTTGGACCCATGCTGTCACAGGGTGACAGTGATTAATTAATTAATTAATTACAACACAGTGTAATCAATGAATAAAATGCCTAATTGCTTTATTGAACAAAATTAAATTTGAAATAGATAATGCAGGAATTTCCCTTTGGGATTAATAAAGTATATCTGTATATTAAACACAAATTAAATATTTATACAAAACAAGAGAGTACAATTTGCACTGTAGTTATGCAGTGAAGGCTGACAGATTAATTTCAATTCAAGATGTTCATGAAACAGTTTAAAAATAGTAAAACATTTACATAGGGTTTTTGATATATCCACTTAATGATGTATTAAATACATTATTAATATATTTGTTTAAAATGTGTTATTAATATAAAAATGGTATGAAGTGTGTCACTTTTGGACTTCCACGGGGGTGTGGGGCAATTTAATCAAAATGTTTTGAGCGTGTCCTGATTCAGCAACTTTCTGGAGGAAGATTTTTCCATACTCACCTGCTAAAGATGGACGCTTAACCTGCTCTCTTTCATACAGTGGGTGAGGAAGGTAAACATACTGGTTGTTTGACCTATCCAGAGGTGGGTGGTAGTTACATTTTCTCAGCTACATTTACCTAACCTTTTGGAAGAAACTTTTTTTTTTTACACTTTAATTTTACTTGAGTATAATTATATTATTTTCTCTACTGTTACTTGAGTAAAATCTGTGAATACCCACTGAGAGTCTCCACTGAATGAAGAACAAATTTGTTTTAACCAAAAATGTACCAGACATAGACACACAACATTTTATGTTAGTAAAACTACTTGTTTGTTTTGTTGTTTTAATATTATTTAATATCTGCTGAGCCTGTTGTGGCATTTGGAGGTCAAGTTAGTAAACAGATTATGTCAATTCCCTTACCCTGTTCTACACGTTGCCTACTGCAAGTGTTGGTTATATAACAGCTATTCAGCACTGATGTTTTTTTATGTACTTTATTTTTACTATTACTAGAGTAATTTCTTGGATGGCTACTTTTTATTTGTGCTTGAGTAACGGTGCAATGTTGAAGTATTGCATTGATCTTTTGTCGGATTGATTACTGCAACAGCATCTTCACAGGTCTGCCTAAAAAGTCAATCAGACAGCTGCAGCTGATCCAGAACTCTGCCGCTCGCGTCCTCACTAGAACCAGGAAAGTAGACCACATCACCCCAGCTCTAAAGTCCTTACACTGGCTCCCTGTAGCTCAGGTCCTCCAACTCTAGCCTACTAAACATCCCTAGACTCAGAACCAAACATGGAGAAGCAGTTTTCAGTTTCTATGCCCCTCTAATCTGGAACAAACTTCCTGACGAGTGCAGAGCTGCTGAAACTCTGAACTACTTTAAATCGAGACAAAAAAATATATATATATCAAAAATATATACATTCAGTTGAGCATTTTCCATCCTCCTCTCCTTAGGGTTTTACTTTTGTGAGCTCCAACCGGAAGTGCCCCCCCCCCCACACACACACTTCACAGGGTGGATGCCCCAGACAGTGACAGGCACATGCACCGTGGTGGAGATCCGGGTGGCGAGCACCTGAGCTGGAGCGGCCGATAGCAGCACGCAACTTTTGGCTCTCGGGTGGCGGTTTGTGGAGAAGGACGGAGAAGAGCTGAGCATAAGCGACATCCAAGGTAAAGTTGCGCTCTCACGTGTTTTAGCGAGTCAGGGATGTAGTTGAGGTGTACGTGTGTTTGTGTTTTAAGTAGTGGTGGAGTTACCGTATGGTGCTTCGGTGCAGCCAGATTAGATAAGGTATAACTGTCTGGCGTGCTTCGACTTAATGAAATGAACTTTTTACTGAATGAACTCGCGGAAAAAAAACAGCGACATTTGTTGTTCGAAAGTTAGAAAGTAGGATTCGATGCTCTCAGTAGAACAGTCTCTTTATATATACTCACTGAAGCTGCTTCAGTCTGGTGTGTTTGCTTTCATGTGGAAAGACTTGCCTTCTTTGTACTAAACTAAATGCATAAAACCCTTCCAACAGTTTGCTGCTCATTGATGTGTAGGCGCATGCGTGGGCAGTGGTGTTTTGCACGCCGCCCAGCCTCCTTCTCCTCCTCCTCCTGGATCTTGGAAGTGGTAATGCTGAGCTGGTCTCTCCAGAGACATCCCATCAGCAGCCAGCCAGGGAGGAGCACTACCATCCTGTTCCTCTGGGATGAAGGAGGGGGTGGGCTGCTGATGAATGGATGGTTCAGCCTCATTATGATGCAGAGGGATGAGGGGAGGAAAACAGAGTGGGTGAGATATGGATGGTTTATGACAAGGAGGGGATGCATAGATGGATGAATATGGCCAAGTTAAGGGAGATGAATGAGAGTGGGTGTGTGTTTGTGTATACGTATGAGTGGGAATGTCAATGTGGTGATGGATGAAACGCACACAGAGGTTAAGAGGATCTGTTACCCTCAGCACACCACTCAGTGCCTACAGATGCTATAAGTTTATGTGGTGACTTCATGTGACAAATGGACGGAGGGAGCGGCGGGTGACTGATAATGAGGGGTATCGTGGAGGGAGCACGCCCTGTATGTGATTTACAGCCCAGTGATGATCTCTCAGAAAGGAAAGGCAGGAAGACGGATCGACATTTATTCCACCAGTCATTAACTTTGCCCGAATCTAGACGATCCGAAGCGGCAAAGTGGGCACTGCCATACAATGCTTGTTACTCACATCCAAAATAAAACTTTTCAGAGAGCCTATGCTTTTCCTCAGTGCACAGACTTTGCACCGATCAGACTTTCCCGGCCAATCTTTTGGTAGAGCTCTTGAATTACTGATACAAATGTTAGAAATTCCAGTTGTTCTACAATTAATAGAGATAAAATGAGAAATCACCTAGTGTCTGGAATAAGATGATTTTCTGCTTGATGGGCTTTGACCAGCAATTTATGGATTGGAAACAGAAAACTCTGTCATTCTGCTCAGTAAACGTATTTTACTAAAATTGCTTCCAGGTTGCGCTGACCTCAAATGACTTTATCTCCGCTCTGTCTCAAAGCAGATTGACTTGAAAAGAAGTTTCTTGATGTTGTTCTTGCATCTTTCTGACATTGTGTTCCTATAAAAAAACCTGCATTGGCAAGTTGTCTTAAGATTGTAAATTGGCCACAAAATTCCAATCAGTATATCTTTAGCATCGAACAATGTAAAATATATATTTTTAACTTCTTCGTTAAATTGGAAAATTGTTGCTTATTTGTGGGAACACTGGAGGCAGCGTCGCACTGTGTGAAGGAGAACAGAGTCACTGTGACACAGGTCTGCTGTGAAAACAAGCTGTTTTTTAAAAAAAAAACAAGGAAAACATTATGTTTCATTGACTAATGCTTTTATGATAAAACCATAATCTCTTTAGCCTCTGATCTGCTGAAATGTGGCTCAAAGTATAAACGTAGTAGCCTGAATAAATATCAGACGTGATAATAGAAAAACCTTTAAATGCACTCATACCTTTTGTGCTTCCTTTGACTTCTTTTTTTACCATCTTGAAATGCCATGTTAAGTACTTCAAAACAGCAAAATGACGTGATCGTTTTGCAGTTATTTAATGCCCTTTTTTGTTTTACTGATTTCGCTTTCTTTGTGCTTTTGTAATCTTTTAAAGTGGTATTGAAAACATTTCTCCAGGCTTTCTGAAGGTCTTTTGAAGTTTTCTGACACTGGCTGCATTTTCAAATTTTTTTACACCAGTATCAGACAATGCCCAGAGGATTTTTTTTAAAGTCAATTTGAATCATGTATCTTTCAGATAATAAGACTTGTAAGAGAGATGACCCAGTGTTGTCTACACATAACCAACAACCTAGCAGAGAAGCTATGTTTAACAGGATCTTTAGGAGACACCCTGTCTTACAAAGTAACAGTTTGCTCCGACTGCTTTAGTTTAATCTGGAAAAATACCAAAGATAACACATTTGGATTGATACGAAACACAATTTTGCCATCAACAAGGTGATTCCCAAAGAGCTGATAGCTGAAACCACAGCACACAGCGGAAGGGTGCACATCTGGATCTACATCCAACTGTTGCCATGAAGAAATGCTATAAATGTTCTTATTATAGATAAAATGATCAGGTATCTGTAACTCACTAATTTATACTGTGCCTCGCAAAAGTGGTCATGCCTCTTTAGTTAGTTTATGTTGAGCAGAAAGTAGCACATCATTTTAAGGCACTATTTAAAGGTAACATGGTTTGGAAACAAGGGCTGCACAGTCGCACGGTTGGTAGCACTGTTGCCTTGCAGCAAGAAGGTCCTGGGTTTGAATCCCAGCCTGGGATTTTTATGCATGGACTTTACATGTTCCTCCCTTGCATGCGTGGGTTCTCTCCAGGTGCTCCCACAGTCCAAAAGGTCTATGTAAATTGTGTGTTTGTGTGCATGATTGCTTGTCCTGTGTGTTTGTGTTGCCCTGTGATGAATTGGCAACCTGTCAAGGGTGCACCCTGCCTCTTGCCCAATGACTGGATAATGCATGGATGGATGGTTTGGAAAAACGGGCCATTGTCCTGTTGGAAGGTGAACCTCCACCCCAGTCCAAAATCTTTTTTTCAGGATTGCCCTTAATGTAACTCCATCCATTTTGCCCACAACTTCATCCATTTCTCTGCTCGTACTGTAGAAAAGCATCCCCACAGCATGACACTGCCACCCCCACGTTTCATTTTGGGGATGGTGTATTGATTGAAAATGCTTTGCTTTTGTCTCATCTGACCAGAGCACATGCTTGTTGTGTCCCTTGTGTGGCTTATGGGAAACTGCAAACGGTTAAATAGATTCCTAACAATGACAAACCGTTTTTATGTTTGTCAGTCTGGTTTCTGTGCTCACCACAGCACTGAGACTGCCCTCATCAAAGTTTTCAATGACATTCGCATAAATACAGACTGTGGTAGAACCACAATGCTGATTTTGTTGGACCTCAGTGCAGCATTTGACACTGCTGATCATGATATACTATTGGAACAACTGGAGAGCTGGGTCGGTCTCTCTGGTACACTACTTGGCTGCTTTGAGTCTTACCTAAAGAACAGAGACTTCTTTGTTTCAATAGGAAACTTTTCATGAGAACAGACAGAAATCTCATGTGAGGTACCCCAGGGCTCCATCCTGGGCCCTCTCCTGAATATCTTTAATATCTACATGCTCCAGCTAGCCTGGATTATAAAAACCAATAAGATTAGTTACCATAACTATGCAGATGACACTCGGCTTTACATTACAATGTCATCAGGTGACTTTGAACCCATCCACACCCTAAGTAAATGCATAGACCGAATCAATGCATAGATGTGCTATAGTTTTCTCCAGCTGAACAGAAACAAAACTGAAGTAATTATCTTTGGACCTAAAGAGGAACGGTCAAGAGTCAGCACACAGCTTCAGTTAATACAGCTATAAACTATTAATCAGGCTGGAAATCTAGGTGTAGTAATGGTCTCAGACCTGAACCTCCAGGGTCACATAAAGGCAATAATAAGGTCAGCCTTCTATCACCTGAAGAACATCTCTAGGATTAAAGGACTGATGTCGCAACAGGACCTCCAACTCATCCATGCGTTTATCTTTAGTCGGATTGATTACTCCAACAGCGTCCTCACAAGTCTGTCTAAAAAGTAAATTAGACAGCTGCACCTGATCCAGAACGTTGCTGATCGGGTCCTCACTAGAACCAGGAATATAGAGCACATCACACCAGTTCTAAAGTCCTTGCACTGGCTTCCTGTAAATCAGAATATAGAGTTCAAAATACTTTTACTAGTTCATAAATCGTTGAATGGCTTGGCACCAAAGTATGTTGAAGACCTACTTTCACTATACCAACCCCCCAGACCCTTCAGGTCCTCTAATTCCAGTCTACTCAGCATCCCTTGAATTAGAAACAAACATGGAGAAGCAGCTTTCAGTTTCTATGCTCCTCTAATCTGGAACAAACTCCCAGACGACTGCAAAGCTGCTGAATCATTCAGTTCTTTTAAATCAAGGCTAAAATCCATCTGTTTACAGCTGCCTTTGAGTAATGTTTTTATATATCGTATGTTTTGTGTTTCATGCTTTATGTACTTTACGTGTCATAAGTTCTGTGTATGCTTTATACTGTTTTTACTTTATCTCCTTATCATGTAAAGCACCTTGAATTACCCTGTTGTTGAAAGTGTGCTATACAAATAAATGGCATTTCTCATAGTCTGGGAGTCCATGTGTTTTTTGGGTAACTCTATACAGGCTTTCATATGTCTTGCACTGAGGAGAGGCTTCCAGGCCACTCTGCCATAAAGCCTCGACTGCCAGAGGGCTGCAGTGATAGTTTACTTTGTGGAACTTTCTCCCATCTCCCTACTGCATCTCTGGAGCTCAGCCACAGTGTCTTTGGGCTGTTCAATCACAATCGCTTAGTTTGGCTGGACGGCCAATTCTAGGAAGAGTTCTGGTTGTCCCAAACTTCTTCCATTTGAGGATTATGGAGGCCACTGTGCTGTTAGGAACCTTGAGTGCTGTAGAGATTATTTTGTAACCTTTGCCAGATCTGTGCTTTGCCACAATTCTGTCTCTGATCTCCTTGGGCAGTTCCTTCGACCTCATGATTCTCATTTGCTCTGACATGGACTGTGAGCTATAAGGTCTTATTTAGACAGGTGTGTGCCTTTGCTAATCAAGTCCAATCAGTTTAATGAAACACAGCTGGACTCCAATGAAGGAGCAGAACAATTTCAAGGAGGATCAGAAGAAATGGGCAGCATGTGAGTTAAACATGAGTGCCACTGCAAAGGGTCTGAATACTTATGACCATGTGATATTTCAGTTTTTTCTTTTTTAATACATTTGCAAAAAATTCATTTGTTTTTTTCTGTCAAGATGGGGTGCTGAATGTAAATTCATGAGGGAAAAAATGAACTTTTTTTTTAATTTTAGCAAATGGCTGCAATGAAACAAAGAGTGACATTTAAAGGGGTCCGAATACTTTCTGTACCCAGTGTACATTATAGGATTGAAAAGAATGCAATGTCACTTCTTTTCCAATATTGTGCAGTCCTAATCCCTACACTTTAGTCACATTAGTCATATTAATACCAGATAGCAATATTGGCTCAGATCTTCATGTCAGTGCATCACTAATACAACTTTCCTCTACTCTTTTTCTGATTTTTATTTATACGTTAAAAGAAATTCAAAAAGACGCGGGTATGGACAATGAATGGATGGAAATTAAAACATTTATTTTGTTCTCACTTAACTGTACTTTGTGTTGCTCTATCACATTAGAGCAACAGAATTTGAAACTTGTCTTCGTTACATGAAAAAAATCTATGAAAATTGTTTTACAAAGCTTAAAAGGTGAACAAAGCTTTGCGGCTTTCACAGGAAATAATAAGGCAAGTAGATGCCATGTGCTGCCAATTAAAAGCACTTGATTACCTGATCATCAGCAGACTTGAGTCCCGCTATGTTAGACAGCTTGTGGTGAAAAACAAACAGCGTAGCAGCTGAAATTTTTCTCATTTCAGGTGTCTTGCAGAGAGCTGTATAAGTGTTGATTTGGGCTTGTTTTGCAGCTGAAGAACCACAACGCTTCTCGTTACCAAGGAGACCATGAACACATCTGTATTCTGAGGTCAAATGTGGGATCTCCCTCATTTTTTTAAAATTTTTATTTAACAGATGGCGCTAGCCCGGGATCCAGGCGTGGGCCAGGAGCAGAGGGATGCGGCCGACCAGAACTTTGACTACATGTTCAAGGTGCTGATCATCGGCAACAGCAGCGTGGGAAAGACCTCCTTCCTGTTTCGCTATGCGGACGACTCCTTCACCTCAGCGTTTGTGAGCACAGTGGGCATCGACTTTAAAGTTAAGACCATCTACAGAAATGACAAGAGGGTCAAGCTTCAGATCTGGGTGAGATTAAGTAAAAGACCTTCATTGAACTCTACATTAACAGACTAACGCCGAATAATTGACTTCAGGTCTCAGCTGTCTGTGATGTGTTAGAATGAACAGTAGCAAGGCTTTTTTTAATGTGTAAAAGGAAACTAGAAATTCATTTTACCACATTTCTCATTTCTTACTCCTTTCAAACCCTCACCTCCATGTCGATCTCCTTGTACTGTTTACAAAAGCAGTTTCAGAAGTTCTTGAGTAGCTGCACAAAGAAATATTTGAACTAACACAACTCTGCCCTCATTTAACTTTGTAGAGGATTTAATTCATGGTGGTTTTACAGATTAACATAATGTTGAATACAGGGAAAATATTTAACTTAATTTTATTTCCTTGGAAAGTGGTTTTTTGTTTTGTTTTTTATGTATTCAGACTTTTTTGTTTTCTTCCTGGCGGATATGAGAAACAAAAAGAGAGATGGAATACTGCTTTTCATGAAAGATGTTTTGTAAAATGTTTGTACAGTATAGTTTCTGGAAATGCCTCATCCACAAAAAAATGCACAATGCAACCCTAAAGTGCATTAACTAAAACAGTAACTCTACTTTAACTAAAGTACACACAGATTTATTTATATATTGGCAGTGACACAAATTGCATAGTCTAGTTTAAACTGTCAAAACAGTAAAGTTAGACAAAACAGTAATAAAAAAATAAGATTAGATTTTCTTTAGGCTGATTTCCATTTTTGCAAAGCTTTGTAAAGATTTTAGTCAATGCCAATTTCACTTTATGAAACGTAATATAAAAAGATTTAAAAATGGCGTATATTTTTTTTTCTAGCTTCCTGCTGTGAACGGTCATTAAATATTTACATTTGGAGCAGAGGCGTTGTCACCATGCTGTGAGCAGTTGCTGTAATACAGGATTTTCCTATAATCTTAAACCAAAATAAGTAGTTGATGTGTTAAGCTATTGCTATGTTAGCAATTAGTGAGACTAGCAGCACTAAAATCCCATAGTCTCTGAATGTATTCCCTTGAAAATATAGATCCTTATCATAACTGAGTTTCCCAAGTCCAGCATAATCCCTGACAGACACAAGGTTGAAAGCTGAAAAAGATAAAATAGAGTAACTTTGCTGTTCTGCCTTCCTGTCATTATGACCTTAGATTTTATGTTATTTTTTTCCAGCCTGCGTGAACTTCAGACATACGGTGGAAAACCGTTTCTTTTTAAATAGTTTTTAAGATCTCTGTTCTTACTACAAATTCATTTTACACATAGCCATTTTCATTGTTGGTGCAAACTTTGAGTTTACCTTACTCAGTTACAAGCATCGAACTGAAGAGTGTTGCTATTCGCAACCATGGTGGATCAATCTGAGAGAAAACAGTCTTGTTTTTGAGTTTCTAACCAGCCAATCACAATTAGATTAGTATAGACAAAAGTAGATTAACTTTATTGCCCCCAAGGGGCAATTTATTTTGCAGCCAGCAAAGAACAATTACAGATAAAATACATACACAATAAAATAATCCCAATAAAACCCCAACTTCCCTAATGCACACTGTAACAAACCAAGATTATTTGGGTTTATCATCTTAGATTATTAATGAGGCCGACTCTACAAGGTACAAATGAATATTTGTACCTTTTGGTGTTGCATTTTATAACTGCGTATCTCCGAGCAGTTGGCAGTACCCTATATTGAAGGTTGAATAGGGTGGTTTGGGTCAGCAAGCATAGCTTTAGCATGCCTTGTGATCCTGGTTCTGTAGAGCTAAAGGAGCTCTGCAGACTTATCCCTATGATTTTAATGCACAACCTTATTTTTAATTATATTTAGTCTGTGCTTATTTTTCAGGGTGAGCAACTCAAACCAACAAATTAAAAAAAGGTTATAATTGACAAGAGTCATGTCTGATTAGGCTGAAAACCAAGATATTTCAACGCTATGCAGTGCTTATAACACGTTGGATATTTGGGTTTAACCCCACCTACCAAGTGAGAGTCCAACTGGCTGTGGAAACGCTCTCCTGAATACGCCAGAACATAAAATGGCATACTAAACCACTCTGACCGGTGCCGTACCGCTCAGTGGAAATGAGACATTAGTTTGACAACTAAATAAAGCACAACTGTGCCGTTTTTACCAGTTTGTACCTTTTTGATGGTAAGTGGATGTTGACAAGTTTCAGACAGCAAGGGCATTTTATTCCATTCAAATGTAGTGCTGCACTGAGGTTATCTAACAGAGTAACTGAAGAATGACTTTTTCATGATTCTAATGGTTTTGGTAGCTAATGTGTCATTGTGAGGCAACCTGAATCCCACAAGTAGTAACTGGAACTATTAAACCAATGTTTTATTCTCTGCCTAGAATAGTTTTTCAGCTCCTGCCAAACATTTCTGGACTAATCTTTAGTAACTTCCGTGTCTTTTTGCCTTTTCTGGAGTTAAAGGTAAAACACAGCTTATTCAAATGATCAGGTGATGAACTTGATTACTGCAGAATCATAAATTCTTTACATATATAAAGTGTATGCCAATCAATACCACTTTGTTCATACAATGAGTGTTTGTATTAATTTGTGGCGTCTCCGGATTAGGTGCCGGTGGGGCCCGGCCCCACCAGATGTCGCTGTGGAGCTCTATGCACTGCATACTTAAATTAATCAGTAGAACAGGATCGTTCTTTACAGAGTAATATTATTTAAAGACCGATTCTGTTACCAAGAAGACTTTGTTATAAACATTTTGCTAGAAAACTGACAAGCTCAGCAGGCTAAGTCCTCTTGAAGCAGCATTTGGGGCCGGCCCCTTAACTTTTGTTTAAATGAAGATCTGAAATCACAGTGTGCATGCCCAACGTACGCTCGGTATACAGCTGTGGGGCACAAATGCTACGGCCCCAAGCTGAGATTCTGCTACCTTCCTCAATAGAGAAAGGCAGCAATGCGCCATCTGGAGGGCAGTCTGCTGGAAATCTATTAGAAGAATGCGCCTCATTTCGCCATATGCAAAGGTTTGTTGTGCAGCATAACTTATTAAAATATTGGAATAGTACACGTCACTTTTACGTTCTGTTGAACAGAAGTGTGCAGGCATCTAATATCCTTGCCAACTGCCAAGACAAAAAAGAAAAAAATAATGAAGTAGATTTTTTGATGGAGTCTAAATTTAGCACATTACCTCTTGAACGAAAATTAGAGATTAAACATTTGGGATGTCACCAGCCAGTGGACTTTAACCTCGTTCTAGGACTTTAAGAGATTAGATCAATTTAAAGGGGATAGGTAATTGAGGTTATTAAAGGTTATTGAAACGTTTGCCCAGATGAAAGATATGCATTTATTTTCAAGAACAACACTGGTGAGTGACTATTTATTTGTACTTTCATCTTGGCTATGAAAAAGGTTTCATTCTTCAATTACATTTACATAAAATGGCGTGTGTAGATGTGTGCTATTTTATGTGGTTCATTTAATATTGAATCAATATTAATCATATAAAATGGCAATCAATGTTATTGATCAAAGTCAGATTGTATGCATCCCAGAAGAATTAGTTGCTGCTTTTTCGGTGTTGTGTTGCTGTGGCCCCCCTTACTTATCATGCCAGTGACACCACTGTGAATTATCAAAAATTATTCTTTAAGTCTGGATCCTTAGTCGATATATGTAATTTTTTTTCTTTTTCTTTTTACATTGCCCATGAAAACATTGCTATCGTTCTACATTAGGATGAGGTTATTGCGTATCTGCTGTATATATGACTTTGTTTTAACTTGTAAATGTGCATTGCCTGTTCACATTAGGTTAAGCAATGAGCCTTGAAAGAACAATCTGAACACTTGCTGCTTGGCTTCTCAGAAAGTGCTTTATTTTTTTCTCCTTCTCATTTACAACATAAAATATCTCGTTAAAAAACAACAGAATTGGCAGACTGTCAGCAAAAAAGTGAAAAAAAAGCTACCATCTCTGTAGTGTCAAAACTGTAATTTCCTTGAAATAATTAATAGCACTTACCTGTGGGTGAGAAGTTTTTTAATCCATCAGTCACCGCAGACAGAGTAGCAGAACAAGTAGTGCTTTTCATTGTTTGCCCTCTTCATGTCGCTGCTTGTCATGAATTTAAAGTCATTTCTCTCGCTCCGGAGCTAATGACAGTTGATGTTTAACATTGTCCCCAGACAGCAGGCTTCATGAAAGATGCATGGGTTTGAGCTGCCGGAGCCCAATGTGCTTACTGCGCAGACTGACGCAGGGGACAGATCTATTACTGAATGTTAGTGGACAGCAAGGACTACCATCTGATAACTGTACTAAATCTTCTGTTCTGGGTGTAATAAATTCTCTGACAAAAGGAAAGTTCAGCAAAAAATTACAGTAATACAACACGAAACGGATATCTAAACTCTTTATTACCAGTGAATCCTTGTTTTCTGTGTCATTTTGTTGTATTTTTGTCCCTAAAAATAGGGTGATCGTGTGATTATTGGTACTTACTTAAAGGAATTTCTAGATTTTACCAAGGAATCCGATTTGTGTTTGCAGGACACAGCAGGACAGGAGCGCTACAGGACCATCACAACAGCATACTACAGGGGAGCCATGGGATTCCTGCTCATGTATGATATCACCAGTCAGGAGTCCTTCTGTGCTGTTCAGGACTGGTAAGGACATCTTAAAGGGATCATTTGTTTTTGCGATGTTTTTTGTTTGTTAAATTGGGATTCTGTTAAGTCAGTCAGATGGGAAAACCAGTTTGAGCTGAATTTAGCAATCAAAGTGACCATGTTTATAACCAAGAGAAACAACACAATGTTCCCAGTTATTAACAATCCATACTTTCACATGAGACCACTGTCTTTTTGTTTTTCTCAGCCAAGCAGCCAACCCATGTTACTATGCAGCAATACATTGAGGGACGCTGCCTGCTGGGTTAAATAAACAACCCTGGTCTACTGATCATTATTTATTCTGGAAGATTTCTAAACCACTACGAGGCCAAAATTGCACAAATCACAGCCTAAAACAAAATCCAGAAATATTAACAAATTTACAGAGGACTAACGAGTCAAGGAGGTTAGGCGGGTTGATACTCAGGGCAGACTCAACCAACATCTTTCCTCTGTCATCACTGTGTCACCCCTTTTGCAATCTTATAGACCCTTTTACAGTTCTCAGATTTATGAATACCAATAATAATATAAAAAATAATAATACCAAGTTGGGTCAGAGGTGTAAAGTATTGGTTTTCAACCTCCATTGCTTGTTGGGACCTTTCAGCTGACCATAAGGCGTAAAAAAAACAAGTGTAGATCATGCAACGAAACAGATGTTCTGAAAGGGGCTACTGATGATAACTTTACAAAATCTCACTTTATTAAAAACCGTCCCTTAAGTATGCCGTGCATCAAAATAAATAGATGAGTTCAATGAATCACAAAAGCCAGGTTCAGTAAAAAAAAATTACGTTTTATATTTGTAATTCGTTCAAATTGTGCCAAGTTAACAATACCTAAAGAGAAATCAACAGAGTAGTCATTTCCTTAAAAAACTATCTTGAAACACACCTGCTTGTCGTGACATTAATAACAACAACATACTTATTGGTACAGGTGCAAGGTTCCCAATAATCCCTGAACACCAGAGTTTATGTTCCATGCTAGACTGATAAATGATTACAGCTGCTTAGCTGCTGTTCTTTGGAAATGCTGCTGTTGTTTTTGGCGAGTGAAAAGCAGTTAGGCAGGCAGCTAAAATACATGCAAAATATGGTTTGAAATGTTATTTCCAGATGAACAGATGGAACATTATAGAAACCTGCAGTTTTTCTGTAACTTTATATGTCAATCGGCTGTAATTGACTCTGCACAGATGTGCAAAAGTCCCCTGTATTTTAACCAAGCAAAATTTAACTCCACATGTTCACTTATCTCAAAGTCTCTTAATCTCTTGAGTTTGAAGTTTGGGTTTGTATCAGTTTAGGATCAACAACAGTTAGTCTAAAGCTAAATCAGCAGCCCTTTCATAAAAAAAATAGCTCTCCACATTTAAGTCATCTTGGCCAATGCCTACATGTATCAACAACACCAATAGAAAGTAGTTAGGATAGAATAGCACCAAAAACATTTTAAGCAAACAACTTTACCTTATTATTCTAAAATCACAATATTCCAAGCTCTAGTGCAACAACTTGCTTGTACTGCAATGTTCTGAACTATATGTAACAAATATTTGTTAGGGTTCGACATTTACTGCTTTAAGAGATAAATAAAATTTTCTACAAACTACTGCTACTGGCCACAACAAAGACCTGTATGTAGAAAAGTGAAGACTTAATAAAGCCACCCCTCCTTCCTTCTTGGAGGTTGTCAGCGGGTTGGTTCTCATCTCCAGTAGTCAGTGGGTGAAAGATGGTCCTTACCCTCGACAGGTCACTGGTCCATCACAGGTCAACAGGGATACACAAAGCAGAGTCTTGTATACACACAGTCAGATCTAAGCACAATTAAGAGGTTAGTAGACGTAACGTGCAGGTTGTTGGTCTGTGGAGGAAGCCGGAATACCCAGTGAGAACCAACATATGCACATGGAGAGCAAACAAAATCGACTGAAAAAGGTTCCAGTTCTTAAAAACCATAAGCTGCTGTGTTCTTATTTAAACTGTGTGGGGTATTTTACTTAAGCTGCATGGTTGTGCTGGTGGTTTGTTCTGTTATCTCAGTTAGAGCCACTGACTGACGACCTGTTTTCTAATGACTGATGCCTTATCAGCAACAACCCACCTCCCGCCCCAGCCCCCTATTGTGCTGGACCCTTGTAAATATCTAAATGTGTGTTTAGAGGAATTAGTGAAAGGTTTCAATATGAACACAACCTGTTATTTTGATGAACATATTAGAGTTCTCACACTTAACCAAGTGTAGATGGAGTTAATGATGATCACTCATTTTACATTTAGTTTATAATGCTTCATCTCGATGTATCAGATTTTGGTTCATAAAATAAATAATTCAGCAAAGCAGACACAGACAAAAATGATAATCTTTTTACGGATATGTAAAAACCATAAAAATAAGAGATTTGAATGGATGAAGCAAACAAAGCAAATATGTCTGAAAGCACCTCATGCCCACTGGTAAATATGGTGGAGGATTACTTTCCGTTTTTCTTCCAAAGCCCCAGGAAACCTTGTTACTGAGCATAGCATTTTGAACTCTTTAAAATATTAGATTTTAAATAAAAATCTGATTGACCTTGCAAGAACACTGAAAAAACTGTGGGTAGAGCTGAAGAGAGCCCAGGATGATCCAGAAAGATTGTCCACAGAGGAAGGGTTAAAGATCCACCTCACTGCATGCTCTAATGTTGAAGAATGTTATGAAAGACTGATGGCCTATTGGTGAAAGTACTTTTTTCTAACATCATGGGTACGAACAGCGGTGGCACAAATGTCTGAAACGTAAAGATGAATTTATTTTCAGGCTTCTTACAGATCATCAGGGTTGCCAACAAATGTCTGTAATATCTTTACTTTCAAACTGCTGCTAAGAGATGTTTAAGGTAGGTGATGCAGATCTCAGCACAAGTGTTGTTAAATTGGGCCTTGCTTCCTAGTTAAATGATTAGTGATGGTTTGTTACTCTGCTTAGCCTCAAATTTTAGCTGTTCTGAAATAAAACCACACACTTTCATTGTTTAAGCTTTTCTTCAGTGTCCCTGTTGAGTTAGCAGTAGAACAATTAAAAAAATGTTCTGGCTGTTTCACAGGGCAACCCAGATCAAGACCTACTCCTGGGATAGCGCTCAGGTCGTGCTGGTGGGCAACAAGCTGGATTTGGAAGATGACAGACAAGTCCCAAAAGCAGATGCCCAAAGAGTGGCTACAGAGCTCAGTAATACTCTCACACACACACACCATCTATTTTGATCTACATTTCCAAGAGCATTCAGATAATGTGTCACTTGAAAATCAGATTTGAGTTGACAAGTTTTGATTGATCTCCCCTTTCTGTCCACAGGTTTTCAGTTCTTCGAGGCCAGTGCCAAAGACAACATCAACGTGAAGCAAGTCTTCGACAAGCTGGTGGACCTAATCTGTGTGAAGATGAACGAGAGTGTCAATGGTTATACCAACCAGGCAGTCAATCAGAAGGGGGACGCCTTGAATGATAAGCCTGTCACGAATCAGGGAGGCTGTGTTTGCTGATAGCTTATCAGTGCTAACAGGAGCAGTTCTCGCAACAAGTTTCATTTCACACACCTAAAGAGATGAACTTCACTGGATTTTTCTCCTCATCCTTGAGGTGGTTAAAGAGATCCCTCATATTTTCCTCAGACTGTTATCCAATAAAGCCAAAGAGCTTCTTCTCTGCCTTTGTTCACAACATCCCTGCTTTAACAGCTTACTGCAGGTGAGCGGCACCTGTTGCAGTTGAGGATGTGAACCAGATCAGCATGGCCTTTGAACCAACAGTAGATCAACACTTGTATTGCGCTGCCCTCCTGTGGCCATTTTATGGAAATGCATCACTGAAAAGGCCTACATACAAACATTGCTAGATGTTCTAACAGGTGTGTTTGTCTTGTAAAAAGCATGCGTCTCATTGCTTTGAAAAGATGTAATTATCTGCCTCTATTTAACTTATTTTCTGTCATGTATGTTTAATGATTTTCAGTGTACCATTTCATTTGTCAGATTTAAAATTAAAAATAAAACACATATCTGTGCATCATGCCTCTTGGTTTTGTTTTGTGTGAGAATTTCCTTTTTTTTTTCCAAGTTCACAACAGGAAAGCAGCATAAAAAAAACTAAAAGGATCTTAAATACTTTTAAAATGGATTAGAAGAAACCACAAAGAAGTGGAAGAAAACAACTACCTTTCCAATAAATTGGAGAATTGTGTAAATGACATGGACTTTGCCAATAATCAGCTACAGAGTAGGCAAGGCAAGTTTATTTGTATAGCACAATTCATGTTACAAGACAATTCAAAATGCTTTACATAAAACATCAAAAGCATTATAGCAGGGTGCAGAAAAAGCAAAAGTACAGGAATAAAAACCATGATAAAAAAAGAAGAAATCTTAAAAGAAGCCGTGCAGATTTAAAATTTAGAATAAAAATCTAATCAAAAGCAGCTGAGAACAGGTGGGTCTTTAACCTGGATTTAAATAAACTGAGTGTTTCAGCTGATTTGAGGCTTTCTGGGAGTTTGTTCCAGACATGTGGAGCATAGAAGCTGAACGCAGCTTCTCCATGTCTGGTTCTGACTCTGGGAACTGATAAAAGAGCGGATCCAGATGACCTGAGGGGTAGAGTAGGTTCACACTGGGTCAGGAGATCACCGATGTATTTTGGTCCTAAACCATTCTGAGCTTTATAGACCAGCAGCAGAACTTTGAAGTCTATCTTCTGATAGACAGGCAGCCAGTGTAAAGACCTCAGCTGGACTGATGTGGTCCACTTTTTTGGTTTTAGTGAGAACTCGAGCAGCAGAGTTCTGGATGAGCTGCAGTTTCCTAATTGATTTTTTTAGGTAGACCTGTAAAGACGCTGTTACAATAATCAAGCCGACTAAAGATGAATGCATGAACTAGTTTTTCCAGGTCCTGCTGAGACATCAGATCTTTTATCCTTGAGATATTCTTAAGGTGATAGTAGGCTGATTTTGTGATTGCCTTAATGTGTTTTTATAGTTTAGGTCTGAGTCCATCACTATACCCAGATTTCTGACGTGGTTGGTGGTTTTTAGGTGTATGGACTGAAGCCCTGTGGTGACCTTCAATCTTTTCTCTTTAGCTCCAAAGACAATTACCTCCATTTTGTTTTTGTTCAACTGCAGAAAATTGTGGCACATCCAGTCATTAATTTCCTCAATGCATTTGCCAAGAGACTGTACAGGCCCTTGGTCTTCTGGTGACATTCTAATATATATATGTGTGTCATCTGCGTAGCTATGGTAACTTATATTATTTATTACCTGTGCCAGTGGGAGCATATAGATGTTAAACAGAAGAGGTCCCAGGATGGAACCCTGGGGAACCCCACATGTAATTCCCGTCTGCTCAGATGTAAAGTTACTTATTGACACAAAGTACTTCCTGTTCTCTAAGTACGTTTTGAACCAGTTTAGTACAGTGCCAGAGAGACCCACCTAGTTCTCCAGTCGTTTGAGTAAAATAATGTGGTCAACTGTATCAAATGCAGCACTGAGATCCAGTAAAACTAACACTGACATTTTTCCACTGTCAGTATTCAAACGGATGTCATTGATGATTTTGGTCAGAGCAGTCTCATTGCTGTGGTGCTGTCTAAAACCTGACTGAAAGACGTCATAGCAGTTGCTTTGTCTTAAGAAGTTATTTAACTGATGAAAAACCGCCTTTTCAATGATCTTACTTAAAAATGGAAGATTGGATATGGGCCTGTAGTTGTTCATTTGTGTCTTGTCCAGATTGTCTCTTTTCAGCAGGGGTTTAATTACAGCTGGTTTCAGGGGCTCTGGGAAAACACCCGACATTAAAGATGAGTTCACAATCTGTAACAGATCTGAGTCCAAGATCTTTGCGACCTTTTTGAAAAAGCCTGTGGGCAGGATGTCTAAGCAGCAAGAGGAGGAGTTCAGTTGACGTAAGATGTCCTCCAGATCTTTGCTGTTTATGAGATAAAACTGTTTCATGGTGTTTAAACAGATTTTCCGTGGACACTGTACATAACCTGAACCTGCCGTTAATGAATCAACCGCTTGTCTAATATTTTGGATTTTGTCTGTGAAGAATTTGGCAAAGTCATTGCAGGCCTTGGTGGAATAGAGTTCAGGTGCTACTGACACAGGAGAGTTTGTTAGCCTGTCGACAATAGCAAATAATGTGCGAGCACTATGACTATTTCTGGTGATGATGTCAGAAAAATATGACTTCCTTGCATTCCTCAGTTGTAAGTTATAAGAGTGAAGTTTCTCTTTATAGATGTCATAATGAACCTGAAGTTTTGTTTTTCTCCATCTGCGCTCGGCTTTCCGACACTCCCTTTTTTCATTTCTCACCAGTGTGGAATTTCTCCATGGAGACTTTTTCCTTCCAGAGATAACCTTCACCTTTGTGGGAGCAATAGTATCCATAACATTTAATATTTTAGCATTAAAGCTGTTGACAAGTTAATTGACTGAACCCCCTGACAGGGCAGGTGTTAGAGAGAAGACCTGGTTAAAGATCTCACTAGTGTTTTCAGTTATACATCGTTTTGTGATAACCTCTGTTAAAACATTTATGTGAACCGAAATTATACTCTCAAAGAAAACACAACAATAGTCAGACAAGCCCACATCACGCACATTAATCTTGGAAATGCCCAGACCCTTCGAGATCAGTAAGTCCAAAACATGACCCTTATTATGTGTGGGCTCTGTTATATGCTGAGTCAGCCCAAAGTTGTCCAGAGTGTTACTCAGGTCTTTAGACCCTTGGTTCTGGGGATTGTCAACATGGATGTTAAAATCACCAACAATAATTATACAGTCATAATCAACACAGATTATAGAAAGCAGTTCACTAAAATCATCATTAAAGTCAGCACAGTAATTTGGAGGCTGATAAATGTTAACAAACATGGCTCTAGATGAGGCCTTCAGCTGTACAGCAACATATTCAAAAGAAGGAAAACTTCCAAGAGATAACTGCTTACACTGGAATGATTCATTAAATAAAATAGCAACTCCTCCACCTCTCCTGTTCTGTCTGGCCTGGTTGACAAATCTAAAGTTGGGAGGCGTTGATTCGATAAGAGAAACACTGCTATTCTTATCTAACCAAGTCTCAGTTAAAAACATAAAATCAAGGCCATGCTCAGTGATAAGATCATTGATTAAAAATGTCTTCCCTACTATAGACCTGACATTTAATAAGGCCATCTTAACAGGTTTAAGAGTATTATTGTGCCCTTTGTGTTTTGGGGCGGGCTGTGTACAGCGTATGTTTACTTTACTTAAAAACCTTTTAGAATGCAGTGTTCTGTGTTTTGACATAACTACATTCCTTCTGTTACTTATAAGTACAGAAATGATCGAACCTTCTAATGAACAGGGTCCCAGCTTGTCCTGGAAAAAGTTCTGACTGCTGATATCCACGCAGCCTGGACCCTTAACACATCATACATCAGACTGTGGAGATTGTACATGCTTACATGGTGGGGTAGGAGGGGGCCGGGCTTGTTGCCCTACCTTTGATCGTCCTGGTGTGAGGTTTATGGGTAAAGAAAACAGATTGGTCTGGGGGGTCGATCTGAGCCCAATGTTGACCCGCTCCATCATCTGCTCAGTGAATTTCAGATGGGGGGAGTGGGGGGAGGGGGGCGGTAGGGAAGACTGTGGGCTGTCAGGGGTTTGCGGGGGCGATGGAGGTCCGCTGTCCTGTTCTTTAGGGCTGTTGAGGGCTTTTGGGGCAAATAAAGATCCTTCTTCCTGCTTCTGTTCGAAGCTTCCCATGAGTGAGGGCAGAAGAGGTTCCTCCCCCTCTGCACTTAGCTTTGTTTGATCTTCCTTTTGAGATAAGTCTTTGTGTATCTCCTTTTTGGCTCCAAGCACAGAGGGATGACGCAGGAAGTAGAAAATATTGGAGGTAAATCCATTCAAACTAAATCCATTTGCCTTAAAAAGATATCTACACTCCCAAAAAATCTGAAAGTTGTTAATAAATTGCAGTTTGTTGTCCGCACATGCAGATAAAATCCACTTATTTAATGCCAAAAGACGGCTAAATCTTTCTTCTCCTCCTCTGATGGGTGGTAAAGGTCCACTGATGAATACTGCTGCATCCAAAGAGCTCACGGTGTTCAATAATCCAGCGAAGTCCCGTTTTAGAACCTCCGATTGTTGCTTGGACACATCATTCAACCCTGTGTGGAGAACGATGTTTTTCACTGTTGGATATTTAGTCACAGTTTTCAGAATCCTCTTCTTCATGTCACTGACCATATCCTTTGGAAAGCAGAGGACTTTGGTGTTCTTTCCACACATCCACTGAACGTCCTTTACAGAGGAATCAACCACAATCAGAGTTTCAAAGTAATCAAAGTGGTTACTGTAACAATTTGAAGATACCTACGTAAAACCAAATGACTGGGAAGAAGGCTACACAAAGTCCCCTTCATCCATGCGTATTCTTGCATTGTTGTGGGGGTCCAGAGATGAGGTTCATGTTGGAAAGCTTATCAGTCCATCACAGCAACACAGAGACACACAGGACAAACAACCATGCACACACACACCAAATGGCAATTTAGAGAGACTGGTTAAAAGAAGACAGTGAATGAGCCAGCCTAACGCGTAGAGACAACCGGTTCCTTAACTAACTGCAAAAGCTTAATCACTTCTGCCTTGTCTTTGGAACAGCCAAGAGCAGCTGGTCTGCTGACCTTAAAGGCCGTGAAGAAGAGTAGAGTAAAGCAAGGTCTTTAACTTATTTTAAAACAAAATAATTTTAAAATGCATTCTGTAGCACATAGTAAGCCAGTAAATAGCAGCCAGCACAGTAGTGATGTGTTCTTCACTGTGTGAGTTAAAAGACACGCAGCTGCATTTTGGACAAGCTGAAGACGAAACAAGGAACCTGTCTGACCCCAAAATACAGCGCAATATAATAATCAAGGTGTGTGTTAATAAATGCATGAATCATCTTTTCAAAAATCCTGCTTGGTACGAAAGAAAAGCATCCCATTGTGTGTTCAGGGAGATTTGCAGTGTCAGATTTCCACCGGACATAGTGCTTTGTATGAATTTCAATACTGGTCTCAACTGACTAGAGCTCCTTCCACGTGTTTGCTGTGTCTTCTACATGTCATGTAACAAACTGTAAATGCTACCTCTGTAAAGTTTGTGCCATACTATATTTTCGGATGAAGGATTGAGCAATACTCTACAATATGTTCAAAGTTTGGGGTATTGTTTTATAACCTAACTCTGCTTTGAACTTCTCCAAACTTCTTCCTGACCCGTCTGCTGTGTTCCTTGGTCTTCATGATGCCGTTTATTGCTCTCTAGTAAACGTCTGAGGCCTTCACAGAATAGCTGCATTTAAACTGAGATTAAAGGCAGGTGGACTCTACTTAATGAGGTGATTTCTGAAGACCCTGCATCAGATTTCTATTTATTAGGAATTTATAGAACCATGTTATTTTTCTTCCAATTCGCCCACGCACTTGTAGGTCAAGGAGTGTGAATACTTTGCAATGCACTATAGCTATGCATACGGACCCTTTCCAAAAAATTTGAATATCATGGAAATGTTTATTTCCATTATTCCATTCAAAACATTAAACTTCCATAGATTATAGATTCAGGGCCCACAATTAATGATTTCAAGTATCTAGTTGTTTATTTGTACATAATTTGGGCTTCCAGCTCATAAAACCCATGAAAACAGGAATTAAAAAAATTTGAATACTGTGAAGAATTCAGCCCAAATTTTACAGGGCATGAATGTTTTAAACTGAGTGTCACACACTACTTATCTACTAAACCCAAAGCATCTGCACAGGTTTTCCCAGGTCATTAAATTGCTTCACTTTGGTTCAATTTTCTCAGTTTGGTTCAATATAGGGAAGACTGCAGACTTGACAACTGGCAAGAAGACCATCATTGATACCCTCCATAGGATGGGTAAGCCAAAAGTACATAGCTAAGGAGGCTGGCTGTTCACAGAGTGCTGTGTCCAAGCATATAAATGGAAAGTCTAGTAGAATGGCAAAATGTGGCAGGAGAAGATGCACCCGCAGAAGAGCTGACCGTGGGCTTCAGCGAATTATCAAACAGAGAAGATTCATGAATCTGGCAGAGATCCAGAAAGAGTGGAATGAGGCGGGAGTCACGGCTTCAAAAACCACTACATTCAGACGCGTCTCAACTGGGTCATGGGGAAGAAGGACAGGACTGTTGGCCAGTGGTCAATGGTCCTCCTTTTCGATGAAAGTGTGCCTTTCATTTGGGAATCAAGGTCCAAGGGTTTGGATAAAAGTGTATGAGGAACAGAACCCAAGCTGCTTGAGGTCCAGTGTGAAATATCCACAGTCAGTCATGATTTGGGGTGCCATGTCCGGTGCACGTGTTGGTAAACTCTGCTTTCTTAAATCCAAAGTCACTGCATCAGTCTACCAGAGTGTTTTAGAGGACTTCTTGGTTCCTTCTGCTGAGGATCTGTATGGAGATGCAGATTTTATCTTCTAGAGGGACCTGACCCCTGCCCATACCGCCAGAAGCAACAAAACCTGGTTTGATGCCCATGCCATCACAGTACTTGACTGGCAAGCCAACTCGCTGGACCTAAACCCCATTGAGAATCTCTGGGGTATTATCAAGAGGAAAATGAGGGGCACCTAACCCAAAAACAAAGAAGAGCTGACAGCAATCATCAAGGAAATCTGGGCTTCCATAACTCCCAGGCAATGCCACAGGCTGATTGACTCAATGCCACGGCGCATCGAGGCAGAGATTAAGGCAAAGGGATTCCCTACCAAGTATTGAAGATTGACATATAGTTTTAAAGGTACCAAATTTTGATTGATTTGATGTGATCCTAATTGAAATCGTTTAAGTTGTGGGCCCTGAATCTTTAATCTATGGAAGTTTAACGTTTTGAATGGAATTATGGAAATAAACTTTTACATGATATTCAAATTTTTTGGAAAGGGTCTGTTTATATTGTCTGGTAGCATTGGTTTGAGAATTTGATACCAACACTAAAATTTAGGTTGGATCAAATGAGTGTAAGCTCTGTCCTACTTCTGTAAAATATCTCAATCTCATTCATTTTCCTTGTTCATTGCTCTGGTTACAGTTTCATTCATCATCTATCTTTATATGCTACAAATAAAATAATCAATAAAACTTCTTATACATTACCAAATGTTTCCATGACGTGTTCACATCAGTAATTAACCTCTGGTACAAGTTGCCAAGTCATCTGATGTTTTCCCAATGTATCTCTTGTTTTCATTCATTAGATGATACATTGGCTTTGAGTCTGAAAACAAAACTTTATCATTTTAAAATTTAGAGATGCCCAACATAATGATTGAGGTTCTTTTGATCATGATTTTTTTAGAAAAGTTTTGGATCATAAAAGCTTGTTTGCGGTGGACTTTGGTCACCAGGAATCTATCTTTGTCCTGCTATCAGATTAAAAACATTTCCTGATGACATAAAGGGCATGAACCACAGTTTACGTGAGTCTGTGTGGACGATAAAAGGGCATCCACAAGCCTCACTGAGCACACACTCCTGAAGCATCAGACCTCAACGGACACAAAGTCTTTTCAGCAGTACAGGTATGACATTATGCATTGCATCTTTGGTCAAAATACTTATCTGGATAGAACCTGGATGGGTTTTGTCAGAAGAAAATAATTTTATTGGATTTTAGTCTAAGAAGTTATAGAAATTAAGAATTCTTCCTTTATTTTAGCTGTAACCGATGTTTTATTTTGCTGATCATTTGTTGCAAGATTGTTCTTTTTAGTTGTTCCTGAGTAGAAGTTTATTTTATTTTCTCTTTATACTATTTAGTCTCAACAGACTGACGATTCAAAGCCCAATTTTCTCTTAAACATAAAACATGTGAAAAAACAACTGATTTATCGAACTTTTACATTTTGGGTAAAAGAAGTAACAGATAAAGTGTGAAAATGGCCTGGATAAAATTGTCCTCTTTTATCCACTGAAGGCAGTCACCTGAGCATGGTTTTTGCTGCTGTCATATGAGCATTTTATTGCCTGTTGGAAACAAACTGTGATAAGGAAGGGCACAAAAAAAAAGCTTCAATATCTATAAAACTGAGCCCATCCGGGAAAAGGCAGAAGTACACATTGTGCAATGTTGGGTTCAAGGGTGCACGTGTATTTTTTATGGTGCTTTTATTCCAGGAAGATTACAATGCTTTTTTTGTTAGAACAAGTGCTGTTTGAAACCTTAAACCCAAGGAAGTTAATGCCAGCTGTCAGCTCTGAGACATCATGACAGTGCTTTTGGTTTCTACTGAAGAGAACATGAGCTGTAACATTTACATGTTTGCATAGATTACTCTGGCACGATAGGGAAGTTATATAGACCGTCTATAAAATATATCTGGATAGAAGTGAATAGGTTGCATGTAAATTTTACATTCTATGGTAAATCCAGGCTTTAATAAGTACACAATTTTCAGTCAAGTGACTTACAACAAAGTATTGATTATTTAGCTTACATGGCACTTAAACCGAAACCCTGCCATATGTGAGAAAGAAAAGCTTGCAATATTTAAAGAAGATTAGAACCTTCCTCTCTGTTTTTCTGCAGTTTGCCTGGGGTTAATGTTTCACTGAGTCTACTTCTGTTTGACCCATTCTGTGTCCACTTGTGCCCCAGCCCTATTCGTTTTTTAGAAGATGTGCAATGAGAAGTCAAGAATAAATATGTTAAAACACCTAATCTGTTTATACTAATCCTTTTGTTGTGGTTCTCTTCACCAGCCCAAATCAGCCAAGATGTGTTGCAAAGGTTTCCTCAAAATTATGATGTTCATCTTCAACGGCGGCATCTTTGTAAGTTGGGAAAAGAGCAAAGTATTACTTCTTTTCAGTTAAATCATTCTCTAGTGAAAACTATAGTGAATACCACAACCCACTGGCAGTAACACTGTTATCCAGCATCATTTTGCCATCTTACTATTCTTGTTTCATCCTGTGGAAAAGGCTAATTGAAGTTTGATCAGGTTGGGGAGTTCAAAATGTCTCGCTTTTTCTAGAAAATTAAGTCCTATGCCGTGGAGAAAACTTCATGACAAATCCTTTTAATAACTCTTTAATATCACAACATTTCCAGCCCAAAAAATGTCACATTTGTTAAGAATAATTAAATATATGTGCAGCAGATCCTCATTTACGTTTACTAAATTGTCATGTTGTTGCATTGCTTGCATGTCTCTGCTCTCCTACAATGCTCTTGTTTCCCTTTGCTCTTCATGCAGTTGGCAGGTGCAGCCATTCTGGGAGTTGGTGTATGGGTGACGGTGGACAGCGACTCTCTGCTGGGTTTGCTGGAAAAAGTGGAAAATATACCAGATGATGTGTACCGATTGGTCTATATAGGCTATGTGCTCATTGGTGTGGGCGCTGTGCTTTTGTTCATTGGCTTTCTGGGATGTTGCGGAGCCATCAAAGAGAGCAGGTGTATGCTGCTGACGGTGGGTAATCCTTATTATCTCACTTACACAGAAGATAAATTTAACTGGTGTAAAGAAAAATGTACATGTAAAACTGCAACAATTAAAATAAACTCTATAAAACATATATTGTTTCCTCCAACTTTAGTTCTTCAGTATCGTGCTGATTATCTTCCTCATCGAGGTTGCAGGAGCTGTGGTGCTGCTCGTCTTCAGCGATGTGGTAAGAGATTCTGGAAACTAAACCAGAACTGTCTGGGTCTCAAATTTGACAGGTCAGATTTTTTTGAAGATCCAATAACAACTATGTGTTAATGTTTATTTCTCATTCTCAGGCGGGTGACATTTTTGAGAGGATAGAGATTGATGTGAAAAAGAGCATTCAAGAAAATTATGGAAATGATGAGGGTATGAGCACACTCTGGAATTCAACCATGGAGCAGGTACTGAATTTATTCCTTTAATCAGCCATTTATTAATCAGCTCTTTGTAATAAATGTTGCTCAAAGGCATTGTAATATGAAGAAGATCTGTAGCAAATATTTTATGTATTTTCAGTTTCACTGCTGCGGATACAGGAACTACACAGATTTTGAGGGCTCCCCTTTTAACACCCTTCACGGAGGACAAATGTACCCCTCAACATGCTGCTCATCTGAGCATGAGACATGCAGTACAAATGCAGCAGCTTCATCGGTATGAGACCAACTCATTTCTGTTTTAGCTTCATGCACGAATACTAGAGGCAACTGTCTTTTGGTACTTTCCCTATATAAAACCCAGTGTTTCCCTTTCAGAAAGTTCCAGGTTGTTTTGATAAGCTGGTGCAGCTGTTGGAGGAGAACTCTGTGATCATTGGTGGTGTAGCTATAGGAATAGCTGCTCTTGAGGTACATTTGATTTCATCTATGTTTTACTGTGTTGTGATGCTATATGGTACCTAATAGAGATAAAATATGGTGCCAACATTAGGTGTTTCTACTGGATTTGATGAATTATTAATGAGTTTTCTTTGTTTGCAGATTGCAGCCATGGTGGTTTCTATGGTTCTCTACTGCAACGCTGGTAAAAAGTCAAGATGATTCAAGCTTAGGACGATATAACCAGTTATAATGAAAACATCATAGTTGGTTCTAATAAAAAAGCACCTTTTATGTAAAAAGTTGTGCTTATGTTTAATTCAAGCTTGCCGATTTTCACATGAACAGATGATGCTCTTTATGCATTGACTCATTGAGCACTAAAATGTAAAAGGAATAATGCATTGTGAATTTCAAAACTGTGTTTGTTTATATTTATACTGTGATTTATTTAAAGTTTTCGGAAGTGTGTACCTCAGCTGACATTGTTTGTCCTGATGTATTTCACATTGAGATGTAATGATGCACATTGAGGTGACATCTGCTGAGCCTTTATGTGTATTTTATGTTACTTACATTTATGGTCATAATTGAATACATTTATTTTGTATGTTTAATCATGTTGGGATGATGAATGTAACTTTGTTTTGGATTGTTCTATAAATGTACTTTTCTTTCTCTTTGTAACATGTTTGTACAGGTTTGTGCAATAAACATGAAGAACAGAACATGTCTGTTGATAAAGCTGTGATTTCTGATTTATTTTTTAACTGCTGCACATATCTGATCTTGCAGAAGACAAGCAATTTAGCAACCAGAATTAAATCAGTCATCAGCTGCATGAATCTCATTTATAGGATGTTGCTGATGCATTGGAACTATTCTTCTTGATTTATGACTAAAGGTGCGAGGAATTAAAAAAAATAAGTCGGACGTTTTTGTGGTTTTGCTCAAATCCACACTGGGTCAAATTATTCATTATTGCAGTATCACTGTATGCAATCTGCATACTACAAAGGACTGCTTGGACTGCAATAAATATAAGATAATTTTTTAACTAATTTAACTACCATGGATTGAGGCTTCCTTAAGAAACTACAACTAAGTTGTTACCATGTCATGACCACAGAGGTTAACCAAAATCACTTTGTTGTTGAGATGGAAATAATACCTTTTATTTTTCTGTCAAGTACCTGGATAGACTACTCGTTATCTGAAGTCTATGATTGTTGTAAACCCAAAGCAGAAGCATCTATTAATTTTATTACAGTTATCGTTTTCACAACATCCACCATCATAATCGCATATTGCATGTTTTTCTAATATCATACAACCCCAACATACACCCCACCAATATTTGGATAAACATTCCTTTGCAAGTCTAAACAAAACTAAATACTTTTTGTTGACCTCAACAAACTTCTGCCTTTTTTCTGTCTGGATATTTGACCACTTGGAAGATTTGGTAGAGCTTCTTTGAATTGTTTTATTTTTTGGACAAATGTACATTTGTCACAATCTGTTGGACTTTCAGTTTGGTTCCATTGCAGCATTGCATATTTCATTTTATTCCTGTGTTTTTGGTTACTATTATTATTTTTACCTCAGTGCCTCAGTTTCCTGGTCTCAGCTGCTCATTGATGTGTAGCATCCGGTAATCAAAGTCCTTAGAATAAATACTCTTGGTTTAGTTATGTCAGATGCTCTGTGGTCCACACTTTGCTTTTTCCTGGTCAATTCCTGGCTTCTAAGTTCTGTTCAATAAAACTATCCTGTTTTCACTATGCACCTGATTTATTTGTCCCTGCATTTGGCTTCCCAAAAAAATCAAAACATAAAAGCATTTTATTTTCAACAACTGTACAATTATCATAAAAAAACACAGGTTCAAAAATTCGGAATTTTTTCTGTTGGCAATTTATTCAAGGCTGGGTTTTTTGGTTACACAAGGTCTCTCTCCCATTTCTCTCTTTCACTCTACGTCTCTAAAGTACACCTAACATTCATACAGTAAAAACATATTTTATGCAACGCAGGATGTGAAAACAAATTACAATGATTGGTCGGAAAGACATGGTAATGATGTAACCTCCTGCTTGCCTCTTTTCTCTACCTCAGATAATTTCATTATTTTTCAGATAGTTATTAATGCATTAATGTTGTCAATTAAGATAGTTGCTGACATATTAAGCCCCACTATTCTAGGAAGAGAACACTGAAACTCTTCTAGGCTCTGTGTGTGAGTGTGTGTTTGTGTGATAAGTTGGAGGATTATACATCACTCAGCGATTGACCGTGTGGCCCTGCAGCATCAATGCACTGCCTCATTTGCTCTGTTACTCTGGCCTCCTCAGACAATACCTGTGCTTTGCTACAAGCAGTATTCATCAAACCCCTACTGCCTGCATTAGCCACAGAAAGGAGATGGGGAGCCTAAGTCTCCTCCCCTTCCGGTCAGCCCATGGGTCCCCTGGCGAAAAAAAAGAAAAGAAAAAAAATCGGTGGTGCCAGTCTCTGCTAGTAGAGATTTGTGGATGAGCCAGACCACGCTTTGATGGGCGAACATAGAACAGACTGAATAAAGGCAGTGTAGAAGATGACCACTTCTTGAGTTGCTGCTGGAACTACAGTCTTGACTTTTTTCTGAACAGTGTCTGTGTCAGGACCCTATCAGGTCCCAAAAAAGGGTTTTTCTTCGAAAATGGAAGAGGTTTTAAAAACTATTGAATTTGTTATGCATACAACCATCACTCTGAAAAACGAAAAGTTCATTTGTTTCTTTAAAAGCCCAAATTAAGATGACATTCATGCTACTAATTAGTGTATGTGAACTTAAAAATTCGAAATCTCGGAAAATTAGAATATTGTGAAAAGGTTCAATATTTTACGCTCAAAGTGTCACACTAATCTTAACAACGTCAGAACCATAACCCTGACGCAAAGCTAACTTGCCTGCTAAACAAAAAAAGAACTGCAAATGTTGCATCTCATTAGGAAACCAAGGTACCAGAGTCTGGAGGAAATATGGAGAGACACACAATCCAAGATGCTTGATTCCAGTGTGAAGTTTCCACAGTCTGTTGATTTGGGGAGCCATGTCATCTGCTGGTGTTGCTTCACTGAGCTTTATTAAGTCCAGAGTCAACACAGCCATCTACTAGGACATTTTGGAGCACTTCATGTTTCCTTCTGCAGACAATCTTTACATTTTGGAGAGCTTCATGCTTTCTTCTGCAGACAAGCTTTATGGAGATGCTGACTTCATTTTCTAGCAGGACCTGGCACCTCCCAACACTGACAAAAGTACCAATACCTGGTTTAATGATCATGGGATTACTGTGCTTGATTAGCCAGCAAACTCGCCTGACCTAAACCCAAAGAGAATCTATGGGGCATTGCCAAGAAAAAAAGATAAGAGACATGAGACCGAACAATGCAAAAGAGCTGAAGGCCGCTATTGAAGCATCCTGATCTTCTATAACACCTCAGCATGCTGATAGCATCCATGCCACGCCACATTGAAGCAGTAATTGAGGGGGCCAAACCAAGTACTGAGTACATATGCATGATTTACTTTTCAGAGGTTGGACATTTCTTTATTTAAAATCCTTGTTTTATTGAGTTCACCAAAAGACAAATCCTGGTGGTGTAGGATTTATATTGCAGCACCAGGATTTATCATTTGGAGAACTAACAGGATTTTAGCTGTATACAGGTGAAACTCGAACAATTAGAACATCATGCAAAAGTTCATTTATTTCAGTAATTAGACTACCTCAAGCATATCTTTGCACAGGTCCAAATATTTTAACAGCACAATGTTGCACCCTATGTTTATTGTACCATAATTAATGTTCTAAAACTTGAAACCATTGTTGAAAGATTTAGAGTTTTCCACTGTATCGTATGATTAGATCTGCTACACTTTCCTATCTTTGGGAGTAAACTTAGCTACTGATCATAAATATTGTGACACAGGTGATTTCTTTCCACATGGTCCATAAATACCAAGTAAGAACAATGAAATGACTAAGCAGCATTGGAGGAGGCGAGGAGTACATCAAATAGTTGTCAAAAACAAGTTAAAGAACTGTTTGGTTGTTATTGTTGCCTGGCTATGAATAAAACAAATGTGAAATGTTCTTCCCTGATTGGCTTGTGTTTAGCTCTATCCATATTTCTTGTAACTCTGGCCAGCTTCTCTGTTCTTTTACGAGAAAAATATTCACACAGCATAATCCTGCCACCACTATGGTTTATCATGGCCAAGGTGTGCTCAGAGGGATATGCATTTTTTAAATCATATTTAGGATTTTGCCTGTAGGCCAAACAGTTACATTTTTGTCTCATCTGACCACAGGACCATCTTCTTTAAAGTGCTCATGACACCATTTTTCATGTGTAGTTTATTAAAATAGTCACAAAAAATTTAGCTGAAATAAAATAAATTCCTCACAGAAGTGTGTATGGAGACTGGCTCTCAATTTAAATCATTCAGCATTGAATAGTTGATCATTTCTGACCCTGGCTGCAAATGGTAAAGAAGGCAGAAGTGACGTGATTGGTAGTAGGCTCTCAGAGTAGCTCTAGATGATGTCTAATCTGAATCAATCACTTAGTCTTATTTGAGAATAATGACATGTTACATCTATGCAGAATCTAACAATAACTGATCAGTTGGTTCTAGATTTTTTACCCCTTAGTGTTCATATGTCCCGCAGACAAAACGCTGCCTACTTCCAGGTTTAAATACGCAGATCTTCTCGACCAACTTCTATGTACACATGCATATTATCGGTAATTGGAAAGCTGAGTCTGGTGATTCTGATGGTGTATGTGTAATCAAGGGTACAATCATAACCATAGACACAGCGAGCAGTTTAGCAAACCACCCCCAAATGAAATAAGATGTCCGACTCAACATTCGTAGTGTCATATAGGTGACAAAACCAAGCCATCTCAAACAAAAATGGCATTTTTACATCCTATTAATGTCCTCCTATAAAATAGTTTGTCCATAAAAAGTCTGAGGCCATAAACCAGCAAGATCCGGGATAAACGTTTGCTCCGACTGCAGCTGATCCTGGGCGGATGAGGCTGCAGCACATAGACTGGCTGCATGCTCTGAGAAGTCCGGAACGGGAGAGGAGCCCACAGCAGCACCTCTGCTCTGTGAGAAGAGTAAAGATACATGCTTCACATCAGAGTCTCCAATAACACCAAAAAAAGTTTGTCACCATGTCACTTTTTTTTTTAAAGAGTCGCTAAATGGGTCTAAAAAGTGGCTAAATACATAGCTACAAAGTCCCGAAGATGGCAATGCTGGAGGAGGCAAACATACAGGCAATGATGCCACGGCAATATCACAGTATGGCAAAAAAAACTAACTTTTCAGCTTGCTGTCATAAAGTTAGAATCGCGTTATGAATTGAACTGGGCCAACCAAAGTGTTAAGTAAAATGTAATTTTTTTAAAATTTTATGTTGTTTTACTGTTAAGAATTCGGTGTCATGAGCACTTTAAGTTTGGAAAAATATCTTCTCAAAACTTGAAAGGTTGTTCTAAAAAAGTAAAAATATCTAAAAATAAAAGTATTATTTCTTTGAAGATTTTAAAATACTGTAAGCTCATCCAACCCTTTTCTATACCTGCTTTAACCATAAAAGGTAGTGTGGTGGGATGGTTTTAATTCCTGTCTCCATTTTTTCATTGAGGGAGAGGCAGGGTACTCCAAAGAGCAGCCCGATACTGTAAATGATTAATATTATGCTATTCATAAGGTCAAGAAAATATTACTAATCAACATTTACAACTATAACTGTGTGTCTGGAAAATTCCTTGTCATATGCAAAAGAAAATGCATCCAAAAAAGATTATCATGTATGTAAGCTCAAGAGCAATGTAATGGTATATAATTTACAACTGTGATCTCTCAACATGTCCATTATTTTACATTTGACAGCCGGGTGTCTGCTTTTGGGACTAAAACCTATTGTGCTGACATCGTGCCTGTTGGATTGTTATTCTGCTTGAATTTTTCATTTTGCAGACTTGATGTATTAATATTTGTTTGTAATATTGTTATATCAACTTGGATTCATTTAGAAATGTCGCTAAAATACTTTTGCACTTTCTCTGCCACATATCACACTTCCACCTCTGTGCATCACCCTCTGTTTTCATAGATGATTTTACTTCAGTGATCCTACTGTATGCTTGTTAAATCTGCCAACAGTCGTTTTACTTCAGTTAGGAGGCTTAAAGTGATCTGTTTTTTTTGTTGGTGTTTATTAAAAATAAATACTCTGTTACAAGAGTGCAGGGATACAACAAGTTAAAATCAACAGAACACAACTGACACCACAAAGCAGTTTGTGTTTTTGCATCATTTTCTGCTCCCATTTTAATTAACCCTCTGAGTCCTGTGTGTTGGCATAACTGCACATGTGGCAGCTGATTAGGGCACTCAGCACAGCTCATGAGCTTGGACCCTGACATTAGACGATATGAATGAACAGCTGTTTGCACAAGGAACGAAAAGGTGCATTTTATCAATATGGTCTCACCACATGGTCAGAAATGCGTTTTAATTCACTTTATGCCATGTGAGGCTAATTACTTTTGATACATTACCATTTACATTAGACACGGCTGATTAAGTTGTACAGCATGTGCTGGCATGAGTGTCTGTTTTACTGGAGTCTGGTTAGTTGGTTTAATCCTTTCTGGCTGTGGAAGTCGCAGGTGGGGTTGTCACATGTTGTGTTGTAGATATCTGGTCTTTCCACTGACATAATAATTTAAAAGCATGCTATCTGTTGTAAAGGTTGTAAATCAGAAGCTGCGATTAAAGCCATCTTTTGTTTATCCCGTGCTTTTTTCGCTCCTATTAATTAATTATTAATTTAATTTTAAAGCGTCGACTTTCGTCCGTTTGAGCGATTTGACGCCTGGACGCGCTGACCGGTGTGAACGCGGCTTTAGGCATCAACTCATTGCCTCTGGTAATCTACATATTCACGAAACCAGCCCGAGACATAGCCTGCATCAAGTGAAGTAAAGAAAAAATAGTTAATAATGTACACACAGACAAGTCAAGTAAAGTTATCCATTAACTGTATCCCCTCACTAGTTGGAAATAATCCAGCAGACAGTGATGTATTTTCCTGTAGAAACCAGGCTACATTACAACCAGGGCATAAAGACAAAGCCTTTTATTTTTTTATAAGCATTCTGGTAAAAGTGATGTCATTGGTCGATGGCTGAGTTAACTTCAATGTTTCTCTGAAAGTTAAACTCTTGTGTGTCACTTCCTTCACAGGGTCAGACTTATTACTCTCCTGAGCTGCTTTGTGTTCACAGTTAACACCATGGTTCTTTTTATATGGCTTTAGTGACTGCTGTTCCTTGCAGGAAGTTGTCTAGAATAAACTCAGTACATCTGAAAGAAAGAAAGGCTTTGTAAAACTTTGTCACCTTGTTATAAAACTGACCTTACTCCTTCTGGACTCAATGTTCTCTTTGGTAAAATACGAATCATCACTGCTCTCTCTTTAAACCTACAAAGCAGCAACAGTCACTGTTTCATCGGATATTGATTTTATGGCGTGGCTTTGATAAATTTTCATTCCAATCATTTATTTATTTATTTATTTATTTATTTATATTCTGTGTGACAAAAAATATCTGAAACAAATAGAAGCTGTTTCATCTATGGACCATCATTTCGCAGTGAAACTTCTGGCCATCAGCAGTGGAAACTGGTGACAATAGTTTGTAAACATTGCCCTCTTGTGGTTAAAAAAATATTTCATCAGCTGTGGCAAAAGATTATCAGATAAGGCAGAAAAATACAGTGGATTTTAAGTCTAACCTCACTTGGTGGAAAGTTAGATTTTTGTAAGTGAACATATGAGACAGTGATAAATATTTTTACTACGGTAAAAGTGCGATAGAGCACCTTGAAAAAGTATTTGTACACCATTAGGTTTCATCCAGTTTATCTAAACCACAAACTCCATTTTTTAAGATTTTAAGTGGGAGACCAGCTTCTTAGATTTATGTCTTATTGATGACGTTCTGCTTACATTTCAGTTTCTGTTCACCTAAATGTTAAAACAGTGCTTAACAAAACTGAAGAAGATAGGAACACCAGTACAACCAGTTATGGGTTAGCTTACTAATGATTTTCTTTAACTATTTGCAGCCCATTGTTATGATTACAGCTATGGTTGGTCTTGGTCTTGACTCTATATCGGTTTAGGGGGTACTGAATACAACAGTAGTGCGAAGATAAATTTCGAAGTCTTGCCACACATTCCCAACTGAATTTAGGTCTTGGTTTTGACTAGGCCATTCTAACAGATGAATTTACTCAGATCCAAACTCTTGTCTTGAAGCTTTGTCTGTATGCTTAGGGTTGCTGTCCTGCTGGAAAGTGAACTCCAACCCAGTCTAAAGTCTTTTAAAGCAATTCTTCAAGAATTGCCCTGAATTTACCACATCCATCTAACTTAGCTCTGACCAGATTCCCAGTCCCTACTGAAGAAAAGCATCCCCATGGGATGATGCTGCCACTACCATGCCTTGTCTACTATAGTGTATTTATGGTGATGCATTGCACTACTGGTGAAACAAAAAAAATTTAAATATCTTGCAAAAGTTAATGTATAGAAAGAGGTGAACAAGCAGCAGGGAAGACAGCAGCCTGGAGAGGATTATCAGGAAAAGGCCATTGAAAACTGTTGAGGACCTTCACAAGTGGACTGAGGCTGGAGTTAGTGCATCAAGAGCCACCACACACAGACAGATCCTGGACTTGGGCTTCAAATGTTGTGTTACTCTTGCCAAGCCGCTCCTGAACAACAAAAAACATTAGAAGCATCTGGACTTAAATAACAAAAAACAAACAAACAAACAAAACTGCAAATTTTGCATCTCATTTGGAAACCAATGTCCCAGTCTGGAGGAAGAATGAAGAGGCATGATGCTTTAAGTCCAGTGTGAAGTTTCCACAGTCTGTGTTGATTTGGGGAGCCATGTCATCTGCTGGTGTTGGTCCACTGAGCCTTATTAGGTCCAGAGTCAACGCAGCCATCTACCAAGACATTTTGGAGCACTTTGTGCTTCCTTCTGCAGACGAAGTTTATGGAGATGCTGATTTCATTTTCCAGCAGGACTTGGCACCTGCCTACACTACCAAAAGTACCAAAACCTGGTTCGGTGAACATGGGATTACGGTGCTTGATTAGCCAGCAAACTCGCCTGACCTGAACCTCATAGAGAATCTATGGAGAAAGATGAGAGACATGAGCCAAAACAATGCTGAAGAGCTGAAGGTCACTATTGAAGCATCCTGGTGTTCCATATCACCTTAGCAGTGCCACAGGCTAATTTTCTAATTTTCTGAGATTTTGAATTTCGGGTTTTCATAAACTGTAAGCCATAATCATCAAAATTATAACAAATAAAGGCTTAAAATGTCTCGCTTTGCATATGAGTCTACATCATATATTAGTTTCACCTTTTAAGTTGAATTATTGGAATAAATGAACTTCTGCATGATATTCTAATTTCTCGAGTTTCACCTGCAGTTTTCCTCTACATATAGCATTTTGCATACTGGTGAAAAGATTAACTTTTGACCCAATATGACTCCTCCACATGTTTACTGTTCCCACCAGCACAGCTTGTAGATCTTTGCTGCTCCTTCAGAATTACCAAGGTGCTAATTGGCTGTTTTTCTCATTAATGTTTTATTTCTTGGTAGGTTAGTTGTGCCATACTTTATTCTGTTGGAAAATGAGTCGAACTGTTTTGATGGTCTTCATGATGCTGTTGTTCACTAATGGTCTCAAACAAATCTCTGAGGCTTTCAAAGAACAGCTGGATTTGTACTGAGATTGAGTTACACACAGGTGGAATTCGAATTTCAATTATTAGTATCACAGTAAATGGGCTGAATAAGAAAACTCTGTAAGAAAAAAAATGATTTCAAAGTCTTTTCTACAGTTGTTGAATGTTTGTAAAACAAAATATAATTTTTAATCAAAGCAAACAGGAAACAAGAGTAGAAAAGGCAAGGGATAGTGCATTTGTCAAGCACTTCCGTGTATGAGAACGTCAAACACTCCTTTCATTATAAAAGTGTCAGCTAATCAGCCAGCGTGTGATCACGTCACGGATGACAGGACACAGTGAGTTTTAATGACTGACTGTCAATGAAGAGGCTCAGAAGCTGCCTCTGGGAATAAAAGCACAGTACACGGCTTGTTTGCACAAGGAACATAAAGTCATTATGGCTTCACAATTAAAGGTAACAGGAACACCTGCCAAACGAGGGGAATTGTTTAGCACCAGTGATCCGCTACCAGCAGTTTTAGGCTCCCAATATTCACACAGTAAACTTTTTTCTTTTTTTTTTTACTACTTAGTAATTACAGATCAATCATTTAACATATGACACAATCTGTGATTTCTATTCCTCAAAAATTTATTTTTATTATTTAGGTTTTGTTACCAAAAAACATAAAAATAAAATAAAATAGCTTTTTATTTCTTTAGAAAATAAATGAATCTCTGTCTTAAATATTAATCATTAAAGACTTGCAAAAGATCTCAAAAGTATACACACCTCTCTCAAAATGGAAAATTGTTTTAAAACTTTTTCTACCCTTAATGTGATATTTATTTAATAAAATTCAGCTGAAAAACATGCACATCTGTTCAGTGGTAGAATAATAAAATGAACTCAGTCTTCATGAATTTATGATGGAAATGAATTATAGCAAATTCATTTGATTTGAAATGATGACATTAAGATGTGTCAGCAATAATTTCTTCACATTTACATAGTTTGATTGTTTAACTTAATGCCTAGTTTGCAGCTTTAAAAGTATCTGAGAGCTCTACAATATACATGTCCACTGTATTTTATACACACTTCAAGGCACAATTAAGAGAGTCACTATGAAGTGCAGAAAATATCGGGACAATGGAAGTGACAGACTTATCCAAAACCAATGGAAAGACAGGACAAACTTTGAGGTAGAAAGGAATTATAACAAGTTCCAAATGCCAGTCAGCCAATGCTGGAGGAGCTATCCAAACATACAACAGAATGATTTAATCAGAAGATAATTAAAATTCTGCAATGGCCAAATTATTCAGAACTACATGTGACAGAATATCTGTACGGTCAACTGAAGAAGATTTGTTTTTCTTTTCAAGATCAATTATGTATCTCATTAAAAGTGAAAAGTGTTATTATAGTCCCATTTTCTTTTTACATCACAAAAACTTTACATTTTAACCAGCCCATGTAGATTTTTAATCATTCACCTTAAATGACCATGTCAGGTAGCATAATTCCCAAAATTATCTTTTAGAAACATCTCGGGTTTACCTCCATCTTTTCTGCTGGGTTGAAGCTGCTCTGTTTGCTTTTAAGTTTGATTCTGCACATCAAATGTTCAAACTTTGTGTGTGTTGGTGTTCTGATTATCTGGTTTCAATTGGTTTCAATAGCGAAAATAAACTGAAGCAACAGTTACAACCTAGCAAAGTAATCCAGACATCATCATTTTGAATCTCACAGATCTGAATTCCTGTTCATATGTTTTTATGATTGCTGTTGTTTTTTTTAACACTTGCCTTGAAACAGAGGCCCTCTCTGTGTGGTAACCATTGCGTGGAGCTGTAAGCTTGGTGCGATGTCTGATCCGGTGTGGGAATTGTGACACCTTACGTAGGTTGAAAAGCAGGTGAGAACTGGTGGCCACCTACATAAGAAGCATCGCTCCACCACAATGACAAAGCACTGACAGCAAGGTTGCCGTTTGGAACCTTGGACCATCATCCACCACACAACCGATTTTCTCTACTGAGATTTTGTTTTAGTGTTAAAGTCTACTCTACTTCTACAGTTGTTTCAACAGTTTTTGTATTTTTATTTTCTCAATAGCTCTAAAAATAATGTATTTCTTTCAGACTATGGTTTGCCTTATTAGCCTGAACATTTTGCCGATCTGGACAGCTTCAGCTCTTATGTTTCCCTATAATTCTCTTCTGAGAGAGTCTCGAGACAAATTTGAATCATCAGGTGGTGGAGCTGACCAAGCTGTGCAGGGTATAGTCAAGGTTGTCCAGCTGGACCCTCGTAACTTGATCAATTCGGGATTCTTCAAGAGAGGACTTGTTCACAGAGGAACTCCTTCCCATGCCTCCAGATTGCCCTTCCCTGATTTTCTGTCTCGGGGGCGTCCAGGTCCTGCTCAAGCCCCTAAGGAAGCTGTAAGTCCATTGCATCACCTGCGCTCTAAAAGACCCACGGAGACAGATCTGAAGAAGAAACAAGGACTGCAGATGTGGCAGAAGGTCATGGATAAAGGTGGGAAGGTGTCACTGCCTATTAACTTGAAGGATACTAAGCAAACATGCACTGCAGTGCCTTTTACTCAAGTAAGAAACATAATTTTGTATAACTCTTTCCATTATTTATTATTTTTGCCTTTTGTTTTTTACCTTAAAGTTTCATTTCAAATAATTATAATATCTTAAAAAAGTTTATTGTTAATAATTCAATCAATAGAGTGAAACTCAGATTTACGCACACAAAATTATGTATTTTAACATTTTATATATCATAATTTGGATGATTTTGGCTTCCATTCAGCAAAAATCCATAAAAATCCATAATTCAGATATTATACCACATGAATAAAGACTAATTTTAATACAAAAAGGTCAATTCATGTCACTCTACATGGGGAAGGGGGCTGACAGGCAAGTCAATACAGTCCATACAAGGAGGGCAAGGCACAAAAGGAAGAGGATCCGATGAAAAAGGGTTCTTTTTTTCCCCCCGTTTTCATCAACCTTTTTTCCGTGATAAAACTAGATGATAATAATAATATAAAAAATAATACTCACAGAAACTGGGACAAAAGTGTTGATGGGTGTTGAAATCCAATTAGATGCAATTTTTCTTGCTAGTGTTGGAAAACCAGCTGATCAACCATAATGTTCTAGAGCAGTAGGGGTGGAAAGTTGCACAATTTTCATCACCTCTCATCAAAGCTTAAGGAAGGGATTTGTTTTTGTTATCAGTTTTTGAGATCTATAAACCTATAAAGATCCATTCCTCTATTACTTCATATTTTAGTTGATCCTTGCTAGATCCCTGCGAGTGATAGAGATACCACCACTCCCGCTACCCTCTGCCCCTAACTCTTGGCACTTAATTCAGGAAGCAGTCCAAATATTCCATGGGGAAATGGAAGGCCCCTTCATGAAGCACCATTTTGTTTTACATAAACAGATGCAATGACATGCCTCTATGAGTTGTGTAACAATAATCAGTTCTGGAGCATAAATTATTTTTATGCTTATTAAGAAAGAACAAACATATTATGGCTAATGTACTCTACTGACAACCAAATTAAATGCAATTTATTTCATTGTTTATGTTTGCTAATACACATCCCAAAACGTAAATATAGTTAATATAATTTAGTTATTCCAATCAACATTTAGTATATGAATCTCCAAATACATTTTGGAGCATACCACTGAGTAATCTGATTGTGAACTTAATAAAATTCCATTCTTAGTACTATAATTTTCCATTGGGGTAATCCATCACAATGCATAAAACTATGTATTAACTATTTTTCACAGAGACATACGTTTTGTTTTTTAAAAGCAATACTGCTACATCTTTTCTTTTCTTTTGCTTGTTGAGAAGAAAAGCCCTGGCATCAATCCCCACATTATTATAGCTGTTGGTAGAGGTAAATATATTTCAATTAAAGACATCTTTCCTCTATACCATTTATCATAATTGTTAACAATAATTATCAGGGATATGGATCTAAGTACAATGGGACACTTAGTCACAACTGTACTGACTGGTTATGTCACATTAAAGGTATTTTAACTGATAAAATAACTGAATAACCGATTAACTAAAATAACTTTTAGCTGATAATAATTGCATTTTTCGGAGTATTTTCCCCATTGATTTTAAGTGTATTCCTGAAAAATCACAGCTTTTATGGTCTCAACTGTCATTCCCCTTAGCTATCCGGCCACTCCCTAAAAACAACTGGAACACCATTCGTCCTTCTAAAGGTAGAGCTAAGGGGTAAAAGTAAGTGGCAAGAGGTGAAAGGTCATTCAGCCTAAATCCACATTTAATTTACTTGACTAATGTGTAGTGGGATTTAGGCAACTAAAACAAGGGTACAAAACAACAGCATATTAATAAACTGTGAAAAAAAAAATAAACATACATTTTAGTAAAAGGACTATCACTATCACTAGATTAAAATGTGAGGCTCAAAATTAAGACCGATGTGCAAGATAATTGATGAAAAGTTAATTGGAGGGAAAAAGTGTAATGAAGAATGGTGCACAAGCAACACTCATAGCTACAATATGGACAGGATTAAATAACTGAATTTGCTGTAAGTCACAACCAGCTAAATAAAAAGGTATATTTAAACAGCAAAACATCTGCGGCATTTCATGTGTTTTCCTGCCTGCCTGCCTGCTGCTGCGACCAGCTTCTACTATATTCTCTTCTGTACCCTCTTGGGCTCAGAGGTCAGAGAACTTCTCCTCATCTAATGATATGAAGAAGACATATTCAGGGGGTAGAGATGAGCTCATCACTTTATGATATGTTAAGCAGCATGGCCATAGGATTATGAGATCGAAGCCTAGGTGCCAAACTTAAACTTATACTATATTGGCTTGCTAAGACCTATTTTACATTTACAGTTAAGTTGTCTGACTGAAATATGAGTTTCACTCTTTAACTCAAAACAAATAAACTTTTTGATGATGTTCAAATTATTGAGATGAACCTGAATCTAAAAACTAACATTATAAGTGGCTATTTATGCACCTAAAAATACTTAAACAATGTCCATCTTAAAGAAGAGTCAACTCTTCAGCAATGTGTGTTTACTTATAAAGCTGCTGCTTTGTTGATCATAAACTCAACCCTCTCTGTTCTCCTCCCAGCATGTGACGGCAGATGGATGCCAAACAGTGACAGTGTACAACAAGCTGTGCTTCGGCCAGTGCAGTTCCCTCTTTGTCCCATCTGAGGGGGAGTTTGCCGATCTGAGTCCCGGGACGGGGGCCTTCCACCGACGGGCCCCCTGCTCCCGCTGTGCCCCTTTCAAAGCTCAGACTGTCACTGTGCCTCTGCGCTGCGGAGCCAAAGTCCTCGAGAAGAGAGTGATGGTGGTGGAGGAGTGTAAGTGTGAGACAGGCCGGGAGGAGAAAAGCACTGAGGCTGCTGCTTATGCACACCTGTAACGGTGTCCCAGCTGTCAAAAGGACAATATATTGACATTCATGTTTTTAGCAGGATTAACACAGATTGCAGCTATAAATGTGACCCTTTTTTTCATCAATTGTGAATCAAGTCCTGTGGCACTGACTCACATTTGCATGCAACTGTATGTTCTGTTTTAGATTTGCACAAGTCTGAATGTGTCATTCAGAGTAAAATACGCTGGTGGAGTGTCCCACCAATGATTGTTGACAAATGACCTACTTGGTCATGCAGTTTTTGTGTTACAACAAGCCAATCAAACCAAGCATAGACCTGTATGAGGTTTCATGGTATGATAACCCTGAGTAAAAATAACATGCTTTCATCAACACAAACGTTTGGAAAAAAACATCATATTTATTTACAATAGAAAAGGAGAGCTATATAATTCCTATAAATGCCACTTCACTGTGCTTAAAGACTCTTGACACAGTCTGCTATGAAGCGCTAAGCTTAATCACAAACTACAATGTTGTATTTGTATGTTGTATTTTTGCTTTGGATGGGCTGCTGTGTTGATACGTCAAACTACTGCCGCATCTTTATTTTTAAAGATTTACTTTGCATTTTGATTGTGATTTGGTTTGATTGGACTGTTGCATGTCATTTGATTCATCTCAAGTTCAGTTTTTTTGTGATCTTTGATATTTTATGTAAAATGTGTATGTGTGGCTTGTATTTTATAGCTGCTTTGACCTGTTGTCATTTTGGCCAGGACATCATTGTAATTGAGACTGTAATTCTCAGTGGGTCTTTTCTGCTTAAATAAAGTATTAACAGCAGAGACAATAAATACAAATATAAATCTATACATACCATCTCAATTATTGTAGCTATAATAATTTTTTACACCAATTATTGTTATTATATATGTTGTTATATATATATATGTTATTATTGTTATTTTTGATACATTGTCTAAAATGAGCGTCTTTACATTTAGCGGTGGTTTTTAAGCACTTATTGGCCAGAATTTTTACCTTTTATAATAATGGCTTGCATATATATAGCGCTTTTCAAGACTCTCAAAGTGCTTTACAACTCCATTATTCATTCACTCTCACATTCACACACTGGTGGAAGCAAGCTATGATTATAGCCACAGCAGACTGACAGAAGCGAGGCTGCCATATCGCGCCATCGGCCCCTCTGGCCAACGCCAGTAGGCAAGGTAGGTGAAGTGCCTTGCCCAAGGACACAACGACAGGTGGAAGCTGGAATTGAACCCACAATTTCTGGGTTGCAGGCTGACAACTCTACCCCTAGCTATTTTAGCTATTCTGCTCTTTATAAAGTATCAATAACAAGTTGATTTGTCAGGCTATCTGCTCTGGCAGCCAGCCTTCAGTCAGACATGCCACTTGTAGTTTGACAGCTGTGGTTGTAAAACACTGTTACCTTAGTAAGAGTGATAACTAGCCCTCCTTCAGTTTCCACACCATGGCTGTCTGTACTTTTTGCAACTGGAAATACTTCCAAGCTTCTTTTTCTTTGCAGTCAGAAAAAAACTGTAGTAGCTTTCTTTACACATCTGACCAGGGACATGCAGAGACCTTTGGAGGGGCAGATGCTCAAAGTTATAAAGGGGCACATAGAGCGCAAACGGCTTACAACAAAAGAACTTATGGTATACCATCCTGATTAACAACAATCGATATTCAACAAGAATCTAATTGGGAATCGCAACATAATACATCATCGTCATCAGATTCACAGTGGTGAAATAAAATCTAGTAAGTAGGGTTAACATGTGAAGCGCAGTAGGCTGCACAAATAGAAAATATATATATTTATTTGGATAAGAATAGCTTCATTTATTTCACATGTTTAAATATCAATTTTGGGACGTTTTGATTTATAAAATTGTGGCACGTCTGGCTTTCTAAACCTGCTGAAGACCAAATTGTTGGAAAATTTGGCTATTTTTGGCTACTGTTTATGTGATATTTTTAGATGTGAGCTTCTAAGGCTATGGGCCGAACCTTTCTGATTGAAGGTCTACGGAGGTAACTTAATTTCATCCACTGCTGCTCAACTCCAGACCAGATCCGGTGTACAGTGGTGAGGACTCACCTGGTAACGTTAGGTGAAAGGAGTGGAGAGTGTGTTCCTCAGGTAAAAGTCACGGTGCCTTTTTTTTTATATCAAAGGGATGAAGGTTGCCTGAATCAGTCAGGGCTACAGACGGAGGCTGCATTATCTTTTTCTCCCAGCCTGTAGTGGCCATCTACTTCTGGGAGGGATGAAAAAAGCAGATCAGATACTGTTATGAGAAGTGTTAGTTTAATTTAATGCCAATAGCATTTTTGCCATTGAATATAAATAATCTTAAACATGATCAATTTTTTGTTTCAAAATATTACTGTATTTTATGTTGTTTTATTATCTTTTGAGAGATGCCTGTCTCATCTGCAATCAGAAACAAGCTACTTGGTTGGAAGAAAACAATTTTAAACTTGGATCATCAATTGGTATGAATAAACTAGGGCTTAACTGGATTTCCATATCAGTCCGTGCCCATTTCACACTGCAGTGTAAAAATTTATTTAGATTAATCTAAACTGAAATAATGTGATCTGTAATGATGTCATTAAAATGTCCTCTTCATCCACTTACCTCTAGCTTGGCCTTGCTAATTGGTTTCCTCCCACCACTGTTAGGCTTACAAGTGCAATTTATTTTGCATGCAAGTGAAAACAAAAAGAGTATTTGTTGTTTTTGTCCCCTCCACCCCCCACCGCTTCACTCTCATATTCAAGCATTCAAGTGTCAGCTCCTATATTTTATTAAAAAGCCATGTTCCACCGACTTTTTGCGCACAGCACTTACATCTGAAAGCACCAGACTGGAGAGCAAACGAGCTATTGAGCATGGGTACTTAGCGGTAAGCAAACATAATTGTTTCAGCATGGACTCCTGAATTATGTATAGGCACCACCTATTCTCATGCTCGATGTCTTTTCAGAGTGGTTGTGGGAATTTGAACATCCTTCACCACAGATGCCCTTGAGCAGGCACGCATGTGTGATTATATGTGTATGAGCTATTTTTCAGTTAAGGCCCATAAAAACTATTATTCATTTATATCCTGGCACCTGGCTCTGGTAAAGTGAACTCATCCCACACATCCCAACATACATTCCCAGAGGAGTATAAAGAAGGAGGCTCTTTACATTACCTTGGCACACTGTCAAAATGCCTGCTTTGGATGGCCATTTGCATTCACGTGGGTTTTCTGAGAAAGTGAAAGCGTTCAGTGCGCTATGGGGGGTTCGCATTGAGTCCTGTAGATTCCATTAGCATGTGATTATCACCTCGGGTTGATGGCTATATTTTCTAAGATTTATGGGCCAAATATTTGCCCAGTTCTTAACGGTGAAGAATTAGACGCCTCTTTCAATCAGGCACTTGTGTTTCTTCTAAACATGCTGAGGGATGAGAGGTTGAAGGGATTTTTCTCCCCTTAGGTCTCATTTCTCACAGTGGCAGAACTGCGAGTATAATGCCCATAATGGAGAACTAAATCAGCAATTAGTCTCTTGCATATTTCTCTGCATTGATGATGCAAAGAAGACAATGGTGAGTTGACTTCTGATGTGACTTTTATTTATTTATTGAAAAATTTTTGTGGGGAAAGGAGTTTGCAGGAGGAGGAAGGATGTTTGCCTATTTGGACAAACAAGGTGCACAAGAGAGTGCACCACTTAGTAAGACAGATGTTAGCCCCCTTCACATTGTGGGATCCGGCAGAACGCTCCTGTGTCATTAAGGATGGCCTGGTTCCCATGGCGAGGGGAGAGGAAGGAGCAAAAGAAGGAGGGCCTGCTGCCAAGTTCAGCGCCTCAGGGATCAGATCAGCGTCACAGGGTGCTAAGTGGCCTAGTTAGCGCTTTAAGATGCACAATGAGCTGCCTGCTCTTTCACTGTATGTGTGTACACTGTAAAAAATGTACGTAAGAATGACAGTAAATAACTATAAAATGGCTATGGTAAATTACTATTAAATTTAAAAAAGTAAATGATTTTAATACATATGTTAAATTACTGTAAATCGAGAAATAGTAAATGGTCTTAGTTTTTACGGTACTAACATGTTGGAAAAACATGAATTTACATTAATATGTCACATTTTCTGTAAAAAAAAAAACGGGAAAAAATCTATTTAATTGTTTGAAATTAATCACCTTACAAGTTACATAATAATTCTGTATATATTACAATCTTTAATGCATTTTACATTTGAATTTACAATTTATAACTGTATATCAAAACATACCTTACTTTTAACAATAACATGTCAAAACATTGTTCGAATTACTGTGAAAATTATGGTGACATTTTCTTTAAACACTAACACCCTTATGCTGTTTAATAAAACAGTAAATCTTTGAAGTAGATATAGTCAATTATTATAAATTTTTACACCCTCGCCAAGAATAAAACCCATATATTTACTGTGAAAAAAGTATTTTGTGACACAATTATGTTAAAAGGTCATTTTCTATTATAGTACCCTAAAAATAGTCTGTATTTTTACAGTTATAAACACCTACATGTTTAGCTTAAAACTGTGTATCACTAGCCAAAATATATCACTATTTTTACAGATCCAAGATGTAAAATCTTATAGATAAAACATGTTCTCTTTCCTTATCCTGATCCTACCTCAAACTTTGGGTACTATAAAAGCTAATGACAGAAAAAACTAGAAAAAGTTTCATTTCCTGCAAAAATGCAGTGTGAATGCTGTAAGCTGAATTTACTTGCAGAAAATGGATTAAGTATTTGAAGTCAACTGTAAAAGACTTGCTGAAGTGTAATAAACAGAAACAGCAGAAAAAAGAAAAGGGGTGTGCCAACCCTAACACAAAAAAACTGTCACAATTAGCTAAAATAAAGAGTTGAATATTATGAAAAGTATAAAGGTTATGAATACCAAAAGATATACCCGGAAAAAGCAGAATGAGCAGAATAGCTGAAAAGTTGAATGGTTAAAATAGCACAATGTATGCAGAAGTAGTTGAAGTTCAAAAAATGTACGGAAGCGTATGGTAGCATGTTGCCAAACACAAACATGTTGGTTAACAATAATTAAATCCATTCAGTATAATAAAAATAAGCTTAAAGGGATGTGTTAGCTAAAATTAGCTGAAATGCAAATGTTAGCTAAAATGCTAGTGATAGTAAGTTGGATAACACTAACATGGCACTAAACATTAACTAAATCTATTTAGCAAGGTAACCTTAGCTGTTAAGTCAAAATTAGCTTAAATTTTGATACTAACTGTAATACTAGTGTTAGCTTAAATACTAGTGGTTGTATGTTGGCAAACAGTATCATGTTCGTTACCTACCTTACCTTTCAGTATGTTAACATCTTCCCAAAATGCAAATATTAGCGAACATTAGCTAAAATACTAATGATAGCTTAAATGTTGATTTTAGCTTAAATGCTAGAGATAGCTTGTAGGTAAACACCAACATGTTGGTAAACACCAACATGTTGGTAAACACCAACATGTTGGTAAACACCAACATGTTGGTAAACACCAACATGTTGGTTAACAGTAACTCAATCCATTCATTATGTTACTTCTAGCTGTTAAGTCAATTCTTGCTGTTAGGTCAAAATTAGCTAAAATTCCATTGTTAGCTTGAATGAGATTAATTGCTATGGTTAATAAAAAGACTATTGGCAGCATGTTAGCAAACATGAACATATAGGTTAACAATAACTCAACTCATTCAGTATGTTAAAATCAACCCAAAACCTAATGATAGCTAAAATTAGCTAAAATGCTAATGTTAGATGAAATGCTAATGTTAGCAAATATACCACAGATAGCATGTTGGCAAACACCAACATGTTGGTTAACAATAACTCAATCCATTAATTATATTAATTTTAGCTGTTAAGTCAAAATGATCTAAAATCCCATTGTTAGCTTGAATTAGCCAAATTGCTATGGTTAGTAAAAAAAAAAAAGCTATTGTTAGCATGTTGGCAAACATAAACATATTGGTTAACAATAACTCAACCCATTCAGTATGTTAAAATAAACCCATAAACCAAATAATAGCTAAAATTAGCTAAAATGCTAATGTTAGCTAAAATGCCACAGATAGCATGTTTTCAAACAATAACATGTTGGTTAACTGTATCTCAATCCATTCAGTATGTTAACTTTAGCTATGAAGTCAAAATTAGCTAAAATGCTAATGTTAGCTTTAATGCTAGTATTACTCTAATGGATAACAATAGCAAGTTAGCTAACAATATCTTATTCCATTTATAATGCCTACGATTGTCTAAACATACAAGTCTGTGTAATTGCCATTTAAAAGTTATCACTGCTTTCCAGGTGTTGGAACAGTAAAATGGCCGCTGTTGCCTGCCTAGTACCTATGAGACTGTATTTTGATCATCATATTTTACAGAGTAATCAAAAATCCTGGTGAACTGATTTGTATTAAATCTACAAGTTGTTTGAGATGTCTTACAATAACCCTGAAACGTCAGTTTTACAGTGGAGGGCATAATATATAGCTATTCTCTTTTGTACCACAAGACGGAGATCCAACTAAAGCCATGAAAAGGCCTGCCACTTTTCGACCAATCACACGCCAGCTTTCACTGGCGGAGACAGCCAGAGTGCAGCACCTTACTAACGTCTCCTAATTTCTCAGTCGTTTTAACAGGCAACGCATCTTCCGAACTACTCTTAATAACTTAGGAACCGTAAGGCCTATCGACGTCACCAATATACCGTTTTTATCGGAACGGATAGGGGAACGCTCTCAAACCACTCAATTTGTTGAAAATATTATATAACAGCTGTAAAATGATGTCAAATATGTTGATAAATTGGATGAAAACATTAATCTTTCTTTCCTTGGTCCCGAACTACATCCTCTTACTCGGTAAATATAAGGGCTATCGCAATTATTCTTTCACTGTAAGTATCAGTAGGCTTTGATAAAGAATCACGGTGCGTTTTGTGTGTGTACCTCAATCTGTCTAGGAGTAGTGATTTTGTAAAAATGAGTATGATTTTGGCATTTTTGAATCTGAGCCGTTTTAGCGAAGAGCGGATTTACTACACTCAAACAAACAAAACTGATGGAGAAACAGTAACAGGTATCAAAAACTTGTTGAATTATGAGCGTCAGGAAGGTCTGAAGTTATATTGGCACAAGGCTCTAGTTTCTACGTCGCATCGTTTATGAGATGTGACTTTACGAATATTGGTCAGAATCCAGCTGTCCTCTGAATTGTTGCGCAGTCCCAATGCATTCCAATGGTCCCTCCTGGGTGCGGCCACTTTGCTTCGGGTCGATTTGCCCAAAAAACTGTAACTGTCACATAAATTTTGGTGACATTTCCTGAAGCAAAAATTGGAAACCTACGTTTTGATATATAATATGTGCAGAAAGAGTGAAATATGAGCGAGTGAGCGGAAGTTGTTCGTGGAATATAAGGAAAGTGGAAAAGTGTAATTCTGCTAGAGTGGGCCACTGTAGCTTAACTGCCATGCGCCCATAGAAATGCATGTATTTTCAGAAATCTGATCATTTTGCGACCAAAAACTTGAGGAAGGATTGTATGAAAACGGTACAAGTTAGGAAGAAGCTGAGACATACAGTAATAGCTGAAGAGTATGACTACATTTTAAGATTTGAATGGTGTTTCTAAGTGGAAGTATGTGGAAGTAGTTCGTTTTGCAAAACAGGCCTACAGTATTCACACTAATTATAAAAAGTATGAAAAATTTATTATCATTTACAAAAAAATTTCCAATGTATTTTCATATATTGTTAATAATGACATTCATATCATTTGTTGTGGCATTTGTATTTCAAATATTTTATGTTAGAATTTAATTAAGCGTTTTTTAACCCTTTAACGTGCAACATTAAGCAAAAGTGACTTGTGATTTTATCTTTATCATTGCAATATATTACTTTCAAATTTAAAATCAAAGGGATTCGACACTCCAGCCCAGAAGGTGGAGGTAATGCACCTAAAGATGTTTGCCAACCTCAATAAAAAAGGAGAAGAAGAAGAAGAAGAAGAAGAAGAAAAAAAAAGAACAAGAAGAGAGAGAGAGAGAGAGAGAGAGAGAGAGAGAGTTCTGAAGCACCACAGCTAAGATGTTAAAAAGAAAGTCCTTTTGCAAGTGTTTGCCCGTGATACTTCAGAGAACACCCTAAAGCCAAAAGCTAGGATTCCTAAGATAGAAGGACTTTCTTTTGAAAATGATAATAATATATTTAATATAATATTTAATATTTTGTAGATACTGTGTATTTGCAAGAAACAAAGGTTTCAAGACAAATATTTATTTATTTTTCCCTCACCTTTTAGGCACAACCATCTAACTTTTATAAATGGGAATGAACTTGGTGGCCTTGCTACAACCAGACAAATGGAGACCTTCAAAGCAATTGGAATACCAATATTACAATATTCTGTCCATTTGGACAAAGATTTGTCTCACTTGGAATTTTATCTCTACTTTATTAGACAGAAAACCTGATATTATTGTTGGATCATTGTCCTACTTTTCATGTACCATGCATCAATATATTTTGTCTGGTAACAGTAGAGACACAGAAGGAGGTACAAGGGCAGATGCTGGAGATGGAAGAGGAAAGGTTGAAGGAGATGGAAGAGAGGCTGAAGATGTAGGACGACAAGCTGGAGGCTCAGAAGTGAGCTGAAAGTATAAAGATATGTTAGCTATGAACTTGAACAGTTTGTCAAATAAGAGGCTTATGATGATCTTTCTCAGTAACAGTGGTTCATCGATTTGGGTTTGAGATCAGAGCTTTCTATAAAATCTTCATCTACTGTATGTATTTTTTCAGGTGACAAAAGCGAACTGTCCAGATGGAGATGCTGGTAGATTCACAGGTGAAGCATTGGCTTGAAACAATGTGACAATAACAGTAAACATACCTAATTATTTAGTAAAAGAACTACTAGAAAACACAGTGAACGGAAAGAGTTTGACTTTCATTAAAAAGAAAAAATATTGCACACTCTTATCTGTGAAATTTCTGTCTATGTTGTACTTAAAAGGTTCTAGGCGGTAGTAATATACAAATTTGGATCTTCATAATGTTTTATTGGGTGGGGTAGGAATCTTGCCTCCATCCCTCCTATTTAAGTCATTTTTATTTCTATCACCTTTCTCCGTGTGTCCAATTTCTCTGTCTCCGTGGCTCCATGTAGCTTGAGGTTCCACCTTCTTGAATATCTTTCCAGCTCAGATAGTCTCAGCTGGTAGCTATCCAGTCGATCTTCCTCTCTTCATTTTTCTTTCGAGGTCACACACTTTCCCCTTTACATCTTTTATTTCTGCACAAATGAATCAACAGTCTTTTTGAGACCCTCAATCATGAATGCATTTTCTTTCACCATGCTTGAATTCGCTCTCACCATACCTTCGAAATTGTCCAATCTTGTGTTTATTAATACCGAAAGACTGGATATTATCTCGTTTGTTGTAGATCGGTCATGGCTACCACATTCGTACATCACTTTTTTTTTTTTTGTCCTGTTTGGCAGTGTGGAGCTCAGAATTTGTGTCCGAGTACCAAGTAGAAGCCCAACAGATTTACTTTCACAAGCGGAGCAGTACAGCTTTTGCTATAATACTCCACTTGATATATGTGTGAAAAATCTTTATTATGAATTGCTGGGGGTTTTAACAAGGCAATTTTATTTGTATAGCACACTTTCAACAGCAGGGTAATTCAAGGTGCTTTACATGATTTGGTGATTTAAAAAAAACACATAAAAGAAACACATATTACACATGATACACAATAAAGCAAGAGAAAGATTTTAAAAAAGCAAGAGAGCATGAACACATTTCATACATATGACATCAAGCATTTACTCGAAGGCAATTCTACACAGATGGGTTTTTAGTCTCGGTTTAAAGCACCTCAGAGTTTCAGCAGCTCTACACTCGTCAGGAAGTCTGTTCCAGATAAGGGGAGCATAAAAACTGAAAGCTGCTTCTCCATGTTTAGTTCTGAGTCTAGGGATGTTTAGTAGGTTAGAGTTGGAGGACCTGAGTGGTCTTGGTGGTTGGTACCGTGACAACAGGTCTTCAACAAATTTTGGTGCTAAGCCATGTAATGATTTATAAACTAGTAGGAGTATTTTGAAGTCTATTCTCTGAGCTACAGGGAGCCAGTGTAAGGATTTTAGAACTGGGGTTATGTGCTCTACTTTCCTGGTTCTAGTGAGGACGCGAGCGGCAGCGTTCTGGATCAGCTGCAGCTGTCTGATTGACTTTTTAGGCAGACCTGTGAAGATGCTGTTGCAGTAATCAATCCGACTAAAGATAAACGCATGGATGAGTTTTTCTAGGTCGTGTTGCAAAATCAGTCCTTTAATCCTAGAGATGTTTTTCAGGTGATAGAAGGCTGACCTTGTTATTGCCTTTATGTGACCCTGGAGGTTCAGGTCTGAGTCCATTACTACACCTAGGTTTCGAGCCTGATCAGTAGTTTCTAGCTGTATTAATTGAAGCTGTGTGCTGACTCTTGATCGTTCCTCCTTGGGTCCAAAAATAATCCCTTCAGTTTTGTTTCTATTCAGCTGGAGAAAGTTAATTGCATTGATTTAGGGTTTGAATGGGTTCAGAGTCACCTGGTGACATTGTAATGTAGAGCTGAGTGTCATCCGCGTAGTTATGGTAGCTAATGTTATTGGTAGCTATAATCTTGCCTAGTGGGAGCATGTACATATTAAATAAGAGGGGCCCCAGGATGGAGCCCTGGGGCACCCCACATGTGATTTCTGTTCGTTCTGATGAAAAGTTTCCTATTGAAACATATAAGTCCCTGTTCTTTAGGTAAGACTCGAACCAGCCAAGTACTGTACCAAAGAGTCCGACCCAGCTCTCCAGTCGTTCCAATAAAATATCATGATCAACAGTGTCAAATGCTGCTCTGAGGTCCAACGGAACCAGCACTGTGGTTCTTCCACAGTCTGTATTTATGCGGATGTCATTGAATACTTTGACGAGGACAGTCTCGGTGGTGTTGTGAGCGCGGAAACCAGACTGAAAAACATCAAAACGGTTTGTCATTGCTATGAAGCCATTTAACTGCTGAAACACAGCTTTTTCAATAATCTTACTGATGAATGGAAGATTAGAGATTGGCCTGTAGTTCTGCATTAACGTGTTGTCCAGATTTTTCTTCTTTAGCAGTCGTTTAATAACTGCTGTTTTTAAAGCCTGAGGGAAGACACCTGATAGCAGTGATGAGTTCACTATTTGAACAAGATCAGACCCAATAACAGAAAGAACTTTCTTTAGAAAAACTGTGGGTAGGATATCAAGACAGCAGGAGGAGGAGCTTAATTGGATAATGATTTTTTTCAAGGCTGTTCTGGTTTAATTTGTGGAATTCAGACATTTTCTCTACATTGTTGTTGATTGGGAATGGCACTGGTTGTGGGTTCGATATTGAGGTACAGATTGACCGTCTAATTGTTAGAATCTTGTCAGTGAAAAAGCTGGCAAATTCATTGCAGGCCCTGGTAGAGTTTAGTTCAGGGGCTACTGTCACTAAAGGATTAGTAAGTCTTTCCACTGTTGCAAATAGAGTCCGTGCATTATTAATGTTTCTGTTGATGATTTCAGAAAAGAACGATTCCCTAGCATCTTTTATAGTTAGCTGATATCTATTCAGTCTCTCTTTGTAGATCTCACAGTGAACCTGGAGTCGAGTTTTCCGCCATTTTCTCTCTGCTCGTCGATACCATAGACTGTATATTGGTAGACACTCTCTTTTTTCACTACGTACCAGTGGATTACTGGTCCACGGAGACTTTTTTCTACCTGAGACTACTTTCACTTTAGTTGGAGCAATGGGATCCATGATGTCTGAGGTTTTCGCAAAGAAATTATCTACCAACTTATTTACTGAGTTTGATTTGGGAGATGAGGGGGATGTGGTGGAAGGGTAAATACGTTTAAAGGTTTCTACTGAACGGTCCCCTAGAAAACGCTTTTTTATAGTGGTCTTACTGTGGCTGGATAATTTAGCAGAGATGGTACTTTCAACGAAAATACAGAAATGGTGAGATAACGCAATATTAATTACAGAGATGTTGGAAATATTTAAACCTTTGCTGATAATTAAGTCCAGAGTGTTTCCTTTATTGTGTGTTGGTTGTTTGACATGCTGGATCAGGCCGAAGTTGTGGAGAGTATCATCTAATGTTTTTGCTTGTCTATCTTGGGGGTTGTCGGTATGGATGTTAAAGTCCCCCACAATGATTAGTTGGTCATAGTCGATACATATTACAGAAAGAAGGTCATTGAAATCATTAAAGAAGTTAGAGTTAAGTTTTGGTGGTTTATATAAAGTTAGAAATAAAGCTTTGTTAGGCTCATTTATCTCGGTGGCTAGGTATTCAAAAGAATCAAACGTGCCCAGAGTTACCTTTTTAAAGTTCATTGAGTTGTGAAAGATGGTGGCTACCCCTCCACCTCGTCTGTGTTTTCTGTTCTCGCTTAAGAAATTGGAATTTGGAGGACTAGATTCTATTAATGAAGTTGTTTCGTTATTTTCATCTAGCCAAGTTTCTGATAAAAAAAGGCAGTGTAAATTATGCTCAGTGATGAAGTCACTGATAAGAAAAGACTTCCCGGATAGAGATCTAATGTTTAATAAAGCTAACTTAAGTATTGTGATGATGGGCAGCTGAACCTTCTGACAGGTTATCAATTTGAGATTTTGTTTAAGATGAGAGCGTGTGTTTAACGGTTTATGTTTCCTGCTGCTGATAATCACTGATATAGCCTCAGGGGTGCCGAGCGAATTCTGGGAGACGGTAGGGGTGGATTTATTGCCCGGTTCCCTCAAATATCAAATATCTGTAATAATCAGTGGGGGGAAGCTCCCAGGCTTATGGACACTAGTCCCAGGCGTTTGGTGTAGTCTAAGTTTAGGTGTTAATTGTGTCCCAAATTTGATTTGCTCGTTCAGTCTGTCTGTAAAGTTTCTAAATGGAGACTCATTTGATGTGGCTGAGTCACAGGAAGATGAAGACTTAATCTCTGATAGTTGTTTATCTGTTCGGTCCTGTGGTGTCATCATGACTTGCTGTTTTTGTTCTCTGATATCCATGGGCGCCTCAAGGTCAGCTTTTGGGAGCAAGTGTTTCGCTTTCTGATTTTGATAAGAAAAAATGTTTGCTGCTAAGAGCCTTACTCTGGCCTTGTTAAGATAACGGCCTGCTTTGAACAGATGATTAGTAGTTCCAAATACTTTGAAATTATTAATAAATGTGAACGACTTCTCAGCTGATTGTTTCTTCAACCATTTATGGAGCATGCGGAGTCTGCTAAATCTTTCATCATTCCCTTCAGGGACTGGTCCGCTGATGAGGATGTTTACGTTAAGTCCATCAAGTCTCTGTAGGAGATCAGGAAAGTCTCTCTTCAGAATCTCTGATAGTCTCATCGCGATATCTGCTGATCCAGCGTGAATGACGAGCTTTTCCAAAGCAGGATGTTGGTCCAAGATTTTAGGGATTTTTTCTGATATTTCTCTCACTGTATTTTTGTAGCAGCTATAAACTCTGGTGTTCTTGCTACAAAAAGCCTCAATTCCATTAATTGATCCGTCTTGTATGATAACAGTCTTTGCTGGGGGGGCTCTTACTTTGTTATGTGTTCGTTTGATACGGCTGGGTTTCTCCTGGTGGCTTTGACTGGTCCCGGGGGCTGCGTCATCTTTCTGGGAACTCAAGGCTGCAAATCTGTTTTTCAGCGAGATTCCAGGTGGAGTAATATCTCTTGTTTTTGGCTGAAACCTCTTTTGTTTACTTTTAGCAGAAGCGGCAGTTCTGGATTCAGAGCCTTCTCTGTGCCGGAGTTTCTTTTGTTTTTTCTTCCTTGGAGAACAGGCTGGGGTTGATGATTCCGTGCGTTTTAATGCTGGCCAGTCTTCATTATAGTGTGGAGTTCTGCCGCTCAGACGCCTGTAGGGAGTCTCTGTGACACGGTTAGACCAATGTAACATCGGGCTGATAGGCTGTTTCTTGTTTGTATTCAACAGTAAAGTTGTGTCATTTTGTCCTTAATCAGCGTGGAGATCAAAATTAATTTCCAGACGGCGTAGCTTCGTTTCCATGCCTTCAATTCTGTGGAGCAGTTTTTCAAAATCCTCAGCTGAGCAAAAAGCCATGTTGATAAGTCCATAAAAAAGTAATCCAAGAAGAGATTCGGTCCAATACAGAAACTCCAGGGGCTGGGTAGAAAAAGTAACTAAGAAAAGGTTAAGAAAAGAAAATAAGAAAAGCAAACAGAAAATAAAATAAAGTGAACGGATCTGGAGAGAGACAAAGAGCAGCTGCTCCTCCTTCAGCAGTGAGCAGCAGTTTCTAGAGCTACAAGACCTTAATGTCATCCAGTGCAGTTTGCAGAAAACAACAGAAATTGTGACAGAAATATTCCACATTATCACTTCATTTACAACGGTTAAATTTTGGCAACCACAGCTGCCAGTAATTTACTGTAATATTGAACTTTTTAATAGATTACTATAATATGTTTTACAGTGTCACTGGATACAACTGTGGGAGACTGATCAATTAAATGGCATATCTGTTGTTTTTACATGAATTACCATAAGCAGTTTTACAGTATTTTAATTCAAGGAAATGTTGAAGCACCTTTTTCAGCCTCCCCGAATTGATTGTGAGAAGAGTTCCACAGGAGACAGAAGTGAGGTTTAACAACTTTAATTAGAATTGATCAGCAGTCATCTAACATTCTTCCGGAGACAAAGCACTTAGTCTACCCCAGCAATGTCTGAGGTCTAAACCTTCTGCAGTTCCTAATGTACATATTCACCCCACCCCAGGTCATGCAACATGCTACAAGTTTCTCATAACATGGTGGGCCTATGTTAGCCATCACACATCCTGGAGACACAGCATGTTCTTTTCTCCCTAACCTGTGTCCCAGTTCCTCTTAACCTTTAACATATCTTTCTGTTTAAAACAGCACAATAAAACAGTTGCACAATCAGTAATAATCAATAACAAAGTAAAATAATAAGGTGGTTTAAAATTTAATTATCACAGAAATCTACTGTAACATTTATGGTAATCAAAATAGTTTACAATTTTTCTTTCTACATTTATACGTTTTATTTTCACGGCAAAATTCTAGGAACCACAGCTGCCAGTAATTCACTGTAAATTCAACTTCTTTTTTTTCTTTTTTCTTTTTACAGTGTAAGCCTTTTATCTATCAGATGTGGAGATGGCTGAGAGATGCGTAGGATGGGACCACTTGAATAAGATAATTTCCATCAAGAGATATAACATATTTGGGCTTATTATATATATGTTTTGCATTGATAAATGGTTTTTATGCATATGTAGGTCCAAGCTAAGAAGATATGGTCCATCACAGCAAGACATCTCAGTTCTAAAGACTTCCAACAACTTCTCGCCTGATCATCTGTGCTTAAATCTATGATTCAGTTGTCTAAACAGCTCCAAGCTAACTAACCAGCTGAGCGATGTTTGAAGGGTAAAGACCCTCTATCCTTCCCTTAGCCACTTTGAGCTCAGACAGAGTTATGATACTGTGGACCAGACTGGACCACAGATCTAACACCAGCCTGGGAGGGCAAACAAGGTTATGCCAGGATGGATACTTGCAAGCATCATCAAAAAGAAACAGTCAAATCACAAGCAAGACACCGTGTTCTCACCTAAATCCCACCAGGAAAGGTCTTCTGCTGTAGGTGTCAGGCTCTTGGTGAGAGGTTGTCTGTTCCATGGCTAACATCTCCCTCCCCTCTGATTTGGTGGTACATATTCACTGTGCGTTGTTAGCTTGGACCAGCTGGTCAGAGTTGGCTCTGTTAGAGATGGTGCCCCGGGGCTAAGCCTGCCAGCCTACTGCCATTCTGCCTGGCTGCAAGCCCACCTGCCAGGCTGTCTGCTGGGTGCTGGGGGGAAAAGGATAGGTGTAGCCTTATCAACATCAAAGTTTGTTACTGGGTGAACTCTGCTCCAGTTAGCATTACAATGATATCACCAAAGGTTTAGAGAAAAAAATGAGCTAATATACAGTGCATATTTGTGTGAGTTGAATGCTTGTTGATGTATCACTGGAAGCTAGACCAAGCCCAAACTGACGGCAGTAGACACACAGTCAGTACTCTAAATGTGTATGTGTATAGGATTCCCTTAGAGTCAGTGCATTGGAAAGGAGAGATAATGAGAGAGAGCTTATGATTCTAGTTTCATTTCTATTTTTTTCATTAGAAAGTTTAAAAACAACAGACTTTTAAATAAGGTTGCACATGGTGCAAAAAACTAAATTACAAGAAAATAATTTTACCTAGAATCAACAAAGATTGGTTGGTAAAATTAGGTAAAATTGACTACATAAGAAATGCATAAGAGATGATGGTACATTAAGCTTCTTTTAAGGAAAACACAAAAATAAATTTTTTGGAAAATTGTGATGAGGCAAACGACAGTACTTCCTTGTGCAGAGGAAGGAGAAGTAATTAAAGCAGTCTTGAAGATGCTACATTGAAAATTAAGTAAACCACTGGTGCAACACTAGAGCACATTTATGTATTTTTGGTGGGAATCATCTGTCTCCAAGTTACAGAACTTATGAGGATAGACTGAAAGGCCACTCATAGAAATAGAAAACATTACTACATTACTTTAAATTAATTTTATTATTGTTGTGTTTAGCTATCAAAAATATTTTTGTGGGATCCTGGCTGACCAAAAATTGGGAAAGATGATTTAGCAATGAGGAAAAAGATCATGAGCCTTTTTATATACCATGCTTAATTATCTTGTTTAGGCTGTTATATTTGAAAAATACGCAAACCACTAGGTACTACATTAGAGCACAATATTGTATTGGCAACCCAAACAAAGCTAAAAGTCAATGTGAAATCTAATGTTGAATCCAAAATGCATCCTTTCAGTGAGAATCATCTGTCTCCAAGTTACAGAACTTATGAGGATAGACTGAAAGGACACTCAGAGAAAAAGAAAACATCACTATGAATTAAACAAAAAGCCAGATTAAAGGTTGCAAATGCACTCAACAACTGTTTGAAGACGTGTCTTGTTGTCTGATGAAACTGAAATTGAAGTGTTTGGTCATAATGATCATTGTTGACTTTGGAGGGAAATGTTAGACTGATAACATCATCCTATTTGTAAAGTATGGAGGTAGCAGTATCATGTTTTGTGGGTTTTGTGCCACAAGAGGGTCTGGTAAACTTCATAAAGTAGTATAATGGTATCATGAGGATAGAACATTATGTGGAAATACTGAAGTATACTGAAGCAGCATCTCAGTACATCAGTGAGGAAATTGAAGCTCAAGTTCCAGTGGGTCTTTCATTTAGCAATGAGAAAAAAGATTATGTACATTTTTATCTGTACTTAATTATCTTATTTAGGCTGTTATATTTGTGTGTCGTTGTTTCTGCTAATGTTGTCCATGTGATTGTTAGTATATAAATATGGAGACTTTAACGTGGTTGGGTAGCAAGCTATAAGTAAAACCTCTGATGGGGTGTGATGATAATGGCCATGTCACTATGGCAGGTGCAGTCCTGCATGCCATGCAGGTGATGTCTCTCAAGCTCACTTAGTTAATGACTCCAATTAAAATAATTAAGAGCTGGCATGGTGAATCCTGCCCACTCTCCCTCTGCCAACCGATCCATTCCCTGTCCTCTTCAACGGCACACAACAGCGCCCAGCTCATGCCACTGCTGAGCATGCATTCATCCATTCCTCTATGTTTCCTCTCTCGCCTCCTCTTCATCCCTCTCTCATGGGCAGCTCACCCTTCTCATTTTGCCACAACTGTCCTGTGCCGCTGCTTCTTCCAAGGCATCTAAAAGAAACATGAAGCCTAAAATCAGCTAAACGCTCCACTCGAGAAGCACTTAAGAGACTCTCGGCTCGACTTATTGTCACACAGACAGTGAGAGAAGGGAAAGAGTGAAGGCTGCGTCGGGCAGGAGGAAGAGGGAGGTTTGAGTGGGAGAGGGGATGCAAGCCAGGTCCTAACGAGGGGAGAGATAATTGTTTTGTTTTGTTAGGGGCCCTTCTTCAGTGTAGAGGGAGTTGAAATGACATGCCACACATGGTTTTTGGATGAAGTGGGTAAAGAGGGGATGGGGGGGTGCAGCCTTCATTGAAGGGGGGCAAAAATGTGGTGGAGGGGGTTGGTGCATAGAGAAAGCAGTCACACACAGCCCATAAAAATGGCAGTCAAACTGCAAAACTGGATCTTCAAAGTGTTTTTTTTTTTTACTGACAATCACAAGCTCCCATGAAACCTTGATTATGACCATGCACATTGCTTTCTTGCGGTCACAGGACTTCTATAGGATCTCAATGTCAAAATGCAGTCTACAAAATTCCAGCAGTGGGAAAGGCCATTCTGAGCCAAGTTGGAGACACAACTTTGGCTACCGGGCCTGGTTAGATTTATCAAAATTTATGAAAAGGCAAACATATGAATCTCTGGTGTCTTGGTGTTCTTTCAGCACTTGGAATCCCAGACTGACAGACGATGTGCCTGGATTTGTTGCTGGCGTGGCAGCACAGACACTTTTCCAGGATTTCATCATAATTTTGGGGGAGAAAAAGACTTTGATGTTAACCATATTTTTTTCCACTCTTTGCAGTCCTAGTGTATGCATTTTGTCCTGGGGAGTTCACCTTTCATCAACATGTAGTATTGGGAGATACACTAGTTAGGCACAACATATGACCACTTCCATAATAATGCATTTGTTGTTCTTTTGCTGCCAAATCATCCCTGACCTGTTGAGGCACAGGCCTCTAAAGGTGTGCTGTGGATTCTGGCACCAAGATGTTTGTGGGTAAGTCAGTAAGTTTGTGAGTACTGGTCAACAAGAAGGGTAATAGTTTCACAGTTGTGCGTTCTATTCCAGCTTTGTCTACTGCTACTTATGTTTTTTGGCAAGGCAAGTAACCACAAGTTGCCCAAAAATTTGCACATCGCTGTATGATCCCCAGTGTAACTGTGTTTTAGACACGTGTATGGATAGACTAGATTTAAATAGGTTCAGTCCATTTAGGTTGCAGGGTGCAGCCTCCATCGATTGGATTTCTTTGTCATGCACATCCCCTAGATGCTCTACTTTTGGATTGAGATCTGGGGAATTTGAAGGCCAAGTCAGTAAGTTACACTCCTTTCTCTGCTCTTCAAACTGTTCCTGAACAGTTTTTGGGTGCATTTTCAGGTGAAACTGTTGCCTTGCAGCAAGAAGGTCCTGGATTCGAATCCCAGCCTGGGGTCTTTCTGCATGGAAACCCACGCACATGCATACGTGGGTTCTCTCCGGGTACATACAGAGACATACAGGACAAACAACCATGCACACACACACTCATACCTAAGGGCAATTTTAGAGAGACCAATTCACCTAACAGTCATGTTTTTTGACTGTGAGAGGAAGCCAGAATACCCAGGGAGAACATGCAAACTCAATTCAGAAAGACCCCAGGCTGGGATTCGAACCCAGGACCTTCTTGCTGCAAGGCAACAGTACTACCAACTGTGCCACTATGCAACCCAGTGCACAGTGGAATTTAAGTATCTCTAAATCTTTTCAAGCCATAATCCATATTCGTTTTTTTGTGACTAAAGAGACACCTTTGAAAACGTTGAGGACAGTACTTCACAGTGAGTCGAAAGCAGATGCTAAAACCATTAGCATTAGATTTACAGAGAACTCTTTGCTAATCTGGCTACCAACAGCATAGAGCATATTATCCTGGTGGACAGTCGCTTTGAGCCAGACCAGGAAATCATCTCCAGGAGTCTGTCACTACTTCCATTATGATAAATGGCCTCATTACAGTCGGCACCATGCACTGGCTGATCTAGAATCCACATTCATTCTGCCCAAAAGTGAAGATAGCTGCAGGATGCACTCAGCCATCAGACCAGAGAGTCAAAGTAAATGAAGCAAACATTGCTTATGTGCTTTTTACAATCATTCTGCAAACTGTTTCTTTTGCTGAGTCCTACTTGATGTTCTTTATGCTGAGGATCACTCTGGCTACAGTCAGACTGTATCCAGACCATTTTGCCAGTGCCACAGCTATCTTTTCACAATATCGTAACAGTGGGCAAAGTGGGAACAGCATCCTCCCAGTGTGTGAGAAAGTGAAAGAGGAAGAGTGATGGCGACAGGGACAGACATGCAAATAGGAGGTGGGGGTACAAAGGGGAAAGCAGTGTGCCAGTGTTCAGGAGAGATAGGCCAAGTGAGGAAGCAGGGAGGGAGGGTGTGCATGTTTGTGTGGAGGGGTACAGAAGAGGGGTGCAGGTGGCATGAAGCTGGCGCAGGCCTGGCCCTCTGTCCCCTGGCAGTGCCAGGCTCCATCTGTCATCAGCAGGAACATCTGCAGCCCAAGGTGCCCTTGTCACCCAGCGTTAGAGTAACGAGTTTGGCGTTTCCATTAGTCCGGGGCCCTCATCGGCCTGTCCAGCACCGGCCAAAACTGTGGCATTTTCGGTGGGAGCTCTCTGTCTTTGTCGGTGCATGAGTGTGTGTTTAGATATGACACAGGGAGTGGGCTGGGAGGTGACAGGATTTGTTTGTAGATTCGCGTGAGTGTGTGTTTGAGCGAAGCAAGCGGCATGCCAAAACAACATGGCTATGCAGAGCGTTGACCCAGCTGGGCAGAGCCTGCGTGTCGAGTCACTTCGCCTCCTGATGTGTGCGTGGCCAGCGCGCTCACTCGGCTGCCAGACCCAATCTATGCTCCTCTGTCTCTCATCTTTCTGTTTTCCATCTGTCCACCTCCCTCATATCTGCCCTTTTTCCCTTACCTCTCTGTGCCCCTTGTACCCCCACAACCACCCCATTCGCAGGGTCCTCTCCCACTCGTACTCAATGCTAACATTCTGCTTCTGAGCATTACTCCCATTTTTATCTTCGTTGTTGCTAAAAAAAACAGATGGCACTTCTTACTCGGCTCCCTCTTTTCATCCCTCTTTCTGTTTCCCCATGCTCCCCTCCCGTCCTGTGTTTCTTTCCATCCAGCCGGCATATCCTGGCACTCCACCTGTCTTTACTCTGTTTTCCTCCCTGTTTAACTCAGAAATCAATTTGATCTGTGTGCAGGGAAATAATGTTTTTTTTGTTACTTATTCTTAGAATTTGGAATGTAGATTCTGCCAGAAAAAGACGTGTTTCATTGCTTCATTTCATTGCTTCATTTCATGCAACGTAACAATATCTGTTTTGGGTTTTTCCTGTTGTTTTCTTGTGTTCTCCAGTCCAGTCTTGAAACATTTTGTATTTCATTGCATCTTTACTTTGCACAGATATTAAAACAGAGCCAACACGGCAACTGATGTTATTTTGTCCACCACTAGATGGCTCTGCAGAGTAACAATGTTATGTACCAAAAGAAACCCACTGGGACACAGATGTAGTGTAAAAAAACAGTGCCTATCTCCAGCAGTCATGGGGCGAGAGACGGGGTACACCCTGGACAGGTCGCCAGTCCATCGGAGTAATTCAGTAACATGTCCCAGATTACATTTAAGTGCAATAAAACTAAATGGGCCACTAGGATGTGAATCTGTTTTATTTGCTATTTCTGAGTTTAAATAAAGTGCATTTAACCACTAAGGTATACATAAATTTATGAAATTCCAACCATAAAAAAAAAACTTACTCAACTAAAATTTTCATATACTAACACTAATTTGGTAATGATAATAATTTTAATTCACGTAATAAATTAGTTAGGTTCAGGCTCTTCTGCCTTCGAAGACGGACGGTACGCTCTAGATAGGCCAGCACTCGCTGCTGGATATGGACAAATGAAATTAAAAGCTTAAAGGTTTATATGTACATCCTCTTAGAATTTAACCATTTTTGAACATTGCTTCTACAAAATAACATGCTTGATTCAAATGAAAACAATTTGAAAGCCTAATATTTACCAAAGCTGAATTCTTGTTTTATAATGCATTTTACAGCATGCTTTTTAAGATTATTTGCATTCAACGGGTTTGGAAACTATGGTGGAAAATTTGGCTTTAAATAGTACAATTATCAAGAAAAGTCCCAAGAGACATACTTGTCACAATAAACAAAAAGATAAAGAGTTGTTTGTGTGCATAATTCCATTAATTGTCTATACCCACCTATCCTTGCAGGGTCGTGGGGGAGTTGTTTTTATGTTCTAGAGTTTTTTGTTGTTGTTGTTGTTGTTTTAAATATTTATTTTCTCATACAGATCACTGCTCAGGCAGATATCAATCTCTGGTTTTCTTCCAGGTCTGACTGTAGATTTAAATTCTAACAATGTCCAGGTTCATAACATAAGGAAAAAGTATTTGCTGCAGATTATTTGATAGAGGTTGTAGGTTAAATTCAAACTGACAATTCCATATGCATCAAAGCAATTTATCTGATTTAAAATAAACTCAAAATTAAGTGTGTCAGAGAACAGGCTGTATGTTGATCTGTTTGGGTTTGATCTGCTAGTTACTGATTAGAACAGACTAATGGAAAACTGCCCAATTTCTGCTTCTGGACGACTGATTGGTGCATCTCATATTTCAAGACCAAATGCACATAGTAAAATATCTGAATGTTAAAAGGATATCAAACTAATCTCATATGACTCAAAGCAAACAATTACATAAAAATTACTGAAAGTGTCAAAACTATTGTGACGGAAGTCAGTCTTTCTTGTCAACAACTTCAGCCAAATTGGCTGTGCAAGACTTTGTTAGATTGTTTCTAAAATTCCGCACAGCATTTTGTAGCAAATATATTACAAACAAATTATTTTAAAAAATGATGGTGCATTGGTTGCTGCAACTAATTGCCTAATTATTTTCTAATTTAAGTTTAAATGCTAAATCTATTTCTTATGTGATATATTAAGTATGCTCAAGGTAATAATACAGTGCGTCACAAAATTGTTGATACTCCTTCAAATTTTTTACAGTTTTTATCACGTATACATCCACAAGCGTTTTGGAATAGACTAAAAAAAGTGGTACAAGAAGAAACATTCAGCATTTTTTACAAAGAAAAATCTGAAAAATGTGATGATGCATTTGCCTAATCCCTTTCACTCGTATGCCCTTAAATAATATTCAGGGCAGCGAATTGCCTTCCAAAGTTACCTGAATATTAAATAGAGTCCACCTGTGTGAAATTCAATCTCATTATAAATTGGGCTGTTCTGTGAAGGCCTCAGAGGTGATCATGAAGACCAAAGAAAGACCATGGAACACGTTAGACAGATCAGGTAAAAAGTTGTGAACATCTCAAGGAGCACTGTTTGAATTCAACATTTGAAGAAGGGAAATAGTAAGGCACAGCTACAAACGTATTAACACTGATAGGCTGGCCGAGGGGAGCGTTAGCTGTAACTCCCGTGGTAATCCAGGAGTAGCTGAAGAGATCCAGAGCTCAGGTGAGAGAATCTATTAACAGAGCAAGTATTAGTCGTGCACTCCATAAATGTGACCTTTATGGAAGACCAACAAGACTGTTGCATTTTTCAAAGAAAGCCATAACAAAATCCTGTTTGCAGGAATGTCGAGAACACAGCAAACTGGTGAAAGAATCTGCTATGATTAGATGAATCCTAGATAAATTTTTGGCTTACATGGAAAACAGTGCGCCAAGCGTTGCCAAGTGCAGAAAACTATCATGCAGAACACAGCACCTTCACGATGAGACATGGTAGTGGCAACATCATGCTGTGGGGATGTACTTCTTCAGTAGGACAAGAAGGCTGGTCAGAGTTAATGGGAAGGTGAAACCCTAAACATGTAGGTGGCGTTACAATAGGATGGTTCACATCAAAGCATATTCATGTGTTAGAATGGCCCAGTCGAAGTCTAGACCTAAGCTGAAAATTGATGTTCACAGATGCTGCCAACCCAGTCTAAATGAACTTGAGCTATTTTACAAAATAGATATGGTCTCTATAGTTGTGAGAAGTTGCTACATTCCCCCAAAAGACATGCAGCTCTTAAGGATTAAAAGTGGGTTGTACAAAGTAGATTCAGGGGGTCTAAATACAAATACATCACACCTTTCAGATTTGTATTTGTAAAATGTTATGAAAACATGTATCCTTTTTCTTCCCCTTCAAAAGTATGCTGTGCTTTGCGTTGGTCTGTCACATAAAATACTAATAAAATGTGATGTGAAAAAATATAAATATATTCTAGGGGTATGAATACTTTTTTAAGGCTCTGTATGATGCATTACAGAAGATTGAAGCTAGGTTGTGGAACTGAAATTTTTTTTTTTTTTTACGTGATCATGAGATCCCATAATCTCAACCATATACCTTCTAATTTTTTAGTTAGAAGAAATTATTCTTAGTTAATATTTGAAAGCTAATCAAAGAAGTCTGAGTTAATCTGGAGAAGATCATGCAGATTTATTTGGTTCCTTTCTGCATTCAGGTAGGGAAGAATCCATTTAATGGCATCTATTTATAAATGAGCTGACTTGAAGCACCACAGTCAAGAACTTTTTACCAGTTTTTCAACTTTTACAAAAACTCCCTGACTGCAATTTTCAAACATATGCAGCTTTGTTCTTTAACAGTTCACCCCCTTTTGCATTTTTATATCTACGATTTTTTTTCCCTGCTTAAGTTTTTTTTTTTACTTGGCCTGTCCTAAAAATGTTTTCGCATCCCCCTATCAGCACTTAAAAAACTGTGTGAAGATGGTGTGAGTGAGACAGAAAAGGAAAGCGACTATGAGATAAAGAAAAAGGAAGCGTCAAACTGCTAATCAATAAGATTTCTCCAACCTTTTTCCCCCTCTCTCTCCCTCTTCTCATCCCCCCCAAGGGCTCACGGCATTCAAGGCGAGCCAAGACGAGCTTGGCATTGTTGAGTACGCCTTAAAAAGAAACACCTGCGAGGTGGAAGACTTAAAAAAAAAAGAAGAAGAAAAAAAACAGAAGAAAAAAATCCTGCTTTTCGCAGCTCTTAAAAATGTTGGCAAATGTTCCATGGGCTTTCTGGGAACAAAACAGTAAAAAGAAAGAGCTTCCATGCAAGTGAAGACAAAAGGGGATGGTTTTCCACAGAGATGGAGGTGTCATTACACTTGAGACGGTTGCCAAATTTGGACTTATCCCCCACTACACCCTTTATCTCCCCCACCCCCACATCAATTCTCATATCTATACCATCTTAGTTTATTATCAGTGTTCGAGCAGTGCTGTGGTAACAAATCCACAGTAATAGTTCGCTGCTGAGAAAATGTGTTTGTTGCTCGGCTAAGGGATGGGAAAAAGAGGGCTAATGTGCACAGAGACAAAGATGGAGCAAGCCGTGGAAACAGGGTGTTTTGGGGGAGAGCGAGAGGGGGCTAAAACAGATGGCACTCTTGGCCGCCGCCTCACTCCTAAATCTGTTTCTGCTGTTTTTCTCATGTGCAGGAGGCTTTAACCCTGTGGTAACCTGTGTCCCAGCCTGACCTCGGACCTGGCGGACGGATGTAACAAGCTTGCCGTGCGTGCTTGTATCCACGCAGGTCTGTGTCCTGCACGTCTCTTTCTCCGCACACTCAATCAGTTTCCCTGTTTGGAAGGACCGCTTCCAGCAGCTTCTGTCTCTGGGTTTATTTCATAGAGCTGTTCACTTATCTGTGGTGGGCTGCTCACCTCATGCCTCTCTCTAAAGGTCACCAACCCCTTCAGATACTGGAGTGTACTGATATTTTCCTCAGGTTCTCAAAGACACACTTTTTTTCTTTTATTTCACTTGTAGATATGTCCAAAAGCAGAAGGAATTATCTGCACTGCAATATTGCTGTATTTGTCTTTGGTAGAACTAATTACAGAAACTGCCCATTTGTCTAATGCTGTGTCTATGAATGTTTTGGTCTTTTTCTGCTGCTTTTCATATAAGGATGAATATATTGATAGTAGTTATCTCAAGACTTCCAAATGTGTAATACATCATATACATGTTAGCATTCTAATAACATCCACCCACAAATTAATTACTATAAATTTGATCAAGTTCAAGATTTATAGTTTTTTTATATAATTGTATGGAATTTTATGAATCATTTTGATCATCATTACATATTTTTTCATGTTCTACAATTTAAATGAGAGATGAAAACAAAACCTCTCACACACAGAGGCATTTCTTTAGCATGTTTGGTGGTACAAAAAAACAAAATAAGCACCCTACTCATTTAAAGGCCCATCTGCTAAAGATGCAGTCTTATATCTTAAAGTAAATGGTTGCTATGGAGATTTTGTCTCAACCCAAGGGTGAATGAGGCCTTTCAGACCCTTTTCCAACAAAGTTTTATTACAAAGTTTAATATTTTCTTCACAAATGCCCAAAAGTGGTGTTTTGGTGATCTACTTACAATGTGAAAGAGATCCCTGCTCACATGCAAGAACCACAAAGTATTAATTTGGCACATTTCTGAAGGTCTTTCTAAGTATTTATTCAACTGGTTCATTTATACACTTGTCCAGTGTAAATGCAAGTGCTCCTAGAGGCCCCTAAACAGTAGCAAAGTTGGCCTATCACACCCTATGACATCCTAAGCTTCAGTTCTCCTTTCTGTTTTAACTTCCCTTACATTCTCCTTTATGGTAACATACACCTGGGCTCTCCAATGCAATGCAGTGCACCTTGATAACTTAAAAAAGTAGAAAAAAGAACCAAATGCTTAATAATAATAATAATAATAATAATAATAATAATAATAATAATAATAATAATAATAATAATTTCTATTTGCAAGCGCCTTTCAAAACATAAAGGAACCATTACTAACAAAACAATAAAGCAACAGAATAAAAATTGCACACAGAATAAAATGAAGAGTATATTGAACAGGTGAGTTTTAAGACAGCATCTGAACATAGGGAGAGAGTCAGATGTCCAGTGGGAGGGATTTCCAACGACTGCTCCCCACAGTGCTAAGTCGAAGCAGTGAGATGGATGACCTCAGGGAGCAGGAGGAAGTGACCATGTGGAGAAGATCTGTCACTAAGATCTGTGACCAAAGAGGGGAGAATTACAATGGTCAATACAGGACCTGAAAAGGCTGCGGAGGAGGACATCAGGAGACTGAGGGAGGGAGGGAGGGAGGGAGGGACGGACACGATTATTGTTACAGAGGCGATTATTAGAGGTCATTGTTGTTACTGAGATGGAAATAGGCAAACAATGTTATTGAGGTGAACCAAGATTTTACATCACATGGGCAGGAAGTAAGGGAGGGTGGTGGAAGAGAGGAATTTGCTTTACTAGAAAGGTAGTTTGATTTATGTCCTATAATTTGTTCGGGGTGCCAATAATTGTGGTGTCTGAGGTTTTGTAAAAATTAAACTCTGTATATGTTTGCATCTATATATTTGGAATGTTTTCGCTAATCAAATTGAAAGTTGGAATATTAATTTTTTTAATAAGAGAGATGATACTAGCGCAATAAAAGCAAAACAAATGACTTTATTTGTTTTAGCATTTTTATTTCCTTTGAAGGGTGAACATGAGAGATATTCTGGTTGGCTTCCAACACTTTGACTGTCATCTGTGAATTTAGGCCACATCCGCCTCACAGCGAGCACTAACATCCATGTGCAGACTCCCCATACATCATTGAATGCACATCACTTACATGTGGGGTTTCCACGTTGGTGTTAGCTCATTTGCATAATCTCCCATTTAAAGAGGAATGTGATGGAAGGCTGGGGTGGAGGGGTGTACAAAGTGCCCATTGTGCATTCTCAGGATAGGGAAAATGCCCCGTAGGGGCTGGTTTAAAAGTGTGTTTGTGTGAATGTCTCCCTCCCTCTCTCTCTCTCTCTCTCTCTCTCTCTCTCTCTCTCTCTCTCTCTCTCTCTCTCTCTCTCTCTCTCTCTCTCTCTCTCTCTCTCTCTCTCTCTCTGTACACCTGTCAGAAGAGCCTGAGGGAAGTGATGAGACCAATGTAATGAGAAGGAGCAGGCCTATATGTGTGAATGTGTGTGTGTGTGTGTGTGGGTGAAGCAGATAAACTCAAGGAAACTTTACGAAGACAGACGAGAGCTGTAGAATCTGTGGGCTATATCAGTCTATCAATGTCCTAATTGTTTCCCTTTATTAACTTGGCTTGATACCAACCGCACCATTTTCTCTGTTGCTGTCAAAGTCACACACACGCAAAAACTCACACTTACTCCCCCTCACTTTCTCCCACACTCAGCAATAACAACTCTTAGCTGCAGCAGCATGATTGGATTACTTCTCGCCTTTGTGCCAAAAAATAATCCACCAAAGATGCAGCAGGCTGATATGATCAGATTGCAGGAATAATAATAATAAATTACTTTTTTTACTTTTTAAAAGGGGGGTGTTGTAAAGGGGTTGGATAGAAGAAAACACCCCAGAAGTGCTGAAAAAGTTGTAGTTTATATCTATATTGGTAAAACGTAATGCTCCTCAATCTGCTTAGGATCCCTGCTGCCCTCATTAGCTTAATGAACATTAGGGAGACTGGAAGATTTTTGATCCTTTTTCTATGGCAACATGGAGGTAGAGAGAAAACACTGCTAACAATGAGGACTGAAAGTTATTCTAAAGAAACGCAAACCAAGACTAAAGTTGCAGTGTCCTGTTAAAGAACTGTAAAACATCTCAGCAGCATAGGAAACAGTAGCAGCCTGAAGTTGTCTGCCTAATAATTACTAATTCCAGGGCTCTGCCGGCTCAGGGCGAACACAGAAAGCGGTGTGTGACCACCACCGGCAAAAGCAGAACAGCGCCGGGATTCAGGAACGTTATCAGAGCTCAAAGTCCTAATGCCACACTGGGAATTCTGCCACAAGTAACATAATAAGTCTACTTTGGATGTGAGGGGGAGAAATGAGAAAGGGCTTTTTTACTCTTAGCTACTTGGCCGGTTAAATTTTCTTTGGGTGAGCTTAAACAGTTCAGAGAAAACAGAATTGTTTTATTTTGCAAGCTTTTGGAGGAAAGAAGATCAACTATTAAACCTGTACTTCCACTTTAGTTTTGATCGATTTTAAATATGACATGAACATTTTTACAGCTAAACATAAGTGTGCACATGTCCACTGCAATCATGGAATTGTAGGGGTCTAATTTACACAGAATTACAATCATCTCTTTCTGTTATTATTGTTTTCTTTGATAGCATCCTGTTCTACAACTGGGACTCCGATTGAACATGTGCACAAGTCTCACAATAAATTGTTGTTATGGAGACCTAGTCATCTCAAGATGCCACTCTTTGCTTCACTTCTCTAACAGTGAGCTTTGGAAGTTTATTTTTCTTTCCTTACAATCCTGCTAACGTGATGTAGAATAACCCGGGCTGTTCATCCAGCCATTTTGTTTTTTTTCAGCTGTTTTAAATGTTTTATTTATAGCTGTAACTGTAGCGATAAAGAAATGTGTTTTCTCGTACCCTTCTTCTGACCTAAAAAAGTACATCTAGTGGTGGCATGGGCTCTTTTCTTTCCCATTTGGAGAAGTGACCAAGGTAAATTAACTTCTGTGTTACGTCATACTTAATTCACAGAAAATAGAAAGTTGTTGATTTCTAATTGAAAGTTCCTAGATGCTCTGATCAAATTACAAAAGTTAAGAATATGTTACAAAAATGCTTCTATTTCATTAATTTAAGAGCAATTCTCATGAGTACCTGTGCCACTAATTATTTCTTAACATGGTTTGTTCGCCAATTTGAATAAATGTACTGGTACTCAAATTAAAGGTTGAATCTTTCTAAATTCACCAGAGTTTATGCAAGGCTACTGCACTTAATGAAACATTTATTTTAAGGCTTTTTATATACCTTTACCAAAGGTGCCACTACAAGTGTATAAGTGATTGAACATCACTGGCTGTGTAAAAACACTCAACATGTAGAAACTTAAGCATGGTAGTTCTGAATAGTTCTTCAACAGGTTTGTTTCAATGCAGCAGAGAAGATTTTACGCTGTTACACAACACTGTTCCCAAAAACAGCTGTTTGGGAACGGAAGAGCGCTGGTTTCGGATTCTTGCTCTTGAAAGGATTGTGGTGTTTTCTGTACATCATAAATGCAGACTGGGAAAATGTTCCCTTCACAGGCCAGAAACTTACTTACTCTTACTCTCTTGCACAGAAGCAGCTTAAAACATCAGCAATGACATTTTTTACAGTTGTTTCTTAGTGTATGTGAAGAGCTCAAGGTTTAAACTGTCTAATTGTGTTCAAACATTTTAGATTAGATACAGCTACTACAATAATAAAGGCTTTTTATAAGGCTTACCCTTTACTAAGGGTGTCAGTATTTGCTGAGGGAGCAACAGTTATATCGTGATGTAATCCATGTAAAGGACTAGTACTGAAACACTGGGAAAAAAAACAAGATTATCAAGATGTTTCTTGTATTTTAGATATTAAAATCATATTTTCTTTTATTAATGTAACGATTTAAAATGTTAGATGTTTTGTAATCTGCTAGGAGCTCTGGCCGTTCGATAATTAATAATAATAAGCAAGAACAAGAAAGACAATTTATTTCACAGGTAAAATCTAGAATGAAAGAAATCTTTTGGCTTCAGAGATTGATGAATAACCTGACATTCATCTTTTATGCTTTGATGAACTTAAAGATGACATTATTATTTCCCAAATTGTAATGTCTTTTCTTGGTATCTCGCTAATATTTCCCTGTTGATGTGGCAATATCAATGTCCCAAGTCTCTGTTGAGATAACTATACTTAATACAATTTTAAGTTTTTGTGGCATGGATCAGTGGATCAAGAACTATGATGTCAAAATGAAGTTTTACCAGACATTTTCTGGAGTAAGAGATGGAGAACATGAGGTGATTTTAAATGCCTTTAACAACAATAACAAAACCATGTAAAACACATATCAAAAACCTTTCAATGTCATCTTGTTACCATTAAGATCTCTATAGAAGGAGGCTTGGTTGATAATGTGCACAATTTTAAAACAGTTTAAATAGTTATTTATCCTAGAAATGATTTATTTCTGCAGCAGTGTATGTAGTGACATTAAAGATTATTATTAATCTTACGAATGAGAACAATCAACCACAGGTGCGGAGGATGTAAATCAATTTTTACATCAGCAATATTTTACTCAAACCACTAGAGGCCACTAGAGGGACAATATATCAAAAGATCACACAGATGTATGGGCAACAAAAGAAGGCAATAGAAACTCATTTGATCGTTCACTTAGTTAAAAAGTACTTTCTATGTCATTGGAGATCAATTTTAACTGAATAAACTTACATCCCGGCCAAAAGATTAATTTGTGTCACAACGTTTATCTGATCTAAATTTTAAATGCTGCAGAATCAGGGAAATAGCTTCAGTTAAGCCGAAAGTTATTCATGCCCCTGATAGATTTAGATTTTAAAAATCTCCAATTTTATCAACAGGTTTCTTCTTAATGGAAATACTTTTATAATTTTAGAGGGGCTCAGTCAGAGTCCTGACCTGAACCTAATAGAGACTGTGGAGGGGGCTAAAGATTTGGGTGGGGACCTCAAAATGCCAGTGGAAACATACAAAACGCCGTTCAGCAATTATTAGAAGGGTTTGATTGCTGTGATGTTGCAATATTTTGACATGCTTTCTTTTTACCAACATGTACATAAAGGCAACATTTTTTTGTTTTGTTTTTTCAAAATTTATACTTCTTTGAAATTGTTTTCTTATCTTTTAAAAGATGTCTGTTTCATTTCCTATCAGAAAGAAACTTAGTTTTAAATGGAAACTATTATACTAATGATTATTGTACTAAATTAATACAGATTGGGGCTTAACTGATCAGTTCAATTAGTGCATAGTAAAGGTGTGTGGGGTTTACTCATGCCTTTTTTAAATGGTACCAAAGTGAAAAAAGGCCAGCACACAAAATCAGAAGCAGCAATGTGATAAGAGAAATAATCATTCTGCAATATATTACCTGGTATACTCAGGGTTGTTTTTGGAGCTTTGACCTTCCCACTCATCCAATTTTTGTTCCCTTAAATTTGCAAATCAGGAACGACAAGTTACTTCTGCACTGTTAACTAAAGTGCTCAGAATAAATGCATGAACACAAAAAACCTAAGTCCCAGCAACAAACACAAGCACAAACAAAGAGAGGTGCCAGCATGAAAACATTAACTATCCGCAAAAAACCCGAAGCCAATTCCAAAGTTTGCACTTGGATCCGAGACTCTCACGGGTAAGTTTAACCAAAACAAACACAGAATGTACTCGCAGAGAAATGCATTTCTCCTGTTACTCTTAGCCAGATCTTCTGTTGCTGAGTTTATTAATAATATGTCAAAGCCAAACACATGTTACGTTTTTATAGTTTATACTCAGCTCTGAGAGTGTGAGATAAAATACACACATTCAAGATTTACTTTTTAATGAATATTCCAATTGATATTCACATTAGGATCACCCACCAAGCAGGAGTTTGAGTGCACATGTATGTTGTGGGTTGCGTTGCTCTGTAACGGTAAAAACTGGCAAAGCCAAACTGAACTCTGTTAATTCGGTTGCTGCTCACTTTTCCACCAGTGTCTGAGCATTTAGCCCGGGTTGGCGCATGATGTCCATCAAGTGCGCAAAAACCCGGCACACATGCTCACACACATGTACACAATTGTATGCTTTATAATGTGCCAACTGATGTCATGGCAACCCCATATACTCAGCAAGAGGGAAGATGTTGTGAGCCAAATAAATGCCATGGTAACTTTTTCTTTTTCTTTTTTGAAAACCACGTTGCCCAGAAACCTTTGAAGCTTATTAAGTGAACCCAGTGGGGAGACAAATGGACAGGGAGTGAGACCGAGCAGGGAAAGGGGAAACTGGGGGAAACGCAGACAGAGAGAGAAAGAGAGAGGGATGGGAGTGCATCCTGTTCCAGGGCCAAAGTGGCTCTTTGTTTTAGGGAAAAGGAACGCTGTGAACCCGCGGCAAGGCGGGTTAGTGGCCTCCCTAATGGCGCTTTTATTGAATTTAGCTGCAAAGATGCTGAGTCCACCTTAATCTGTTTGATTGTTGCATGATTCTGTTTCTATCAGGAACGTTTTCCAATGATGAGGAGTTTTGAAATGTCAGTATTTCAGTCTATCTTCTTCAGTTATTGCCTATCTTCAGCGGTCATTAAGGCAAGAGGGGGGATACACCCTGGACAGGTCACCAGTCCATCGCAGGGCAATACAGAGACACACAGGATAAACATCCATACACCCACACACTCATACCTAAGGTCAAATTTTAGAAAGACCAATTGACCTAACATCAGGGAACCCACACATGCACAGGGAGAACATGCAAACTCCATGCAGAAAGACCCCGAGATTCAAACCCAGGAACTTCTTGCTGCAATGCAACCATGCTCCAAACCGCGCCACTGTGCAGCCCAAGAGGCTGTCATTGCAGCAAAATCAGTAAAAAAAAGAACCGCAATCTAATTTTTGTAATGTGTATATTTGTGTCTGTGCGACCTCACGTTATCCTTACTATGTCGCTGAAAACTAAAAAAGTAGGGTCATGCTTCATCCATTTTATTTCCACCATCCATGTGTGTGCATTTGCCCTTAGTGTGTAATTAAATCAGGCCCCTTTCTCCTTGAGTTAGCTTGTGGTGCCAGAGTTGGTGCCCAGTGCAGCAGAGTCTGGTTCTGCCAGTTTCATTAGTCCTGATGAATGACTTCACAACAATCAACAAAAACAAGTTTGGATGTGTGGAAAAGTAAATGTGCAGTACCAATCCATTTCAAGCCCCTGTGGACTTCTCAAACAAACAAACCTGTGTTTGTGTGTGGGAATCTCAGTGCTGCAGCGTTGTGCACACATGCAGCCGGCAGTTACTTTTCATGCATTTAATCATATGTGTAAGTATGTGCAAGTGAGCATACTGTACAAAGCACCATTGTGGGCCGGGAGTTGCCCCTCCTGCACTGTGTCTGTATGAGGAATAGCTTCGCTTTGCGCATGTCTCATGGAGCTGTGTGCACTGTGCACCGGGGCATGGGTTCGGCGCTCAGTTAGGGGTTTTTTGATGGCAATTTCCATATTGCCTGGGGTCATGTGGGCTTGGAGCCAACTCCTGGTGCTGTGGGTGCCCGCTGAGGCGTGGGGAGATTAAAGCGGGCGCATGGTACCACAAAGGGGCCTGTCTAGTGCTTTTTAATTCTCCCAAATTAGGGCATGATGCCAAGGCAACTCCCTGCAATGGCAAACCCTCCATAACTGGCACCAAAACTGCTGCTCAGCAAGACATGGTGAGCAAGAGAGACATTGAACTTTGGAAGAAAAGTTTCACTTGTTTATTCACTCCTCTTTCTACACACTTGGACACAGACATGTCAAAGGTTTGTAAACATGTAATTAGTAGTTTATGGCTATTGCTGGTTTACAGGAACACTGTCCGAATTCACTGTGGTTCCCCCATTATTTCAGCCCTATTAATTGCACTGGGTTAATGTCCGAACCTCTGGTGGAATGAGAATGTTGCTGTGTTTTTGTGAATGCATGTGTGTGTGTATGTAAATCTGCATACCCTCAGGGCAATGGCATGCCAATAAACAAATAGTAGGTGGACACTTTGTTTGATATTTCTGTCTGCCTTTCTATGTGTGTATACACATGTGTGCATTTATACCCACGGGGGAAGTGGCATGCTGCTAAAAAGCCAGTGTAGGGACACCAGGGTTTGTGTGTGTGTGTGTCAGGTCTCCAAGGTCCCATTTCTGAGTTCACCTAGTCCAGATTTTGCTCTCTGGAATGCCACGTTGGCAGCTGTTATCAGCTGTCATCTCAAAGTACTGCCAAGGTTTGTAGATTTGCTATAGGTTCTATTTTACCTTTGTATGTTGTTCCCCATACTCATGGGGAACAATACACTAAGTGAGTTGCAGTCCAACTCATCTTGATTTCTGCTAAATGACATCAAGGTTAGTTGGACTGCATGAAAAAATAGAGCTGTGTTTTATTTAGAAATACAATTTTCGGACTATTGAGCACACCTGAATATTAGCTGCACCAGCTAAATTTGAAAAGAAAATAGTTTTTGTACATATATAGGCCCCACCTGAATATAAGCTGCACTTTTTCATGTTGTAACATGAGATATTTACACAGAAAGATTTTTTTTTGTTTTAATTTAAGAAGTGCTTTTTTTTCAAACACTGCCTGAAAATCAGCAGTACGGCACGAACATGGCACCAACACAACATGACAGTAACATGTCTGCTTAAAAATTAAAATAAAACTTTAGCCTACCAGAAACGTCATTGGTTGCTATCTTTATGTCCTGTGAAAGCTTTTGTTGTTTTTTTACACTGACTCAATTGATCAAGCTGCCTCCATAAACATCTCACCATCAATTAATTGATGTCAAGCAGTAGTGCAGTAGCTCTATTTCCTTCTTTGACGGCCAGCTCGATTGCCTTTAACTTAAAAGCTGCATTTCTTTGTGTGTTTTCTTCATGTGTTTTCCATGATGAGAGCGTGTGCATGAAAACTACCAATAGTGTCTTCTTCGGCACATAATCTTTCCCCACATGTCTGTCTCATTTTTATGCTTCCTGCTATAGTGCCCCCCGGAGGCCGTTAGCCAGTAAAAATCTATAGATTAGCCACATCGCTGTATAGGACGCAGGGTCCAAAGCATGTAAAAAAAGTAGGGGCCTCTAGTCCAAAAATTAAGATACGCTGTGAAATCAGCCAATTCTCTGCTTAACTGGTCCCATGACTTGCCAGTGTTATATTTTAAACACGTTAGTGCTTGAAAATCAATTTTCAATGTTTAACAGATCATGCTGGCAACACTTTTCTGTGTGGACACTGCGGTTGAATGAAGAAGGGTCAAGCCTATTTTTTACACTGCGTTTCCAGAAACATTTTTCGTTGTATATCCAAAAAAATTGCGTTTACACAACAGTGTAATGAAAACAGAACTGGAAATTATGTTGAGCACGTACCAGGCCAGTAGGAGACGGTGAACCAGCCTTAATCTGTGCATCTTTGCTGATGGGATAAATGTTTCACAATGAGCAGATATTGATGTAACACACCATTGTTGCTAAAAACCATGCCTGAGTGTGCAAGCGCAAGAATATGTACTGACACTATCGTTTCCAAATGTTTTCCGTTTAAATCTACATGTAGTGGATGTGTATTGTGTTGCCAAAAGGTTTCACACTGAAGCCAGTTGTAAAACATATACATTTTTGTCTAGCCAAAACATTGTTACCATGCAAAAAAAGAGGCCAAAATGCAACGGGAGATGCCTGATTATTCAGGTGGTGAGAGAGCAAGACTTTCAGCTGATAACAGGAAGGAGTAACGGCGTCTTGCAAATAGCTTTATTGTATCCTCTCGAGGTTTCAATGTTTGTCTCTTACGGAATCATGCTGGATTTGGAAATGTTAGCAACATTTTAGAAATCTCAGACTTAAGATGAGGGTCAACATTCCCCAAAGATTATACACGCAGATAGCTGTTGTAGTAATGCTAGCTTGGTACTAGAATTAGATGCTAAGGATGATTTTAATTATTTGCATTTGTTTTAAAATAATAGTAAAACCTTGTTTTGCAGCAACTGCCATCGTACCTGGGATAAATAATTGAGGGAGAGCAGAAAGGCTTGTAATAATTCATTCCAATGCTGTTAGTTTTAATTCTTAACCAGAAATTAGCATTGGCTAAAATTGGTAACTGCATGTCAAAGTTTTACAAAATCCAGAGGATAAACTGGGCACTAAATTATGATCAGTAGATATCTGTTTTTATTTTTGCATGAGAAAAACAGCCAGTTTTCATATAAATGTGTGAAACACAAATGATGCAAGACTTCAGGCCTGGAGAACAGTGTGCATCTGTGCGTATGTGTCTGCATACAAACGCCTGTGTTAATCCCAGTCTCTCCCAGCATCTGGAGCCTTGACACAGTTTAAAGGGCTGGCTGTGTCCGCAAAGAGCCGGGCCAGTACTCTCACACAAACAAACACACACACAGCACACACACATATGCACACACTCTCACTTAGCTATCTGGGGCACCAGAAGGCCCAGGCAACGCCAAGGCAGAGGCTGCCCACTTTGGCACCATGAGGTGGGGCTGTTCTGGCGCTTTGGGGGAGAGAGAAATGGCAAAAAGGGTGTGCTGTTTAGGTGCTGTGAGAAACACGGAAGAAGGATGGATGGGAGAGAGGTAGAAGAGAAAGTGTGTGTGTGTGTGTGTGTGTGTCTGTGTGTGTGTGTGTGTGTGTGTGTGTGTGTGTGTGTGTGTGTGTGTGTGTGTGTGTGTGTGTGTGTGTGTGTGTGTGTGTGTGTGTGTGTGTGTGTGCGTGTATGTGTGTGGGTGTGGGTGTGTGCGTGTGTGTGTGAAGGGAAAGGAAGGAAGGCACCTAGCGTGTGGTAATATACCCGAGAAAACCGTCATTCCCTGTAATACAAAAAAAAGTTTGTATGCCTGTGAGGTTGACAGAGTGAAATACTTGTGTTTTCTAAGGCAGGCATGGGGCAGTATGAGATTCTCACAGTATGATAAAACTGAATAAAAATAGCACAGTGTCATGGTATTTACAGACAGATGTCATGATATATGACTGGACCTAAATAAATTCTTCAAATCAGAAAAGCAACATTTATGTATTCTGCTGCTAAAATATTGATTGTTACAGTTACAGTATAATACCGTTATCTATAGCTTTTTCTTGCTAATTTGTTTCTGATACATAGACTAAAACAAAATATATACTAAGAACCCAGTAAATGTTATATTCTTTTATTTTACTTTTGATCATGGAGGTATATCTCTGAGATTCTACTTTTTAACTGCTTATTGCGCAGAATATAGCACATTTTTCCAGTCCAGCAATCAGGTATCAGCTGGTAAATTAGTGGGTTTACGAGCTCTAGTAGAACCAGCTTTTACCAACTGCACTGTTAAAACAGCACTCCCTTTGTACGAGTGATGGGTGGAACTCCTTTAGTTTCCACACTATGTGTGACTGTGTTTTCTTGAGTTTGGAAATATTTCCAAACAGCCAGATTTGTCTTGTAGCTTACTAAAAATATAGGAGCATCCTTTCAGCCGGCTTCCAGGCAGTGTATAGAAGCAGGTGTGAGAGGTTCAGAACTGGAAGTAATCACTCAGGAACTTTCTCTGGCATATTATTGAAAGAGCTTTAAACTGTAAGAGCACAATGATGATAAATTCGTATGATTTTGAAAACGTAAACTTTTTGAAACCTTGTTTCAGTGCAGACCATTTGCGTGTTCTTATGTTAATGCTGTTGTGGTTCTGAACACAGGTGTATTTTGTCATTCACAGCTTAGCATGGAAGAAGCGGTTGAAAATGGGTGGTATTCTTCCTTCTCTCACTCTTGTACACTTTCGATGCCCCCACAGCAGCTTGGCGAGTCCACCATCAATTCTGGAAAGTTCACAACACGAATGCAGACACACAGTTTGTGTCTTGATGCTGTTTACACCCTCCAACCCCCCTACCCCACCCCCATCCCCATCCACTGTAGCACCACAGATGCCCATGTTGGCCTGCAACAGCTGTCTCACCATGTGCCCTACCAAGTGTTGCCACCCAATGGAGGGGAGAGGAAGTGAAGAGGAGGAGGGAGCATTTGAGAGAGAGGGATGAGGTCATGAATAATAATTTTTATGCGCCCCAAAAAGAAGCCAGTGTTGTTGTTGCTTTTTTTTTTACATTGCCGTTAAATTTCTTGCTTTTGCTTCTTTTGCCGTGCATAGTATTTTTTTTTTTCTTGCATCTTGGCTCTGTCTGTGTGTCTGTTTCTGTCTCCGTTTGTCTGGCCATTTTTGTGAGTCTCTCTCCTCATTTGGTTCTTGATTTTGCCGATTTGATGGCCAGTGCCCAAGTTTCTCCCCTCACGCCTGTCCCCCACCCCTCCTCAGCCTCAGGAAGCCCTTGGAACCAGAGTTGATTAAGGAGGGACCAGCGGTCACAGAGCCCCACTTTCCATTGGTTCACCGGGGTTGACGGTGTTCGTGTCGTCCAGTAACCAAATGGAGGCCGCATAGTAACAACGGGACATTGGGAGAGAGAGGTTTTTTTTTTTTCAATTGCAAGCACCGGTCCAACAAGTCAGGTGCAGGATCCAGACTCGGATTCGGTGATGGAACAAAATGGAGGGCCAGGATGGTGGGGCCGCCATTTCCAGGGCAAAATATTTTCAGCAAGAGTGCCATCCTTCTTAATTTATGTAGGAATTAGTAGCTTGGAGTCCAGTGCAAATCTGTGGCAGCAAAATAACCTTGGGTTTTCTCATTCGCTGGCTAAAAATCCAGTCTCCTCCAATTAAAAAAGGAAGAATAAACAGTATATTTAAAGCTTTCTGGAATAGAGCAGGGCTTAAATGTGCCATAGTCACAACTAAGCCACTTTAAATATTGTGCAAATTGCTCAAAAAACTCATTCAAAGACAGACATCTGTGCTCACATACCTGTGATTTTCTTTTTATATTGATATTTGAAAAGTAAAGCAACACAGCCCAAATGGTGCCAGGACAGATGGATCTAAGAGTGGAACCGAGAAACTGATGCCACTCACTCCCCCCACCACCACACACATGCATGCTAAATAAATGCCGCTGAGGCCTTGAGACACAGAATAATAAAAGTAAAGTAATAAAAGAAGCGCTGGGCGAAGAACATGAAGACTTGTGAGCAGAGTGTGGCAGCGCTCTGGTTGTGTATTTGTTCATTTAATTTTGAGGGGAAGAAAGCAAACAGGCATAAAGAGGGGCAGACGTAGGGAGATCACAGCGCCGTGTACCCCGTTGGTGGGGAGTGTGCCACACAGTCTGCCTCCTAAAGCAATAAATCTGAAACAGCATAATAGATAAACGCAATACAGAACACAAAATACCCTGCGAGGGGAAAACTAATAAAAAACTGAGCGATTAAGTGGAATCAGAGTTCTTAGGCGAGTATCTGGAGATGAGGGCTGTTGCCATACAAAGACCGGAGTGGGCCAACACAACAGATGAGGGAGCATAGGGACGGGGGGCCGCGAAAAAACAAGGGCTAAAAGCAGAGGGAACGAGAGACAGATGATGGTGGCGAGGAAAAGGAGAGATGGAGGAGAGAAAGTGAAGGGATGGATGGGGCAGCAGATCAGAGGGAGCCTCTGGTGTGTCTTGCTCTCCCTTTAAAGAAGAGCCAGGAAAACAGATTAGGAGTCCTCTCTTTTTCCTGGGGGAGCACACACACACGCACCCCCACACACGCACACACAGACAGACATGCACACACAACCTTCATTCACCATCCTCCTCCTCCCTCTTCAATCAAAAAGAAAAACTAAGTTTCACACTCCGCCCGCCGCTGACCTGCCCGGCCCAGAACAAATCAAGCCGCGGTGTTGAGGCCGTCGTGGCGCCCAGACTGGGAATAGACTCTGTGGCAGCCTTCAGTTCAGGTCACGTTTGCTGACTGTTTATGACACAAAGGGGGAAATCAGATGGGAGCACACGCAGTGACACACTCACAATTTGGCGTGAAGATGTAATCCAGGGCTGCAATTAATGTGTAATTCATTATTAAGGAATCTGATTTCACTTGCATTTAAAGTGCAAAATTTATTTTAAAAATGTTGCAATCTAATTATGACAAACAGTTTTTTTACACTAATAAAACCAAAGAAAACACACAGGAAAACAACAAAGGAAAAAACTTGAACTAAAATGTAACTAAATTTAAGTTTTTGAAACAATTCATCAGGTTAAAAAAAAGTGACCATAACCCAACCGTTCCAAACTGGGAAGCACATTTTTTACCAATACAAATTTTGTGATTCAAAACTTAGCTTATCTGTGTAACTGTGAGAGTGTCCTAGTGTGATATGTGAGCTCAGCCCAGTGTAGGCCAATGATAAACCACCACTCGGCCTAACGCACACACACACACACCCGCAGCAGTGGCCTCATACAAATTCCTGGAAAGGTGACGCTTGTGTCTAGAAAGCCAAACGTCTCTCACGTCAGTCTAATGTCAGGTCCTCCTGAGGGTTCACAGTTTACTCCAGGCAAAACATTCATCTCACAAAGTGTCACTGCAAAGTGTGTGCAGTCAGAGAAACAAATGAACGGCGGTACTATTTTACAAGAAATCACATAGTATTAAACAGCTATGGTAAGAACAGATGTTCTTGAACAATGTTCTTGACAGTCATAACTGTGCCTCAACATTATTATGTGTTTCAACCTTAATAAATGAATTTATTTTAGGGTTTTAACTGAAGATGTATTGATGGAAAACAATCCTCAAATTGAGCAAAAATGTCATACAAGGTTCGGCTAAAATGAGATTGATTCCGTTACTTCTTCATGAATGTCAAGGATGCAGTGTAACCTTTTCCATCTCAAGGGATCCCGTAAGACAAATGTTTATTCTCTGAGGATTTCTACTGCGGCTAACATAGTATTTGAGTAATAGGCCTGCGTTAGTCTCATTAGCATCATTAAGATATTTTTAGATTATATCATATATTGTAATATATATTAAATTTTTTAAATTTTATTTACCAGGACAATATAATAACGACCACTGGGGTTTTTTCTTTCTTCTTTCTATAGGTCTCTGTTGTACTCTGAAAACAACCTGATTTGGGAAATTTTACAATCCAGTACTGGGTCTAATACTGACCGATCTGTCCCTTAGGTTTTAGGCCTTAGTTGGTTAACAGTATCAAGGTACTCCAAGTTACATTTTTAGACCTCTTAAAAATTTCCATCAGACAGTCCCCACTGTTGAAAGTTATTTTAAATAGATACCCAAAAAAAGTGCTGAAGTGCCCAGAGTTTTCCCATGCTGTATGGAATCTATAAGGCAAGGCAAGGCAACTTTATTTGTATAGCACATTTTTAACAACAAGGCAATTCAAGGTGCTTTGGGTGATTTGGGGAGAACAACAGTAAAAGCATAGAATACAACATTAGAGACACAACAAATATGACAACATTTAAACACATGACATTCCAGCTATTATTAATTGCTCACTCAAAGGCAGCTCTTAACAGATGAGTTTTTAGCTTTGATTTAAATGAACCCAGTGTTTCAGCAGCTTTGCAGTGGTCTGGAAGTTTGTTTCAGATAAAAGGGAGCATAGAAACTGAAAGCTGCTTCTACATGTTTGGTACTATGTCTAGGGATGTTGAGTAGACTGGAATTAGAAGACCTGAGTGGTCTGGGGGGTTGGTTTGGTAGAAACAGATCTTCAACATACTTTGGTGCTAAGCCAGTCAATGATTTATGAACTAGTAAAAGTATTTTGAAGTCTATTCTCTGAGTTACAGGGAGCCAGTGTAAGGACCTTAGAACTGGGGTGATGCGCTCTACTTTCCTGGTTCTAGTGAGGACATGGGCAACAGCGTTCTGGATCAGCTGCAGTAACACAGCCCTGCCCCTCCCCCAGCTTTTGCTGCACACTTCCAGTCAGCTAGTTTGACAGATATATATATTTGCGTATCAGAGAAACAAGTTTGGATGTTGAAAAACATTTCCAGTCACAGAAAACCCACACGGTTAAAACCTAACTAAAAGAGGACCAAACATTGCTCTAATTAAAGTATTACTGTTTTGAAACCACAACTGGCAAGCTATATGTGCATCACATTTAAGCTGCCGACTACAGGTCCTACCAGAACAAATAGTAATTCGTAGAAACTTATTAACCTTGTAATATCAGCTTGTTTTACTCTATTTGAAGCTAAATGTGATAAACATGTCATATTCTTCGCAATAAGCGGCTGAAAACTGTTGCTGTTTATTCTGCATAAACCAATAAATAAATGTTACACATCGCATTATTATAACCGTATTTTTGTAATATCGCAGCAATAGGGACAAATGTTGCTTTTTTTGGCTTAAATAAAAAAAAAATATTTGAAGTTATACAAATCTTGAAGAAAACTGCTGCTGCAGAAATGTGTAGGTTAAACAGTCTCCATGACTCCGTAGTGGGAATGTACTCAGCTTGGCAGCAGAACTGTGAACATACTCCACCCTCCACCCCTGCTCTCTTGTGCCAGGGCCGGGCATTCCTCACACCTCCAGTGGCCGCTTGGTAGCGGCTCTTTTTCTCCCTCTTTTGCTCACACCAGCTCACGCAGACAAACTGTCTTTTTGTTCATATGCAACTACTTGAAACTAACTACTGCCTTCCTTCCTTCCTTCCTTACACCAGCCACATACATTTCCTTCAACCCCTTATTCTTCCCTCATTTCCTTTTTAATTTTTCCTTCAACAACCCTCCTTCTCCTCAACTTTTGGGTCTGATTTGCATGGCAGAGCGTAAAGGAGTCAGACAGTGCAAGGACCCTGCCATGTCCGTGTCGGTCCAGGCTGCAATGGCGCTGAGATTTGTAATGCTAGACAACACTCTGATACGCAGGGATAAAACCTCAGCCACCACGCACAAAAAGAGCCTTGTTTTTCTTCTTCTTCTTTGCTTTCTAGTGCCTGTGTTGCACTTTTCACAGGGATATGCAGCATTCTCAGTGCTATCTGTTTCAGTGAGGAATGAAGATTGCAGAGAAAAAAAAATATATTGAGATGATGGATGATGAGGAGGACTTTTTTGTGTGACTGAGAATTCGATTTTCTGTCTCCTTCTCTCCAGCAGAGAGATGCAGGACTGAGGCCTTTGGTTTGGATATGGCTATTTTAATTTCCCTGCAGATGAGTCGTCTTACAGAAATTAAACTCTGTCCATGTTGTTCTCTGTTTTTTTCACCAATTATCAGTTATTATTCTTTTTTAAATACTTGTACAATGATAATCCAGTAAAAATTTAAAATTCTGCTCATCTTGCTTTTTCGATTTTTTAAATGTATTTTTATATTTTTTAATTTACAACTTATGCTGACTTTGTTGCTGGCTTCACATGGTTGAGATAATTACAACTTTGTTTATAATTTTGACCTTCATTTTGGTTTTTGTTGCATCTTCCTTTGAAAGACAGAAACATTTTAAGGTAGAGAAAAATGTCTAATATAAAAATGTGCTCCTTCCTCATATTGACACCCTTGAAAATGACATTTTCTTTATTGTTCTGTTAGTTTATTAAACGTTTTGGTATCCATTTAAATTTATAACACACATCTCTGTGCACCTGTTGACTTTATTTTGTTTTATTAGTATCGTTTCTTTAAATCTAACTTGATAAATTATGACTATTTCTCACATTTTCTAGGTTTTTATTGTGGTGGTACGTTTCTGAAATTTCATATTTTAATTTCCTTTATATTACTACTATTTCATATCTTATTCTTTATAGAGCACTCTGTTAAATTAAAATGTGTTTTAAAATGTGTTATGCATTAATACACTTATCTGGTGGAAAATCAATGTCATTTCTTGACCTGCTTTAATTAATTAGAAATAATCAGTCTCATCAAGTATTGCGGTTATTTTCCTGCGTGGGATCTAGAAGTTGTTTTCTTGGAGTACAGCATGTAATTATATAGTTTTACAGACCAGCATTCTGGCATCAGGAAAACGTGCTCCTGTGTTGCCCGAGCACCTCTTTCCTCACTCCGAGGTTTTTCTTTGGGGGGGGAACTTATTGCCCACATGATGCTGGCTCTTAAAGCAGCGTGCTACCAGAGGCATTGTGGTCTGCAGTTTAAAGTGGGCTGCGGCTAGATACAAGCGCACTGCTCAGGGCTTTCATTAACCCCAAAAGCTCAGCCTAATTGACGCTTACAAGTTGCATGATTAGGACGCCGCTGCCTGCCAATGGATGCCCCGCAGTTTGTTTTGTGACTTTTGGAAGCAGCCAGCATCAAATTATGTTTTTTCTTAGCTATACTTTTCTTCCAACAAAATAAAAAAGAAATGCACAAGCCTTACTGTGTGCGCTCTTTCTTTTTTAAATGATTTAAATGGCGTAAATAAATGTTTGACACATGTTTATGTTTGTAGTTTTCCTTGACTTTTTTAAACTCGCACCTTAGTTATTAGCTTTTGATGTTTATAGGTTTCACCTTTAATCCGACCAGAAAACTTCGCTCCCACTGCTTGCACTGGAAGAAACGCAAGGGAGATGTTGAAATAAGGTCAGCTGTTACAAACATGTGGTGAATCAGGGGGTAATCATTGTTTAATTTACTTTAATACATAAATGTTCTAACTTGCACGAAATAAAAAAAATGTAGGCTATGGTATTTTATCACTAAAGGCCGTTTTGGCGCTTTTTGAGTAGTTTTGCACCCTTGCTTTTGGCTGTAAAGGCCTCCCCTTTCAAACTCCTTGTGTGTTTATAGATTATATTTTAATGGGTCATGCCGACATTTTTTTTCGATTACGAACAGGTTTATATTTTAGATGCCAGATTTTGTTTGTTTTTTTGTAGAAAAAATAACTTATATATTGTTAATTGCAATACCTTCTTCTGAAACATTTTGAATTTGAATTGATTTTTTTCCCCAAATAAGGTTTAGCTTTTTTTGTTTGCTTTCTATTATGTTGCGAGAGAAAAACACTAATAAAAGCAATTAAGTTTTTTTTCGTTTCATAAACACCACTTTTCTCACCTTATTGAATTTCCTTAATGATCTAATTCCCTGAAATCTTGCAGTCAGGGCCTTTTGCAAAAGTTGGCCCTTCAGTTGATCAAGGCTCTCCTTGGTGCGCTGACTGCGCGCTGCAGTTTGGCTTTAATTAAGAGTGAGAGAAAAAAATGTGTTGAGGGATAATTTGGAGGGCTTCAGAGGCCCGTTTTGGGGGTTTTCCAGTAAACTGATAATTTTCCAAACAGGCCGTCGCGGACATGCCTGAGTTTAATACTCAGCAGCATCTGTAAGATAAAAAAGAAGACAAAAAGCAAGTAGAAGTAGGCAATTAAAATGCAAACAAAACGATGATGAAAAAAAACAAAAGGATGTAGAAATATTTTTTGTTTGACCTTACATTTATTTAAATAGACATTTTGTATTATTATTATTATTATTATTATTATTATTATTATTATTATTATTATTATTATTATTATTATTATTATTATTATTATTATTATTATTATTTGTGACATTGTTATTGTTTTATGAACTTTTTTACTGCTTCAACCAAATTTTGATCTGTAGTTTTGTATTCAAATATTATTATGATTATTATTATTATTAATATTATTATAATTATTACTGAGGACATGTTTAATTAATTTAATCTATTTACAAACATTTTGACCTGCTATTGTTTTGTCAACTTTTTGATTTTATTTATTTATTTATTTATTTATTTATTTATTTATTTATTTATTTATTTATTTATTTATTTATTTATTTATTTATTTATTTATTTATTTCAGCTTTTCGTTGTTAGTTTATGGTCACGATACATTTTTGACTTATAAGCTGACTTACTAAATCAATTTTTTTGGGACAGCAAAGGAGAGAAATTTGTCACATAAAAAATAAGATTTAATTTTAATTTTTAGTGATCATGTTTATTATAAATTACATGTGCGTTTTAAATGTATCTTTAACAGTAAAAGGAAATTAGAAAAACTGTAAAATTAGTCTGTTATTTTAAATTTATATCAATGAACATGATGAACAGAAAGATATTCCTACGAACCCAAGGAATAACCCCTAACCTCAGTATTGTTGAATAAATAAGTTATATCAATCCTATTTTCTTACACAGAAATATAAAAATGCATGTTTGAAGCAAAACACACCGGCATACGCACATGCTCCTAACCCCATAAATTTTTTTCTTTTTTATGCAAATTTGAATAATAAAAAATGAGGCTGAAATACAAAACAAATGCAGTTACTGATGACTAATTCATGGGGCCAAATGTGTGAGGGGGTCAACGCTTAATTATTAATAATTCGCCATGTTGCAGGAATGTCATCAGACGTCTGGTTCACAGGACAGGATGACGACACACACAAACGCACACACGCACACATACACCCCATTGAATGCGGACTCACAAAAATGAAATGTGCAGGTACCGCATCTTCCCGCAAAGGTTTATTTTATATCTAAAGTTGGACCTCACAAATGTCCGAAGAGCCTGACATAAATACCCATTTAGGTTAGAGTGCTTTGTGTGTTTATTCCAGCTCAACTTCTGGCTTGTTTTTCATTAGATCAAAATGTTTTCTTAAGTTTTTCTTTTTCACTGTATGTGAAAGGATCTAATATAAAGATCAGCTCCCTGTCTTTTTAACAGGAGTCTGTTTTTGAATTGCGGCCTTTGGGGTCACGATTTTGGTTCACGCAAGGCTTAAACTTTGCATTGTATAAAAATATATTTTTGGTAAGAATTTAACCAAATGTTTATTAAAAATAATCGCTTATAAACGTATTTCACTGGGGTTTTTTGCGTCGTATGCTCCTTTTCCTGCTTGCTTGTGTGTTTGGGCTTCTGTTAACTTATCCCCCCTCCAAAAACAAAAACAAAAATCTTCTAAGCTGATCTCTGCACTCTTGTAATCTCTTCGTGACGTTTCTTGCACAGATCTGTGTCAGAGAGCTAAAACTTCTTAAACCCCAGCTTAGCATTGCCCAATCAGGACTCTGATTAACAACCCATCAGAGTGTCTTTGACCTGATGAGCTGCGCGCCTGCACACAACGCCCCCTAAAACAAACTGCAAAGAAGCAGCTTCTTCTTGTTCTGTTCATGTTATTCCTAAAACAACCCTTTGAGCTCTCTTTTTCTTGAGCTCAACTCTAAGTTGGACCATGATAAGTGAAGTGTGTTGACAGAATTTGCCGGAACTCATGCAGCCAGTAATAACCCTCCTCCTTCTTTTCCTGCAGGCGGTGATTTTAGCCCCTGGTGCTCCTAATGCTCCTAAAGCCCCAGTTGCTCCCCGTGGTCGCTGCGCTCACTCCGCGACAGCCTGCGCACCGCTTGCTTTATTAATTATTCACCCAATAATTCCGCAGTTCGAGGCGGCTCACTGTAAACAGCCAGCCACCGTGTAAGATTCTGATTGTGCACACTGGTGAGGTGAGCTGTTCGATCGCCGGCGGAGCGCTTCCCTTTCCGCTGCAGTCCGGGACCCGACCGACATGTCGCCGCTCTGCCAGCATTCCGCCACCGGCGCAACGCACGCAGCATGCGCTTTCATCTCGTCAGCTTCTAGGAGGAGGAGGCGGTGAGGGTGTCCACACCATCCAACCCCCTCAGTTTGTGTGTATCTATATATGCTTGCCTCTCTCTCCCTGTGTGTGTGTGTGTGTGTGTGTGTGTGTGTGTGTGTGTGTGTGTGTGTGTGCGTATGTGTGCATGTGTGTGTGTGTAAGAGAGAGAGAGAGAGAGTTTGTGTGGATCAAGAGAGAGAGAGGAAGAGAGAGAGAGCGAAAGAGAGAGATATACGACGGTAAAAGCGATCGGACGCGCTGCTTTTTGGACGCGTTTTGGACGCAGAAGCTGCTCTGCTGCAAAGACTCTTTAATGAAAGCATAAGAGAAAAAAAAAAACTTACTTTGTGTCACCCCTCCTGTCCATTAAATTGATCGTAATATTAAGATCTTTTCGGGATATTTTTTTTTCTAAGCGTCTTCCAATCCGGACAAGTTCATCGGGACTTTGACGCGCTCGTCTCCCCGACTTCCTCATGCAGGGCATGGGTGCATCTGACACCAAACAGCGATAGGACGGAAGGAGGTTCGGAGCTGCTGCTGTCCTCTTTTCAACCAGTCTTCTGCAGAGTGGACCCACTTTTTTTTTGTTCTGGGCCTAAGGCCGACTTGTTTAAAGGTCCGGTTTTTTGTTTTGCTTCCGGCAACAGCGAAGGGAAGAAGTCGTCCTCCCTCAGCTCTCTCTCTCTCCCTCACTTTTTTTTTGGACGCTGAACTTTTAAAGGAAAATGGGGCATTGAGAGGGTTGGCAGATCTCCCCGCGCTATAATGGTACGTGCTGTGGAAACTCAATAGTTCCTTTCTGTTTGGCTCTATAGGCTGAAGTATGGAAGGCTGGACGTAAACAAAACAGGAATTCTATCTGATTGACCATAGCTGAATTTCATTATAGGAGATCAGAACTTCACACAGAGTGGTAATGGCTGTAGCTGCAGCGCACCTGTGTATGCGTGTGCGTGCGTGCGTGCGCGGGCGTGTGTGTGTGGGTATGTGTGTGCGTGCGTGCGTGCGCGGGTGTGTGTGTGGGTATGTGTTTATGAATACAAATCAGCAGACTTCCCATCTATTTCACACATTTCTTATAAAGGCTTAAAATTAATGCTAAGTATCAGATGCAATTTGCATCCTTACTAAAATGTAACTGAGCCTTTTAAAATGCGAAAAAAAACATCTCTTAATTTTCTAATTTTGCTTAATTTTCCTTCAATTTTAACTAATAGTGTCCATAAGATATTCATATTTCAAAGATTATGTCTGACTATGTATTTTTTTTACACTAAAAATGTTCTCCTGAGAACAGAAACACATCTGGGCTATAAAGTGCTGATTTCCACTGCAGGATTAAAAATACATGTTTTTTAAAAGTACACTAAAGAAAAAACAGCTAATTCTACTTTGTGTGTGTTTATATTGATGGCATCACAAGATGCATAAGAATCAAGAAGCCTGAGTGCCATTAGTAAATAGTAAACAGGCAAACACTTGAAAATTGAATTAGATTTTTTTTTACATAATAAACAGGGGACACACATTAATAGATGTTCTTAAAATAAATTTGATCAGCTGCTTTATGCCATGTGTGATGTCAGCAGAGGCACAAGCTTGTCGAAGCTTGGTTTATGGAGGGTAGATTTTATCTTGATTAAATAACAAATATGTAGCAAAACAAATAGATAAAAACTCACAATGAGTTACTGTATTTAAGTTAAATTTGATAGATTTTACATTAAAGTCCACTCGGTAGCTTTAATATGTACATTATGTTGCGTTAATGCACTAAAGCTTTTCCTTCTCTGATCTAACAGAAAAAACCTGAAATTCAAACTTAAACAGCTGCACAATGCTATACATATAATATCAGTTATTATTATAATTTTTCCGCAAAGTTCCGAAGTCTTCTCCATTTTCATTCCCCTGCTTTCAGTTGTAGGCTTTAACTCCGCTCCTGATCACACTTTATAGAGTTGACCAAAGGGGGTGTGTGGAGGTGAGATGCCGCTTAAGGATCGTATATCAAGTGAGGGGAACACATAAAGAAAACATGATCCGCGGCATTTTCCACGTTTTTATCATTGATCTGAAAATCGGGTGATTAGAAAAGAGAATTATCTCCTTTAATCCTGCAGCATTTAAAGAGATAAATCTCATAATAGTGATAATAAAAATCTTCTTATAAAATGGCTGCACTATAAGCTGTAAAATACCAGATTGCTTTTATTGCTCATGTTTTTCCTTCAGCATCCAAGCTGATTGATTGTGTAACGGTGGCTTTGGATTCCTCAGTAACCAAGCTTTTGCATTAAGAACAGCTCAAGAGATTCCATCAGGGAGGGGCTTGCTTAAAAAAAGCGTTACATTTCACATTTATTTATTCATTGTAACTGCCAGTTTAGAAAAAAGGATGGAGGCAACGTTTTTTTCTTCTCTTTTTTGCCATAAATTGTACAGCATCCCTGGGATACATATTAGTTGAAACAAAGACATCAAAATTGTATACATGCATTCCAAGTGGCTTGTCCAGATTTTTGTCAAGAAGATTAAAGTAATATTTGAAAAATCATGTCTCCAGAATTAAAATATAGCAATTTACAATATGCGTGAATATCACGTTGTCTGTTTTTCATAATAAATAATTAAATGAATGAATAAATTAATTAATAAACAAAATAGTTGAATTACCAACTACAAGTCAGCATCACATTAAATTTATGAAAGAAAATATATAGCAATAATAATAATAATAATAATGATAAGAAGAAGAAGAAGAAGAAGAAGAAGAAGAAGAAGAAGAAGAAGAAGAAGAAGAAGAAGAAGAAGAAGAAGAAGAAGAAGAAGAAGAAGAAGAAGAAGAAGAAGAAGAAGAAGAAGAAGAAGAAGAAGAAGAAGAAATGGAAATTTTGACAATTAAACAAGTTATTGAAAAATGCATGCCTGATTCATGCAAAAAACATCGTTAAAACTTTAAAATATTTGCTGTGGATTCCAAACTGGTCATCAGCAACCAACTGTATTGGAGCGACTTGAGTCTTTCTGCATTAAAAGCTCATTATCTGAAAGCTCATTTGTTCGAGTTACTGTTTGACAACTTTATGGCATCACAAGCAAAAAATAAAATACAATTGTTTTAGCCCCACTGGAGCCCCTAGCCATAGCAGCACAACAACACAGACAGGGCCTCTAAATGTCAAATGGCATGCGTGGTTCTATTGTCAGCTGTCCAATCATTTCTCCAACGCAAGTGACCTGGTAGACAATGGTTGATAACTGGCACTGATATGATGAGCCTGGTTTTGTTTTGATTGCTGGCCTATAATTTCACAGTTGGTTACGTTGCAGTTGTTGTGGAGAAAACCTGCCAACGGCACAACCTGTCAGTCAAGGAAAAAGCAAAGAAAGTAAATGATGCCAAACGGGGAGACGGGTGTGAATCTTTTTGTGTTATTACAAAACATTTCAGAGCATTATTGGAGTTGAGGTGGTGAAGAGTGAAACTTTTTAAATCACCTGAACCTGCTGCTGTATTCAGTGTGTTTGTATCATGATGTAATAGAAATCTACACCGCATGATCGTTGTGGTAAACTCTGCTGCATTAAAACCATAACCACAAGAAAATCCCTCCACGGATCAGTCCTTGTGGGAAACAAAAGGATGATTGTACCAACCAAAACCTAATTGTTAAATGCACTAAGGCAGCGCAGCTCTTTACTGAGTGTGGTTTGGCCATTAAGAGAGAGGAAAAAAGGATTGGATTAGGATCCATGTAGGAAAAGCGGTGTCTATGGCATTTGGTAACCTCAATCCACAGTGAAGGTGCATGGTGCAAGCAGTACAGCAGTGGAACGTTGCTGCCCTGGTAGATCAGAGTTACAATTGGTGCTGTATTATCAACAAGCTACAGTTCAGAGCCTGTCTAGTGAGATCAGTAGTTGGCAGGCAAGCTGCCAGGACAAGTAAGTTTTGGAGTGTGTCACAGTGTGAGTATCCCCTCTTGTTTCTCTGGAACAGTTTTGGTGAGTGGCTTTTTTCAATAAAGTTGTGATAGATAATGTTAGTATTATCAAAGAAAAGCTTCACTATACTGTACCTCATGCTTCATGTCTTTTTATGCTGGTGTCCCACATGTAGGGCTCCATGTGTGTTTGTATCAAGATCTCCAAGATCCACACCTCATATCAGTGGTGTGTTTTAAAATGGGTTATATCAGTCAGTCAAGGGAGTGAGTGAGTAAGAAAATGTGGCAGTTTGCTCCAACTGGCATGTGATTTTTAACCTCCTATCATCCCTAAACTACAGCGATATTCCATAGGCTTCTTAAGGCATATTTACTGCAAACTATTTTAAGTGTGTGAATGTGTGCATGAATGGGTAAATCACTGAATGTAGTGTAAAGCGTTTGGGGACCTCAGGACTAGATAAAGCGCTATTCAATGACCCTTTTCCACTAGGGTCGGCTCGGCCCGGGCCGTGTTGGCTCAGCCTGGCCCAACAAGTTCTGGTTGTGTTTCCATTGCCATCTCAGGAACGAGGACATGGGCGGGCTCAACTTAGCAAAGCTCCAGTAAAAATCAGTCATCACTCACCGTTTTCCGACATTACAGATGCCGATGCTGGAGCTGGTATCTAGACCACTCTCTCTCCTGTTATATATTATAAATATATTATATATCACACTTAAATTTTTTTTTGTTTCCCCCAGCAATGTTTTGAATTTGCTGGAAGCCATGCATCGCCATCTTGAGAGATCACTTCACACTGACAGTGCCAGGCCAAACAGTGGTTACCACTACGTAGGTAGGAGTCAGAATGACATGATTTAACAGACCAATCAGTCCATAGGTGGGCGTGTCAGGTCCCTTCAGCTGCTTTGGACTGAGTCAGAGATAGTCCAAAAAAACGGGAAAGCTTGGCCCAGACAAAGGTAGTGGAACCCAGGCCGGGCCGGGCCGAGCCGACCCTAGTGGAAAAGGGGCACAAGTACAGGTCAAACTGACCAAACCTAAACCCGACTATTTTATATGAATGCTGACTGTCTTAAACTGCATACTTTACAATTCTCTTTGTGCTACTTGTGAAATCACAAAGAGAGCATTCTCAGTGGGTTTTGTTCATCCGGACAGGTTAAGACAAGTATATATTATATAAAAGGAATTTTGTAGAGTTTTAAATAGCAACTACTTTTGCATTTCAGTTAACTGTATTAGTTTTCAAAGCAATGATAAAGAATGGTCAAATTCATATAAAATTAACTACTTTTCTTTTAGTTCCAAATCCTAGCCAAGCCTTTTGATTAAGATTTAACCAAAGTTGGTCCAGTCAGAAAACTTTTAGCAGAAACTTTTAACTGCCAGAGGTAGGAAATAAATTCAGGAGCAGTATCTCATAATAAGGAGAAACGTTCTCGCTATGAAGAGATACATAACCCCTGAGAACAGGAAAGCGTTATAGGGTGCCTTTGGCAACCAAAACATATACAAGAAGTCATTTGTTCCAAGTGCTGTAACGATTCTTAACCAGTGTAAACGATGAGAAACAATCATTGTTTCACAATATGTGAATGTAAAAATGTTTGTGCAAATGTTGTGTTCTGGACAGCCGAAGGAAAATTTCCACTATGGTGGTGAATAAAGTGTTATTATATTCTATTCTCTTCTATTCTAAACATGTTCCTCTGACAAATTACAACTTCTTAAAAAGGCCTTTCAGGGCTCCCTCTGATTCTCTCTCTCAGACGACACTCAAATATGTGTTGAGGTGTTCCCGTTTTACTCTTATGAAATTTCTCGTTCAAACAGGAAAATATGTTTGTCAGAATGAGATATTAATCTTGTTTTAACAAGTTTTGCATCTACTAACTAAGTACAGCGAGAAAGTTTCTCGCCATAACAAAATACTGCTACAAAATAAATTAAGGTGATACGGCTCCTAGATTTCATTCCTATAGCTCTGGCAGTTAAACACATCCATATATTATGACAACATGGACTTAGTAAAAGTGAAGAACTGCCATAAGACTTGTGGTTGAGAAAGTTATGTTAAAGCAATGATTTAACATTGTATGCATCTCTAGCTAGTTTATCTGGAACACCAATGCTAAAGTCAGACGTGCTGCTAACGACCTAACATACTTGACTTAGTCAATAATGACTAAAACATCTTAGCTTTGGTTGTCAAGGAAAATGTTTGTGATATTGTTTGAACAGAACATAAAAAGTTGCAATGCGCTTTAACTAGATTAGCAACTGTGCTTTTGCTACCAAGCTAAGCTACTTAACCCTTAGGCAATTACCGTAATTCTTCTCTGCTCTCATCACACACTTGCTCAGGATGAGGAATTGCAGCAGAGTTAATGACTGGATACATTCAACTGGGCTTCCTTATATAAATACATTTCTATCTGCATTTTATTATAGCTAGAATCAAATGGTTGTGATTGAATTTGAATCTGGTTATATGATTAGGTTGATCTGAATAAATGTATCTATGAATTTAATCAGTCTGGTGAAGTGCCTTGAGAGGACATTTGTTATAAATTGGTGATATATGAATAGACTAGATTAAATTCAGAATTTCTGAGTAAGATCTACCAAAATAATATTCATGCAAAGCGCTACACCATTTGTTAAATGTTGTTTACTTTATCAGTGTATACAGAAATACTGGGCTCAGGAGGAAAAGGTAATCCAGGGTGCCTTTCATGCACTAACCCCGAAAGTCTCCAACTATTTTTTTTTCACAAGCGCATTGAACACAACAGGAGAGTTTAGCCTCATGCAATCTTTAACTCTTCATCTTGGCTCCACATTTGGTCGAGCTAAATCTTCAGGACCAAAAAGCAGAGTGAAATAATTAGCCCCCGCTCTGCTCAGCCATCTATCTATTCTTACTTCATTTTTTTATATTTCATGTCTGCTATTGTTTTCCCATTTCGTCAAGTCTCACTATCCCCAGAGGATAGTTATGCGAAAAATTGTATTTTTCCAACATTTCTCCCTGAGGTAGCTTTGGCAAGAACTCACACGGCGGCCATTTCTGCCTTTCATACGGTCCTCAGACACTATGGAACAGATCGCCAGTGCGGCCTGGAGTCTTTGAAGTGCCTGCCATCTCACGCAGGTTGGCTGGACCGTCTCTCTCTCTCTCTCTCTCTCTCTCTCTCTCTCTCTCTCTCTCTCTCTCTCTCTCTCTCTCTCTCTCTCTCTCTCTCTCTCTCTCTCTCTCTCTCTCTCTCTATTTCTCCCCCCTCATCACCCTGAATTTTCATCTCATGTCCTAAACTTGGCAGTGGTAACGTCAGCGACCACATCTTGACAGTGAAAACATTTACTTAGGTAAAAAGGATGGTAATAATTGTGTTTTTTTTAAAGCTGCGTCGACAGAAGTTGCAGATGATGATCGCAGAGGAACAGTCCAGTCTGAGGTGTAGGAGCACTGGGAATTTCTGAGATGCAGACGCAGGATCATTGAAATGGTGCCATTCACATGCTTTAAAATGGAGCCATCTGAGAACAAATTTCACCATGAGAGGCTTCCCTAAACAAAGCTCTGTGGAGGTGTGTGTGTGTGAATGCAAGTATGAGTGTGTGTAGATGCAGCAGGTTTTGGAGATCTCACCTCCAAAGAATTTGGCCATATGGTCGTCAACACATCCACCAAGAGGGAGAGAAGGAAGATGGATAGAGAGCGGGCCAAGAAGGACTTAGTGAGATAGAGGGGGAGAAAGTGAAAGAGAAGTGTCTTCTTTTGTCAGATGAAAAAGCAGCTAGAAACACATCTTATTTCCCTACCTTAGCTCAGATGGCTCACAGAAATAAAACAGCTACAAAAAAAGATGAAATCCTCCAAAGCATCCTCTCTCTACTCCACATATTTGCGAAGTAGGAAAATCTGTCTCAATTAGCACATTTGCATTGGGCGATGATGGACTCCAAATAGGTCACTGACTGAATCTCCCGCCTCCGAATCTTCCCTCTAAAATGTTAATTAAGGAGGGCTTTGAGATTTTTTCGCTCTGGGCTGGCCATATGGGCTGGGCATATGCTCTATATATACAGTTCAATATATAATTCATACACTGCTGCAGGAGAGAGAGAGAGTGTTTGGGGCCCTGGAGTTTTTTTGTTTTTGTTTTGTTTTGTTTTTTTGTTTTTTTTGAGGGGTTTACTACAAAGGGGCGGCAGTATGTTCTGGCCTCCCCAGTGGCAGGTACAGAGCTTAGTCTATTCATTAGCTCCGTGTTTTCTGCTTTTGCACAATGGGATTGAGGTTCATCAGCACCTGTTTCTTTGGCTGACGACATAAAAAGGGCATGTAAACTGCTCTTTGTCAGTTGGTTAATATAAAATGAGAGCAAATGATCTGCAATTCAGGCTGACCTGCTTTTTTGGCTCTTTTGTCTTGCTTCTTGTGAGCTCTGGTTAAATAGATTGAGCTATCTATTTCTGTATTGAGAATCTCTTAAAAGATTATAAGCAGTTAACATCTTACTTGCACCAGGTAACTCTCTTGACATTGACTAAAGTGGAATTGTACTATGCTAAAACTCTCCCAACTAAAAAACCTCACAACATCATATTAAAATGTTCTTTTAAGTATAGTCACAGGTGAACTAGATAATTCTTTTTTATTTATATAACTTCAAATGTCCCATCGAGATACAATATGTCTTGCACCAAGAAACATGGGTCCAGATTTGCAGCAAAAATAATAATTTATTAATCTATAGAGATTTACAGAGATGCTGTTTTTAATGGGAAATTGAGGTAGAAGGCAGTGCACCATGAAAATTCTTCCTAAGTGAAACACTACTGAGAATGGAACTTGTAGCTAATAACTACCTAGCTAACAGCTTGTCAAAGAGAGGCTAAGACTAAAGGGGACTTCTATGTTCCTAAAACAGTCCTAACTCAAAAACGGCACAGTGGCTTATGAAAAAGTTGTTTAAGAAACCTTTAAATGGTTGTCATGTTCTAATTGGGCTATTAGTTATATCGAAGACAATAATTATTTTTCCACAGAAAATGAAGGTAGGAAGCGAGTTGGCACCTATAGTAGATAACTCTTGACTTTTCTATTTAGCATAAATCTAGATTTGTTTGTCCAGGAAACTGTCTTTAGCAGCTAATCAGAGAAGAACCAAAACTGGCTCCTACTATCTTACAAGAAGTTTCAAAAAAACATTACAGCAGTTCATACAGAAGCTGATTTATACACAGAAGGTAACAGTCACTTAAGGGGGAATTGGAGGTTGGAGACAGGGCGTCATCAATGGTCTTCCTGAGAATGGAACATGTAAAATATTTCCAGCCAACGCAACACTATAATATAACAATATATATATATATATATATATATATATATATATATATATATATATATATATATATATATATATATATATATATATAAACCAGTAAACGTATATATTTTATTAATTTTTACACTTTCTACCTTTCTGTTATCCAGTCAGTGTGACCAGAAACACTTTACATGTTCCATTTTCAGTAAGTGTTTCACACAGGAAGATCATTGGTGTCAATATTTCTTCTACCTTCATTTCATGCTGACAATCATTGGCTTCTGTGGTTATAACTGGTTATAAGGCAACCCAGTGAAAACATAACAATGGATATGATAGCATTCACATAAGCTGCTATGATTTTTATTTTTTTTAGATTGTTGTTTTAAAATGCTAAAAGTCCACTTTGGCCTCTGGCCCTCTAAACTACCAGTTAGCTTCAGCTTCCAGGACCCAGTTATCTGGATTTATCCTAAATAAAAACATCAAGACGGTGATATGCAGCATTTAAGATATTAGCTGTTTATAACATTTTAAAACAACTATTCTTCAAATCTGAACTGTCCTTGTAATGCTTGCAGACATGAAGTGCAAAGATTTTCTCAGATTTTCATTATATTTCCTTGCACACTCGCGGTTGTCCTGATGCCATCAGGCCAGACTCCCATTCACTAGCAGAATGAGGCAGTTGTAGGCCAATGAAAACAGCTCTTTCCCACTCACAGCTTCTTTGGGCATTGCCAAACCAATGAGGGAAGGCCTGCTAGTGCACCTGACCCTGTTTCTGGCTGGCCCCAGCCAATCACTGAAGCTCCAGCACACCTGATGCATTGCTGGTTATCAGAAGGCTCCGGCTGGTGTGGACCCCTGCACAGGTGCCATGGATCCAGGCCATTATTTGGACCGCCAGCCAATCAGATACATTGTTTCATTAACACACGTGTATCCTGGCAGACTTTGGGGTGTTTTTTGTCCTTGTGTGTGCTGTTGTATATTAGCATGTAAACGTGCATCTGAAGAACTCCACTACGCAGCTCCCATAATGCTTTGCAGCCTTATCAGCAGGCCTCTCTCTCTCACGCTGTTCCTGGCTCCATCAGCATCATGAGACTCAACAATAGGAGCTGTGTTGCCCCCTCAAGGAGCCGAGGGCCTCCGCAATAAAAGCAGGCCGAAAACAAAAAAAAGAAACATGTTTATGGACTAATAAAGATGATTAGAAATCGCACAATTGCAGAAAAATGGGAGGTTTGCGAGTGCAGATTATCTGTAATAAAAAGCCAAGGGGAGGGATGGGGTAGAGGGGGAGATGGAGAGTGAGCTGTACAGACCTCTCATTGCGAAGGATATGAATAGCCTTTGTTTTCACCACAACTCAGGGCTGTGTGGTCTGCCAAGGTCTGGCTCTTATTATGGGGTTTGTGTCTGTGTGTCTGAGTAAGTGGCATGCAAGTGTGCACTGGTGGGAGTTTGCGAGCGTTGCAGTGTGTTTGTGTGCAAGGCAAGTAGCACATGTTTGTGAAAAAAAACATATATGAGATATTATATTTCCATGAAGGAGGGGATGAGTATATACTTGTGTGCATCTCAATACAGGCACATACACTGTGTCTTCTCTGCTCTCCTTCGCTAAATGAATGGTGCATGGGGTCTTGGGTTGGCACAAGCGGGTGTGCATGCTTTTTTATCCGTTAAAGTTGTGAAATGAAACAGGATTTCATAGAACGCCACAGCGGCTGTCGGATTTGGGCTCCCTTTGGCTAAGTAGAGTGGGGATAGGTTGATCCAATCAATGGCAGAACTGCAAGGAGAGCCTATTTCACAGCTCCGGACCCTGCCAGAACATTGCCTCTCCGCCTGCCTGCTTGTCTTTGAATACAAATGAAGCTCCCTGAATGCACACCTACACACATATGAATGCATACACATTGGTATTTGGACTGTGGATTTATTGGGTTGTAGAGCCTCTCTAGAGAAGGGATAACTATTTTATCTTCATTATTATTATTATAATGAGACAAGCATATTTTAAGGGATGCGTTTAAAAAACAGGAGCATCAAAGATTTGATCAAATAAGTTATTTGAAGGAATTATTGCTAACAGTGTCAAATATTATATTTTTAATTATGTTTTTTTGTTATAAAGCCATCCAAATTTGTGTATAAAGCTTAAAAATTAAATCACCTTTTTTCACTGTAGCATAATCCTGAACTTAAAAAATATGCAACCATTCTTTAACATTGAGTTTTAGAGATTTTTTTAACCTCCTTTACTATCCCGCATCCTACCTTTCACAGTGGTAAAATAAACATGGTGTTTTAAGGTGTTTAACTGTTGCTCTGACTGCAGATATGGACAATAAATAATTTTCTTGTCTTTTCCAGCATCTGTCAAGCTTCAGTTGCATGTTCTCCTGTCTTTTCTATTTTGAAGAGAGTAATCAGTCTCTGTGCCATGTCATGTTTATTTGGTCTCAGATTACTTATTGAAGCACCCTCAACACTCTGGTCAGCCAAAAATGTAAAGCCTAAACTAAACAACTCTTCAGTTAAATTTAATGTTATTGGAATTGTCAGGCTCTGACTGTAGATACAGATAAGTTTAGTTGATATTGTCCTGCCATTCAAATGTCATGCATGACTTGAAGGAGGTGTTCTGTTGTATTTCCTATTTCGAAGAGTGGCAATGCGAAATGTGCCTCTGGTGAGTCATTTTTATATCGCTGGGAATTAAAACATAATGGATTACTAATTAAAAGTTCCTTAACACTCTGATTAGAACATATGAATTAATTTAAAAAAGCTTTAATTATTATACTTTCATATTAATTGTTAGGGGTAATCCCAGCATTCTGGGATTTTGTAAAAATAAAAACATAAACAGACAACTAAATAAAGTAACCAATATATACTTCCCTACTGAAAAAAGCCCTCAGCCTAAAGGGTAGGATTAATTTTTTTCCCAGTGACATCATCTTTAATCTTTGTAGAAATTGTTACTAGTAGTGCCCATAAAAGTAGAATCCACTACAAGTGTTAAAAGATTATTACAATTCCTTTTTTACTATGATAAAAAGGCATTGCAAATCGGGACAAAAAAGTCCAAAATGATCTAATACCATTTCATGCAGCTCTGTTGAACAATAATAGTTGTATCTGTAAAGAACAACCAGTAAAAGTGAAACAATGAACATGAAATACTACAACTCCCTCATTTTCTGTTTCTCTGTCTGCGTTTGTTTTTCAGGCTACTGACACTTACCTGGTGAACGACGATCCTACTAGAGGCCCAGGGATGCCTGAATGCTTCCTCGTGTCGGACACATACAGGGTATACATCACCACCCCCCATAAAAATACACTTTAAATTATATTCATTTCTTTTTTTTTCAAAACAAATCAGTTCATAACAAAGAGCTCATGCATAATTCCCTCATCTTTCCTTTTTACAACATCCTTTTTCGACTGGAGCACAAGGAATATTTTTCTGACTTTGAAGGCAAACTCCTAATGCGTTCAGGAACTGAACACATTATCGCTTTAGTTTTTCTGAAAACCCCCCACACATTCCATTCAACCATTAAAATGTGCTAAATTTCAGCTCCACACTTTTCCACTTCAAATTCTCAAACACAGGCAAGTTGCAAATCTTTTGAATAAAGGGCAAAACAATATTTGAAGCTAGTTTAAACATCACTTCTACTATTTTTGCAGGACACGCTCTGTGTAACTAGCATCGCATGTAGTCCTTTTTTTACACGTCTGTAAAAGCTCTGCTTTTCAGGTTAACGTGACAGCTGGAAACCTGCCCTCTCGGCCTCTGTCCTCTAATCGGACTGTTTTTGTAAATGTTGAAATTAAGACGTGATGACATCAGACTAGCAAAATAAATCCATACATTTTTTCTCTTGCTCTCTGTCCACGCTGAATGCAAACACAGTAATCCAAACCAGTCCGAGTATAACGTTCGAGCTGCTATTAAACACAGTAAACACATGAAAAGCAGCAGGCGTGACACATTGCTCTGCACACACGCTCAGATTGGAAACAGATCCGTGCAATCTCTGGGATCGACGCTGGATATCATACGCTCCTATAAGCCACAGCGGCCCATAAGCCATTTCTCCCTGGCTGCACACGTATATCTGTATAAATTTGACTTGGAGTGACCCCCTTCCCGGAGCACATATATAAACAGCTTACTCAAACAATATTTACACTGTACGGCAAAGTAAATGGGCACAGTTACTCACATTTTCCACTCACATATTTCCTGCCTTTTGAGAAAATGCGACCTCAACCACCTGTCTCGCACATTTAGCATGCTAATGGCTGCATCAGTATGCTACATCACTTTCAATATTTAATGGCCTAGCCACAGGCGATGGGAAATAGCAAGTATATGGGCTGCGCCGTGTGTCAACGGCAGACCACAACATGCTAACTTTAGACAGGGCCATATGGTTTTCTCATGTGCTCCTTAATGGTTCAGAAACCACTAGATCTGTGCGCATATGAGAGGTTTTCATAGGTGTTGTACAGACAGGTCTCCTTGCTAGATCACTGGCCGGAGGGAGACTTGGAAAACAAACTATGGGTACCGAGCTTCTGGAGCTCCATTGGTTGCAATAGTATATTTGTTATTGGGATGGACACTTAATGGCAGACTCAAGATGGCAACACAAACAGCCAGCAAAGTTGGACAGCTGAAAGGGGCGGTTTGTTCGATGGAGAAGGCAACTAGAGAAAGACGCAAAAGATTAGAAAACAGAAAGGGGAGAAAAACCTCGCTAAAAAGAACCACAGAGAAAAGGGAGACAGGGGAAGACGGAAAGAGAAAAGAGGGAAAATGAGGGAGCACACACAAAGGCTTTTGGTTTGAGCCTGTGCCGTGGTGGGGTGTGGTTTGGAAAGAGGAGAGACTCTGGCAAGGGAACACTGCACCTACAAATGCTTTACTTTCTTTCACATTTATTTTGCATTTTACTCATTTTTTTTTCTCCTCAATCTTCTCCTTTTTCTGGTTGTTCGTGCCAACATCGTCTTTGACCACCAGACATTTGTGCCCATGTAAGAACTCTATGAGCGGGTGTACGCGTACCTTGTGTTCTGTACTTGATACATGTTTTTCTTTTCTTTTTTTTGTGGTGTCTTTTAAGTATCGTACATAGGCTGAGGTCTCATAAAGCTGCACAGCTTCGTACCCCCCCCCGAAAAATCTTGGCATTAGAGCAGTAGGGTGACTTCAGCCCCTGAAACCGCACCCTTTTACACAACTTGAACACACTCTCACTCGTATGCACATGTAGAAAATGTATTCTAACTTAGGTATACACACATTCATACACACACACACACACACACACACATATGGAGCAGGGGCTTATGTATAATTGCAGGCACTCTGCCTACATATATGAGTTTGATTAGACTGAGTAGCAGGGAGCGGGCGAGGATAAAGCCAAGCCTGATTAGAAACAGAATGCATTTGCTTCCATACAATAGGACTCACAATATGAACGGTTTAGTTGCCTAAGTTCGGGGTATTATGTCTCTTTATTTGTATAAAGAGTGCTGGAATATGAGTTAAAGAGGCCATCCGTTGCTAAATGTTTGTTTTTTTCCACTAAGAAATGTCCACTAATGGTAAAGTCACCAAGTAATAAGGTCTTGATTCTCACTGCATTGGGACATCACAAGATGTTTGGCTCAAACATTTCACTGCTGCCTACTTTGGAAAGAATTTAATTGTTATCCTGTGAATAGATAAGAACAATGCAAGTGGATGTAGTCAAACGATCTATGATTTGTTGTCTTGTACCTCATATGATGTCACCAGTGGCATGTCTGCATGGAAGCATGTTTATGGGAGGGTAAGTTTTTATCTTGAATAAATTACAGTTCACAACAAATAGGAAAACCGACCAGTACATGTTGTTCTATGCGGTAAACTGTAAAACAATAATGTTTACAGAAAAGTCCGCAGCATAGCTTTAAAATTCAGACAAAAGGAAAACCAAGAGATTTAACAGTAAAACTGACATAAAAGGTAGATTCTTTTTTTTTGGTTCTTCTAATGGTGGTCCTCAAAAATACTAGTGTTTTAGTAAATACCTCACCTATTGTAAGTATTTTATATATAGCTTTCAGAGAAAGAGCTCATCACACTAAAACAGAGGTTAAGAGAATCCTCTGGCAGAACATGGCTTCACATTGCAACACCTCGTAAAATGCAGACAACTAAAACCTCCTCATTTAAGATGATACCTCATACAGAAGCACCCTACACTCCACACACTAATTTCAGCATTTAGCAAACCTTCACATTCAGGACACAGAACACAGGGGCCTCTTCGAGTAGATTATGGGCTGACAAAAGACCACAGAATCTGAGCTGTAAATTTAAAACATTTTTTGGTGCCTATTTTGGTCACTCCTGGGTTTGCTTCTGCATTCTTTGTAACGGCAAAGGATATGAAAGCAAAAAAAAAATATCATTTAAAACTAAATCTGCCACTATAAAGTCAAAACACTTTTTAAGGACAGTTAAAAGTAGAAAGAGAAGATATACTGCTCAACTTTAAAGATTGAAAATTGGAATGTGAGCGAAAGCTTGCAAAAAGTTCTAAATAGCTTAAAAACAAAAAGTTCTAAATAGCTTAAAAATTAAGAAATGATGACAAAGTTGGAGTCAGACAGACAGAAGGAACTCTGTTGAGTTATATTTTGATTCTAATTTAATCATTTTTGTAATTTTGCATTAAAGTGGTGTATTTCTTTACTAACACGTGTACACCAACAATAAAAACACAGCTGGGTACTGAAGTAGGGATTTTCACAGCAGGCTTTAAATAGATCCAAAGTTTTTAAAAGTGCACTGAGGAAGAAAAGCTGCTAATTCTGCTTTAGTGCATAATTTGGATCTATTACATCATAAAAGGCACAAGAATCAGCTGGCATTAGTAGATAGCATACAAGAAAACACCTGTGATGAAGGAATTACAAAAAAAAAACAGTAAGGAAAGTTACAAAGTTTTTAAACAGTGCAATACAGTCAAAAGCTGCTACTTGTGCTTTGCATGTGTTAGGGTCATTGACATCAATAGATGAACAAGAACTGAGGTGAGCCGTTGCCATTAATGAACAGAACTTAACACCTTTGAAGAAATATTTAGATGATAAATATTTGAATAAAAAGGAAAACAAACAAAAAAAAGAATACAAATGAACATTTTCAACAGAACTCATTGCCTTATGTGATGTCACCAGATGTATGTGTCTGGATTCCTATTTTTAGGCAATGTCTGAAATAGGTGTGATTGATTGAAGATACTCTCCAGTGGTGCATTTTAATACAAGAAAGTGTGAATCAACTATAAAAACATATGTCTGGCTTGTAGCTCCCTATGTTTATAAGTCTTGCTAGTGGATTTGGTTGGAAGGACCCCCCTCCCCCTTCAGCAAAAGTCATCATTCTCAGGGCCCCATTCAATGTTGGACCGGCCCTGGCCAGAGGCTTCGCTAAAAAGAAAAGGAAAACTAATATTAAAAGTTAGATTTGTGTGACGATAATGGAGGAGTGGGTATAAGAGACAGAGAGGGGGAGAGTCAGAGAGAAAGAGCGAGGGAGGGAGGGAGGGAGCAGAGAGAGGGAGAGAAAAAAAAACTTTCCTCTAAAGTTAGTGCGGAGCTTTCACTGCGAGCGAGGCGGGGTTACACAGCCTGGACTCAGCCACAGCGGCTTTGCAATGCGGCACCGCAGCGAACCTCCATCCAACTTTGTGATCAACCTCTCCAGTTTTCATCTCTAGGCTCCACCATGTACTCCCCTTACTGCTTGACACAGGTATGAGAGAGAAAAGGGAAAGAAAGTGTGCCGTTTGTTGCGCTGTTCGCTGCTGTTTTCCGGTGTCCTCTCTGGTTTGTTCCTACTGTATACTGTGCGGTTACAGTGTTGTGTTGTGCTGCTGCTGCCTGTCATTTGCTGCACATTAAGGAGCTTTTTACGCCTTCTCTTCTTCCCAGCTCTGCTCTCTTTCTCCGGTTAGTGTTTAACTTCCCTCTCCGTCTGTCTGTCTCTCTCTCTCTCTCTCCTTCTCGGTTCTATCTCATGGCATTCCTCCAGCGGGCTTATACTTGCGCGTCTCATTGCGGATGGTTTGGAGAGAAAATGGCGCTTCTCCCAAATCTATTTTATATTAAACGGGGGTCGGAGGAAAAGGGGAAGAAGGGGGTGGTGTTCTGCAAACATCTCTAAGATAAAAGTGACTTTATATTATACCACACTAATATTAATAGTTGAGTTCTTCCTCATATGTTTATTAATACTTTTTTACTTTCTGACTTTGCGGCTCTTATAGGGGGATCACCGCATTCCTCATGCGATCGGCTCGATGGGGCCTTTTCGGGTCACCCTAAGCGCACCGATCCCGGCCCCTAAAGTATAACATGTTCTGCTTAAAGGGACACTTTAAAAAACCTAGATTACTTTTCACACATAAAAGCTTGCACGTGTGTGCGTGGCGACTAAACGCTGCGAAGTTATTATTCAGAGAAGCAACAGAGCCACTGCAATATTAATTAATGTATGATTTTATCCATGTGCGTGATTTTACAAAGAGGGTCCATACTGTAGATTGAAGTCAGTTTTTTTTATTCTAAAGCTACAACAGTAGTATCATCATCATATCAAACATTAATTTGCATGAGATGTATTTTTAAACATATATTTACAATTCTGTGTTTATATAAAATGCTAGAGGCTTAGTTTTTTACCGCTTGGCCTTATTTTCTGTTGGCATTCAGTAGCTGAGAGTGATTGGTCTACAATTATCTTTTTTATGACCTGAAAAACCCTGCAATTTTCTTTCCATTTATGAGATTTCACTCAAAGTTTTCATTTGAAATAATGTAAAAAAGGTCTAAGGTGAACAGTTCTACTCTGTAGTTTCACACACTTCTTGATTTATAGTTTATTTTAAATTTTTCATCAATTTCTTTTTTATTTGTACATTTTTCATGTCGTGTTCCTATATATATTGATGTGCAAAACAAACAACAATAATTTTACAGTAATTTTTCTGTGAGTTGAACTAGCTCTGGTGCATAAGCTTACAAACTCAAAGGTCAAGTTGCTGATGACCTTTTGTATTTTACTTGCATGCCTTAAGTTTTGACCCAGATACACGGCTAAATACACTCTTAAATATGTGTTTGTTAAATGCACTTTTGTTTCTTTTATCTTGTGCAGTCATTGCAGAGTTAACAGAGGAGAAGTGCAGCAGCGGGAGAGCCTGCAGCTTCAGGCCGCCCTTCATGGCGTTTATCCCCTGCCGCTGGGTGCAGGTCCTTTGTCCAAATTATCCAAATATAAGTCATATTTAACTTTTGGGATTTTTTAAAATGCATTTTTAAATTTAGTAGAGTACAAGCAGTTAAACATTATTAAATGTTGTTTTTTAGTTTTTGTTTGTTCATGTCCTTGCCAGGAGTTCCATGATTAGACTTCCAAGTTGCTTTGTTTAAAAAAATATTAAAGTCCCTTGACTTGATTTTGACTTCACAAAAGCTCATCACAGCTGATTACTTTCAAATGATGGATGTTACATATTTCTGTGATCCACGGAGGTCTCAGCCCACAACGCTCCTCTCGCATGGCGAGGTGTAACTACCGTCTTGCTTTTGATTCGTAGTGGTATAGTTTTACCACATCTATATAGGAAATTTCTATCGGAGCCCCACACACATGCGCTATATTTTGGTGTGTTTGGCATTCGCGGGCATTCCCTTTCCTTAAACAGAATAGCCGATGGGAACCATAAGATTCCTTTCTCCGTGCGTGTTGTTTCAGGGCCCTCTGAGCTGCAGACATGGCCAGAAACACAAGAGCTTTCACAAATTATCATCCCTACTGATTTTCTTCCCAGAACAAACTCTGATGCCATAATCAGGCTGTCTTTTTTTCCTCTTGTCTTGGCCTGAGGTTCTTTTGACCTTTCTGTGCGTGTCAAAGATATATTTTCATGATCAATACACAGAGTCGATTTGATGAGCTCCGTAAAACAACTCCAGCGGTCCTACTGCATATTCAGTACAGATAATTTTCCGAGCCCGCTGGTATGAGGCAGAGGACCGCATCGAGTTTCCTCTTTCTCTCTTTTTCCATTAATTAAAATTAATTGGCAGCAGATCCTCTCACGCGAGCGCACCGCACGGACGCGCGAGCTGCCATATGCGCGCGGTCCGTATTGATCTACTGCGGGTCTGCTGCTGGACATCAAGCACAACTGATGTCTCATATATATTTTACCAAATTGTTGGTTTGGATGAAATTAAGATAACACCAGTCAGAAATATGAACTTCAAGGGTGCTCATATAAAATCGACCCGAGCCATCAGTTTGTTGCGATCGCTGTCAACTGCAGCATCTCACAGATGATGGATATTCGTGCACAACGACATCAAGTGCACTCGGAGATCGCAGTTGTCTAAATTATTCACAAATCAAAAGAAAACATTCAAATCGGATGCAAACAATCACGCATGTATTATTAATGCGGATAAAAGCTTTGTTGGAATGGCCACGCAGGGTTGACGGACCCCAAGCAGCCAAAACGCGCTCTCGCCAAACATCACCAGGAGGCTGGTTATGGCGGTGTTTCATATTCGTGCGACGGAAGTACACTTGCATGAAGTTTTAATGCGTTAATTAAAACTTTTATGCGCTGCGTTTTCAAATCAATTATTTCAGACTCCGGCTAAATCCCGTTTTATCCTGTTGAGATAAGCCCTTAATGCGGACTGGGGCGCGTCTTGGCGCGCGCCGCCAACTTCTGAGGTCTGCCGCAAACTCGGTGATGTTTAACAATGTGCAAGAAACTGCAGTTTGCACGCAAAGTTCTTATTTGCTCCCCGGATTCTCTCTGTAAACGTTTCATGTCCGATTATATTCCTCTTCTAAGTGTTGCAAATTTGGAGATTAAATAAGTGCTTGAAATTCTCTCTGTGCAATTTGGCAATACTGTTGAAAGAATGAGGGTAAAATCTAGGATGCTGTAGCCATAGCAACAGAAAAAAAGTCTAACTCTTGTAGAGAGTATATCTGGATTTGAAAAACACATTCATTCAAATAGAAAATAATAATACAATTTTCTATGTGTGTGGAGTTGTGCATAAATGTGCAAAAATCTAAAGTTGATTTGAGTTATATTTAAAAACATACATAGATAAAGAGAATCCCCACCCTCCTAAAATAATACAAATGGTGCTTTATGCTGCTTTATGCCCTTATGTCCCCTATACGATGTCACCAGAGGCATGTGCACTGTATTTCATGGGTGAGTTCATCTTATCTTTTTTAATTATGATTTACAAGATAATAGTAAAAATATATAGAAAAGTTGACCATGACTTGGTGTTCTATAGGTGACAATGTACATTTAAAGTAAGTTTGATTGGTTTTACAAAAACAGGTCCGGCTGTACCTTTAAAAAGTTTGCCTTTTGTGAAATCCTGCAATGGAAGTAAATACCTCATTAACGGGTTGTGCTTCTGTTGTCTGTATCCAGCTTTTAGATAAAAAATACATCATTAGATAAGATTCTTTAGAGAAAATAGAAGGTCGATTTTCGGGAAATTAGACAATTAAATTTCCCTTACAAAAGGTAAATATTTGTGTTGTTTAGCTATGCTAGGCAATCAGTTAGATTCAGGTGCCTCTTATCATGTTTTCAACCTAAACATACACAAAGCAGAGTATGTTGTTTTTCTTTAATGCATTTTTAAAAACGGTTATATTTTGCAACATTTTACCCTGTAAATCAATGCTTTACTGGCCAACAGTGTTTAGTAAAAGAACATTTCATATAAAAATAAATAAATAGATTTTGCAAAAGAATGGTCACGTTATTAGCTCTAAACTCAGGTTAATTTAGTTGTGTTTGGACCTTTCGTTTTGGACCTTTTATTGCGAGAACTTTTGAGGCCTTCAGTCCACCGTATTGCTGTCAACAGCTATTGATGTGTTTTGTATTCCTGGGCCATTTTTTTCTGACAAGGAATCTCTTGCGTCAGCCCTCAGTTCTGGTTTCACTGGGAATGGACAGCGCCGGTGCCGGTGTAAGCCGAGGTGGGCCTGCACGATCTGGTAACATAGCGGCCTGCACCAGCATCACTTTGCACCAGCACACACAAAAACTCCCAGTTGCACACATGCACCTCTAATTTTAAGTTAGTGAAGCAGAAGAAGAATAACCCTTTTGGTATAGTGGACAGTAAGCTGGGAAGAACTGGTCTGTTGACTGCAGGCCCACGGGCAGGTGGTGGGTTGCAGACAGAACCCGGGGGTACACAGTGTTCTTTTTACTTATTCATCCTTTCTACTGGAGGCGGATCAGGTCCACCTTATACCATTTTGGCCAACAGTGAGAGCTTGTAGGCAGGGATGGAGGAAAAGAGAGCAAGGAAGTGGGAAGCACACATGTCAATATTAGCCGAACAGTGACTAAATACGTTTTGATCGCAAGAGAAGGAAAAAATAAACTTGATTTGCGAGTCATGAATTGACTCTTTCCCAAAGCTTAGTTTAAATATTTGAAATCTTTTCAAACTAAAAATGTCATATTTTATTTGTAATAAGAAAAAAAGTCATTCTAAGCAGGCCTGTGAGCTAAACCTTAAAGCACAGTGTGGACAGACCTCCTCTGCCTGAGTGTGTTTGGGTGAAAGTGTTTGAATCTGCCTCTGAGGTTGGGTAAATCCAACTCTGCGGCTCTCTGCTTATCCCTTATCTGTGCAGTCTCTCTGACTGCCCATAGAAAATGGATTCATCATGCTCCACCGAGGCGGTTGGCATTGCAGGGTAATAGGTGGCTGTCCCGTGGATGGATGGGCTTGTGTTCGTGTGGCTGGATTGTTGCCCCCCCCCTTCTCCATTGCCTGCTAGTGTGGATTAGGTTTCGGCTGATCTGCAGCCAGCGGAAACAGGCAGCCCCGATGGCAGACTTGTGGTGGCCTGCGATATAGCTGGCCACATGCATATGTGCCACGCATGGTAGAAGCACAAAATTTAAATTACCCAACCTTTGCTTTTTATATTAAGGTTTGAGAATGCTACAGGTAGAACTTTAAAAGTATTGTCGTGATTTTTGAAGTGAGGTTCTGTTAAAGGTTTATAAGCAGGTACTGTCTTACCAGCATAACCCTAATTAGGGTGAAATTATATATTCTACTTGCAAAACATGGTAATATTTGATATTCAGCTTACCATAGGGAAACAAGAAAATATTTCAAGAGGCAGAGATCACAATTCCTATAACTCTATCAACTGAGGTTAGGCATGTAGCTCTCAAAAGTTACATTTAATTCCATGACAGAAAACAGCAAATATTGAAGAACAAATAAGCAATAAAAAAAAATCCAAAGTAAAACTACAACTATGCAGCAAAAACATTAAAAGTTGCAGACTCTTCTGAATAGAACAAGATCAAAAAAGTACTGATGGACATCACATCTTGGTGTCCCAGATGCTAGCAGTTTGAGAGAAAATTACAGTGGTGGCCGGTATTGGACACTGCCAACGTACTTTGCCTTTTGGCATCTCAGACAGATACAGGGTGTCAAGCTAAAAAACACTCACTGTCTTACCTCGCATAATAACTTACACTCACTTCATCAGACAAAGTAATGCTGATTCAGCAACTAAATTCCACTCCCCAAAACAGACATCATTTTGACAAGAAGTGTTGTGGCATTTTAATATCGCATAATCTTATGGCAAGAAACCTCATTACACCCAGATTTGCCATAGCATCTATATTCTGTATCTATAGTGGCATAAACTAACATTATTTTATGGATTGTTACATTTTATCACTGTTATATCAGATAGTTACTTTGTCTAAAATCCGTTTGTCAGTTTGTCAGTATGTGTTTCACGCTGGAAGATCACTGGTGACGCACTGCCCCCAATGTCCACTTACAGTATAAATAATTATTTGCTTAATTTAAATGCGACTGTTTAAACATTCAAAAAATTGCATTTGCTAGATAGTGAAGTATCTGTTTGCTATATGTTGCTGTTTCACACATGCCTCCATTTTCTGTGTAAATATTAATCTATTTCTGCGCATAGAACCACCTAATTCACAAACTGCTACGCTGTTTTTGAGCATGGAATTGTTTTAAGATGCTAAAAATCTCGGACCAGCTGTTAGCTTCTGTTTTGGGACCAACTAATCTGAGCTTATACGAAATTAAAATGCCAAGAGTTATCTGCTTCAGGTAGAACATTAGCAGCTTATAACACTTTATAACACAAAACAACACCTGAAAAATTTTCAACCATCCCTTTTAGGCTTGAGACTTGAGTACAACTAGCTTTAAACCAATAACTACGACCAACTAAACTAAAATCACTGGGGGATGGAGGAGAACATGAGAGGGTGGGAAAAGTGAGGAATCAATAAAGAATGAAGGGATGGGAAGATGCAAGAGCAAACAAACTGGTGCTCATTTCTTATAGCTGCTTGAGACAGACTCCCCTTCATCTCCATCCTCCTCCTCCACCCCCACCATCTCCTCAATTAGCTCCCTTTAAAAGAAGGAGCGACGGTTGGTGGAGATCTTCATTGTGCAAGGATGAGCTTCAGTTGTTGTTGTTGTTGTTTGTCTCTCTTTGTCTGTCTCCATCCCCCTCCTCAGTGACTCACTGGTGTGTTTTTCACTCGTTTTTTGTATTTTCTCAGAGGCTCCTTTTTTGTGGGGGTAACCCCACTGAATAGGACAATGCAGCCTAGCGTGAAATTAAAGCTCTTAGTTAGTTTGCAGTTGTTCAAAAGAGGATTTTACACATGCATGCTTTCATCACTCTCCCATACACTATAGATATAGCTAATTAGAGGAAGTACACCCTATGTCGAGCTACGAGAGCCCAATTAAAAAGAGTGGGGTAACTTCAGTGAGTGAAATTTAGACCATATCTGCTCACTGAATGTTATATCTACTGCCTTTTCTGTGGCTGGTATGTCTTCACTTTCAATATAGGTGAAACAGCCAAGACATTATATATAAGGTAGGTAAATCTCGTTATAATTTAAACTGATTGCGCTAACAAGCCCCCAAGTCTCTTTCAGAAACAAGTCTGCACTGAACTGTCTATCAGGCAATAACACATCACTGCTTTCATTGTTCTTGTCAACATCATTGAGTTCTGCGTTTTTATTGTAAAACACTGAGAAAGCATGAATGACTGCTGTTTTGATTTGTCAAATTAGATCGCTCCCACAGACATACAGGAAGGGACTCGAAGCTTTTGCGTCATCATTCAGCCTGCTTTACAACCTGACAAGAACTGATCTTTGAAAAAAAAAACCCAGAAGTAATCAAGCCCTCTCTAAACTAACATTTCATGGTGGTAGGTCTTATTATGTGAAAATGCTGGCCCCGAGGCACGAATGCAAAGCTAGTTAGGAGACCCTGTTTATTCTGAGTGAAACCGCAGTGAATGCTGGCCTTCCTCAGTTTACACATGTGGCCAACAAATATCCCAAAGTTCAAGTTCAGTTGAACTCTACTTAGTGTTACAATACATAAGATGTGCTACCCATTCATTAACATGTGTAAAATCTTTAAAACAAATTATAGTTTACACATGTCCCATCCAAATTTAACATGAAAAAAGTTGCTAAACTTTATTCTTGGGTTGCCTATTTGATCAATACTAAGACCACCAGTCACTTTATTGCATATTTGCTTTTTGTTTTACTGTACTGTAGACATTGTGTCAAAGGGAAATAATTCACTGACATCACATTGCTTTGTATTTCATACTGTAGGATATACAATTTCCTCTTCTTTAGAAAACCTCAGCCTTAACGAGTCCCACCCATGAGTACTGCCTATGTGTGACATTGCTACAAAATCCATGCGACACTACTTAGTGTCATTTTCGGACTATTGAGCACACCTGGAAATAAGCCGCACCAGCTAAATTGTAAAACAAAATAAATGTTTTACATATATAGGGCGCATCTAAATATAAGCCCTGAATATAAGAATATATGTTTTCATGCCCGTCTGTCTGTCTGTTTGTTTGTCTGTCTGTTAGGAACATACTTCAACAGGTTATGAACGGATTTCAATGTCATTTTCAGGAAATGTCCTCAATGGGACCAGGAACAACTGAATAAATTTTGGGGTTGATCCAACATGAAACGCATATTCATCCACCGACCAGTTGTGCTAATCTCCACTCCTCTCCAGTGTCAGAGAGGTCACAAGCGGCTCCCCCCGAAACTCCGCTTTCTGCTAGAAGAGCACAGCCATGCATCTCATTGACAGACATTTTGCCGGAAAAGTACAGAAAGTTAGAATTAGATATCAACATGAGGACAGGGGAAAATGAGTGGGGGGGGGGGGGGTTCAGTCTCTGCCTGAAAATCGGCAGTACGGCACCAACACAAAACGATAATAACATGGCTAGTTAGAAAATAAAACATACTTTAGCCTACCAGAAAAGTCATTGGTCGCAATATTCCTCTTCCTTACTAAAGCCACTGAAGTTGTCTTCTTCGTTGTCTTTATGCACAGAAAGCTTTTGTCGTCTTTCTACACTGACTCAGTTCTTTCCGCTGCCTCCTCCAACGTCTCACCATCAATTCATTGATGTCAAGCTTATGTCCAGTAGCTTTATTTCCTTCTTTGACAGCCAGCTTGATTGCCTTTAACTTAAAAGCTGCATCTAATGCATGTCTTTGTGTGTTCTTCATGATGAGAGTGTGTGCATGAAAACTACCGGTAGTGTCTTCTTTGGCGCATAATCTTTCCCCTCATGACTGTCTCACTTTTGCGCTTCCTGCTATAGTGCCCCCCGGAGGCCGTTAGCCAGTGAAAATCTATAAATTAGCCACATCTTTGTATAGGCCGCAGGGTCTAACGCGTTTTTAAAAAGTAGCGGCTTATGGTCCGAAAATTACAGTAGTCAAATGCAGATGCTTTGTAATGCATATGCTTCACTCACCTTGGGATCCTGGATGCTTGAAATTGTAAGTGAAGTGAATGGTCTGATTTACTTTCTGATTTATTCAGCTAATATTAACTGGCACTTGGAATCACTCATACAGCATTAAAATTTCATACCCAGATGATCAGTAGCTACTTTGATATGGAAAGAAAACATTAAAACAGATGGTAACATCACAAGTACCCTGTGCGGACACCGTTTACCACTGGGAATTTCACACCCATGATCTCATTGCAAACACACTCTGTACTCAAAATAAAGGTAGTCTTTTTCAAAAAATTTCAGTGAGAGATTTTTTTAGTATGCTACTTTATCAGGGCAGCCAATAATTGTGGAGGGCACTGTCTAAAGCATTAAATTAAGTGTTAAACTGAGATAATTTTAGCATTAACTGTTTTCCACCATTGAAATTAATCTGATATAATTCAATTAGCAAACTCCATGGGTTAATTTTTGTTGTATGCCTCATAGCAAGTGAGATTTTATCACAAGATTATTTCGCTTCAAGGGACCAACTTTATCTATGGGGCAAAAGCTCCAATATCCTCCCATGTCTAACAAAAATGTTGGTGTTTGGAAATTCTGCTGGGCCTTGAATGATCTCATCTCAAAGCTTGAAACTTTCTTTTGTACCAGCTTACTTTGCATTGTATCAAGTTTTTTTCTCAACCTGCCTCCTTATGCTCTGCCAGAAATTACTAGTCTAACCTCTTCTTAAAAATACAACCCCTAAGGAAACTTGTTCATGTGGTGAGAAATAACCTCTAACTGTATTTCGTGAGCCAACATTTTCTTTTTTGTTTGATTGTTTACCAGGCTTAACTGTTGTGGGCCAGTTCCATGTATGCTTTACATGTGTCCCTGCCTTACCTCATTCAACTCATTGAAATACCGTATCAGTTTTTGGTTAAGTTTTCCAGAAGCTTGTTAATGAGCAATTATTTAAATATTTTTAAATAATCAAATAATTGTTGAAGCTGTGTGCCAACTAAAACATATAGAGCAGTCGGACAGAAACTGGAAAACACTGCTTCAGGAAGTGGCGGCTTTGTAGATTGTCTTGATAAACCTCCTTCTTACTGACCTGTCCCAGCTTGTTGTATCTATCATCTATGAACAATTAACCCTTAAAGATAAATGATAACTTGGTAACTTTAGTTGGTTCAAAGACCAGAGTGACTGCAGGTGGCCCATTTGGTAGGGATTGTTGCTTTGCGGCATCTTTGAAACCAAGCCAAGCAATAATAGTAATAATCTATTTTGTAGGTATACCTATGTAAAGTTTTTATAATTTTGCTGCTCCTCTACATTGATTTTGATCTCTCGGCATGGAGATCAAGTTTTCTTTGATTATACGCTCAGAAAGAAGCTGTGGCACAGAATTACCCCAAACTCAGGGACATTAGAGGTGTCTATGTGAAGAGTAGTATGGACAAACCAGCATACAGGTATAATGTTTGGTGTCCCACTCCCCACAGGTGTTGTTGTACGTGTTGGTTTGCTCGCTTTTCAAGAAGTAATCCCAGAGGAGCATATTCAATAGGCAGTGACACGACAGGTGATGTGCAGGGGCTTCCCTCACAAAAGGATTTGAAAACAACACAATCAACATAGCAGCTTGTTTGAAACAATATTTAAATAGTAAAAAAACTGTATTTGATACTGCATATTCTTATTGAAAGAAGGGGGGTTTGAAGTTATCTTCAACTTATGCAACAATCAAGTTAAAACATTTGCTCTGAATGGTTTTTAAGTTGCAGTAAGTCCACACTGTATGATAGTTACTTGTTAAAAATAATCACCCTGTTTTTTAACAACTTTGCTAACAGAATGGATTTTCCAGCTTTTAACAGAAAATAATTGAAACGCTCACCTTTTTGTATAAGTAGCATAAAGTAGCTGCTTATAGCTGCCTAAAGCAATAATTTTTGACCCGTGTTACAATGATAAGTTAGAAGGCCTTAGAATAATGGTTTAGTATGGAAACTTGAAGACCAAAAGGTACCACTTTTGGTTCTAGTTCTCTAAAAAGTGAGTTCTGGAGATGTTTTTATACCCCTACCATCATCCCCATCAGTGTGTTAAGATTGAGTCTTCGTCAAGCTTCACTGGAAGTCCCGGATCTGTCAGTTTCTGACTGTCTGGTCACCAACCATGGTGTATAAAGCTGTAAACTATCCTTTTGTAAACAAAAAACAATTTCCCATTGGTATGAGAAGAGTGTTCTCTTGTCATTTCCATTTTTAATAGTGGCTAAGAGAAATTGGCCACTGTGTCCTGTCATACTTATACTCCAAATCATGGATTCATAATTAAAAGTTTAAAAGTTCCTGGTTTGTAGTTCCCCTGCTGAATAAATTTGACTCAAATTAAAAGTTGGATTTCATTTTTGAAGTGAGAGATAATGCTGGTGCAATAAAGCACTGATTTATTTTAAGGGTTTTTGCACGTCTTCACCAGGAGTACTAATAATTATACAAGGTGCTGTAAAAAGTCTAACATTAATACACAAATCAAGATCCGCATGGTGTGATTTAAAGTAAATTGCAGTGATTAGAGGCTTAGATTAAAAGCTTTCATTTGGGCTTTCATGGTTACTGTAATTTCAAACTAAAGTTCACAGACATGCATTGGGGAGATGTGGACATGATGCTGGGTTTCACGGCTGTCTGTGTGCGTCTGTTTGTGTCTGATGCTGGAAATAAGTGCACAAACTATTCTCTAATCAAAATTTTTTTTCCATTATTAATAAGGAAACACACACAACCTTACATTTGAACTTTAATAACTGGTCACAGAGGTCTGTGGTGCCTTTACTGGCCAGTAAATCCATTTAGCGAGTTAGACTTTGTGAAACAAAATGTGCTTCTCTATGATTCCCCAACCCTCCCCCTCAACCCCCCTATCTGTTGCTTAGGGCACTGGCAGCTTGCCAGGGATGGAAAAATCTATAAGCCATTGCGTAATATACCATATCTTTACCTTGTTTGAACCCTGCGCAAGAACCACAGCTGTGTGAACACACAAACAGAGAAATGAGTGTGTTCTTGTTTCTGTGTGAGCATGAGGGTGTGTGTGATCAGGAGGGACAGACAGAGAGAGAGAAACATAAGTCACTTCTTTGTGGCTTAGTTTTCAGGGCTTGCCCTTATAAAAACATTATCATTCCTGATTGAATGCTGTTGATTGAAAATTTGCCTAACTCGGGTGAGGAAGGTTAATGCAAAAGCTTGCAAGAGCTTTTTGCCCCCAGAAAAGCAATATGAGGTCACGTGAAGTACACCACTTTTATCAAATGCAAATCTAATCAAGTTATAGTTTTCTTTCCATGGCAACAAAATTGGGGCATCAAAGTCAGAGCGACGAGTTAGTGCAGTATATAATCTGCCGCTGGTGGAGTTACTCAGGCTTCGTGCATATCTGTAGAAAGGAAATTAGATTTCAGACTGAATTAAAAGCTGTCAGTCCTTTCATGTTTGGCACTCTGCCTTTTATTCACAGATATCTATCTGGTGCGTTTGTGCATGTGCGGGCGTCGCGCTCAGAGTCAGTCCACACCTGAAGCTTCTTCGGGAGCTCAGTGTTTAAACTCCTGAGGGAGGGAGAGAGATAAATGTTTTTATTGGATGCCTTCAAATGGGGTCAGAGTTTCTCACTTTCACTCTCTCCTGCCGAGTGTGTAACCACACTGGTGTCGTTGCTGTTATGACTTATTTAACTCACACACAATATAATTATGCCCTCACTAAGAAGGCTTATGAGATAACTGTAAGATACAGAATAGGTCAGATGTTTCCTTAGAGCAGATCAGGCATGAATAACAATAAATCTGATATTTTATTGATTTATGTGAAGCTTAATTTATTTGAGGAATGGCCAACAAGCAACTTTAATGATTTTTATAAAGAAGAAATAGGCCTACAGGTTTGAATTTATTGTAGATACTTTCTATAATCTGCACAGGGCCAAATATAGACATACATGCTCAAATACATATACCTCTGATAGAATTAGATTAAATCCTCCCATAACAAGTTCAACAAAAAAAGAATTTGTTTTTTTTGGCCATAAGCAAAGTCTTGGCATAAATCTAACTTTATGTCTTGTCACATGTTCTAACAAAAAACAGTTTATTTAAATTACGTGGTTTTCTGACATGGTCTTGCAGTGATTATATTTTTAATAGGGTTGAGGTCAAAGCCATTTCAGAATCTTAATGCTTTATTAATTTCAACATCATTTGTGTCCAAGTTTGAACAATCTTTGTAGTGAAGTTGAATTCGGAGGTAGTCCTCCTTCATTATTCCACTCTCTTTATTCAATGCATCATTACCACTGGCAGGAAAACATGACGCCACCTGAATCATTATTTAGTATTGCTGCACCTTTGTTAGGTTTGAAAATCATATTTGGACTTCTTATATTCAAATTGCTCAATCTTTGTATTGTCTGACCATGAAATGTTTCTTGTCTCTTCAAAGACATTAGCTGCAAATTTCAGTTCGTGTTTGAAGACGTTGATTTTGCTGCAGGTGCTTCTTTCGGGGTCGGCAGGCCTTTAAGCAGATGGTGTTAATGAACTCACTTCACTGCAGACCATAACACTAAAGCTTGGGTGGTTCTTGAACATTCTAAGCAATTGTCTTTTATCTAAAGAAGATGTTCTGGGTCAAAAGTCTGAAACCTGGACACAACTGAAGACAATGGTCCCAAACACTTGTTTTTTGAGCCTGTGTGTTATCAACCACCTTAAATGGTTTTAATCTATCCTTAAGAACCCATTCCATTTATGATGAACCTCCTACTGGCACCATCCAGTAGGCTTTGGTCTTTGCAATCACAGGGTACTCAGCATGTGATAGAGTCATCTCTATATGACATGGTAAGACTGATTCTTTTTATGGTAGTGATTTCTGTTAAATGGCCACTAATGACTAATGATAATCCCCACATGCAGCTAAGCACCCTGGAATCACCAGCAGGCTGTTGTTTGTTAATGCTCCACTTAAAACTAAAACACATGCAGATGTGTGTGGGGCTTAACCGCAAACCCAGTTGAAATTGCAGCTTTTTTCTTTTTCTTTTCATGCTTGTACTTTCTCTGGCATGCTTTAGGACCCATTTCAATACAGGTGAACGTTTTCTTTGCAGAGCCCCCATATTAGAACGATTTTCCTTTCTCCCCCTCAAACTGCACAGAGCAAAAGGTCGATCAGTGTTTGCGTGGTGGTGGTGAATTGGGCCTCAAGCGTGAAAGCTGTACGCAAGAATGGTGCCTCAGACGGTGGGCTGAAGTTGGGCGCTGGGAGCGTACTGCATCATTTTTCACCTCATGCGTTGCATATGCATTCGTGTGAATGCTGTGTAAACGTTTGCGAGACTGACTGCTGATATGTTTGTGTTTATTGACTCAAAGAGACGGGCCGTGGCTGCGCACACAGCGGTGTACGGGTGGCAGGGGTCCAGGCTTGGGGGAAACGTGTGTGTTTAAAGTACACACAGGCCTAATTATGCTGATTTAAGCATTCTTGCGGTCCTCCCTCTGGCTTGTGGTGTGTTAACTGGCACGGCGGCGTCCAGCAGAGAAGTGAGGCAGGAAAAAAAAGCGGGGAAAAAAGATAAAGAATACAGAGATAGAAACGGGAGGTTTAATCAGAAACAAAACTAAAGTAGAAAATAAAGGTGGTAAGGGGAGTCAAGTGAAAGGATGTCTTCCTCATATGCTGGTGAAACAGAGGAAAAACATCAAACTTCCAGGCAGCTTTTTTCCTTCCTTACTTCAGGGTTAACAGCGCGACCGCTCTCCATATTTATTTTTATATTCAGATGTTATGGATTGCTCCGGGAAAAGGCCGTCCCTTTTCCCGGCAGCCGAATTAATACAGCTTGAGAGTTTGGTGTGGAGTCTAAAAAAAGGGAAGGAATTTAGCAACAAGGATTATAGCATTATTCAAACGTTAAAACCCGACCACCGAATACATTATGAATGATCAAAAAATGGACTGTTGGCTCTCTAACCTGTTTGTGCACCTGCAATCTGTCTTTTTAGGCACATGCATGCAAAAGTATTCATACCCTTTTTAAAATTTTGTTATAACTGCAAACTTCAACGTAGTTTATTATGATTTTACATGATACATCAACACAAAGTAGCGCATAACTGTGAAGTGGATGAAAGTTATGCATGGATTTCACAGCCTGAACAGAGTGGCACACTTACATTTAGGCCCTGCCTCTCCCATTACTCTAATCAAATCATATCAAATCAAGCTTTATTTATAAAGCGCTTTTCATACACAAATTGCAGTTCAAAGTGCTTTACAGAATTAAAATGAACCCACATAAACCACATCCCCATCCCTCCCCCACAGATTTAAAAGCATGATCATAGTTATACCCCCCTCCTCCAACCTGACCCTCATGCAACCACACACTTAAAAGTATCAGTAAAAAGGACAATGGACTGAGTACAGATGAGCCTGGTAAGGAAGCGCCATCATGGGAGCCATCTGCACCGGCAGCAGCAGATCAACAGCAGCCGCCAAGGCACTGACCCAGGGCACCCAGAGGAGGTGAGGCCGAGACCCCCACCTCTACCAAGCGCTACCTGGCAGCCACTAGATATTTTATTTAGATATCTCTATATAAAATCCAGTGCAACCAATAGCCTTCTAGTTGCGTACACAGCATATGTCTGGAAAAAGCTGAAACAAAATAAAACATTTTGGCCTGCATGCACAATGCTATGGTTGGAGGAAAACTAACACTGCACACAAAAGACATCCCCACAGCATAATTCTGCCATCACCGTGTTCACCCTATCAGCACTGTTATACACTGTTGTTGCAGTATCATGCTGTGGGGATGCTTTTCTTCAGCAGGGAGGATAGGTGGAGCCAAATGCAGGTCAATCCTAAAAGCAGACAAACAAACAAAAACCATCAGAGGCTGCAAAAGGTTTGAGACTGGAGCAGAGGTTCACCTTCTAGCAGGATAACAACCTTAAAATTACAGACAGAGCTACAATAGAATGGAAGATATCAAAGCATATTCATTTGTTAGAATGGCCAAGTTAATAACAGTTCAAAGGGTGTGAATAGTTTTGCTGGGCGCCATATGTTAAAAGTGAAATAACTAAAGAAAAACATAAAACAGACATCGCTTACATTATTTTTAATCTGTGCTTTTCTTCATCTGTGTTACCATTATGGTCAATTTGGTAGTTTTTCTGCAACACAGTTTTGTTGCCTTGATAAATTCCTAACACTTAAAAGTGCACAAAAGGCCAGCACGAGCTCTCCCTATAACTCAGCAGAGCAGAGATTGATGAGTTTGGCCAGTGTGTATTTAAGCCGCCTTTCACGCAGGTGATAAAATCCTGCTGGAGGAGCAGGCGAATCTGCTCAGTGTCTTTGAGTTCATTGCTGCTCCACATGAGGCAGGATCTCGCTACATAAAAACATGTGTGCTCATATCTGGAAATATTCTTTTTCTTTTGATTTGCCTTTTTTCATCTCCTCTGTTCTCTTCTCCTTTTTTTATTTGCTCATCTTTGACCGTTCTTCCATAGACTCCCCTCCTTTCTTGCTTTTGGTACATCTGCTACCTCAGACATTGTTTTCTTCACTTTACCGCATTCTTTCCTCTCTGTTTCTCCTCTATTTTGTTCCCTTCAGGAAGAGCCACAGTCTTATCTGCGATATGCTGGATTTGATGAGCTTAAAAGCCACCTTACTAACTCCCAGCCTGTCCCTCCTGAGAACAGCACGGGCTATCTCGAACAGTTTCGCCATTCAAAGGAGGCTTTTTCCCAAGGAATGCTGCTCATCGAGCAAACCTATCACCTCCTCATGCTAATCCTTTACCTGGCTCTCCATCTTCTGGGCCTATCTTGTTCTTCCTCTGCTCTGCTGACTAAAATGTTTCATATTGGATTTCCCTGGCCAAGTTGAGGAATGCTAATGTATCATAACCATATTATACCACTTAAAGTAAGTAAATGGCGCCAAGCAGTATCAAGAGCATCAAATCTCTGCATTTCTTCAGACTGAAAAAAAAACCGCATTCATGTTTTGATTTTTCCCTGCATAAATATGCTGAAAGATCCTCCAAATTTGCAGAAACAATAGCGTCGTTGTGTTCACATAATGCAATTTCTCCAGGAAATGGAAAGCTAGCCTAAATAAAAATGAGGCCAAACCCTATTTTGCATTTGATCCGATGCATGCTGTGTTCTCCAGTAAGATGTGTGAGGACTGTGCACATTTTCACAATTTCATCTCAGTATTAAGGAATTTTTAAAACACGCTCAAATGCCTAAAAGATATTTGGAGAATAAGTTATTGAGTATATGAATATTAAAGGGATTGTACGCAACAAATCCAGAATGCATGCCAATAGAAAGCGATTTGACCCCAAGGTAGGCCCTCTCTGGTGGGAGGAATATGCTGCTTTTAGTCTACGTCCTGCATGAGTTGGAGATTGAACCTGCGTTGACTCACAAAGGGACAGCGGTGATGGCCCGGTTGATAGCTGCAAAAACCCGAACAGAACTGCAAAGGCAAACCCTTCTTTCTGTGGGTGTGCAGAGACATTTGCTTCAGTTGCATGTGTGTGTTTGTTTCTGCGTGTGTGTCTTTCGGTGCTGACAGCCAAGAAGCCTCGGCAGCGTCTGACGTGGCAGCTCCTGCTGCTTTCACTCCAGCTCTATCCTGCTGGCTGGCTTTTCCGTGATACTATCTTTTTATCCAATCACATTTTTTAAAAAAGGAGGCCGTTTATATGAGATCGGTTTTGCTGAACAGTTCGAAACTACAAGCAAAACCGTGGTATGTGCTTAAAAAATAACACAGCAGGAAGAGCCTTCAGGGCAGCGACTACGCATCGCACACATATTCATTTTTCTTGAACTTTTTTAGATTTTATGTTACAACCACAATCTTTAACCTATTTTAGTGGGATTTTGGGTCTTAGGACACATGATGCATGGTTTTGATTTTTTTTCAAATACAATATTTGAAAAAAGGATGTATCTATCACCCCCACCCTGTTTAGTCTGACACCTTTAAAACAAATCCAGCGCAGCCAACTTCTTTCAGAAGCCACTTAATCAGTAGAGTGCACCTGTGTGTAGAGAACATTAGTGAGCAAACAGCATCATAAAAAATAATCAAACACACCACACACATCAGGGATAAGGTTGAAAGCATTAATCAGAGCAACATCCCTGAGGCCCATGATAACCCTGCAGGAGCTGCAGAGATTCACTGTTTATGGGGGATAATCTGTTGACAGGATAACCTTTGGTCATCCACTGCACAAATGTGGCCTTTATGTAAGAGTGGCAAAAACAAAAGCTGTTGTTGAAAGAAAAACATAATAATTTCAGTTTGCAGTTTGCCACAAGCCACGTCGTGCCGGTCACATAAGACCGGAATTTGACTTTCTGGCCTCTATGCAAAATTCTATGCGGGTGGAAAACTTACACTGCGCATGACCCTACCCACACCTTGCCCAAAATGAAACCACACTTTTTCGATTTTTACTTTTTGAAAATCATCTGTTTTTTTCTACTTCCTAAATAGGAATGTTTCTGTGTTTGTCACATAAAATCTCAGCAGAATACTTACAGTTCATGGTTAAAATGTGATAACAAGGGGTATGAACACTAAGACACTGTAAAAGTACTTTTTTATAAAGCACCAGCAAAACCAATTAGCTTTAAAATAAATATGGCAAGACTGCATCAGAGGCCATCAGAGGCACATTTGGTTATGCTTAGTGTCTCCGTTACATGCTATTCTGTCTCACAGCACAATAGAGGGTTTTTTAGCTCAGAGCAAATGCAAAATACTGTCTGCAAATTCACCACATGCAAGCTATTAAGTAGTTATTTTCCTGTACTGTAGCGTAAAAAGCATGTGCTTGTCTTTTCTTACCGAAACAGTACGTCATAACACTCAAGAAATCACAGTTTAGAATGCTGCTGTATGCGTGATTTCATAAAGCTGCAAAAATTTTAAACATATAGTTGATAGAAATGTAGCTTAGCTAAATATACACTTCTTAATTGTTTTTTCTTGCATGGCTGTTTTTAGGGTACTTTTTATCGAGGTAGGTTTCCTCAATTTTATGTCCCCTCTGAGGACCAGTACTTAAGGCCGTCTGCCTGCGGTACTGTGGTGCTCCTGAGGTCTGAAAGAGGTGGTAGTTTAGAATGAGCGTGGTCGCAGAGGAGATAACTGCGTTCGCTCTCTGCCAGAGGCACCCGTCTTCACCGTGTGTCTGTCCGCCCTCCCCCTGCTTTTGGTTGGAGAAAAGAAAGAAAGCCAGTGGTCATGGATGATAAAAGTTTCAAAGTGATTTAGATGTTGTTGTTGTGTGGATGTGCATGCATGACTTTCTGTGGCTTTGGAGGCTCTTTGTCTCCCGCCGTGCGTGTTCGAAGCTGTCCTTTCCTTCTTCCGGCCTGGCATGGGGGTCGCTCAGCAGGGAACGCCACTCAAAATGGGCAAAGTGACCTTTAACCCTTGCAATGTCATCTCCGGGCGGTGCCATCAGATCAAAAAGCCCATTTTCTCTTCTGCCCGAACTCTATCAGGCTTGGCAAAGATTAGGACCCTGCTCTCGGAGGGCCGTATGGAAAAGGGACCTTGTGACCACACTGGGGTCAGAGTCGCATAGGAAGCCACTTGGAGCAGCTATATCCACTTTTGACCCACTGACACCGGCAAGTGAGAGCAGACAAGGCAGAGTGCACAGGCAAATTCCCAGCTCATATCATGCCACAGGGAGCAGGCACAGCTTAACCCTCGCTGTGCCAAACCGGGGCCTGACAAACTCCACTTTATGTGATAAGGTGAAATAAATCTGCACGCTGTAGTGTCCCTGCCAGCACGTAGTCACTGATGTGGAAAAAGGATTTTAACATAAACAGCTCACATGGTCACCATTTATTTCTTGTGCATTTCAAAGATTTTTACAACCATCTATATTTCTACCCTGCCCCTTTATAAAGGTTGTCATATTTTAATTTATTTTATTTTATGATGATAGTTTTTTTAAATAAATTATCATCCTAGACATATACATCTAAAGTCAGAATTTCAATACAATTTATAAAAATGGGGAGAAAACAAAACAACATCAATGATTTAAAAAATAATTAAATAAAAAATAAACACACGTCAGGTTTAGCATAAGCTAGGGTGACTTTAGTGCCAAAAAACAGAACCAATTGAAATGGCTCCCTTTTTAAGTTGTCTTATCAGAATAAAGAATTCATAAATCTCAAACTGTGTTTTAAAGAATCTCTTTTCAATGTAGAATTGTGCAATTCAGGCTTGACCAATTTACTGTTAATACAAAACTCTGATGCAGATACTAACTTTGGAGTTGTTAGTAATAGTTAGCTATTCACTCTATTCTCACAGTGTTTACAAATCATTCACATCTTGTCTATGACTCTGTCATCTTTTTTTAAAACCAAGTATCCAAAATGCTGCCAGCATAGGAAGAGAAACCATTTTAAATTGGTGGGGTCATTTCAGTGCTTTTGTAACCAACTGCAACTCAGGAACTACCTTCTTTTTCACTTCAAAGTAAAAGTCTCAATATAAATACAATAGGTGTCAAGATTAAAGGAACCAGAGTTCTATGGTGAACTCATATTAGCAAGTGGCCGTTTTTTGATGTGGGCGATATGGCTCAATGCCCTGGGTGCCAGAAGTGCCTGAAAAAAAACCAATTGTCATATGAACCCAAACTATTTTTCTCTTGCTTATTGTCTTGGCCAATCGATGGGGATTAGGGATTGTAAGAAAAATGGCTCTACAAGGAAGCTGGTTTATTTGTGAACTGGTGAAGTTGGTGGCTGATTCCTATTCCTGTTATTTGGGGAATATGTTAATAGAGCTTTTTAAAGCCAAAGTCAAACAAATTTCCGGAACAACATAATTAGTATACTTAATCTCTTCTCTAAAATACAGGTAAAATCTGTTTGCATGCCCAAAATAGTCTGGGTGCAAAAGGAGGGGATCCCCAAGGTGGTGTTAATGTAATAATCCCCATTAACATGAGTTTAGACTGTTGCTGGCAACGTGACATGCTGACAGCAAATGGATTATACTGTGCAAAGCAGACTTCACTTTGATAAGAAAATATGCCCTTTCAATAGAGAGATCTCTTCAAAGAGCTAATAAGCACACTTTTGTAGGTTGCACAAGACAAATCTGGTGCGCTTTGAGAACTGTGTAGAAAAACAAACAGTGCAAGTGAAGTGCATAAGCATGCAAGAATCAGACAAGGAAGTAATCAATCATGGAAAAACAAGGAATGGATTTACATTCAAGGGATAAGGTAATGTGCCAAATGCCTTTTATTAAAACAACCCACCTTTGGCGTGAAATGCTCACACAAGATTTAACTACTACAGAAACTGCAAGGCATAAAGAACATATATAATTTATGGACAAGATCCTTTCGCTTTGCTTCTAGGGGTTCTAGGGGTGAGTTGCAGCAAGAGTGGCCAGAGAGAAGGAGAAAGAAAGAACGTAAAGGGGGTTTCTGCACTTGCCTGTCTGGCACCAGCCGAGGAATGAGAGTACAACCCTGGGTGAGGCGAGTAGTGTGTGACAGAGGGAGAGAGAGAGGCAGTGGCACAATGAAAAGAGTTTAAAGGGGGAGAAAAGTGGGAAATACAAGAGCATGCACGGATGACAGCTGAAATAGAGAAATCACATGAAATTTGGTTGGACTAAAGTGTATGAGTGAAAACCAGGAAGTGTTGGAAAGGAGAGAGGGTTGGTGAGAAGGGTTGCAGGGTGCAGCAAGAGGTGCAAGGAATAAATAAAGGAATGAGAAGTAGACGAAGCTGGGAGGGTACAAAAAGAATGTGTGAGTTGGGGTTGTGGTAAATCATTTGCATAAAGGGTGAGGGCACGGTGCCCGGCTTCGGCGGAGAGGCTGGCATCTCGCCTTTACGGCTGGCAGAACTGGACGCGGGGAGGAATAAAAGGACGAGAAGGGGGTGAAAGAGTGATGGAGAATGTCTCTCAATAGTGCATCTCTTGTGCAAGAACTTGCAGGCCTTGGCTGCCGTGGGAGCAGGGCATGATGGAGGGGAGGGGGATATCGGCTTTCATTATCTGCTTGAATCCTGCTGTAGCCTATTCGCTAATCAGGAGGTTCAAAGCCCTTGCTGCAGCTGTAGGGAGGGCACGGTGGCCAGACTGGGCTGCTGGCATGTACTGACTGGAAAGCTGAAAGGTGTGTGTAGCGCCTGCTTTAGTTTGGATGGAGACAATAGATATGAGACGGTTGTTAGACCTGACTCGTCCCTTGCACGGGCTCAAATCCACACTGCCAAGCTGAACTGAAATGATCAGCAAAAATGTCAAAATTAAAAGACAAGTCAGAAAATGCCTCACCAGCAGTGATGCATGAGTGTTTAGAGGATTTGTATGTATTTGGAGACCTTGTAATGCATAATACGCAGAGCCGAGCCAAGATTGTACAAGGCCCCGGGCAGAGTTTGATTACAAGGCTCTCTAGCCCATTGTCCACCAGTCACCACAGTAACACCAATAGCTTATATACTATCCATGCTTCACTCTCATTTTATACATTTTGCATTTACTATGACTTGTTTTAAGGTTCCTACTTTTTTTTAAAACTGAGCTTACATTGAATGGCCTCGATCTTTCCTGTAGTAAATATGTCTCTTAGCATTTTATTTTTATTTTGTATGAACAGAACTGGTTTTTCTGGAGGCTGAAGCTGGTAGCTGATTCAAGCTGGGCAAAATGGAAAGTGGAACTCTAACTTCCTAAAAATGTCATAGCAGCTAATGGAAATAGTTTTTGAATTGACTACTGTTGGTTTAAAAATTTCTAGAGGCCCTAAGGAGCTGCATGTACATCTAATGCGTTGGACTAGCTCTGCTAATGAAAGAATGTAATCTGCTCTTAGGTAGCATGTACCAACTTGTTTTATTTGGTCATTGTTAGACCTAGGAACATTAAGAGAATCTAAAATTTTACAGGACATAATGAAAAACGGTAATACTTGTAAAGAAAAGAAAATTGCATTTTCCTATTAGCTTTGGCATTTTTACTATTGCAGCAGTTTTATGGTGCCAGAAAGGTTCTTTGGTCTTGGCCTAGCTTGGATTAGTCACTAGCTTCAGCCTCCAGGTAAATATAATCTGTTTATACTCACTACAAAGGCTTTCTTAAATATATATAGCAGGTAAGAAAGTAAGAAGTCATGACCTTTGAAGAAAAACTTCGATAAAAAAACTGAAATATTCCTTTAAGAAAAGTTGACCTACAGATCATTTCAAAACAAGGTGTGGTAAACACAGAATGCAAAAACGATGAACAGCTTAAGCTGAAGTGGTCCTCTACATCAACTTCTGTCGGGACGTGTACAATCTTGGGCTGGCTCTGGGTATACAGCAAAAAAAAAACTTCAATTACAGCTTAAAAAAACACCCCCAGTGCACTTTATCAAAATAAAAGTAAGACACTTTTCCAATCCCCAGAATACATTTCTAAAGTAACTCTTTGTGAAGAGTTCTGTTTTATAATTAAATGTTCGAGGTGATGATCAGAGTCACCGAAAAAACCACACAAACCTCAAAACAATCTTGACTGAACAAATTTTTAAACAGCCCCAGTCATTACAGAGCCCTTCATCTTATCAGAGAAGCGCTTGCATTTTGTGGCTTGAACTGGAAAAGTCATGGCCCCAAACGAAAAGGCAGATTTGAGTCTAACATTACCCACGTCCGCCGCAGCCCTGTCAGAAGCGGCCCGGCTTGCCATCAGTCCTCGTGTAGTTTGGAGCTGCTTTAATGCTCCCTCGCCCGCCTGCTCAGTCTCTCCCTCTCAGCCTCATGCCACAAATGGCTTCCAGACTTTCACACATAGTAATGCTTCAGTGTGTAAACAGGCGTAATTACAAACGATGAGAAGGCTCACTTTTAACATCAATCTGTAGTGATGAAAGAAAGAGAGCAGGAAATTTGGATTTTCCTTTCTTTTCTTTCGGGGATCAGAATGAATTCAAAAAGGTTCTAACAAAAATTGAAGCAATGAGAGTTCATGCAGAATTTTTTTTTAGGAGGAATGCCGTGTCCATATGTGAAGGCAGACGGTGAGAGCAGCTGAAGGATGAAAAAAGACATTTTTAATGTAGAGTTCATCAGGAGATGAAAGTTCACATGAACGTTTCCATCATTTCTTTTCTGCCAATACTGCTCTGTTCAGTGCTCTTCCATGTGCAATTTCTTTATTTTTACAGTGTTTCAAGAAGAAGAAGCAAGAAATGTTCTTTTACTGAAAGCTTGTTTTCCACTCCTCTTTCATACCTTTGCCATTACACACCTTGTATAAAAATAGAATTAGGTTTTTAATGCATTAAAGACACCCTGTTTAATGTACATTTCCTCTAGCTCAGAAATTTTTTTAATTTGGTTTATGTGAAAAATTTTAGTCTTAATAATTATAGATCACTCAAAATAAAATAAAAAATTGCCAAACTGTATTGGTCAGAACACACACACCTGGGAAATAGTTAAAATCCCTCCCAATATTTCCCTTCCATCTCCTCGGTTATTGTCAATATGCAATTTACACTGCAGATGTCAAAGTCAAATTCCAGCTTTGACAAGTCGGGACGAGCAGAAAGCTTCACCTTCTTTTCTTTGAATGTGTGTGTGTATGTGTGTATGTGTGTGTGTGTGAGAGAGAGAGAGAGAGAGAGAGAGAAAGAGAGAGAGATAGTGTGTGTGTGAGTGTGTGTGGGTGGTTATTTCTCATTTTACATGATTGTATTGACCAGTTAAGGAAAAGAAAAATAACCTGTCTGGATGATTTAACTTGTTAAGAAAAATCTGCCTTTTGTTTCCAAGCGTGAGGATTTGTTAAGTTTAATAATAAATTATCATCATAATACGTGATTTATTATTAGAATATATATTTGCAACTGAAGCTTTTCCACATTTGCTTATCAAATATCAAGGTATATTTATTATTATTATTATATTATTATTATTATTGTTATTATTATTATTAATAATATAATAGTTCTCTTCTAATTCAATTGTTTCAATATCTTTTTGTTTACTTTTATTTAAAAATAAGGATTCAACACAGCCAGTTTTATGTTAATCTGTTTCTAATGTTATTGCCCATGTTGTTAATAGATTTTATACTTAAAGATATTTTTAGTATTTTAGACAATTCAAAGTCTAAAATATATGAGACATAAAAAAATGTTTTGCTATTCTTGATTCTTTTTAAATATTGTTATTAAAGTATGTAATTATTTTCTCTGTGTTTTTTTTTCTCTTTGATTAAAAACATGACCCATGTAAAAGATGCCTTTTTGTCCTTAGTATAAATCTAAATTACTTAAATATCAGCAGTGAAAGAGATATTAATGAAGTGATATATTTTTTCTCATAAACAGGGCTGAGCAATAGGGCTTCCAAAGGTCTTTTATATCGCTTGTATACGTTTGTATTTTTAACCCTTTCATATTCACAAATAAATTGTAAGCATTATTAAAGCTATTTAGAAAACTTTGGAAACAGGCCAGAGTTCAGCTTGTTAAAATCACTCCTCAGACAGGTCGGCCTTACTTAAAAACTTCTTAAACGTTACAAAAAGTAGCCTAATTAATGGACATTTTAATTACACGTTGTTGACAATTTTATCAATATGCTTTTTTTTGTTGCTATTTACCAAAGTTAAATGGAGTTTTTAGGAGCCCGTTTCAGACGGCATGAAAGAGGGGTCTCTCTATTTTCTCTTTTTTTCTCTTGCTCCTTGCGTCGCGCGGTCGAAGTTCAGCCTTTTATTTTACCTCCAACTTATCTTTGACGTGGACCGAGTTTTGGAGAGGAGTGTTTAAAAAGCTCAGCTTGGTGGGTTTATTTTTGATTTTCAGAGAAGTCAACCTAAAAACACCTGTTTTATATTTTACAGAGAAGAGACAAAGGGGTTAGCGGACAGACGGACGGACAGATAGTGGAGGTTAGTAAACTAGAAGTTCCCCGGGTGTTTTGGGTGACCGCTGTGAAACGTCGGGTTCATTTTGTTTGTTTAAAAAAAAATATTTGTGAAATAACTTTAAATGTAGTTTATTATACAAAAAACACCCAAAACACACGGTGTAACTGTGACGGTCTGGGTTTTTTTGTACTGCGTCACAGCGGAGTCTGTTTCTCTCCTCATTTTATCGAAATATGCCAATATTACTAATTTGAACTACTAATGCAGCCCAAAGAAAAGCATAACATTTTTTATATGAGTACGGTTCTTTGCTTAGAGGGTGATTTGATTTGTCTTTTTATTTCATTTTGGGCCTCGTATTTTACTAGTTTCAACCACTTCAGTGTCATAGCCGTCGAGTAGTCCATACGTTGCTCTTATTCTCACTTTCTCTTTGTGTTTTTGTTTTTTAATCCAGTTTAAAGAGTTCGTATTATTCTCTGGAAGCTGCTGCTTAAATCTTGGCCGTTCAAGTGTCTTTCATTTCCTCTCTGTGAGCTGTTCTCTGCCATGGTTTGAACGGAGGGTGGTTTGCCCAGCATGGCAAACAAAGGTTATCACTTTTTTTTTTTAAAGCCAGAGCAGGCCAAGCACAGATAAGATGAACTCTCACTCAAATAATTGTGCATGAGAAAACTGTAAGAATCCAGTGGTTGAGACCTCAAAATGCCCCCTATTATTTATTTACTGTCCTAAATACCTCCAAGCACACAGGAGAAACCATAGCCAATGAGCTAAAAGAAATGTGGGTTTTGAAAACACTGAAATAAAAGGACAGTAAATAGTAGGGTGCCACACGGACGCGTTCCTGGGCCAAAGTCATAAAAGATTTTTGCCTTGACTGCAAAATGTTCTCTGAGCCGTTTGGCTCAGTTTTGATCGTAATTACTCTTGCAGTTATTTTAGTGGGATTTTCTTACTTACATAGAAGGACAAGTAGCCACATTATAGGTTCATGACGATGATCATTTTTTTGAGTTACACACAGGAAAAAATGTGGCAGAGCCGGACCATCAAAAGAGAAATGTGTCACCAGTTTTTGGGAGAGGTTATAATTACTCTTAAAGCAATCCAGTGGATTTTAGCTGTCACTTAATTGTAGGATCATATTACACGATTTCAAAGAATCTTTTTCTTTTCTCTGTTTGTGGCTAATTTCTAATCATCCCTTTCATTTCTAATAAGCAGTGTGCATATATTTGTTATTATGTATTTTGAAAAACAGCATACAGATTTATTTTTAATTAATTGTTTTTGCTTTCAGCTTTCATACATCATCTTTTCCACGCTATCTTCTTCCTTTCCCATATTTTCACATCATCTGCTCGGCTGTGTGGAGCAGGCGTATGTTAGAGTGAACAAGCGGCACCGGGCCCGGCTTGGGCCAGTCCAATACCAGTGACCAGCCAGCAGCCCAGACCACCAACTATAGCCAGATAGCTACCTGCCTGGGCTGCCAACTAGTCATTTACCCAGCCAGCCATACAGCTTCCCGGGCCAACCTCACAGCCAGCTCGGCAGCCTGTCAGCGGACCCGCCAGTCAGCCTGGGTTGAAACTCCTCTGTCAGACGCTGACAGAAGGGGCAGGCCGCACTAAATCTGATGGTCCTGGGAGCCAACCAGAGGACTCTATAGCCTTTGTAGGCCGTTCACAGAGGCAACTTGTCCCGTTGCACACCAGGTGGCTTGAACCCACAATCACATGGCAGTGCCCTCAACTTTGCCTCATGACAAGTTAGCTTTTTATGGGTGCCCACTGTCGAGATTCCAGTTTTGACAATGTCTCTGTAATTCCTGTGAGCCTCGTGGATTAATTCATGCAATTTGGACAGCACCATTTAGCAAATGTGTTCCTTTTTTTCTTTTTCTTTTTTGTAAATTTGGGAGACTGACATTTAAATGCAGTTCTAATCAGAGGAGTGTGCCACACTCATTTTAAATAGAAAAGCGAATTGTTGAACTTGTTCTTTGTTAGAACATTTCAGTCAGCTTTTTGTTTCAACTTGCAGAGGGCATTTTATCTGCCATTGTAGAGCAGACGAGGGCAACCAGCTGTGCTCCAGCACCTTCTGCCGACAGGCAATAAACCGTCTGCAGCAGGAAACCTACTTTTTAATATGGCAGAGGCCAGCTTATCTGATCAGGAAAGCGGTTAATTAATCAGAACTGCCTGTTTAAGACACTTCCCAGCATTCAGTCGCAGTATTAAAAAGCAAAACATGCGTGGGTTGCTCATGTGAAGCTGGCCACCACAGCATTTTCAGCAGTCTGCTTAATTGTCTCTCACCCACAACTAGGATTGAACCCTAATTTGTTAACAGAAACTTTTAATATGTTTCTGTGTCTGTGCTGTTGGGGGCTATTAAAGTGGAGTGACAAAAATGGAGAAGAGAAGAAGGGGCCAGTTTGGACATAAGAGTGCATTTTGAAACAAGAGAGCATGTTTTTGGATGGTATTTTTTGTTTGGGGGCTGGGGGGTTGGGGTCCCCCCCCCCCCTCCACACACACACCATTCTCTTTGTTTGTGTGGTAAATCCAGGAGCAGCTGCTGGTCCCAGGGTCTAGAGGGATTTTGGGTCTGTGTTTTCTCATGCCATCCCATGCCAAGGTGGTGTAACGCAAGCACATAGAAAGAGTGTGAGGGGGTGGTGGGGAGGGTGGTTGCGCTTGGAGAGCAAGCTGGTTTGTTGGGATGGCTGTGACCATGTTGGTGACGAAGGCGGTGGGTGGTAGTGGTGGTTGGGGGGGTGGGGGGGGGGGTGTTAGCTTTAGAAGGCGGGTGCTGTCTGGATTCATGTAAAATTAATATCCTCTGGACTTTGCCTTTGCACTAGATTGGAACTTGTCTGTTTGGCTAATGACGTGCCTTCTGCCTGCACCGCACACAGTCCACCCCCCGATCCTTTCTCCACTACCAGCCACCAACCAACCATCCGTACCCCCACCTCTTTGCTTCTCCCTCTGCCATCTCTCTCTTCCCTCCCTTTGAGCACTGGGAGCGTGCGTATTGGCTGGGCTGCGAGAGACTCTGTGCCAAATAGGTGGGCCCTCTGCATGTTGGCACAGACTCAGTCAATGGTTAGAGACGGAAAGTGGAGAGGAAGAGAGAACGGGAGAGCCAGAGTTGGAGAGAAAGAAGGGGGAAAAAAGAAGCTCCACTCGGGTTTGCCAGTGGTCGTGCACAGTCTTCCAACATTTACTCGGTCTTCTTGTTTTCGTTTTTTTCCCCTCCTTTTCTTCTTCTCCGTTCGCACCCCCCTTGTCCAGCTCTTCTTCTTCTCTCTCTCTCTCCCTCTCTCTCTTTCTGTGACTCTTTTGCAGATCAGAATACAACCAATACCACGTCCAGTTTTGCCAACCAATTTTTTTGTTTTTTTATCAAAACATTTCTTTTTCTACACATTTTTGCGAACAATGAAGAATGTTTTGATTTTTGACAAATGTATCTTTTTTGCCTCTTGTATTTTAATTTAATTTTGACACATCTCAGTCTGTATTTTATTCGAATCGAGCTTGCAAAACTTTTCTGCACTCTGCTTCTGATGTGCTCTTGAGCAGCACCTTTTCCGCTCTTTGCTCTCGCTCCAGTACCTCTTGTGTTCCTGTGCTGGTATTGCACTGTGCCTCTTTTTTTTGGCCTGTCTCCTCTTTCTCAGATTTTCCCCCCTGCTGCTTTTATTGGACAGTTTCTCAGCTTCTGTTTTTTGCTTCTTTTTTTCTCCCTTTCCTCAGTCTTTTGTTTTGTAATATTCACAGCAATACTCCAGCGCTCAACAATCCAGTCACTGCACTGGTTCCGATTTCGTATTTTAAGTTCCCCCACAATCGATGGAGTGAATTTATGATGAAAGAGCAAAATGGTAACTACCATGTCATTTAAGTTTTATTCACGTATTTTTTGAAGCCAGTTGTTTGGTAAATTTTCATCGCAGACACAGTGATTTTTCTTTTCTTTTTTTTTAAATACACTGGAATTTTTTTATTTCTATTTTTAATCAACTAGATTAATTACATTTGTTTTGTAACTTATAATATGTCCCAAGGGATTTCAGTTGCCTTTTATATTAGGCTAAATTTGGTCTGTTTATTATCTTTTGAATCCGAAACTGGTTACTGTTCCTCTTTTAAAAGAAAAAAGTTTTCAATATTTAATAATATCCATTGCTAATATATATATTTTTTAATTTAGACATAATATTTTATATCTTTGTATGTTCACCTCTTACCTTAGATTGTCAATGGTTTGTATATGTGTCCTTGAGTGTGATGTCTTGGTGTTAAAGAGTAGAAAGCATCCTTCGCTCTCTCTCCATCACTATCTCTCTTTCTTTCTGTCAGTCTCCTTGCGCCTCTCTCTCATTCTTTCCCTCCGCTCTCACGGAGCAGGCGCCGCTCCTCCATGCTGCGTGCCGGTCCTAACTGCCTCTCTTCTCTCTTCCCCTCCTCACCCCCGCTTCCTCTCTCCCCATCCTTCTCTCCCCCGTTCTCCCCCTCTCTTTCCTCTGCCTCCTCCTGCCTCCCCCCCTCCTCCCTCTCCTCGTCCGCCCTCCCCCCGTCCTCCTCTCTCATCCAGGATGAATTCCACCCCTTCATCGAGGCCCTTCTGCCCCATGTCCGAGCCTTTGCCTACACCTGGTTCAACCTGCAGGCCCGCAAGCGCAAGTACTTCAAGAAGCACGAGAAACGCATGTCCAAGGAGGAAGAGCGTGCGGTGAAGGATGAGCTACTCGGGGAGAAGCCGGAGATCAAGCAGAAGTGGGCCTCGCGCCTGCTGGCCAAGCTCCGCAAGGACATCCGGCCTGAGTTCCGCGAGGACTTTGTGCTTACCATCACCGGCAAAAAGCCCCCCTGCTGCGTGCTTTCCAACCCTGACCAGAAGGGCAAGATCCGTCGCATCGACTGTCTTCGCCAGGCCGACAAGGTGTGGCGGCTGGACCTGGTGATGGTCATCCTATTCAAGGGCAGTCCCCTAGAGAGCACGGACGGAGAGCGACTTGTCAAGTCCCCACAGTGCACCAACCCTGGCCTGTGCGTCCAGCCGCACCACATCGGAGTGTCTGTCAAGGAGCTGGACCTTTACCTTGCCTACTTTGTCCACACGCCGGGTATGTTGCAACATGCACAAAATACTGAAATCATGCTGTATAGGACCATATTTAGGTATGCTGTTTGTTTTGTTTTACAGAAAACAGACATAAAGAGAAACACAAATGCACACATTAACATTTGCTTTTTGGGCAATTAATTACATGAATGACAAATTATATACATATATATTTATAAATAAATAAGTAAACTTGAATAAAGCTACACCAACAAGGTGTTCCATATTACATTTTATATTTAAATCCTAACATTAGTTTATTAAAATTATTTTCAAAATGTATGCATTTTAAATGTAGCATGTTAATTCAGATAAGTTTTAAGATAATATTTTTCTGTGTTGTGCACTTGACAACACACTGTCAACAGTAATAGAAAATATATTTTGGATGTGTGTCTGGGGCATAGCTACAGCTTGCTCTGGCAGGTTTCTGTTTATATTGCTGAGGGAGGAATTTATGGCTTTATGAGTATATATTTTGTGTTTTTTTTTATAGAAAATAATTTGCATGCCTGCGTGAGCGTGTGTGTGTGTGTCTGAGAGGCAGAGTGTGTGAGGCGATTGCTGCTCTAAAATGTAATGTTTTTGTTGCACAAACGGGAGTCACCGTTTTTAATATTGCTGGACGTGGATCTGCCACGAGAAGGTTGCTGCAATTATGGATGGTAACTTGGCCAAAGCCCAGAATGTGTGTTTTTGTGTGTGTGAAGGAAAAAGAGAGCAGAGCCGTGAGTCTGCAGCTCTCAGGCCACAGGCTGCTGCTGCTGCCCTCGCTGTGTGCCGGAACAGCGAGCTCCACATTGGCCCTGACTGCCAAACACATGCTCTCACACAAAACGGCAAAGCTTAAAGACAGACAGTACTATTGCAGCCACTATCACACTCATGTAAACACAGCTAAATACAACCACAAACTTCCTTTTTAAAATTACTATTATTATTATTCTTTCATCTTTTTAGTTCGCTTTCCCACAAACAGCCAAGCACGGTTTCAGTTACCATCACATCCACAGACCCATACAGTCTGCACACTCATCCAAGGGACTATCACAGATACAGTTTGAAACAGCCAAACATTGTTGTATCTCAGCCACCATCATCCACCCGGCCAAACATCTCTGTAGCCTCCAGTGCGTGGACTCCACACACACTGGTTGGGTTCTGTTTTTTCCTCACAGTGTAGGAAACACACACACTCTCTCTCGCAAAATACATTTCACAGCCAAATCCGCGGAATACACTTCTACATCACCATTTGCTGTCTGGTTGTTCAAACAAGCTCACGACCTGATGTTATCTCAGCTGGATTTTCTGGAAATTTTAAACAACGACTTCACCAGCACGTGTATATATACGCAGCACGACCCCGTCACTGGCTAAACACAACGACCTACGCTGTTAGCCAAATGCTACCACAAGCGGCTCCCAGTCTTTCTCTCTGAGACAGACACACACACACACACACACGTTAAACCTTAGTCCAGGCCAGACACCTCACACAGCCTGAGCCAAACCTTGGCAGCAGCTCCAGCTTTGCTTTGTTTGTCTTTCTTTGATGGTAATAAACGATATGTAATGGGTAGTTTCTCGTTTTGTTGTTATGGTAATTTCATGTTTTTCTTTTTCTTTTCTGAAAAGGTGCCTAGCAATGATACTTGATTTAGTTTATCTGACAGAAATCAATTCCTAGCCCTAATTAAACATATATAATTTTAGGAAAAATTTTAGTATTGGATGTCCTTTTATATTAGTTAAATTTATGTTTTTGATTAAATATTGCACCCCATCTCCTTTTTTGAATGACATTTTTTAAGCAAAATTTTCAGGACTTGACATTTTACTTTCAATGTACAAAGATCAGCAAATTGAGCCACTGCTTTACATACTGTATAGTGTTATTTTACATCTGTATAGTCCTCTGCTTTAAGAGACTTTACAGGTTCTCAAAAACAGAAAATGTTTTATATTAACTTGTGCGTCCGTACATGCAGACTGTAAATAAATCACGATAAGTTTGCTTCTTCGATGTCAGCTGTTCTACTCCTCTGCAGTACTTTGGTTTACAGCAGGGCAGTAAAACACTTTCTACACAGTGTGCTATCCATTCATAATGTTGACTTACTCTGTATTTTATCTTATCCGGCTAATGCAGTGTGCCATGGTGTTTTATATAATTATTTCAAAGAGTTAATGATCAGTTTTAGTCATGCTTTGATAGATTTTCTTCTTTCTTTTTTTTTTTTGGTTGAAAATTAGAAACGTGGCATTGACTTTTACCTTGCAAACTGATGACTAATGGGATATAACGTCCTGCTTTTCTCTGTCATGCTGATCAGTTTCAGTGATGTGTGTATTTTTCTTTCTTTTTTTTTGCTGTTTTACAGCAGCAAACGACAAGATGTGTTCATTATTTGTTTTTGTTTGGTTTGCATTTTGTCAGTCTTTAGCTTCTCTGTCTTCTTGGCTCCTCTTTGATCCTGTACACACTTTTGTTTTGCCTCCTTAAACATCGTCCTCATTGTTGCTCTCACAGAGGTAAAGCCTCTGCTGATCTCTTTTGTTTATATTGTAGGAGACACGGAGAGAGAGTGAGGTAGAGAGAGCATATTGGAAAGGAGAAGAGGCTACAATAGTGATTGTTCGGTTTGGCAGCACCAGAGCTCCGTTGGTGTGGGAAGAAGAGAAAGACGTCTTGTGTTTTGTTTATGACAGAGTGGCAAAAGCTGCCACGGGGAATCTCTGGGCTTGCCGTCAGGCTTTCTCAGACTGTTCTGCAGCCAGCCAGCTTTTGAGATTCTCTGTTACTGAGCATAACACACCGCAGCCGTCTCTGAATTAACCACAACACCGCAGCAGACAACCCTCTCCTCTTTTTTCTTTAAGGCACCTTAGATGAGGAGAAAAAATAAATATAACCACATTTTGAACTTTGTAGCTGGAGCACTGGCGTAGAATAAATAAGAGTTTAAGTGTGATTGTATTGCAGCTCACTGTTTAGTGTATTCTTAGCTGTTACATGTAAGTGATCGGTCTATGATAATAAATGATCTTTTGGCCCAAGGGTCTGCCAGAACAAAACAGCAGGGACGCTTTATTAACCTGTAAACAGAGTGCATTGGCTCCGATTTACTTAACAATACTGGTTAAGATCTAATTTGTTTCTTGTGAGAGTCTGACTACTGCATAGGTGGCTCCACTTTTAAACCATCTGAGGATAATTTATTTGGCTGCTTCTCAATGTCTTCAATGAGCTATTTGATTTATAATCTTTGTGCTGTTTTAGATTAAACTCAGCACAATTCTGATTTATTCAGGGTAGGGAAAATAAAAGATATATATAAAAAAAAACATTTTTCAGGTCCAAAGTTAGCTCACTGCACTTACTCATAGTTTGGACCTCTTTCATATTTCTTTTCTTTCCTCATATTTTCTTTGTACGCTGTAAGTGTGATCATGAAAAGATGTTTCAAATGTGTTTCTAATCAAAAGTGCAGCACAGGAAATTTGCAGTCACTCTGAGGGAGGTGTGAAATGTGCTCGCCTTGCCATTTCTGCTATGACCGCTCCACACTCCACGCTCTGCGGTGCCAGATCCCGCCTCCGTCTCACTATTGCAGTAGTAATGCCTTGGACAGCTCTGTGAGAAAGTCCAGAGAAACCCCTGTGCCGTGGCCAGCCTCCGGCCAACTCCCTGACCACGGCAAAGATTCAGAAATGCCAAAACGCCACTTTACGTTCATCACAAAAGAAAAAACTGGGCCTACAATATGCAAGGTAAACTTTGGATGGATAGAGAAACAGAGTGTGTGTGAAAGACAACAAACTAAACGGGAAGAAAATCAAAGCTACCGTAATGAATAATTTACAGCGTAGTAAAAGTTGATACCGTGATGGGTTGCGTAGGTCTTCACTTTCATAACTCTGTTTCTGTGAAAGTAATCTGTTGTTAATTAGCTCCTGGTCTCTTCTAAGGCTCCTGAGACACAGTGGTTGTTAAGTGGACTGTCTTTGTGTGCGAGTGTTTGTCTGTGCAAGCAGAGCCCAGGGTGACACTCAGCAGTGAAGTTTTGATTTAATGAAATCTCGACACTCGGGGAGTCCATCAGGTCAGAGGCTTTTGTATTGTGTTGTGGGAACGAGGCCTGATGTCGGCTAAGAAAGGCTCTTCACACAGAGAGAAGCTTTGGCATTGGTGTACGTTTACTGATAGCTCTCGCTTAGCCAGGTCTGCCTTTCTGTCAGGCATCAGGAACACATTCAGGCGGCTCCATATAAAATCTGAAGGGTTAGGATGCAGTGGGAGTTTGACTGGGAGTCTTCTCACACTATTCTTGGCCCCAGAAGAAGAAGAAAGTGCATTTTGGAGGCTGCTGGTATAAGGAAAGCCAAAGCCTTGTTGTGTGCTTATTTACTCAGAAACGTACGTACACAGATACATGCTGACATTGGAGTGTCAAAGACAGACATGGACTGATCCAAAACCGCATTGTCTGTGTTTATCTCATGAGAGCATGAAGAGCAGAGCAGACTAGAAGAAATAAAATGAGAAAGGCAAGTGAAAGACACGCTATGTCTGGTCTCCAGTTAAACTGACCAGTAAAAATTGCACAATCTTTGCCCTAAAAATAACCGAAAGCTTCCACCCCCCCCTTTCTATCATTATGAGCCTAGATTTCTCGAGAGAGAGAATAACAGCCATGAAGATTTCTGGTCTACCCGCTTGTGTTTCCTTTTGTGTGAAGAGTATCAGCATCAGGAGATATGTGGTAAACAAATTACTCCAGTGACATGTAGATGACATCAGTATGTGGCTGAACAGACAAATATGGCAGCTTGTGCCTTCATTGTTTTTACACTTTCTTCTCAGATTCCCCTCTAATGTTCCTGAACGGACCCAGCTGTTGGATCTCTTCCGTTCCCTTTTAAGAGAAGAGGTGAAAACTGCAAAAGAACCCGTCTTTTACTCTTTATCTCAGATTTTATTTTATTTTATATATGAAAGAAAAATATTATCTTAGTGTCAAATGTAGCTGCTTATAATCAGGATCATTTTTGTTGTGTTCTCATTTTGATTTGTAGCTGCATTTTTGTTTTTATAAATACATTTCACATAATGGAGTGTGACATAGTTGGTGTAAAACAAAACATCTCAAACAGCCGGAAGTTAAAATTATCCCTTGAATGGTTGCGATCTGTGATTGGTAGATCAAATACTCAATATATAAATATATAAGTAAAAGTTCCCCCAATTTCAGCCTTTAAACAAATTAGCCAAATTTATTTACTTTTGCGCTATTTTGTCATTAAACAAAATGATAAGTGGGAAACATATTGTAACTCGTTCATTTTGTGTGTGTTGAGTACTATTTCATGTGTCCTCAAGGAAAATAAAAAATCTAAATCATTCAAATCACCCAGTCAGACCGCAATAGAATTCAGTGCATCTCTATCTTGTAATATTTTTTATCAAATCAATATTCATAAATGTATCTAATAAAATGAAACAGTGTTGAATTGCCAGAATTATTACATTTTTAATTTCTGTTAGGGTGTCATACAATTTATATATGTGTGAGGGAGAAAGAGATGGGTGGTTACATCTTTTTTCTTTGAACTGAAATATTTTATTTCCAAGTTGTTAGATGCATTTTTATTATTTAATTGAACTGAATCTACCTTTAATTATGTAATAATAAGAATATATAAAGAAAGAAAAAGTAAGAAGAGCAAGAGTGAAAAAAAAGTGATTGAGAAAAAGGAAAAAGTCAGCAGCACTAAGGCGGAGGTATTGTCTGTCCTAATACTCTGTCTTCCCAGTGCCAGGTCTCTTTTCATGCTTTTGTGGTGTTGCTGACCATGAAATGTGTGTGTCCCCAAAAACCATATACCCACTCAGGAGGGTTTTACGACCTCAGAGAGACATGGAAGAGGAGAATGAGTAGAAGAAAGAGACCAGTGGGCAGTTCCCGTTCCTGGGCATGGCCGCCAAAGAGGAGAGAGAGCCAGGGACGGCAGCCTTTTCACCGGGCTGCAATCTCAGCAAGACTCTGGCAAAGGCTGTTGAGACTGGCCACTGGCTATATTTAGTACCTCATAACCACAGCCATGCTGTAATATGTGTCCCAGTACCAGGTTTAATATCCATAGCTCTAATACTTTAGTTCAGGTTGTTTTTATTTGTGTTTTATCATAGTGCTGTAGCTTTGCTGAGTTTATTATTGGGATAAAATGTTGGATCAGCACTGATTTAGGTGGGAAAAAAAGAAGATTTCAAAATAACCTATTTTATTTTACGCATGTGGGTTAAAGAATAATAAAATTATGTGGGCGAGTGTAACACAGCAAAAGGAGTCTGATGTTGAAAGTGAGAGGAGTTGTGTCGGCGGTCGCTTTTGGCACGATGCTATCTCTCTGTTTGGAAGGCGCCAAATTTTCATACACAGTCTCTGCCAACCTCCTCCCTCTGATCCTCTCTTTCTTCTCATTTCTTTTCTTTCCTTCACTTGTTCGTCTTTTTTCTTTTATTCCTCTTCAGGGTTCAAATGAATTCCCTTCCTTAGCCTCATTAACACCCTGGTCTCCTATTTTAGGGTGTAGAATAATTCATAATAACTTGTAAGCGCAAACATTTTAGCCCTCAATAGGACCATTACGCTTGCTATTTGGTTGCCACGGGCTGTGAACCTTGACTTCTACATTGGAGGTGTTTTATTTAGCTCTAATTTGGATGAAGATGAGGAAAATGATTAACAAAAAGCCTTTTAGAGACTATATTTCTTTCCAAAGACTCTAGCTCCGCCTTTTTAAATGCAATACTTGTGTGTTTTTTCAGGCGTTGATGCTTGATTGCTCTTAATCTGTCTTTTTTGTATGTAAGTTGATTGCTTTTGCTTTATGTGATTTTCAGACTATTTAATTTAATCACTAATTTAGGTACTTATTCTTCTTTCTTCAACATTCCACACAATCAGACTGTGGGTGCCACTTTTTCTCTTTCGCTTTCTCGTTGAGCAAAATGCTTAATGAAGGTGTCCTTTGGTGTTTGTTACATGATGAAAAGGAGAAGAGAAGGAAGGAGAGTTTTATGGGGGGGAGGGGGTTGAAGGAGTGAGTTAGTTGAGAAACATAACAGAATGGCAGAGAATCAAATTTGGCATGCATCCGTGTAAGCAAGTAAGCTTTAAATCAGTTTGGCCACAGATCTAGGACACTAGACGCAGAAAAGGAGGCAGGATGAAACGGGGAAAGAAACATCATGGGATTGAAAGTGGGGATAGGGTGTGTTTCTGAATAAATACGTGGCGCATGAGAAGTGCAGTTAAGTAGAGGTTTGGATGGAGGGAGGGGATCGACAGGGAGCTCCGGTGGGTGTTTGGTAAAGTGTCGCTCAATGTCGACTTGAAAAACAGGCCGGTAAATAAATGGAGTGGCAGTAAACAAGGCTCTGCGTTTCATCAAAAGAGCCCATTCATGTGTGAACAGGACAGTCTCTCTTTTCTCTGAGGACACAGAAAAGGAACCCTGTGACGGTGACGAGAGGATAGTGCTTGTTTAGATAACAGGATGAGTTTGGAGTGGCGTGGTGTGGCAGTGTGTGTGCCTTCGTTCGGGTGTATTTGAGCTTAAAGGGGGTGCAGAACAGGTGGGAGGTGAACACAGTGTGAAGTAAAGTAAGGGAACAAGCATGCTGGATATTCATCCAGATGTATGACAAATCTTAACACAATTTTTAGAAAGGCTCTTTTTTGTAGTTCTTTTGGCAGAAATAAAAAGATGGATTGTATGTAAAAAAATATGGCAATACTCTTTAAATTTTGCCAGTTTTTCACTTTCTTCATATAGTTTTTTTTCTGTGCATCAACTGCAGGTGAAAATGCAGATAAAACACCTGGAGTGAAATACTTTATTTTATTTAACCAGGCGTGTCTCTTTGAGATACAATAACTCACTTGCCTGGGGGTTTGGATCAAGATGAGAAGCAACAATGACATACATACATGCATAAAACTGAATATAAACTCAATAATCAACTTTAGATAAAGATAAAAATATGAAAAAAGGAAATCTGGACAATCCCACATTACTTAGAACCTAATTAAAGTTGGGTGTATTTTCAGATCACATAAAGAGCACATGTTTGAAAAGGAGTTTTGCCCAAATTTGTATCCGACCAAGGAGCTTTCCTAGGAGACTTTGTGTCATAAACATTGGATATTTGAGCTGGTACAATGTGGTAACTGGCCATCAGTCTTTAACAATGAAAACAAAAAATCTAGTTTTTCTTTTAAGTTTTAATGGTGCCCGATGAACCAGTTTATAGTTTGGAATTGGAAGTTGTTGCTTTTGCACAGCTTAAAAAGAGCCTAATGATACACAATATCCTGTTCTTAAAGGACATTTTACCTGCATTCATGTAAATATAAAGTAAAATGGACAATAACTTGCTCTAGACTTATCTTTTCTTAGCAATAAAAGAAAACAAAAACATGAATAAAATTCCAACTTTGCACAAAGGTTTTTCAGAAGATTATCAGTATGAACATTTGGCTATCAAATCCCGCGGGGAACATGCTTTTATGTTTGCCGCTCCACAACTATGGTAAAAACTTCAACTTCTGGTGAGACAATCCACCTCTAACCATTTTCAAATCACGTTTGAAAGCTCACTATTTCGACTTAGCTTTCGGTGACTGACGCATGTTTTATTTCCTTTTATTAATAGCTTTTGGTATTGAAGTATTTTTCTATTTATATTTTGTATTTTGAGTACTTCTCATGTACTGTATTCTGTCTGTACTTTTCCTAGTTTTATTCTATATTGGTTATGGGATGTTGTATGTTATGATCGGCTTTCTGTACAGCACCTTGGTCAGCTGTCATGCTGTTTGTTAAAGGGTTTTATAAATAAACTTGACTTGACTATCATCAAGCCAGGTGCCTTTTCTAATACAACCAGATAAGGACCATCTCATGCGCAGTTAGTCTTTTTACATTAAGTACGTATTTTATAATGTGTAAGATATAATGTGAATGTTTTCAGCACTGATTTGTTGAGTGATTGTGTATTTTAGGGTTAGAATTGGGGGTGAAACCCTTGACAGTCCGTGTACATATGTTGAGCACAAAGCAGTGCAGGGCGCGTTGTCCTTTTTGGCAAGGATTCTGTGAATGTGTTCATATGTATGTCTCATTATACATTTGCACACCAGGTGATGTGCTCCAATTAGCATTTTATGCAGCACTATAAGCCAGCTGCATTTTTGGAGTCCAAGGATCTTCGGGACACCTTGGTGAACTGGCCACTGCAACATGCTCTCTCTGCCTCTGCTGTTTGACATTCATCTCATTCACCAACAGCTTAAAGAGTGAGGTGTAAACTGAGCGCTAAAAAGTCCCAAGGTGCACTTCCATCATGAAAACTTTTCAATTAAAAGGAAATTAGGTTTTGAATTCAAAGATCTGTGTTAAGTCACCTCCAACCACTTAGTGAATGTTGACTAAAAGAGCAGGAAAATGAAGCCAGGAGGGTGGCGTCTTTCAATGTTACCAGCTTTTATTCCTTTTAACCTCAGTTTTTTTTTTCATAAGCTCGTCTTGTTTATACCATTGGCCTTGTGAAGTAAAATATGAGAAGTGCATCTGTCACCAAGTAGAAGACATAAAGAATTCATCTGTTATTTGTGTGCTTAAAAGACTCTTCTAAAAGCCTCTTGTGTAATTAACAGCCGCATCCAGCACACGTATTCTCTCTCCATTTCTCTCTGACTAGTGAGGTAGTATTTCACTCGTCTTTTTAATTTGATGCTTTTAATTTTCTAGGGTGCCATAGCTCACAGTTCAGGTGCCCTCTTTCCTCCTTCTTCAGTCCTCTGCCTTCCTGCACCAGTCCCCTCCACCCAGTCTGCCGCCTGTTCGCCTCACATTTATTGGGCCCAAATTCGGCTGCCACCATGGCAACCCGGGCTCCCAGGGAACCTTGTTTGGGTACAATCCAAGCTGCCTCCAGGGTGGCACTGGCTGGTGCTGTCGCCGACAATGGGCTGTCACAGTGGCAGGTTCCTACGACAAGGGCGGCCCGGTTCTGGCCTTCCACAGCGGGGAGTGCTAGCTTGCCGTCGGCCGGTAAATAAACACGAGCTAACATGACCTGCCGTATCCGGTGACATTAGCCAACGCTTCCATAACTTAAAGCCTCGGCAGTGAAACACAGGCTGAGCAGGGGAAGGGTTTTCACCAGCACGCATATTGATGTGGCATGGCTTGGTGCCCAGTGCTGCCTCCTACATAAAAGAAAACTGGAGAGGCAGATGAGAGAATGAGAGGGAGAAAGGTAGCAGAGAGGTGTATTTTCAATGGATAATATATGAGTGTATATGCTTTTTCCACACAATGCCTTTTTCTTGTTCCGTGTAAATATTCTTGGCTTATCGGTATCAATTTCACTGTATCATTGACAATATTCCTTTCAGCCAGGTGCAAAATAACCACAACAACAACAACAAAAAACAGACACAATACCTCTACAACATTGGTGAAAGCAGTAAACAAAACTACAGGGTAAATATCTCAGTTTGTATTGCAAAAATAGACACAAATGCATTCATATAACATTCATCCATCACTGTGTCCATTTATTGAGGCAAATGGTTTGACTTGCTTAGGCTAAAAACCCTTAACTGCAGCACATTTAACAATTGAGCAATATGATAAATTTTTTTTTGTTTTGTAATTTATTTTTGTATGGTGTTACTTTGTAAAATAGATACTTAAAAAAATGTGTGTATGCTTGTTTGAAAATAAACAGACATAAAACAATTAGATAATGCTCAATTTTTAGAAGTTTGTGGGATCTAGACTGCATGTTTGCTTTCCACTAATGTGGGAATTTTGTAAGGCTTCAGGCATCTTAAATAAAAGTGTCTAAGAACCCCAATACAATTTAAATCCATGTGGCATTTGCTTTTATCCTGACTTAAAAGTTCCTGTTAGACCTGAGTTGTTAGACAAAGGTTCTTCTTGCCGCTCTAACAAGGCCAAATCTAAAGAAAGCTGTGCAAGTGTCAGTAGGTAGATAGAGCAAGGTTCTTTGATCCTCTTTAAATCTGATCAGAAAATGTTATTTTAGAGAATTGGAATTGGTGTTGTACTCAAAAAGGAAAGCAGATTTCTAAAATTTGCTTTTGAGTGCTAATTTAATACTTCATTATTGGCTAAAAGCAATTTCTGACATTGTAAACTGAAAGAAGGGGAGTTCCACCAGTTTTATTTTTACCTGAAAAACTCTCCTACTTTAGGCTTTAATCTTTCTCTAGCTTCATGTGATTTTGTGGACTGATTTGCTCTAAACCAAGCTCCTCCCTGTGCAGCGGTGTGTATGTGCATTACAAATTTTAACTGCATGCAGGGCAGGTGGGAAAGCACTTTGCCTCTACAGAGAGGGGATGGATATCTCATTGTCCTGTTTTCTTAAGCTATGAGTCAGTATCCATAGCAGATAATGAGCCTTTAACTGCTAGTATTCCCTGCACTTGATGAGAATTCCAGCTCTGAATGTGTTTGACCAGTAGAAAATATTAAAACTAGGCCTATTAAAGTGATACATAGTTAAGCAGTTAAACCACAATCAGGCAGTTTCTCTCTCTTCTTTCTTTTATTTCTGAAGAAAAGGTAGTGTTCGTTCCCCACCCCATAGTTAGTTCAGAATATGGCAGGGAGACAGTGGATTCGTCATGCGAGATGTGTAAGAAAATATGGTGTGTGATCCATGACGGTGCACGCTTTGACGGGAACCAAAGAACTCTTTTCTTGTATGATTCGCCATTTTTTTCCTCTCACTACCCCCTCTGACCGACATTAATTTCGGGGTTAGATTGAGAATAGTGACGGGTTAATGAGCCCCTTTTCCTGCAATTACTGTTGCCTCTCCTACCCTCTTTGTGCCCCCTTTTCTATCTGTGTCTCGAACTCTCCATTTCAGCAGTTTTTTTAAAATCTTTTGTATTTTTATCACTCCCAAATAGTTTGCTTTCTTGTCTTGCCTCCAGTGTTTTTCTTTTAAAATAACTAGGATCTGAAGTACTGGCTAGTAGTTCATGGTCAGTTAGATAAATGTGTTGATAATTTGTAGAGGAGCTAGAGTTTACATGTAGATCCTGCTTGTTACGAACAGTATGGTGTTTTTTTCCCCCCTTTTTTATTTTGTCTCTGGTTGAACGTTCATCTTGTTCCTTTTCTTCACGTCACTATTAGCATTTTTGGTTGTTTGCAGTTACACATAGGAACCCAATATTTTTATGTACGACTTAATAAAATAGTAGAATAATAACAGTGCCAATTCATGTTTAAAATGATTACAAAGGTGCATTTATAAGCACAATGATTTTAATATATCATTTTGAACGATCAGGAAAGATCTCCTGTATCAGTCTGTGTTGCAGCGAAACTCAATAAGCCTCTGACTAAAGACACTGTTGTTAGGATAGTCCCTTTAAGAGGATGCTCAGTGTTGTCCAAAATTAATAAGAAACGGTCAGCTTTACTTTCAGAAAATGTTAAGCAGTTAGTTTCCCTTAGCAACTGGCTAAAACATTAATAGGTTAAAAGGGCCACATTTAAATGTGATAGTGGAGTTCAAAACAAAAGCTCCATGCATCTCTCCTGTATTTCCTTCGTTTTTTTATTTACACAGAAAATGGTACTTTTTCATTCATATTTAGGAATGTTAATTCATCGTGAATAATTTAAAGCTACCCTGTGGTTATTAAGATTAAAGTTTTACGACAGCCTTATAAGCCTTCACTGAATATATATATATATATATATATATATATATATATATATATATATATATATATATATATATATATATATATATATATATATATATATATATATATATATATATATATATATATAGTTATATATATATATATATATATATATATATATATATATATATATATATATATATATATATATATATATATATATATATAAGTTAGTTATATATATATATATATATATATATATATATATATATATATATATATATATATATAAGTTAGTTATATATATATATATATATATATATATATATATATATATATATATATATATATATATATAAGTTAGTTTATATATATATATATATATATTAACTAACTTTTTTACAATTACTTTTCATTTGTTTCACTTTTCATTTGTTTCAGATCTTTGTAAAGGTTTAACCAAGTTTAATACGTTTAAGTTACCCGGTTTGGCCCAACTTCTCAGCACTTTCTTGGTAAATCTTGGTATTTATTATTTAGATTGGTTTCTCTTGTGGCCTGAAGTGCCTCTTTAATACTGAATGGCTTTTCTACATCTGTATTAATATGTTGTACTGGAAGTGAACATGAAACAGAACATGATTTCTTTTCCTTTCATGGTGTCTGGCTGCAGCTTGTGTTTAGTTTGGTTGCTAGCCTACACTGCTTTGGCCATTACTATAAATGAAGCTAAATTGTCAAGCATTTGGTTGCTCACCCTGCTTTTTTATTTCTTTGGCTCAGTGTGTCTATGCAGACCAAAACCTCCTATCCTGAGTCAGGTTTTATCCTAAAGACAACAGGAGTTTTATAGGTCGTACACAGTACACATTAATTTAAGGCTGCCTGCTCCGTGTTAAGATTGGGTTTTCAGCTTTATTAATTCTTGTGTATTTTATTAAGGGTATGTGGGTGTTTTCTTATGAATAAAACCTAATTGTAAACATGTTACTGTCAAGGCACTTGTGCAGCTTCCAGCTGAATGGTGGCCAGCGGTTTGAATAACCAAAGGGTGGCTGAGTGAGTCAGATTAAAGCTCTGGTGGTCGGCAAGCAACCAACTTTTTTTAGTAGCCTTTAACAGCTTGAACAAAATACAACCTTTCTACATATCTTGGAGGTTTATTTTTAATTGGAAATCAAAATAAAGCATAATTTTCATCGTACTCCTACTGTGCTCTCCAATGGTAAATGTCTTCTTTAGGTGATAATGGGAAGCCACCTCCTTGTCTGGCAACAACTGCTTCACATCCTTCCTCCTAGCCTTGTGCCAAGTAAAAGTAAGTGAGAATGCCAAATGCTTACCTAGTGCACAGCTCTAATGAGTCCCAATCTGGACTGATCCTGATTAATAGTCAGTCCCAAACAGCCTTAAAACAGCGAGGCACCCAGGGGTAGCCTTGCTTTAGATCGTCCAGCCTTGTGGCGCCCTAATAGAAAGTCGCATGTAGAGGAAGATGGATGAGTTGGTGAGTTCGGACTGTATGCGCCACATGTGTCGCTGTTGTTGATTAAAAGTTGTTGTTGTTGTAATTGCGGGGCTTAAAATGCCAGGTGGCGGATGTGTCCCAGTAATCCCCTATCTAATTTCGAGGTCCAGGGGTGAAGCTCTTAATCCAAAACACACGCATACGCTCACTCATAGTTCTGCAAACACGCATGCTCGTATTCACCCTTATATGCACACTCACCAGATTTACCCACACATATGGACATATACATGGTTCCAGACTTGACTTTAAGATGACTGAGGACACTTTCATGTCTTATAAAGCAGATGAAATCAAGAACAACCATGTTCAACTTCACAAGATTTCTTTGCAGATTTATTTTTGTCAATCAGTTTTTTTCTCTCCAGTGTTTGTCTTTATGACTTCAGGCATTTAGAGGTTTACTGGGGGTTGTTCCTAACAGTCAGGCCATATAAAACGGTACACTTCAGATAGAGGCAAGTGTCAGGGTGACAGGGAGATAAGAGGCGCAGCTAGCTGCCCCACCCTTTACCTTGTTTCACCCCTGTTCCATGTGCTCTGCTATAAGTGGGTCAGCCACACAGAGCAAACACTGCACATAGTGGATAGCTACATAATTACACAGGAACCCCTTGTCTTTTCTGTCCATAATAATCAAATAGTTTTTTTGTTTTAGCTTTGTTGCTACCTGTACAAAAATACTGTTTAGTTGGAGTCTCCTCAGTTTTTTAATCTTCTGTTAGCCTTGAAGTTAACTATATTTATGTGTCCATATGTCAAGTTATGAAAAGGTTTCAAACAATTCAAATCAGGAGCAGTGACTTTTGTGCTTTCAAAACCTGCTGATAGCCTTAAACTCAACTAGGCCATGCCACTCTTCCTGTCTGTCTCTCTTTCAGCCTGAGTTTTGGTGTCAGGTGTAGAAGCCATGTGTTTAAAAGTATGTGATGTAGTTTACAGCCCAAGCCGAGAAGGGGGAGGAAGGAAGGAGGCATGCAGGGAGCGAGAAGGAACCGCCTTACTCCGGGCGTAGGGTCATCTCAGGTGAAATGGCTTTCTGGCTATGTGGGTGTGGCATCAAAAAAGAGGGAGGAGACAAAGGAGGAGTCCTTTGACACACATCAGGACAGTCAGAAGGTTTTCAATAGAAACAGTTTACACAAATTAAAAACTCAATTCCCAGTAAACAGTGATTTATTATGCAAAAATATTTTTACATTAGGTAACTGAAGTTTAAAGTATGTATGAAGAAGGGGAAAAAAGGCTTTCACTTCTGTAATAGGAAGGAGCGCCTAATAAAGGAAAAATATGCATCTCTGTGATACACTGAGTGAGCAGGACAGTGTTGTGAACTTTTCATAACAACAGCAAGATTTGTGGTCAAACTTAGAGCACTTAGAATTTAAGAAGACACAAATAAACTCAGGTTTTGGGTTGTGGTCAAAGTTGACAAGTTACTTCCCAAATTTAGGTATGAAGAGAACGTGGAAGGAAGGGGAAGAAAAACAGAGAAAAATTCTGAAGTGGCAAAAGGGTGGGAAAAATTCTGCAAAGTGGAGGAACGTAAAAGATGAGAGCGTTTCTCCACAGCGCGGGTTTCTTGAGGTCATAGTACTGAATATCACTGAGGAATGTGGAATGCTGAATCGCTGCCAAGGCAAACACACCGTCCGCATCACCACCACCGCCCCAGTGGCTTTCAAGGGCTAAGTTATACACACACACACACCACCAATCAAGCATATACTATGTGTGCATAAGCACATATGGTACAGTTAAAAAAAGGCTGATGGAACACATGTATGAGGCACTTGTATAAACATTAATGCTTGTAGGTCCTGCAGAATATATGTGTTGTAACTGTAGCTGACGGTATTGTGTGGCACTAGTCAAAGACAAAACTTCGGTGTTTTTTGAAGACAATTTCCTGCAGGTGTGATCCCTCAACTGGAATGTTCTTCCTCCAAACTGAAATCTTCATTTACAGAGACTTATATTAGACACTATAAGCATTGTTAAAATCCAGGGAGTTATAAATTATTGCAGCTGCAGCGCTCTCAGGAAATACACACAAGTAAAGACGTGCGTCTCCATTAACTCACTGAGTGAATGAGTCATTTACTGCAGGTTGGACAAACTTGTTAAAACACTCACACTTACGCTGATCCAGTGACTCATACGCCTATCCACACACACACTCAGGCAGCATTTGATGTTGTGTCAAGGATTTATGTTATATCCACCATTGGCTAAAAATAAATGCAAAGAAGATGCAGAGGAGAAATTCCCTTTGAAAACTTCACTATGAGTGCAAAAGAAAAATAAAATGCTAAAAGAAAATTCTGATTTTCCTTCAGGTGCATACTAAAGTAAAAAATTATTCAGAATATTTGCAATTGATTGAATTAGAGCCAGTGAATACTTTTAGATCTAGCAGATTAAACCCAGCAAGGATGGTCTGCCTTATAGCAGATGCACAGAGAGTAGACAGAGTACAAAGGAATGTTTCTGTTACCACTGCAGTCAGTGTTTTAGGTGATTTACCTACCTCTGCACACAGTCTAAGTACAAGTTAACAAGACAAATTGTATCAATTTATGGTCATTTTAAAGACTGTGTGTCCCACCTTGTGTGTGTGTGTGGGAGAGTACGTTTTACAGACGTTTTCCCCCGCCCTCCCTCTGTCTTGGAGCATGCCGGGGTCAGAGGTCATTACAACTAAGCCGCTCTGCGGTTCTTTGATGTGGTGCACCGCATAGATGCATGCATGCACATGCACAAATGCGCACATCTGCACATGTATACACACCAAGGTCATGTCAAGACAACACTTAGTGCCTTGTGCTTTCATATATTCTTTCTCAAGGTCTTGACAGCCAAGGGAAAATAAGAACAAGGTCAGGGTTTTGCTGTTCGGTACTTGAAGTGATCTCCTGTTGCCTACATGCACACTGGGAGGCTTTGACAGCGCTGCCTTAGTAACAGGAAAGGCCACTTGTGTGAGATGTCGATGCACATAAAGCCAGTGCATTGTTTGTGACAAAATACTGAGCTGAACTAAATTTGAGATGACTACTTTTATAATCTTCCACCACTGGAATAGATGCCTCTGAACACTTTGTGAGGCTTTTTCTTATAGGCTTAATGTTTGAAAGAAGCATATTTTTATTAAACAGTCCTTTTCATGAGATGCCAGAAAGAATACCAGTTGTACAGCGTATAGAGTAAGATGCTGTTTCCTCCCTCATGTTGCTGCGCACTGCTGTCTAGATGGCTGAAAGAAGGCTAATATGATTTTACATAAAAAACAATTGTTAGTTTAGAATTATTCTCAGTCTCGCCTGTTATGAGTCTGTTTATCTATTAAAAGCAGTATGTTGAAAAGGAATGACATTTTTTGCAGTTTTACTTGTGGTGAAATACTACAATTATCTTAATTACAGCATCACAATTACAGTAAAATATAGATAAAATTTTTGTATGTAAAATATTTTTTTAATATTCTTTATGCAGCAGTAGGAGGGATTTGCAACTTAATTTTTGCTTAAAACAAAAACAATTAAATTGTGTTATACGATTATTTAAAAATTGTTTTTGTAAATACTGGTAATTTGACTCAAAGTTATCATCCCGTGAGAATCTCCTACCTTCCCATGCCTAACGCTTGCACAGTTCTGTGAGAATTTGTCACTTGAAGTCTGCACCCACGATGCTGTAAAAAATCTTTCGACATGTTTTTATTTTTTTTTAATAGAGATGAGCTGTGCATAAATAAACAAAATGTCCCCCTACAGAGACCAGAATTTATATTATTTTATTTAACGCCACCAGTTATTTTCTAAACTTAAGCAGGTTTGAGTGTTCGTTCACACCACAGAATTTTAAATGAGGTCTTTTAATTTGTGCAAGTGCTTGTCTGCACACATATGTATTTGTTTATGCGGTCGCTCACACATGTACAGCCAAGCACGCATGTGTGTTTTCTGTCATTCTGTCCACACCCTGTCATCTCTTGGTCTCTCTCCTTTGGTCCCTCCATCCCTCTGGTCTTTCCCTCCCTCGCTCTTGGTTGTGCAGTTGAGAGAATCAGGTCTGGAGTCAAAAGTGCAAGTGTGCTGCTTGGGTGATGAGTCACAGAGATTCAGCCCCCCCTACACACCCCACCCTCTCCACTGTTTGTAAATATGTGGTTTCCCTAATTGAATGCAGCACCAGTTTCCAACAACTTTCATTTCTTCTTTTTGTGTGTGTCTGTGCACAACCGCAACTTTCGAGCCAAAAAGAAGACAATGGCACACCGCTGTATAAAAATCTCACATCATACATGAAATAACAGAAATATCTACCAGCACACCTACACATGGTTGTCATGAAGTAAAAGGATCGAGCCAATTTTTTTTCACCTTTTGTCACACACATGGACACACACACACACAGCAAGTTGAACATCTTTCCATAATTACAGGCTGTAAGGTCCCAGTCTAGAGGCTGTGGTTTTGCTGGTCCTCCTCTCTCCCCATTAAGACACTAAACAGCGTGTGTCACTCAGCACTTGGACGTCTCCTCCCATGAGGTGGCAGCTGGGGGACAATAAATGTTCGCTTGAATAAACAGACATGCACAAACAGTCATTCTCTATGAGCTTCTTACACTGTAAAGGAGCCCCGTAAACGTTCAAGGCTAATGTAGAGGATTTTTTGTCTGCATATTTTCTCATTCTGTACTCAGTTTACAGTTTAAACCCAGCTAAGAAATTCAATAAAAGGAGCCAGTCCTGTCTTAGAGAAGGAGAAACAATTTTAAGGTGTAAAAATACTTGAGGTATCTTCTAAAAAGTGAACTTTTAAAACGTTTGAGGTCCTCTACGTATGACTATTTGGTTACACTTACTGTAGTTTAGCTGATAAGCATTGCCAAGAGCCATCATCTGTTATTTCGACCTTTGACCTAAAACTTGCCTTGACTAATCTGCCAGAGCAGAACCAAAAGTAAGCCTCTCTAAATCTCTCTCAGCTTCATTTTTTAACTCTTACCATCTCAGCACAGATTTAGTCTTTTAACATCTAGGTACTTAAATATTTTTAATGTAACTAATTGGATTATGTCTTCTTCACGAGCCCAAAAGCACCTTGTGCAAAATTAGACTATTTTTTTTAAACCTATTTTTACCTCCCTACCTTTGCCATCCCCCTGTACTGCTGCCTTGATTTAACTTAATGATGCATGAGCCTTTCAGTAAACAAACATGAGAAGATTTTCCCCAGATTTAGGCTTATTGACGTCATTTTAGTAAATCTAGATGGTGGCCCAGGCAGCAAATCCTATATTACTTCTCTCACAGTACATTCATCTTTAAACTTTGTTTAGTTTGCAGCGGGGTGCTTACGAAAATGTAATGATTTCCTCTAAATAATTGGTAGCAGCAGTATAGTTGTGCTTTACTGTTTATCCACATTATGAGTTTGAAGTATAAACAGAGCATGTCAGATCTTGAGCATTAGTTAGAGTGACTTATTCAGTAGATATTGTTTGTGGATTTGAACTGCCAATATATAATTGTCTGTGTTGGTCCAAAAACAGCATAAAGCTATCACAAAAATATTTCACAGGACTGATGAATCAGGTTTTAAAGACAATACAAAAAAGATTATATATGGACAAATTAGTTGGAGATCCCAGTTTGCACAGTTCTATAAAAGCACAGAAAGAAGTGACTAGCGCTTTCAGAGAGCAGTCTCCTGCAGTGTACTTTAACTGTGTGTACTTTTTTACCCTAATGGGAATGTGTTTAAGCTGCTCTTTTCATCTTCAACAACTTGGAGTCAACTCATTTTAGACAAACTCTAAAACTGTAAGTCACACCCACAAACTATTTATTTAGTTTACTGGATATATCTCAGACATAGAAAGAGATCCTTGTGTCAAATTATTATCCTAAACTAGAATTATGATCCAAAGGTAATGTACTCATTGCCGGAAACAATAAGCCCTGTGGGGAGTTATAACTTTTAAAAGCTTATATTTCATAATTGAGTGAAAAGATTTGCATGAAATGTTGCAGATGCATTCAAGGTGAGGCCTTAAGGCAACACTTTAATATGGTAAAGGAGGAATGAAGTGGACTAAGGAGCTCTGATTTTTTTTTTCTAGTCCCTCAACGAACCTGAGATTTAATTAACTACATCTTATTGTCTACCTCCAACCCAAACTATTTTGAAAGTATTTTTAAGTTTTCTGTATTTTTTGTAACTTTTGGAAATTATATCAATTCTGCTAATAGTTTGAACTATTAGCCTAAAATTGTGCATGTTCCTTCATGAGGTGCAAAAAAGATAAATTACAAATGTTTTTAAAGTAATATCTTTATATCTACCTCCGCTGGCATTCAGTATTTCCTTTTTTGCCTAAAAAGCTTATTATATAACTTGGACTGAGGTTTCTTTGTTGTCTCATCTATGCTGGTGTGTGTTTTTGTTGTTACCTGGGGGAGTGACAAAGTTTTCTGGGACGGTGTTGTTATGGGAGGACCGCGGGCATCACTGGACTTGATAAGGAGGGCTTGGATTCCTTTTATGTCTGCACCTTAAGCAGCTATTTATGTCCATGTCCCTTTTGGTCCTAACAATAATTTGATCTCCCCATGACTCTGCAGACCCATACAGAGCCATATTAGCATCAGACTCCTGGCCCTGCCTGGTGTTGGTAATGACCGATTAATCGACTGGTGACAGTATCCCTCAGTCCCAAAGCAGCTTATCCTTCCCAGAGCACAGCCAAAACACCCTGTGATTGTATGTGTGTTTCACATGTACGAATGTGTTTGTGCAGCACTGCACTAGTTTTGTACACTTGCCCAAAATAAACTACATGCAGAAAAGAGTTTAAACTTCTTTGCGATATTTATAATATCTATGATTTTACATGGAAGGATGCAGTAGGACTTGTGGAGTATGGTTAAAAAAAGCAAGATGGAAAAAGACTTAGTAACTGGAAAAAAACACATGCAGCTGTGCAGACACACGCAGATCAGCACACATACACATACATACACACTCTCACATAGACATTGGCCATGACAGTAAACACTGTTTAAATCCACTCGAGGATTACAAATCCACTTATAGTGGGTCAGCTTGACCATGTCAGCTGCATATCCCACTCTGATCCAAGTGTCCTCCTACACTGCTGCATGTTGCATATTTGCAAAAAATAAAAATAAAAAAGACCATATTTAAATCCAGTGCAGCTGGTCAAAACATGTGTAAAGTCCATGAACATTTTTAGCTACATTATGACACATTTGCTTTCTGTGACTGTTGCTGTTTCAATGAGCTTATGGTTTTTTGAGCCTAAGGATGGTTATGTGTTTCATTTGATGTCTTTGACAGTTGGACTGATCAGAAATGGCAGTAAAAGATAACCAAATGAAAGAGTAGCTGCAAAAAGAAAAGGGTAGAGCTCTAGTGTCCACATTTTTTTGTATTAGTGGTCTCTAATGAAGAAATACGTTGACGGAATGAGTAACGATACATATGATATTGACTTTAATCACATCTGTTTATGTGATTTCATCTCCCCTCATTCCCATTAGACCTCCCCTAGTTCTTGGAATGGTCTGCTGCCTGGTCTGCCAAAAATAATCGCTTGTTTGCTGCTATTTACTTAAATCTGTCAAAGAGGCACTGTTGGAGCCCATGCTGTTATGGTTCTCTTTTGCTCCATCGGTACAGTGTGTGTGTGTGTGTGTGTGTGTGTGTGTGTGTGTGTGTGTGTGTGTGTGTGTGTGTGTGTGTGTGTGTGTGTGTGAGAGAGAGAGAGGGAGAGCAAAGAGAGCTTACACGTGGACCTGCCAATATGTGTAATATTCTATACTGTTCTCTCAGTTGTGTGAGAGTCATACGTATCCAGACAGTCTGAGCCAGTCGACGTTCTCTCTTCTACACACATCCAGACATCCAGGGCCAGATAGCTAGAGAGTGCGATACGCCTCAATATCTCTCGGTGAGTAGAAACCTGGCAGATGCTCTGGGTTCATCCCAGCGTCTTAGTGTGAGACCAGAGGCCTGTGAAAAAAATACACCCTCAGTATTTAACACATGCACACAGCACTTTAAAAAAAGCAAAAGAGTGTCAAACAGTAGTGTTTGGTTGGGTTGATTGGTTTGGGTGTTTCCCTTGCTCAGATGAGCAATGTTATTTTTTTACTTTTTAAGAGTTGAAAGAAGGGAAAACTAAATGGTCAAAGAGCATGCAAGGAAGGAGCATGCCAGGGAGATGTCAGCTCACACCTCCTCTCCCTTTTTCTTCCTGTAACAGTTTTTTCTCCATTCTGTCTCTATATTTTTCTTAGCGTTTCTTCCAACCCCTCTCTCTCTCTTTCTCTCACACTTTGAGGTCTGGAGGCATCACATGCTGCTCCCACCTGGAGCTGTGTCTAAAATCATCCAGGGATATATTGCTTGTTATTAAGCTTTCTTTCAGGTTGCCAAATACCTCATCGCTCAAGTGCACACTTGCACACATGCACATATGCATACACCACTTGGCAAAATGAAGCAACTATTCTCCTGACAGAGGATAGACAATAAAATAGGGGAAAATAAAAAAAAATACCCCTCTGATTAGAAGTTGGGGAGTTTGTCGTAAATCTTCTTGTGTTGATGGCAAAATGTTAAACACATGTCAAAACTTTGTCCTTACTTCAAAACTTGCAGAGATATTTTTTTAGGGGGTAACACTGATGATCCCACCTCATCCATTGGGCCACTGGTGCTTGTTCTAATTTCAAGCAATAATAAACCTATTAAATGACAAGATGCAGTCAGCTGCTGAACATATTACACAAAGAGATCGCGTAATCAAATTTGAAGTTGATTACGTCTTTAACACCTGGGAAAACAGTTCCCCTGTAAAGAAAAATAAGCTAAACTAGTAGCTTTCATTAATGTTTTCTTTCTTACGTCTTAGGTTTACTTAAAGTATAATTGTATTTATATAGGTGCTAGCAAGCAGAATGTATGTAAAAGATTACATTTACTAAATAAATTAAACAAGGTTTATTTAAGAAAATGCCATTCAGATTGGCTAAGGATATACGTTGACTTTAAAAATAAATCTGTGTGTAATGATTCAAGCAGGAGGTTGCCCTACTTGCTGCAGCACTTCTGATTCTCCAAGTAAATAACATTCTTTGCATTTATTTTGTACAACTTTTAAAACAGCTAAAGATTCCAAGTGTTCTTAAAACATAAAGTAGCTTAGGACAAGCTTGACTTTCCGAATAATATTTCATGTTGCTGAATTAGAATGCATCTAGCAGCAAAGAAAAAGAAACTGTATTATTTGGCAAGCCTAATAGCGTTCTTGCCGCAATAAAATTAATCATATTGCCCCAAGATAAAGTTCCCCTAAAGAAAACCACATCAGAGAATGAAAAGGCAGACTTGGAGCATTTTGAGAAAAGAGTAACACTTCAAAGATGCAGGTCACCCTAACCCTGACCCTGCTTGGACAAACACTGCAAGCAGTATCTAGGAGATTAAAGATTAGCATGTAAGATACATTAAAAGGACTTGAACGTGTACAGCTTCCTGCTTTTGCTCAAGATTAATGGGACTATCAAAGCGCTTGCCCTCATTTCCAACTTGAAAAGGACCTCTGAAAGCTGTTTTTAGATTCTAAGATCTCAAGAAATGGCATCCCAAGATCTTAACGCAAATGCTTATTTGAATTTTTAACAATCTTCAAAGACATATTCATTATCTATTTTCAACATAAATGCAGGTTTGTGTGTCAACATCACTTTTTTTATTCAAATACAAATATTGAGTTGAAAGGTTTTGCTTTCATACTGATGTTCTTATTCTTCTTTTGTATTAGAAATGCATTTTCATGAACAGAAATCACTGCAGGTTTACCTGTGAATGAAAATCATGTGAAACTATCCATCCATCCATTTTCCATACCCGTCCATCCTATGTAGGGTTGCGGGGCGGCTGGTGCCTATCTCCAGCAGTCAAGGGGCGAGAGGCGGGGTACACCCTGGACAGGTCGCCAGTCCATCGCAGGGCAACACAGAGACATAGAGGACAAACAACCATGTACGCACACACTCATACCTAAGGGCAATTTAGAGCAACCAATTCACCTAACAGTCATGTTTTTGGACTGTGGGAGGAAGCCGGAGTACCCGGAGAGAACCCACGCATGCACAGGGAGAACATGCAAACTCCATGCAGAAAGACCCCAGGCTGGGATTTGAACCCAGGACCTTCTTGCTGCAAGGCAACAGTGCTACCAACTGCGCCACTGTGCAGCCCCATGTGAAACTACTAAATAAGAAATTGTGCAATGAGCTTTAGTAAGATAAAGCTAATATTAGCTCTCACAGATCCGTAGTGTAGCGCTGTAGGCAAAAATACAACAACTGGCCAGGCTGCAGTTATGAATTATAAAATGTAAATACTTAATCAGACTAAAGCCTGGGTTATACTTCTTCGTCAGCAAGTTTTGCACCCACACGCAGACGTATTGACGGAGACATTTTCCGTTTATACTTCTCCGTTTGTGTGTCAGTGTTGCAAAGCAATTCTCCACCAGGACAGCAGGGGGTGCAGACCTTTTCTGGTGGGTCTGCCCACCATTGCAGTGACGTCTCTGGTCGAAGAAAGTTTATTTACTTCAGCTTGTAAACGCACATTCACTCAAGGAACAATGGCCGACAGAGAGCGAGTTTTGATTGAGCTGGAAAGCTTTTTACTAGAAGTTTAGCTCATAGAATACTCAAAAAACGAATGGAAACAAACAAACACATCACTCTGTTTTGTTGTTCTTTTCACCTCCTGTTGTTGAAAATCACCAAAATACCATATTAGATGAACTGGCCTTGCAATATAAAGCATCTAGTGCTCTAAAGCTGAAATTACTACTTATTACATCAACTATAGAGCACCGCTCTGTTGAAATGATCTTGGGCTGATTTTGAGCTGACCAAATACAGGTGTGCGCTCTCTGTTTTGTTCGACGGATAGTTAGAAAACAGGGCTCTACTCTGTGCGTCCTTGCGTAGGTTACGGAGAGACCTTGTGTCGACGGATAATGGCGTTGCGTCTATCCGTTACGACGTAGACGTAGAAGTATAAATTAGGCTTAAGAAGAGCTGCTACTCACACACATTGGTTATCTATCTTCAGAAAGTAACTTTTTACTCAAAGTTGAGGAGAAAGGGTGACTGTTATGTGTTAAGCGTTAATTCTGTAAATTGCTAACTTTAGTTTTGATAACCTTTCTGCTTTGGTGTAGATTCTGTTTTTTCTATTATGTTTAGGTTAAAAAAACAATCAGCAGGTCTTACATTAAAAAAAACAAGCAAAACAAATACATACCAAAAAGATATCTATCTGTAACTATGCTCTCAGTTTCACATTGCATTTCTTTCTCTTCCTGGTGGGGTCTGCATGTATTCTGTCTATTTGGGGTTAGTGGTGCTTATTTTTTTTTTTTTCCTTGAAAAGAGGCACTCAATGTTGCTATTTGCCTACAGAATCACAAAAACTGTTTTCAGAGAATACAGCATCATGGTTACTTCTAGTGTGGTTTGCCTTTTCCTGCATATTATAAGTGCATTATATGCATTATGAGGTTCAGGTCCTGTTAATTAATGGACAGCAAAAAGAAGTAGAGCCTTCCTTGTGGTCTTGATTAACTTTGGCATCTTTGTTTGAAGAAAAAATGTCATGAGCAGAGATTTCAATGAGTCTGTAGAAAGCTGAACTGTACAATAGTCATAAGTAGAATTGTTGCATGAAATTCTTCTTATTTCGATAAAAGGTACTAAGTAAAGTACTAAGTGACCCTTGGATTGTCTCACTTTTTTGGTTGCCTACATAATGTAAAAATGCTCATTGGTCATTTCAGATTAGCTGTCATATCAATGCAGTGGTGACATCGATCCAAATAGCTGTTATAATTATGCAAACATTTGTCAAAGTATAAGTTAAATCTTGAATGCATGCCTTTTAGATCCGCTCAGTGAATGGAAAAAGTGTTCAGGTGTTTCGTTTTTTTATACAAGTTGTACGTGACTTTTTATGCTGGATTTTCTTTTCCAAAAACACAATACGCACAGAAGCTTTAAATGTGCTATTCGCATTGATTTTACTAGCACCAGCTCATGTTCGTCCTCACTTATCTAACTGCCATTGCTCTTAGATATTAACTTAAACCTACAGTTTCGAAGCACTTTACTGCAGACATAACAATATTCCAAGACCAAAACTTATCTTCAGTATCGTCAGTAACTCATAAAATTAATTTTCTGGTGAATTTTAGGCGTAGCTAAGACAAAAACATTCTTTCATGAGTCATCAAACAGGTGTTCAGTGAGGCCAAAGGCTTTTCCCCAAAAAAATAAAAAAATCACAATTCAAACATCTTCACACATGTTATTTCCGCACTGTGATTTAATTATTTTGTCCATTTTCCAGTTCCTTGTTTGATCTGAACAGAGGGAAAAAAAACAATAGACACATAATAGACAAGTAACAATTCTGAAGAGCTGTTCCTTCTTTATTGTCGGCCTATCGGGGAATAAAACATGGCAAAAACATACTACATGTAAAGTAAGTTGAGTTCTGTTCTACAAAAAAAGGAGGGAAAGGAGCAGGTTTGAGTTTTGAGATTGAACTTGAACATGAGCCTAAACCGCAGCTCCTGCTCATTCTGCTCCTCTCTCTTTCGCCTGGTCTGCCCTTTTCCCCTCCCTCAGTGGTGGGATTAGGGAGTGGAGGCAGCATCAAAGGCCTGTCACCACTAGAGTTAATGGAGCATCACACGTGTGCATTCACACACACACACACACACGCACGCACGCTCAGACGCATACACACAGCAATGAGAGACAGGTCATGCAACTTGAGATGGGGGCATTTGGAGATTTGGGATGGGGGTATTAACAGCATAGAAAAGAAGGAGAGAGTGTTACAGAGAGGGTTAGAGGGCAGGCCAAGAGAAGCATGTGTGAAAATCAAATGTTACAGTGCCGTTTTTAATGAGTCCATGTGTGAGCGCTCATTTATTAAAAGACGGTGCCAAGAGAGGTCACATTTAACAGCCAAGTCTTTTGGAGTAGATGAGGGAAGCTTGTAGTCCTAAGGAGTTCTGAAGAGAGGCACTTGCTGAGTGTAAAGCCTAATTCATGCTTGCTTACACTTCAAACAGAGGGCCCGCTGGAAAGAAACGTATCCTGTTATCAAACGCGCACACACTACAGACAACCATACATTATGTACATAACCATGTACAATGGCTTCCTGAAATGAATGCGTACGCACACAAACACACGCATACCAACTTAGCTGGGTTAACAGGGGTACAGTTCCTGTTGCTTTCTTGTTCAAACAATGGCAGCTCTATTACAGGCCTGACAAACCAGGGAGTACCAAAGGAGCGAGAGAAGGGGATTGAGAGAGTGAAAAGAAAGAGAGAGAGGGTGAAAGAAACAGAGAAGGCAGAAAGAAGGGGCAGCAGGCTCCACAAAATAGGCTTTCGTGAAAAAAGAGACTTGGAAGAATGAGGAAAAAGAGATTTTGTTACATACAGGCTATACTTTAAAGTCCTCCATGTTTGTCTTTATACGCTGCAACACAGAAAGTGTATTTTAATACCTGAATACAGGTTTTCACCTGCAAGCAAAAGTCTAGATTTGCAAGTACTTTCTTGTCTGTGTATGCCTCACATCCCAGGGTTTTTTTTTCTGCCCACAGTTACACATGAGTACTTTTTTTGTGCTTTCCTCATGCTTCTCATGTTTGTAGTACATAAGGAAATGGCCAGCAAGTGTTTTGTCCTCCTCGGGTTGACACAAGCATGTACAGATCATCTGTAAGGACACAACCTTTGCTTGGAACAAGCCAACTCTATGTTTCCCCACCTCCTTCTCTTCCCCCTCCTTCTGCATATCCTGCCTGCCCCGTCTCTCCAGGAAACGCTCCTCCTCCCTTCCTTCCTCCCTCCCAGCTCCCCCCTTCTCACCCCCTTCACTGCTGTCTGGGTCTTTATCACTTCTCTACCTCCTTCCTCATTCTATCTATCTGTTAGGATGAAAGACTACGTGATGGGGGGTTTGTGTGAAGAAGCATTCCCTACATTATGTGTATAAATGTGTGTGTTTGGGTGCAACCACTTATATGTCTTTGTCTGAGGAAGTGTGTCTCTGTATCTGTCATTAAAATTCTGTTGACTCCAGTGAGCTAGCTGTGTGAGGGCTTCTATTGAGTCAGAGCAGGTGGGCTGCTGCTACAATCCTGCTAATCACTTCTTCCTCTGGGTGACTGACTGGGTCAAGCAAAGGGTAGCTGATATACAGACAGGCCACTGTCATGTGCAGGCCAGTCAACACGACATAATCTTATCTACTTGTTAGGTTATATTCAAAGGGATTTTTTTGGGTCTGTTATGGAGTTCGTCTTGCAACCTGCATCTGAAGCATCGTTTTGGAAAATCTTCTAGAAAAAGTGGTTGTTGCAACATAAGTGTGCTTGCTTTTGTATGTCATATTATGGATTGAAACAATTTATATGTTTTAAATGTAATGTATTTTAAAAGTGCGTTGCAGTGAATTAGACAGACCGAGACAAACAGAACAGCATGCATGTAACATTCAGCTAGCATGTATGCTTCTACATTTTTGCATTGATCTAAAACACCATATTTACAATCTCATGGAAGAGTATTCAAACCCCGTGAACTGTTTCACATTATGTCACAATCTTCAAACTTTATTGTATTTTGTTTTTATCATAGACTGACACAACGTGACATGCAATTGTGAAGCAGAAGAAAAAAGATTAATGAAAATGTTTATGTATATACATTTTCAGGTATTGCAACAAATTGTCTTCATGGTGCTGTTTATTTGCTTATGTTTTCTATTAGACCTCTGAAACCCTTACAGAACAGTTGTATTTGAACTGAAATTAGATGACACCAGGTTATCAAAACATCTAATACAAATGCTCCCCAGACTTTTCACAAAGAAATGCAAAAACCAACTTTGATTTCCATTCCCCCTTCAAATTATTCACTACTTTGTGATGGTCTGTCACATAAAATATCAATGAAATATATTGATTTTTGTGTTTGAACTTTTTCATATTTTGTTACAGTACAGAGTATGAATATTTTGGCAAGGCGCTGGAACGACCCAGAGTTGGACTACAGCGTGTGGTGTACATGCTTTAGCAGCCATTCCTCCATTTCCTTATAAAAGGGGTTTTGCTATCTCTTTTTAAATAAGTGTGTTTACAGATTACAGTCATTGACTGAGTGTTTCAATTATCAGATTGTGTCACAGCTCAAAGACAACCATCAGGCAGATGCGGTCAAGATAAAGCAGAAAGCTGCTATGGCTAAAAGTTGTGTTAACAGTTTGTCTGCAATGTCAGCTGCTGCACAGATAAGCCTCTGTTTTGTGGTGACAGAGGGTGAAACAGTTAATCCGGCTACATCACACCGCCAGTAACCCCAGTCAGATTACTACACACCTGTTCATGAATCTGATGACATTCAAAAATGTCCACTTCATGTTGGCATATGCTGACACTTTTTTTCCTGGTAGCTAAACTACTAAATTGTACATAGTTACATAGTATATCTATGTCTTATTACTGTATGAGTCCAATCCAAATGTGACATACTTGTTGGGTACTCCCAGGCTGGGAGGGTCTCAATTCATTGTATGATCTTAACAGAAATATGACAGCAATGTGCAGATTTCCTTTTCTATAGCTACTTCTACCAGTACAGTAGTACAGTAAATCAACATCTTTTCACCAAGCTGAATAGTCAGTGTTGACACTCTTCTGAGGGGAAGTCTGGTCAAAGCAAGCTCAAGCATTTGTTTGAACTCCTACAGCTAAACATGCTACTGTGTTTTTCATGTGCCGTCGCTCACCTTCCACTGCTGCACTGTCATATGTAGAAACATTTTAGTTTAGCTTTACTGGGGTTATTACTGAATAAAATCATGTCTGCAAATCTATGATGCACATTCAGCTACCGATCGGTCGAGGTTGTAATCCAGTTACTACAGAACCTGTCACCTTCTATCCAGCTAAGATGTAAACTCAGCAAAAAAAGAAACGTCCCTTTTTCAGGACTGTGCATTTCAACAATAATGTTGTAAAAATCCAAATAACTTTACAGATCTTCATTGTAAAGGGTTTAAACACTGTTTTCCATGCATGTTCAATTAACCATAATCAATTAATTAACATGCACCTGATGAATGGTCGTTAAGACCTTAACAGCTTACAGAAAGTAGGCATTTAAGATCATAGTTCTAAAAACGCAGGACACTAAAGATACTTGTCTACCGACTGTGAAAAACACCCAAAGAAAGATGCCCAGGGTCCCTGCTCATCTGCGTGAACATGTATTAGGCATGCTGCAGGGAGGCATGAGGACTGCTGATGTGGCATGGGCAATAAATTGCCATGTCCGCACTGTTAGACGCCTAAGACAGCGCTACAGGGAGACAGGAAGGACAGCTGATCATCCTCGCAGTGAAAGACCACGTGTAACAACACCTGCACAGGATCGGTACATCCGACTATCACACCTGCGTGACAGGTACAGGATGGCCACAACAACTGCCCGAGTCACACCAGGAACACACAATCCCTCCATCAGTGCTCAGACTGTCCGAGGCTGAGAGAGGCTTGACTGAGGGCTTGTAGGCCTGTTGTAAGGCAGGTCCTTACCAGACATCACCAGCAACAACGCCGCCTATGGGCACAAACCCACCTTTGCTGGACCAGACAGGAGTGGCAAAAAGTGCTCTTCACTGATGAGTCACAGTTTTGTCTCACCAGGGGTGATGGATGGATTCGTGTTTATCGTTGAAGGAATGAGCGTTACACCAAGGCCTGTACCCTGGAGCGGGATCGATTTGGAGGTGGGGGGTCCGTCATGCTCTGGGGCGGTATATCACATCACCATCGGACTGAGCTTGTTGTCATTGCAGGCAATCTCAATGCCTTGCGGTACAGGAAAGACATCCTCCTCCCTCATGTGGTACCCTTTATGCATGCTCATCCGGACATGATCCTCCAGCAGGACAATGCCACCAGCCATACTGCTCGTCCTGTCCGTGAGTTTCTGCATGACAGCAATGTCAGTGTTCTGCCATGGCCAGCGAAGAGCCTGGATCTCAATCCCATTAAGCACGTCTGGGACCTGTTGGATCGCAGGGTGAGGGCTAGGGCCATTCCCCCCAGAAATGTCCAGGAACTTGCAAGTGACTTGGTGGAAGAGTGGGGTAACATCTCACAGCAAGAACTGACAAATCTGGTCCAGTCCATGAGGAGGAGATGCACTGCAGTACTTCAAGCAGCTGGTGGCCACACCAGATACTGACTGGTACTTTTGATTTTGAGCCTCCGTTCATTTAAGGACACATTATTTTTTTTCTGTTAGTCACATGTCTGTGAAACATTTTTAGTTTGTCTTATGGTGTTGACTCTTTTAGTGTTCATACAAATATTTACACACATTAAGTTTACTGAAAGTAAAAACAGTTGAAAGTCAGAGGACGTTTTGTTTTTTGCTGAGTTTAGTTGTAAAAAACAAAACAAAAAACGGGACATCTGACAAAATATTTTGAACATCTCTTGTAGCAGTGTTAGTGTAGTGAATAAATGTTTAAAAAATTTTTTTATTTATTCTGCTCTTTAGCAAAGAGGCTAAGTAGGAAATTAGTTTTGAAATGAGGCTGCTCTATATAGGAAATAATACTGAAGTGAGGAGGGAACAATGATATGCTTTTGTTTTTTTTTGAGCATGTCTGTCTTATTATATTATCATTCATCTCCTGACCTTAGTTACATGAATGAATTCAGCTCTGAAGGAACAGAGCGTTCAAATCTGCTCTCTTTTGCTCTAAAGCCACATAACTTATTGAAGTCCAAGCATATTTTTGATAATAAAACTGGAAAAAGATTAGTCGGATGCAGATGAAAGGTGAGATAGATGTGAATCTATTTGTCAAATATTTCAAGCTTGGACTGCCGCTATCCTGGATTCCATCCATCACAAACTATAGACCCACCAGTCTATCTATTAAGTACAGACTACATAAAGTAAGTGTGCTTTGCAGTACTACTTCAGATAAGCTGGCTAGCAACAAAGACATTCTTAAAACAAGGCTGGGATAACAGTTCGTTTTTGTTCGCTGTCCCATGGTGGAGAAAGTACAGAAGGTTCATTATGTCTTCTTTTGTCTGGGGCGGCAATTGTGTTCAAGACCCATAGAGCTTGTACCTTCACAAAAAAACTGCAAAAATATATTTTAAAGCAAAGATTAAAAATAAGTGAATTAAATAGAAATCCACCTCCCGCGTCTCCCCTCCTTCCTCTAGCGCTTTCCTTATTTCCCTCCATCCACCTCCCTTCTCTATTTCTCTTGCATTGGTATTTTTTTCTTCTGGTTCCTTTTTTCCCTGTCAGGCTTAATGCCGCTTACAGCTCCATTTAGGCTGCATGCGTGGAAATTGGGTATGGGATCTTGTGGGTTTGTGTCGTTGGAGATAACCAATGTGTAGGAGGTGACAAAGGTAGCATAAGCCATTAATGTGTGTGTGTATGTGTGAAAGAGAGTGTCTGCTTTAAGTGCAGGAATAGATTTCTGACAAATGGAAGTGCGGAGGGGTATGCTTCTGTCACTGTTGTTTGAAAAGCCAGAGGAGACTTAATCTGAGCGAGTCACTCCTCCTTGTGTTTGATAGGCTTGGTGTCTCAGCCCAGCTAGCACGGCACTGCTGTGCTCTCCTTTTAGTACAGTTATTCCTCTCTTCAAGCTTCTTGGCCTTCGGTTCCGTACAAAAATAAATGACTTATCAAAGTAACACTCAGAAGAAAGGAGACTGAACATATTTCTCTTTCATCTATAAACATCAGTACGATCTTGCAATATTTAAAGAATACAGCATTATTATTGCACTAGGGTATAGTTTTTTTCTTCAGTGATTTTAAATGCAGTACAGATAACAAATGAATTCTTTTAAAAAATGAGATGTAATTTTATTTGCACCATTGGATTATATGTTGTGAAGTGATGCACTGATCAGAATTGCTTGGCTGATTTCGTAACTCTGGTTTTTGTAAAGATATGACTTTTAATTCCAATTTTAGCCAATACCAATTTCTTATTAGGTACTATGATATGAAAAGATTTAGGAACAACATAAAAAGTTTGTTTTTCTGGCCTTCCTGCCTTTAGCAGCCATAAACTGTTTCTTTTAGGAGCAGAGACAGTGTGAGAGAACATGGACACAAGAGTTCGAGAGCGCTGACATGTTAAACTTACTTAAGCATCTTTTAGTGGTGAATACAATGGTTAGCCATACGAAAACAGCAATCTCCATGTGTATCACACAGAGAATATAGATCTCTACTTTTACCCTGAGATTTCCAAAAGACTATATTTAAAAATCCAGAATTCTTCATGAGAAAAAAAGGTTTAAAAGCTCAAAGGGATAAAACAAAGCGACCTTGCTGCCCTCTGTTCAGGGTTCCTGTTATCTTCTAGAAATGTTTCTCTCTTTCGCTCTCTTACAGCTTGAATCCACTGCAGACGTGTTATGCTATGTCTGAGAAAGCAGTTACCTCTACTTGCGTGTCTATGCTTTCCCATAATTAATCTTAAACACTTCTCTGACACTGAAAATAGCTAACTTTGAGTGTTCTTCACTCACTAAATGCATCCACAACATAGTGATGTTGTCAGTCCAACTTAGTAGCACTTAGAATGGTGTGTTCACTGATCGTAGGGAAATTGTATTTATGAGTTTCCAGCCAGCTGTCACCTGTCAGGACTAATCGAGCCGACCGATTGAGGTCACCGGCCAATTTCTCACTTCATCTGCACTTGTCAGTGCTGGGTATTTAAAATGCTTCAATACTTCTATGTCACATTGTTTTGGATTAAAGCCCATTGAAGTTTTCTAAATATAGGTACAAGCTGATTTTTGATCAAAAATAATATCTTCATAAAGAAGATTAGGAATCTGATACCATGTCTTTGATGTCCATCCTCTAAATGTTGTTTTTGTCATGTATTAAATATCACACTGCCATTCCCAGCATTTCCCCCCTTTCATTTTCCTCATACACTGTTTTTTTAATACTAAAGTGATTACCTTCATCCTCTGCATCCCCATTGCTGTCATCATGGCCCTTGTATCCCTGTCTGTTCTGTCAGTAATCCTCTCTAAACAATCCCTACTAACCCTAATTCACTATTAGCTTATCAATAAGCTCTAATAATCACTATAAGCTGGCAGACTGATCTTCTTGTGTTAGCCAAAACCAAGCGCTAATAATCGGGCCTTATTGAGCGTTCTGCCCCAGCTTGGACTGTATGATTTCAGTATTGAACTACAGCCAGCCCAAGCTAAAAACCACCTGATGCAAGCTTATTGATCACGCACATTAGTTAGAATGGTATAAAGCGCTAATACACTTGAAGCTGATGTTGTGAACTCTAACACAGAAAGTCATTAATTTCTGATTTGACATAAACCACTCGCCCTCCTCTTGTCGCCCTTTCTGCCTGTTCCCTCCGAAGAGCGAAGCAATCAGTTAGGGCGTCAGTAGTTTCACCACAAAGCCCTCGAGTAGATTACATCAACACCTCTGCTAACGAAGCGTTGTGTCACAAGCCCTCAGTGTGTTAAAGACTTCATATAGTATCTAAATTAACTTTTAATATGGATAGATATAGGACTCAGTTATAAACTTTCCTTCAAATTGCATCTTTAAACTTCTTGACTATTTAGCGAAGTTGAGGGGAAATTATTTTCTTTCTTTTTGTTCTTTCTTTATCCTACTCCCCCTCTATCTTGTACATTAAGATGGGGCTGTTTCGTTGAAGTTAAAATGACAATCCCCTCACAGTCCAAATCTGGAGGATTGTGTAACAAGCATAATTTGGTAAACTATTACTATAAATTGCTGAAAATAGATACAATATTCCTATTCCTGCATTACATTCCCTATACGTAGAAGAGAAAAGGCTTGCAAGTTTCATGTAAGTAACAAAAAATGTATAGAAAGAAGAATGAGGCGTACTGGTATTACAAATACAGTGTAATTAAAAAGTGTTTGTGTAAAGGGGAAAAGGAGTGGAAAGAGGAGGGTTTGTGTAAAATGAGGCCAAAAGTAAGCATGGTAATGGGGTGAGAGAAGAGGAGAAGCAGGGAAAGCTGAGTGCTGACTGAAAGGAAAAGAGAAGAATTAAAGAAGAGATTGATGGGGGGAAGAAGGGGGAGGGTAATTGCAGGAAAAGGGGATTATTTGTTCGTCACTATCTTCAGTTTAGAGACTCTCAGACCAAGGCCATGGATAAGTGAAATCATATGGCTGCCTCATCACAAAGTAGGGCAAGAGTTTTGCCGAATGCTGGTGCTTCTAAAGGAGCAGCAAACATTCATTCAAATGCGCTCATTAAAACAAGCGACTGATTTAAGTTATGGCCCATATGGCTCCATGAATGAGAGCATGTTTGTGCATCTTTTTTCCCAAATGAAACATATCCTTCATCTGCAGATATCCCATACTTTTGTTTATATTGAAATGAAATGTAATCAAGGCAAGCTGTTGTGCTGTATGAAATTGTCATAACAAGAGCCCATAAAATAATTGGTTGAACAAAGGACAGCAGGGTGGCACTAAGCCAGGGAAAGGGCGTGTTGTTAAGGTAAGTTTCTTCTTAATTGTCTGATCAGGTCGATTAACATAAAGTTCTTGTATATAAGAATGTAACAAAAGAGCTTTAGGAATTTTGCAATCATTAGTCTTTCAGTGATTTACTGGTTTACTGCTTGTCTTCAAACATGAACTAACACAGGAACCAATTAGGGCCTTGCAAAAGTAATCATAAACTTTCATAACCACAAAGTAGTAGTGCATAATTGTGAAGAGGTAGGCAAATAATGTATGGTTTTCACATTTTACGGAAAAAAAATCTGAAAGGTGTACTGTAGGGTCGTATTCACCCCCTTTACTCTGATGCCCCTAAATAAATACATCTAATTGCTTTCAGAATTCATCTAATTAGTCCATCTGTGTGGGATTTAATGTCAGCATAAATGCAGCTGTTTTGTGAAGGTGTGTTAAAGACATTTTGACAGTAAATTAAACTGACAGAAAAGGAGAGCCATGCCTGAAGATGCAGTCAAGAGACACTTGGTAAATTTGGGAAGGAGATGCAAAGATTCACAGCTCAGGTGTGATATTCTGTCAAAAGAGCAATTACTAGTCACCTAACTTTTAGGCAAGGATCAAAGCCATTTTTGGAACATAAACCATTAAAGTCCTGTTTGCATTTTGCCACAAGCCAATTAGGCGACTGGCACACCATGAAACAAAGAAGTGTCAGTATCATGCTGTTGGGAAACCTGCCTTCAGCAATGACAGAGTCCTGGAAGAACACCTGTGAGAAGCTACAAAAGATTTGTGACTGAGGCAGATATTCATCTTCCACAATGAAAACGGCACCAGAAAAACAGCCAGAATACAGCTGAATGCAAATGCACACCGCACTTATCTGGTTATTTGTGCAAAGAAAAGAAACAAAAAACATTATACATACATATCCATTCACCTAACAAGTATGTGCTCCTTTGTGTTGGTCGGTCACTTAAACTTCCAATAAGTTACAAAGAAGTTTGAGTCTCTAATGTGACAAATTGTTATAAAGTTCAAAGGGCATCAACACTTTGACAATGTAGAGCCAAACTTATAACATTCACTCATGGGTTCAAATAATTTTTAAGATACCTACATCCAGGCTTAAAATATGTATTATTCTAATATAAATTGCAATTTTTCTTGAAAGAAAGTTATTATTTTATCCAATTACCTATTGTTATTGTTTGAAGTTTTATCTTAGTTCACCCTTCCTCCAGCAAACCCCCAGAAATAACACTACAGTGCCTGGCAACAATTTCTTCACATTCATTTTCATCTCAGGAATTTCAAGGCTTCTAGTCATCGCTCTCCTCCCTACATCTCCTCTTTATCTCCTGCTGTAATGTCCTCAGCCAATCCTAAGGAGCTTTATGTGAGGGTTTGGTGGTTTTGGGCTTTACTCAACATCAATCCTAGCTGGACAAGTGAAATGCCCTAAAATGACTGAAATTCCCCCAAAGCTGATCGTACAGGGATAGTACAGGCTTATGTGTTCCAGGAGGATCTAGATGGAGTTAGACTGAGAGCGGCAGGGAGAGAGGGGAGCTTTTCCACTGCATAATTAAATGAAAATCAAACCTATGTATAATATGTGAATAAAGTTGTGATGCAGAAACCTTTTAAAGTACAGTTAGGCTTAATGAGCTTTATCTTGAAAAGCAGAGAAAATACAACGGCAGAACAGTTAAAGACTTGTTTAGAAAGGGTGGTGGTGAGGTAATGAAAAGCATGTTTTCATTATTTTATTGCGTCATACTCTCATTTCATTCTCTCTGACCTATTCCCTCAATCCATCGTCATGCTGTAACTCCCTGATATGTTTATTTTCTTGCCTTGCAACTTCCTCCGCTCGCCTATCCATTTATTCCCCCTCTCCTCTTTCTGTCAATTAACTCATGTAAACTTTTCTTTCCCTCATTGTTTTTCCAGGGGAAAGTGCCTCTGCTTTTGATTAAGCACAGGGTTCTGCTTTAATGCCATAACTCCCTCTCTACCCAGTGTGCGTGTGTACACACACAAACACACACGCTCACACACACGCGTGCACGCGCACACACACACACACAGTCCAAACTTCATCTCTCATATCTTGCTTTTCTGGTTTAGCATTTGCAGGCCCATACAGTCTAGTTATATCTTTTTTTTTGTCCAACATTGAGACATCAAGCATACAATTAGCTCCAAGTCTGAGCCATTTAGAAACTTAAGAACATCATGACATCAGTGCGGAGGTACAAAATTACAGAAACAGGCTCACGAAGGCGTGGTTCAGGAGATGGACAGCATTAGCACCTGTCTGCCAGCTGTTTGGAGTCCCTTGGGGTGTTGGAGCCGTCTGACTGACAGGTGAGGAGGCCCGGAGCTGAGAGGCACAACACAGCTGTCCTCATCCAGATGCTGAGGGGGGACACAAATCCTCTGTGCATGGATGCCTTTTTTGTGGTTGCCCTATTACTTCGCACCTTCATTCTTTTGAGCTTTGACTGAATTTGAGATTTGGAAAAGACTATCCGCAGGTCAATCTGATGGACAGAAATCTTTCCCCCAGTTCTACTTTTCTTTATCTGTGCCCTATTTCTCAATTTCACTTAATCATTTTCTCAAAAAGCACTTCATTAAAATTCATTGTGTTGTCTTTTTCTCTCCAATCTGAACCCTTTCTACATCTCACATTCTCTCTTCTCCCACCTTTTTTGTTCCTTCTCCCTCTTTCCTCTGTTCCCCTTCCTTCCCATGTTGCCTCTTCTTCTCCGGTTCCCTCCATATCCACTTTTCCACATAAAGCTGTTTTTCATAGAAGCCCATGCAGCCTGGAATAGCATTCCCCCGGGCGCTGTAGGGTGAAACACTAGACTTTTCTGAGCCAGAGCCAAACAGATGCTGGCTCTTGGAGTCCAACCAGAAACAAGCCTTCGTGCTTCTCTTTTTTCTCTCTGTTTCTCTCTTCCACTCTTCCCTTATCTTATTTCTCCTTCTTATTCATGTTCATGCTTTTTGTCTGTTCTCATCCTATTCTGTCCTTGGATCCTCATCTTTCTTTCTGGTGTCTCCATTTCTTGACATTTTCTCACACTGTTTTCTGTCTGACTTTAGCCTTATTAACTGTTGAGGGCAGCGTGTTAGTTTCCTAATCTCTTTGCAGTAGTATTCAAGCAGCCCGGTGTCTGTTCACAAAGGTCTTTTTAGAGTCTTCTTGGCTAAACTTGCCTCTTCTGTAAGGTGCCTGGCACTATGTCCCTCTACTTTGGAGAATTACTTCTTGCTAACACAGAAAGAAGCAGGGGAAAAGTTTTTTGTTTTGACATTATTTTCCTTTACCCACTCTAAATTGTATACTCTTGCATTTTTACCCTCTCATGTAGCTGTCTTTTCCATACATTCTTCATACACTTTAATCTTTATCTTTAACTAGGTTCTCCTGTTACTCATTTTACTAATTTAATTTAGCTTTCACCAATAGTTGTTATGCAAGTTGTTTAAAATGCAGACACATATGCTCCCATGCTGTGCAAACTCATACCTGCACATACAGAACGTTTTTTCATCACATATGCACACATGCATACATTGCTAAAGGGCCAAACTTGGCTTTGCAGCTTTTGGCAAGAGTTCAACTCTTTCTCTCCTACCCTTCGCTAGCTGTAGTGTTTACATGAGCTGCCAGTCACAACCAAATCAAAAGCTTTTTTCCCTCAACTTGGAACAGTTGGGGGCTGGGGAGGTATGCTGGGAGCAGACTGTAGACATTTTGGTGGCTTGAATGTTGCCATTTGTGTCTACTGCTCTGCATCAGTTAAAAAAAATAAAATGTCCTCTTCAAGGCTTGCAACTTAAGCTATTTCTCATTTAACATGTGATGAGTTAACTGCAGATGATACGTTGTTTTGAGGACATTATTAACTTCTTTATATCATAAAAATGATATGTCTGGTTCTGACAAAATGCCAATAACACGCAGAATGAACCCGTTAAACCCCGGGGTACAGAAGCATTTTTTTGCGGTTATGTAACATATTATGGTGGCTGCAATAGGCCTTACATCACTGGATAGATTACAGAGGATCAGGTCTGCTTACACACAGCCCTCAGCCCACTACACACATTTGTGAGTTATTCATCTACACTGTGTCAATGAAAGCTTATATGAGTGTTTAAGGAAATCTAACATGTGGGAAAGAGATTTATTAATTGTGGGATTATGTTTTTATGCTCCTGTGTCAGACTCTTTAATCAGAATCAGGGACCTTAGTAAACCATCGAGCTGACCGGTCCTGAAGTGAAAGGGGAGTTTTCAGCTGGTCAGAGACTAAAGTCAGTTCAGCTAGTCAGATTTAGTTAGATGCTTTCATTATGCATAAAAACGTCTCTGAATGTAGAGCTGTGATTAACAAAGAGACATTAAAGTCATTTAAAAACAAACAAAACCAAAGAAACATTTGTAGACTATGGTTGAAAATCCAGATTTGTTAAACAACATTTTGTGTTTCTTATAGATTTGTAACCTGTGTACATAAAAACTGGACAGGATTTTAAAAAGTTGGTTGTGCACACTTAGGCCATGCAACTTGCAACCAGACATAAATTCAGACATTGAAACGACAAATTTTTGGATTTATGTTTAGTCAGGGCGTTGTCAACCACAACATCACTTTAGAGACACATTTAAGTACAGATCATCACAGTTTTCCCCTTCCTACCTTGTTCGTTAATACACGTGTTTCTTGAATTTTGGTTACCATTCGCGCTCTTTGGCTTGGAAAAGAGTTTGGTTTTGATTATCTTCTGAGGAAATTAAACTAGTCATACAGGTCCTTCAGGCGTGACAGGAGACAGAGAGAAACACATGGTTTTGTTTTAAACCGTTGAGGATGGGTTTGCATTGTGAATTATTGCAGTAACTGACTCAGAGTCATGTCACAAACTAAAACTGAAAGCTCAGATGTTCTCACCTAAGGGCTTAACGAATGCTGAGGCTTCACTAAACCTGCTTTCTGGTATAATCTCCCATTGTGTTTATGGCCTGTTCTGTAACTGGAGGTTTTGGCTTTTACTCTGACTGTGTTGTTGCACTAAACTGAATTGATTAGAGTCGTGGCTGAAGCTAAGCAGAGCACTGTTGGTATGGATTAACAATACAGCACAGTTAAAAAAAAAGAAACCACACAGATGTGTTGCCATGTGGATGTAGAAAGTTATTGTCCATATGTGTGTGTGTGGTTTAGCCCAGGCAGAGTACAGGGGTGATGTGAAGGGTGATTGTGGCAAGGATGTGAATTAGATTAAGAATTAGAATTAGGGACAAGACATTAAGCAGACTCGGATTATAGGCTAAGCACTTGGAGGTGCTGGTTGCTGTGGTGGTTCTTTGTGGTGGTGTTAAACACTCATATACACACTCATGGTTATACACAGCCAGATCAATCTATCTGGTCTATTTATAGCAATATTTGGTTAGGGGGGTAAAGAACTGGCTGAAGCTATAGCAGACAAACCAGGACAGAGACCCACACATAAACAAATGTTATGTCAGTGTGCAGTGTTTTAGTGACTTGTGGGCTGTGGGCACACACCCTCTTTGTCTGTGATCCAAACTCTGCAAAGAGTGGAGGCCTCTGTTGTCTGGCACATGCCTTGGAGTTGCCTGCTGTCCTCTGCCCAGACTGACTGCTCTTTTTCTGGCGGCGAAGACTGAAGATGGCAAAAGGTTACGGGGAGAAAACGTGGGTGTATGGGCATGGATACAATGCATTGGTCTTTGACTGTTTTTATCTTTCACTCAGTCACTCATGCCCAGCCCTTCATCCTCACAAACACACGCATATAATTGACCCAATGTGCCAGTGATGCAGCTCCCCATTGAGTGTCTATACTGCCAAACAGATGGGGTTCTGCTTTATTGTGCATCTACAATCTGATTGGTTTATATACTTGCCTGTGTCGGTACCCTCACTTGTTTGTTCGGACTCCAAGCTGTTCGAAGCGGTGCTTGCTGCGAAGGTTATAGCTGTCACCATTTGTTAGGGCTTATTCTCTTGGGGGTTTAAAATGTTTTTCTTTTTAATCTGCATTACTCACAAGTGATAACTAAATTTTAATTTAATCACAAACTTCTCCCATGTTCTTTTTCATTTTTAATGTTTCTGTGTGTTTTATATACACGCAGTTGTTTGCCGGGGTTTTTATTTTTAGCCTAACTAGAGTTTGGTAAAAGCAGCTTAGAGCAGTCTTCTTGGCTGAAGGTTTTGCGCAGAATTCCTTAGCCAGCTGTTCATTCATGAGCATCATTGTCCTTCATTGATATTCTCCACATCCTTACCCACCAATAATTTTGCTGATTTATGTGTGCAGTTGTAGCTCTCAGCTGCATCACTGATTACATCCAAGGAGTCACCCACACATACAAGCACATGTTCACAGGGTCACCCGTTGGTAATAGCAACTGGGCTGACTTCAGGCTGGCTCTTGCGCCTGGCTCCGGCTTCCTCACATGACCTCACCCTTTGGCCCTCAGATCATCTTGCTGCTGGCATTAACCAAGCAACACACAATGGGGACAAGTGTATGCCTCTGTGTGGGCCTACTTTTGTGAAACTGTGTGATCATTACTAAATGCCTTCATTTTGAGCATAGTGCTTTTGTTGGAGTACATGTACCCCTAACTGTTTCTTACTCTTTAGGACAAGCAAACTAAACTACTCTTTGGAAAAATATTAGATTTTTGTATTAAGACATCATTAGTCAGTTGACTAAAATGAATATTTTCTATACCAAGAAAATATAGAAAAATTGGCAACTGGACAAATAATATTATTGGGCACAATGATAATATTGGAGATGAACTGATCAGAAAGGTGTGAAAAATTTCCAATCTCAAGGTTTTGGAAAGCTTTGACCTGGAAGTACAGATATGTCTGTGCGATTTTTGATATGAGAGGTTATAAGAAAAGGATTGAGACTTTCTTTTGTGTGATGAGCAGTCATTAATAATTCTACATTAGAGACACGAGACATCAAAAATTGTGTAAAAGAGAAGTCACTGTAAAACAAGATTTTACTATTTTGAACAAAGTCCAACTGATTATGAAATAGACACTTTAAACTGGCTTTAGCATAAAATATTAGCAATCAATGGAACTTAGTGTAGTGAACATTACTAAAGCACGAGTATGTAGAAAATGTGGATGTGAATGTGGATCTTTACATTCAGTTTGAACACTCAAAGGGATAAAACAGAGCATCTTTGCTGTTCTCCATTAAGCCTTACTATCTGCTGAAAGCCTCACTCTCTCTTGCTACCTAAATAAACAGAAGACATGTTTTGACAAATTGTAGAACATTTTTTCCTTTAAACAGCTTTCTAAGTCGCTCTGTTTCCTCTAACCTAATCTAAAAACATCTCACTGACATTAAAAATAGTTAATATTAAGTCATTTACACTTTTTAACAACTTCTACTTTGTTACCACAGTCTGGTAGCACTTAGTGTGATGCGTCCATTAACTGAAAAATAGATCTGATTTTTTAGCTCCTTGTCGCTTGGTCACTAGTAAGGGAAAAAAAAGTGACTTCTGTTAACAGGCAATTTCTTTTTGCATTTCTAGATCATCTCACAGGGAACAGGAATCTGTGAGCCTTACATGGACATAGACAGCCTTTGCAGGTGCTTATCCGCTTCTGCTAGCATCGAAAGGGATTTATAAATAACACCCAAAAAGACGTTGTTTAAGTGTGTGGTACTATGAGCTTCAAGACTGAACAGCACTTGACAGCTTGTTTAAAAAAATATATGAACTACAGCATCTTGCATGGAAGCTCAGAAGCTGACAGGAGCTCCAACCTGAGAACAAAGAATCCAGTATACCAATCTAAACTGTGACTTGCATTTTTATCATCACTCTGTGCTTTGGTGGTGAAGTAAATGGTGATTGATGACTTTGATGAAAAGCATTTAATAGCAGATATTAGTTAGGTTTTCCTGCACATTTTGATTTATGTTTATTTTTGTAGTGCATAGTCAGCTACTAATAACAGTGTGACAGTAAGTTTAACTATAACTGAATGCAGCTGATTTTTTTCTTCATCTGAATCACATTCCAGTTACCACAAGTGTGGTTTGGAGCAGATCTGGAAACATTTGAAATGGTGGATATATGCTGAGGTGACTTTCTAGACTCATTCCAGATACAATCTGGATTTGGCATAAAACTGATTTGGTTTAGCAGACCGTACATGGTGCGTGAGCAAGAATGGGCAATATGGGAGTTCAACTTGTGAGATGTGAATCATCAGGGCATAAGGTCACAGTCTGCAACAGATACCATGCCATCTCCCGTCCACCCGCCCACTTGTTCCTTACATAGTCTGTAATCCTCAGTCTGCACAGCAACACTTAAACACACTCTGGAATACACACCACGTAAACTCCACCAATACCAGCTCAGACGTATGCTGATACGAGACTCAGTAATGGTTCATCAACTGTTGTCAAAGATTGCTTTCATTTGCTCATGCTTTCTGACATCACTGTGATTGGCCAGAGTGTGTCCACACCCTTGTGTGCTGTACACGCCAACACACAAACACGAGCACGTTCACAACGTTTGCTTTGCTTTCCCTGCGCTGAGTTGTCTGGCTGGCATCACCAATACCCACAGAGCCAAAGGGTCAAAGGTGATCATAGCTTGGCTACCTCTTTCATGTCAACCTCTTTTTCTCATGCCTATGTGTATATGTGTGTTGTCAATGTGACAGTGCAAACACTTTAATCAAGTTTGCTCCCATGGAGTTTTCCCTGTATTTACAGTATAGATTGGTAAAGAGTGTCTCCTTTTCTCCTGCCTTGCTACCGTTTCTTCTTATATTTAGAATTCCCTTCTCACACTGTTCTCACTGTTTCCGCATGTCCCCCTCCTCCTGTCCTCTTGGCACACACTGACAGGATTGACTCTTGCATTGTTTATACTTCTCAGTGAGATGCATACTGTGTCAGAGTCCAGCCCACTGAGATCTGCACTGTATGTGTTCAGCCAAGCAGAGAAAACTGTCCAACACCTACTCTATGATGCAGACTGTTATTGTGCAACTCAATAAACTCAAAAGCCAAATCACTTTAGTTGCGATAGCACAGTTGAGGTGAATTAATGGGTGTATTAAAAAAAGTTTTACCTCAGAAAATTACTTTGACTTTTGTGCTTTCCCCAAAGATCTTTTTTATTATTCAAATATATTCAGATGGATAGATTTTCTGTTTATTTTCATAACTATTTTCTCACGGGGAAAGAACTTAAGTGTTCCTCAGTAATTGGGTCTTTTGCTTTCCAGCACAGCGCATCCACCGGCTGACGTATTGTTATATTCATAAAGTGGCACATTTGCTGTGAATTTTCATTGAAGTGCTCCTCAGGAGAAAAAAAAATTACTTGGCTGCTGGAAGAATGTTTGTTATCACTGTTATCTCAGTGGTGCTTTTTGGAGGAGTTGCCAACCTTGCTTAGTATCACTTTGAGGCTGTATATGTGTGTGTGTGTGTGTGTGTGTGTGCGCACTGAGGATGTTTTTATACTCTTATCGACGTGTCCTTGGCTCTGCTAGTGCACCAGCCTTCTATCTGTGTAATTTGCTTTCTTTCTATGATTCTTGAAAGAAATGCAAAGACTTGAAGAGATAAAACTGAGGAAGAGTGTAACACCGTGAAGAAATAACAATAAACAAATTCAAGTGGTAAATACCAGTCCAGTGGTTAAAGCTATTTGGGCAGCGATTTAACTAGGTAGAAGAATATGGATGAAAATAAAATCTGAAGTGACAGTTTCATCAAAGGAACACGTTTGAGGTTTACCTTAAGGCACCCCATTTGCTGGCCAGACAGGCAGTGTGTGTAATTGCCCCGGCACAAAGACCTACAGTGTGTATATGTAGGGCAGCAGGAAAAGAGACCAGGGGAGGAGAAAGTCTCAGCGCACAGGCCCTTCCCTCACTCTGGAGCTCTGCTCTCAACTTGGTTCTGTACTCCTGTCATATTAAACAGCTCTCAAAAGGTCTGTGCTGCCCTCTCTAAAATGTTGTATTTTATTTCTCCCTTGCACCCTTTTAAAAATATTCTTTCATTCTGCTATGGATTTCTCCTATCTCAGTCCTTTCCCCACCTCAAACAGCTTTCATCTGTTTATGCTAAACAGTGTGCAGCATTTTGATTCGAAACACTTTCTTTAAACAGAAGAGTATGAGCGCTGTGCGAGGGTCTCCCTATCTCAGGGCAAAATGCAGGGATGATAAGCTCCTACTCACATCTCCGTATTTACAGCTCTATATTTCACTTTGGATTTATTCACATCACATCTCTCTCCCTTTTCATGTCTTTGTCTCTATTTCTGGCCGGCTTCTCTGCACAGTCTAGAGAGTGAAGTCTGAGCTAGCTGAGACTCCTGGCCCAAGGCCTTGTTGCTTTATTTGCATTTCACCATAGTGTACATGTGCCAGGAAAATGCCACCTGGTGGTGATAACCCCCTACTGCAGAAATCGCTTCTTAATGTCTGTGTGTGTATCACTGATGTTTGTATTAAGTCAAAGCTGTGTGGCAGTAGCAGTGAGAGAAAGTGCAACGCCTTCTTCCTTCACCCACCCGTTGCTCCCCTTCTCTTTCCCTTTCCGGCCTTTGTGCAGCTGTATTTATTTGGGCTGGATAAGAGCTTTGCAAAGAAACTGGCCCCTGGTACGCTCGGGGCCCTCGCCCCAGTTGACTCTTTTAAACTGAGTAGAGATGGAGGGTGACAGGATAATAACGCTGGTGTCAACACCACTTACAGGACAGTTATATCAGTATCAGCTCGGCAGGAGGACGTTCACACTCTGTTAGGCTGGGTCGTGAACCGTGCTGGGGGGCCCCAACCTCAGCCCCACACACACACACACACACACACACACACACACACCGTGTACTCTCTAAACACTGTTAATGAAACAGATCAGCTGAAGGTTAACCCTCATAAAGGATGTGTAGTTTCAAAAAATGTATCTACAGCCTCCACAATTTTAAGATATTTCCATTGACACTATCACATGCAAGTGTGAATTTTATAAATTCAAATATATCCAGTAGAGTCAGCCACGCTGCATATGGTAACCTTATGGAAGAAATGTGTATGTCTTTGATTTTATATATATATATATATATATATATATATATATATATATATACAAAGTGGTGTACACGTACGTGAGAAGTGGAATGAAAATCATACATGATTCCAAACATTTTTTACAAATAAATAACTGAAAAGTGGGGTGTGCGTAATTATTCATCCCCCTAAATCAAAACTTTGTAGAACCACCTTTTGCTGCAATTACAGCTGCCAGTCTTTTAGGGTATGTCTCTACCAGCTTTGCACATCTACAGACTGAAATTCTTGCCCCTTCTTCTTTGCAAAACAGCTCCAGCTCAGTCAGATTAGATGGACAGCGTTTGTGAACAGCAGTTTTCAGATCTTGCCGCAGATTCTTGATTGGATTTAGATCTGGACTTTGACTGGGCCATTATAACACATGGATATGTTTTGTTTTAAACCATTCCATTGTTGCACTGGCTTTATGTTTAGGGTCGTTGTCCTGCTGGAAGGTGAACCTCCGCCCCAGTCTCAAGTCTTTTGCAGACTCCAAGAGGTTTTCTTCCAAGATTGCCCTGTATTTGGCTCCATCCATCTTCCCATCAACTCTGACCAGCTTCCCTGTCCCTGCTGAAGAGAAGCACTCCCAGAGCATGATGCTGCCACTACCATATTTGACAGTGGGGATGGTTTGTTCAGAGTGATGTGCAGTGTTAGTTTTCCGCCACACATAGCGTTTTGCATTTTGGCCAAAAAGTTCCATTTTGGTCTCATCTGACCAGAGCACCTTCTTCCACATGTTTGCTGTGTCCCCCACATGGCTTGTGGCAAACTGCAAACGGGACTTCTTTTGGTTTTCTTTTAACAATGGCTTTCTTCTTGCCACTCTTCCATAAAGGCCAACTTTGTGCAGTGCACGACTAATAGTTGTCCTATGGACAGATTCCCCCACCTGAGCTGTAGATCTCTGTAGGTCCTCCAGAGTCACCATGGGCCTCTTGGCTGCATTTCTGATCAGCGCTCTCCTTGTTCGGCCTGTGAGTTTAGGTGGACGGCCTTGTCTTGGTAGGTTTACAGTTGTGCCATTCTCCTTCCATTTCTGAATGATCGCTTGAACAGTGCTCCGTGGGATGTTCAAGGCTTTGGGAAATCTTTTTGTAGCCTAAGCCTGCTCTAAATTTCTCAATAACTTTATCCCTGACCTGTCTGGTGTGTTCTTTGGACTTCATGGTGTTGTTGCTCCCAACATTCTCTTAGACAACCTTTGAGGCCGTCACAGGGCAGCTGTATTTGTACTGACATTAGATTACACACAGGTGCACTCTATTTAGTCATTAGCACTCATCAGGCAATGTCTATGGGCAACTGACTGCACTCAGACCAAAGGGGGCTGAATAATTACGCACACCCCACTTTTCAGTTATTTATTTGTAAAAAATGTTTGGAATCATGTATGATTTTCGTTCCACTTCTCACGTGTACACCACTTTTATTTTGGTCTTTCACCTGGAATTCCAAGAAAACTGATTCATGTTTGTGGCTGTAATGTGACAAAATGTGGAAAAGTTCAAGGGGGGCTAATACTTTTGCAAGCCACTGTATATATATATATATACACACACACAACTCCTTGAACCCTTGTAGTCCTTCAAGATTTGAAGAAGCAAACTAGAACAGGTTTTTGAAACCTCTGAAGCGCTATATCTTATTGATATTGACTGCACATATTAGCATTCAGGCATATATTTTAAATGACTTGAATGTATTTCGACTGCTTGACGATAAATAATACTTGTTCTCCATCTTACTCCCGTCATTTAATAGATATGTATATAGAATTGAATCCTTTTTGGAGATGCTGTTGCTAATTCTACAGATTTACTTCATTTCTTTTCAGTTAGACTCACTTTTGGAGGTCTGTTCAGCCAGTCCCTAATCTCTTATAGAGTTACATTACAGAATACCTTGTGGTGCACTCATAGTTGAGTAGATGAGGTAAAGAGGGTAATGGAGGGAGGTTGGGGGGGTTGTACAGGGGCAAGCATGGGCATCTAGCCAGCCAGATTGGCCCCCCAAACCTTCACTCTATCATTAGCTCCACCCATTCCCTGCAAGTTTATGAACACTCTCCAAATCCATAACCTACCTAGTTTTTTCACCTCTTTTCCAAACCTACAAAATGTTGCCTGCCTTGTGACACCCAAGTAACAAACCCCTCCTCTCACTTGGTGCATTTCTCCTCCCTTCAGTCTTCCCCATCCCTCCATCTTTCTTTTCATCCCTCCCCTCGTCACTCAGTATCCCTTTCTCCTGGGCCTTCTTGCTGTAGTGCCATGCTGTTGGCAGCGCGTGGGCGCAGGCGGCACACAGACGGGAGCACAGATGGGCAGCAAGCTGTGCGGGGCGGCCAGGCACACCTGCTCCACACACATGAGCACACAGACACACAGGCTCACAGAAAAATATACATACGCACACATACAGAGCTCTACTCTGCCACCTCACTACACAGCCTGCATGCCTGCCACGGTGGCGGTGTTGCAGGGACACACACACCGACAGACACACACACTACAAAAAAAGTGTATATATATATATATATATATATATATATATATATATATATATATATATATGTTCACTGCCTTGTGATCATTAACTAGTTCCTTGTGTGCAGTTCTTTGCTGATCCCGTACTTCTCTTTTGACTATCATCACATCATGAGGGAAAAAATCATGCATGTAGCTTCAGACTGAGAGTGATTGTTGGTTCTTCCATTTTTGAATAACCCCACTAATTGTTGACACCAAGCTACTTGCTAATGGTCCTAAAGCCCATTCCTGCACTGTACGGATCTACTATTATGTCCCTGATGTTTTTGACAGCTTTTCAGTGTTGTCCATGACAGTGGAGAGAATAAAATTAAGAGGTGGTGTGGACTGGTGTGGTTTATACTCTTACTTTACTCAATGACATCTTAACTTTTGACTTATGTGTAAGCAAGAATGCTTGCAAAATCAGCAGGCAAGTCAACTTTATTTGTTTACCACACCTAACAACAAGGCAATTCAAGGCGATAATAAAATAAAAGCAGCAATAAAAGTAGCAATACAACATATGATATATGGCACGTTAAAACATATGACATTCCAGCTATTATTAATCACATACTCAAAGGCAGCTCTGAGTTTGTTCCAGATAAGGGGAACGTAGAAACTGAAAGCTTCTTCTCCATGTTTGATACTAATTCTTGGGATGATTAGTAGACTAGAGTTGGAAGACCTGAGTGGTCTGGGGGGGTTGGTATAGTGACAACAAGTTTTCAACATACTTTGGTGCTGAGCCATTCAATGATTTATTAACTAGTTAGAGTATTTTGAAGTCTATTCTCTGAGTTACAGGGAGCCGGTGTAAGGACTTTAGAACTGGGGGGATGCACTATACCTTCCTGGTTCTAGTGAGTACATGGGCAGTAGCGTTCTGGATCAGCTGCAGCTGCTTGAATGACTTTTTAGGCAGACTTCTGAGGACACTATTGCAGTAATCAATCCGACTAAAATGCATAGATGAGTTTTTCAAGGTCCCGTTCGGACATTAGTCCTTAAATCCTAGAAATGTTCCTCAGGTGATAGAAGGCTGACCTTGCTATTGCTTTTATGTGACCCTGGAGGTACAGGTCTTAGTCCATTACTACACCTAGATTTCGGGCCTGATCAGTAGTTTCTAGCTGTATTAACTGAAGCTGTGTGGTGACACTTGGTCATTCTTCTTTAGGTCCAAAAATATTTACTTTAGTTTTGTTTATATTCAGCTGGAGAAAGTTATGGCACATCCATCCATTGATTTGCTCAATGCATTCACTTAGGGTTTGGATCGGTTCAAAGTCAGCTGGTGACATTGTAATGTAGAGCTGAGTGTCATCTGCATAGTTATGGTAGCTAATTCTATTCGTTATTATAATCTTGGCTAGTGGGAGCATGTATATATTAAATAGGAGCGGCCCCAGGATGGAGCCCTGGGGCATCCCACATGTAATTTATGTCTGTTCTGATTGTAAATTGCCTATGAACACAAAGAAGTTCCTGTTCTTAAGGTAAGACTCAAATCAGCCAGGTACTGTACAAGAGAGTCCGACCCAGCTCTACAGTAATTCCAAATGCAGCACTGAGGTCCAAAAGAACCAGCACTGTGGTTCTACCACAGTCTGTATTTATGCGGATGTCATTGAAAACTTTGACGATGGCAGTTTCAGTGCTGTGGTGAGCACGGAAATCAGACTGAAAAACATAAAAACGGTTGGTCATTGTTAAGAAGCTAGTTAACTGCTGAAACACAGATTTTTCAATAATCTTACTGATGAATGGAGGATTAGGGATTGGGGGAAGAGACCTTATAGGAGGGATGAGTTAACTATTTGAATCATATCAGACCCAATGACAGGGAAAACTTTCTTAAGAAAAACTGTAGGTAGGACATCGAGGCAGCAGGAGGAGGAGCTTAATTTGTTAATGATTTCTTCAAGATGTCGAAGAAATTGTTAACCATTGATTTCTTCCCTGTAATTTGACCAGCAGGGGGTCAAATTACAGAGAAAAAAAATTAGCAGACAATATATAATAACAAATCAGAAAAGAAGAACTATTGCTCAAAGCCACGTTAAAAAACATAAGTAGACCTTTTGGAAGGAAATAAAAAATAGGGTTTGGCCCACTAGTGATGCCCCGAGCAATTGCATATATATATATATATATATATATATATATAATATATATATGTCAAAATCACACATCTGGATTATCACTTAAGGATTTATAGCTTTAAGATGAAAGCATTAAGACAGACACATGTATTCAACGAAAGGAGTGCTAAGGACTTTTAATACCAAAGAAGAAGTATACCCTGGTATGACACATAGACATAAATGACTAAAGAAATAGAACTGAAATTATAGCTATTTCTAAATATACAACTAAAAGAGGAAAAATAAAATAACGTCCAATAAAAGAGCTGAGTGAACATCTGTGTGGGATAGCCAGGGGGATTAGGAGGGTTTGGAACATTTTAAGCGCATTAAGGATTAAAAAAAGGTCAGAATGTTTAGCAACATACCGATAAACCTCTTAAGCGAAACCCAATTGGGAGGCTGTTCTGTGTTATCCTGTGTTTTGGGGAGGAGAGCAGAGGAGAGGGGGAGAAGGGGAAGTAGGGGGTGTTGTAGAGTTGACATTTATTCCAACAAGGAGGAGAATCAACACATTGTGGTGTTACACACACAGAGAACCACATATGGATGCATGCTGCTCTGATCTGTCTGCAAATAATAAATAATAGACTTGATAGTTTGCATGTTTATGTTGGGAGTATTCATTGCTACGCTGCAAAGAATTGCAATGAGCGCCATTGTTTATAAATATGTGTCAGAGAGTTGACATTTTCTTTTATTTATAATCAAGATTGCATTCTACGTTTTGGGTCAGTCAAATTTTTCATTTTTTTTGGGTTGGAATGGTTGCTTTTTTGTTATAGTGGAATTTGTTTTATCTGGTCTTATTTTTAGTTGACCTTCTGTTGCTTTGGTGATCATGCAGCATGACAGACAGGTGACTCAGACTTACCCCAACCATCTGTTGGTCAACAGCAGAATCCAACAAGTGACCGGGCTAATACCTAATCTAAAACCGATTGATGCACGATGGGTTGTTTTGGTTAATTGGGCTGTGGGTTGAATGGTGTGATAGACTGGCGATATAATATTGTAGAGTTACTGTGTCAGCAACAAATGGAGGAGATGAGTTTTATCAGTAGACGTTGTGATGAGATTTGATAATGACTGTGTTTGCACTGTTGTGCTTTGCTTTTGAAAGATGTAAAACAAAAACTGATTTGGAGAATGTAGGGCAGATGTAAAGGAAAGCCACAGAAATATGTCCTGAATGCCAGATAAATTGTGAGCATTAAGCTGCACTGATGGATGGAAGGGAGAGGGCAGTGTAATGTATGTCAGGGCTATGGTGAGTGGGGTTATGTTGATTGCGGTGGGGTCGTGGGACTTGCCCTGGAGCCTGTGGAGAAATACTGTAATCACCAACCCATGACAGCAGTCATCGCTTAGCTGCTGCCATGAAGAGTTATTACAGTTGAAAAGCAAGTGAATAACATAAGCTCCTCAAAGAGGTTTTACTTGGTCTTTTTTAGATTTCAGGAGCCAATATTGGGATACGTCATAATTTTTTGTCAGCCAATTCCTGCACCATTTTTCTCAATTCTCAAAATGTGGGATGTAGAAATATGTGAATGAATGGTTGCACTGTGACATCTGAATTAAAACAAAATTAGTACATACACAGATTCTAGTTCAAATGAAATGTCACAGAGTTGATTTTTACTTTATACACAGAAATACTTTTAGTTTGCTAGTTCATCTGTCTGACAGTGTTTACTATGTTCCAATTGCAATACATATATTTACATGCATTCGTCCATCCATTGTCTGTACCCGCTTTACATAGAGTGGCTACACTGAAAAAAAAAATCTAACTATTCTTGTTGAATTGAACCTTGTAATTTAACTTGAAGGAACATACTATTTTCTCCAAAAGGACATTCGGAGAGAAAAAAATATGCCAAAAGCAAACAAGTCTGCTTTTGTATTGGTTGTATTTCATTATAACTATTTGTGGCTGAAAGGGAAAGTCCAGTGTCTGTATTGAACTGCCTCTCAAGTCGAGTAAAGTGTCTTGAATCTGCATTTGCTGTACATTGGTATGCTAAAAACAAACTGAAGTGTTTGAAAAACGGAGTGCAGGAGACACAGATTAGGTTCCAATAAACTACTGTAAGAACAGGGAAAATGACAAAATCAATGGAAATTATTTTTGACATTATGACATTAGTGCATTGATTTTAACAGAAAACAAAGTTTGTGCAATTTTTTTGACACTTTACTTGAACTTTTTCATCTCATAACTTTTTCATCTTGCAAATGATGGAACATGTATTTTACAATGTACTCAAAAATAAAATGCACAGGACTATAATTTGTCATGCTGTATATTTCAAATGCAGATTATTCACTAAGCCCGATTTGCAGTCTATCCACAGTGCTTGGCAATGAAAGCGTGACTTCTTGTCACAGTAGATGAGTGTTTTTCTACTTTATGAAGGTATAATAACAACACTGTAGGAATACTGGCTGTAAAAAGTATCTGATCCCTTACAATATAAATTTTCTCTTGTGGAGAATACCCCCAGAATCCCTGTTGCTACATTCATTTTCCCATTGTTTAGCAAATCTGTATTCTGGTGATAGTAAAATATTTCTTGTTATAATGTCCAATCAACTATGCATTTACTGTGTTTCCATCACTGTTCGGAGAACGCCTTGTAGTAAAAACAGATAATCAATAATCCACCATAATAGATTTTCAAAGATCATAATAAAACAGTGTTGGATATCACAAAATGAGCACAGCTTGTCTCGTATGTACATTTCTGGGTAATGCTTTGGTTTTATCTTTGTGTATTGTTTTTAATTTACTGATTTGAAGAGGCTGCACAGTTGACTGAAATATTTGAGGTTAAAAATGTGTTTGTTGGCGGTAAACGCAGCGGGGCAACTGAGGAAAAGGGGCTGCAGGACTCTGATTGGGGTCGCTGAAGGGAGGGCTTTAGGGGGCTGCGGTGAGAAGATAAGGGGCTGGATGTGCGCTTCAGAGGCTGGGTGGGGGTAAGGATGGGGGGTCTGTGACTGCTTTGGTAGCCTGCAGCTTGCAGAGCAGTGATAACCAGTAACCAGACCTCTGTCTTACCTCCTTGTTCACCGTGTCCGCCACACTCAACAGTGAGACTTGTTTCCAATGAGTGATGTGGTGATGTGCTGCAAGCACTGGGTTAGTTGGTTGACTTGTCTGTGAACTGTGAAGTCACAAATGAAAGTTGAAAGCTTCAGTGTCCAGCAAAGTTTTCCACTCCTCAGAATAGCTTTTTTAACTTTGCTGGAGAGAAGGAGCTGCCTAAATGCTTTTTTTTGGGGGGGAATAAAAAAATAAAACACAAAAAGCAGAAAAGGTAGTAAATGTTAAGCTGTCTGAATCTCTTGTGTACTTTGAGAATACATGGGTTGAACTGTGGAGACCGTCTGATTTTAAAGATAGGTATCGCTTGTCCTCTACTACGACAGTCTCTTATTTAACTTGAGTTTCAGCTTTCACACCTTTGCAGTAGTTGAGCATAGTGGAGTTCATTACATTTAGCCTGAAACAAATGGCAACATTTTATTGGATTTACCAATTACGTGTATCCATGAAAAACCAATTTGTTATCAAAAATATATGACAAATGATTTTATGTTTTAAAAATAGAAATAAGTTCTCAGCGGTCTCAAACCGTATTCAATCAAATTTCTTTAGAATGTAGAATCATCTATTTCAGGTTTAACCTGTCAAAGACTTTTTACATTTCAGACTAGATGTGATCATATGCAGCCCAGAATCTTTAAAAAGATTTTGAAATAGCCCTTTATTTGAATGATGATAGAAAATGTTCAATCAGAAACCAGTTTTAGCAAAATGATCAAGTTTGGTGCACAGATGAGCTAGACAATATGGACTTCTCACATTTTGTGGTGACCAAAAACACAATAACTGTTTTAAAAAGTATCACTCATTATTTTAAATGCAAGCACCACATTTATTCATGATCCTTTTCATTTCATGACAGCAAAGTTTATATCCTAATCATTATATCAGTTTTTATTTATTTACAAACATCATTAAATTATATATATTAATAATAATAATAATACATTTATGTATCAAAGTTTTAAAATCTTTAAAATGATAGTGGGGTTCAATAATATGATAAAAGGCTAGTGTTCCACAACACTTGTTATTTTTCTTAATCCTCCCGTAGACCTTATGCATTTCACACTGAGCGCCGAATTTTTTTAGCCAATAGAATTCGAGTTTCCGCAATGTTGGCTGTCAATCAACTTGAATGGGGATCGCGGAAACGTGAACATGGGGCCGTGCTCCGTGTCTTCCCGTTTACAGTCACCATATTTTGGGAGAGCATCAGTCATGCAGAAGTTGCTCACCTCCAAAACGTCCATAACAAATTGGGTGGTGCTCAATAGAGGAGGGGGGAGTGTTTTGGGAGGGGCCTTGGTATGTCGGATTCAAAAAATCTCTCTCCCTCAAATACTCCGGACTGCAGCTTTAAAAAGAGTTTATCCATTTTTCATCTCAATCATTTTTTTCATGATGATCCTTTTTGTTCCCACAGCGCTTTCAAATTGTAAATCTGTTACTTTGTGAAAGGTTTTTTTTTTCTACCAGGTACCTAACATACTGCCACAATAAATATTTAATAGCAATCAATGTCAGCAACTAAGATACTAGGTTTGCTTTTCACCAAAATAAAAGTCACATTTATTTGTATAGCCCATCTGAGCAACAAGGCATTTCAAATTGTCCCACATGATAAAAACATAACACAATAAACAAACAAACAAACAAAAAACATACATTCCGGTGGCAAAATAAAGAGAAGTAATTAAAAAATGCACTCCAGACTAGAACTAATCTATTTTCCAGTTATTATTGATCAAAGGCAGTGCCAAACAGATGGGTTTTTAACCTTAATTTAAAGGAAGTCCGTGTTTCAGCTGTTTTTCAGTTTTCCGGAAGTTTGTTCTAGATTAGAGTAGAAAAACTGAATGCCGCTTCTCCATGTTTGATTCTGATACTAGGGATGCAGAGTAGACTTGAACCAGACGACTAGAGTGGTCTTAAACATAGATAAAGGGTTTTAAGCATACAGCAAAGACCTTCTTATCTGAGGTTTGTAACAATAACTTAAAGTCCGACACATACGAGAGCTATCTGCTGAGCAAAAAGTAATTTGAGGTCGTTTGCTTAGCAGATAGCTCGCCGTGTGCGGCTAATTTTCTGTAAGTTTTCTCCCTCATGAGGCGTTGAGGTGAAAATCAAACAAGTTTGATATTTTTCGCCTCACGGTCTCCGCTCACATGATTCCAAGTTGTCAGCCCACAGAGAGGATTACATTTTAGAAGATAAACTCGTGGGTAGTCGACCGTAACCCATATTTTCCTGACCTTCAAACGGTGCCGGGGGCGACGCCTCATAGACAAAATGAGAAGCAGCATTTCCTCCAAATTCATCTCTGTCTCCGTTTCATTCATTGTTCTGACTGAAAACAGGCGGCTGCCATCTTGGAATCATATGAGCGGAGGATGCATTTTGATTGGTCGCTTGAATATTTGCCCTCAGCTCTCAGCTCAAGTAGAGCGCACTCAGTGAGTGAAATATCAAACCTGTTTGATTTTCACCTCAACGCCTCATGAGGCAGAAAACTCACCGAAAATTAGCCGCACACAGCGAGCTATCTGCTGAGCAAACTGCCTCGAATGACTTTTTGCTCAGCAGATAGCTCTCGTGTGTGGCAGTCTTAAGGTTGACGCAAACTAGGAGCATTGTGGCGCATCTCATCAATTACAGAGTGCTAGTTGGTACTTTATCATACATTGGACCCATGGTGCTCAAGTGCACTAAGACAGAACAGGTTACTGGACTTAAGCTATGACTAGTTTTATCAACACTTCTCAATGAAAAAAGTTTGAAAATGATTAATGGGCATTCTGCGTTGAAGTATTGCTAGACAACCAGATGCTACTGTGCATGGTTTAATAGAAAATGATAAGGACGTACATTTTGACGCATGTCTACGCTGCCTTTAAGGTTGTGATTATACATAGTTGTTTGAGTATTGAGATCAACTGTTGATCTTTCCAGAGTGTATGTCACATCTGGGATCTAGGCAAGGCTTCATTTAACTACAACCCTGAAAAAGGCAAAGCAGTTGCACAATATGGATGGAAACATTTAAGATTGTATTATATGTTGATGGAGAAAGTCGCCTGGTATAAGAACAGTACACAGACAAGGAACCCATGGAATATGTTGTATCTAAAAAGTACTATAGTAAACACCATCTGTCCCACATAGCCTAGTCTATAAATGTAATGAATGAATTTTTGCAGTGGAACTAAGAGCGTAAACAATAATGTAGAAATCTCATAAAACCTTATCATGTGAAACTGAAACTGTTGATATGATTCCTTGCTAACAGAATTGTTCTTGAAACATTATCTCAACCATCCGTATGGCAGCATTTTTGCCACAAACACTGGACACACTGTAGGGCAGGCTCAATATTACCAATGCATGTGTGGTGTGAGACAGAGAGTTTACAGTAATATAGAGTCCTTGTGTGAAATACTGCATGACGGTAAAAAGTCCACTGAAGTCAGGTTGTTTTCTCAACAGCTTTCATTGGCCATGGTATATGTTTACTCTAAGAGCCTACCTCGGTGTTTGTCCACGTATGAGTGTGTGTTTAAATGTGTCTGGGTGCGTGCGCGGCAGGGGCACAGCCACGTATGTTTGGAGCGAGTGCTGTCAGTTAGCTGGAATGCTGCACTGCCGCCAATGCTAAGATGGCTGCCAAGCTCTAAGATGGCTGCCAGGATTACACCCAGCCTGTGAGAGACGCACAGAGGAGCGAGAGTTTCAACAAGAGAGGCTCTCTTTCATTTGCTCTTTCTTTTCTTCATTCTTCCTCTTCTCTGACTCAGTCTAGTCCTCTCTCTCTCTCTCTCTCTCTCTCTCTCTTTCTCTCTCTCTCTCTCTCTCTCTGAGGATAAGCAGTGTGTCGTAGGCAGCGAGACAGGTCTGTTATTGTTTCTGCTCAGTAATCTGTGGCTTAGTGTGGCTGCAAGGCAAGTGCTGCTGGCAGGAATCTCTGTGCTCTGTTATCACCTACAGCCTGCAGATAAACACCTCCTTTAGCTTGCTTGCTAGCTGGAGCCTAGCAAGGCCTGAATGGACAGCCATTAGCTTTCCCCACACCTCACTATTCCAGGGAACGGAGATCAGTCTCATTTACTCTGTGTTTTCAACAAGAAAACATGTGTGCAACGCTACAGCCTGTGTTACAACTGTAAACATTAACATGTTTATTTTAAGACAGCAACTCTGGTACTTTCTCCAAGATCCTTTTTCAACGTCTCACCCCCTCATAGCTTAAGTTTAGTCTTATTATCTTATAGCCTGTTATTCACATGTGTTCCCAGGGTGGTCTTATATCGTAAAGCTTTTCCCTCTATCTCTGTGTGTAAGTATGCGTATGTGCGATCATACAAGGATTACAACATGTATTAAAGTATGAAGCACACACTAAAGGAGAAACAGATTGAGAGAGAGGCCACGCGTTTGTGTGCACATGTTCACATATGTGTGTGTAAGGTGCTCTGTTTATGTAGACCAAATCCTGACAAGCAAGAAGGTATTAAATAGGATTAGGGTGAGTGATACGATTACGTGGTTAGATACTAAATGCCGTGGCAGCACACTGTAAATCGTTGCACCTTGATTGTGCAGAGACAGGACCAGCAGGAGAGAACATTCTTAGATACAAGAAAATCACACACACACAGCAAAAGGATGTGTGAATTCACAGATATAATTTTACAAGATGTATAACATACTCTAGCACATACTGCAGGTTTTTCTTATTCTCTCTCACACTTCAACTATCAAATAACTGATATCAGTGAAGCAGTGAATGTTTCTTTAGTAAGTAAACCACATGATGAACCTTTTTCCTTTGTCTCTTCTCTTTCTGTGCCTGTTGCCACATAGAATCTGGACAATCAGACAGCTCCAGCCAACAGGGAGACACAGACATCAAACCACCACCCAATGGTAGGTACCTGCACCTGCATTTCCATATCCAAACACTCCTAAATTAGCATAGCACAATTGAATCTAGCATGCCCGTCTGCCTCAACACAGTCCAGCTGTGGATTCTGGTAACAAACAAGCCTTCACAGATGTTGATCTCCTGGGATTCTGCGATAGCGGCCTCCACAAAGACAGTTTAATGCAAGACCATGAGTTTCAATGTTTCTTTTACATTAACCATTTCTGTCCAGGACACCTGAGTTTCCAGGACTGCTTCGTCACCTCAGGAGTGTGGAATGTGGCAGAGCTAGTCAGAGTGTCACAAAGTGAGTTATAAAAATAATTACATTAGCAACTAAAGCACGGTTGGCCTCCGGTGTATTTCATTGTTTCCAGGAAGTTTCTTCTTTGATTATAAGTTTTTACTGTACCAGGATAAATATTTTTTGTTGAAAGTGTTTAGTATAATCAACAACGTTCTCTTTGATGCTGTTTTTAGTCAAAGCTTAATTTGCTGAATTATTATGAAAAACTATTTATTTATTCTTAACTTCCCTGTTCTGTTCTCCCCTTCTTTCTTCTCGTCTGCTCCTTCTCAGCTCCCGTAGCCACGGCGTCAGGGCCCAATTTCTCCCTGGCTGAGCTGGACAGCAGTCCCAGCTACTACAACATTAACCAGGTGGCTCTGGGACGGCGTTCACTCACCTCCCCGCCCTCCACCAGGTAAGTAGACGTCACTGTACCCACACACACTGTGTGTTAAGTGGTGTATGTTGGATAGTCCAGACTAAACCTGGGCCAGTTATCTATATCAAGGTGTGTTAAGGTTACAAAGATATGATCTCAAAAGTGCAAAAGTTGTCCATCGTGACTTTCCTACATTTTAAAGTCCTGTTAATGAGATGCTAGAGAGTTTTCTCTCTGACTGTGTGAAGAATAGAATAATGCAGTGCAGCCCCTCCTGTACCTGTTTTTTCACACTGCTGCTCAGCTGGCTGAAAGAACAGCACCAGATGTGAAATGAAGTCTGTTTTTATCCTATGTTTTTTTCCCCCGAATATAATAAATAACAGAATAATAATAAAATTTTAGCTGGAACAATGTGATCCAGTGAAATTATGGTGTTTTTACTCAAGGTGATCATACCGTGAAAATTTCATTCTGGCCCACGCGGCTATTCTAGAGCTTCGGCTGCTTCTGAGTCGGTTAAACATATCAGTGTGGTCAATACAAGCAAACTGGAGGAATATTTAGATAAATAACCACATTATTTTCCTACAGTGTTGCTTCTCATCATAGAAAAGATTTACTTAAAGATTTTCTTTGGCAAAAGATGAATTATCAGTATAATCACTATTTCCTGATAACATCTTTTGCTGACATTTCAAATAAACAATACCATCAGTTTCTCTGTCAACAATCATCATAGTCAAGATTTTTTTTGGCAGAAATTAATGGCAGACTCAGCACTAAAATGTGTATGGTAAAACGATCACATAATTTCTTTCTTAACTACTCCCCAAATTTTCTGCTTTGAAAGAGAAACTAATTCAAATGTGTTTTGAAACACTGCCAGCTATATAAATATATCTGAGTCTATGCCTTTCAGGCAGCAACCTTACACTGTGCAGCTTTTGTAATGCAGAATAAGTTATTTACTGTCTGTAAAGGGTTTTTAGTAGCCCAGCTTGTAATGAATCCAAATCACTAATGGCTGTTTCCAGTCTCTAAATTTCTATATGTGTTTGTGTGTGTTTGTCTGTTATCTACTTTCCTCTTTATGAATGTGATTGCTCTTCTGCTTTATTCTTCTTTTGTGTCTCTCTCTTTCTGTCTCCTTACTTCTGTCATCTGCTGTCACTTTAGGTCTGAGGTGGAGTTGTACGCAAATCTTCCACGGAGGTAGTTATAAAAATCTAAACGATCCAAAATTCTGAGACAAAAAAGGCACTCTTGTTCTTCTCTTTTCCCTCATTTTTCTATCCTTTTCCTAAACATTTAATGCTGTGTTTTTGTTCTGTTTTGTCTGATCTTCTTTTAAAGTATTGGCTCCTCAAACAAACAGAAATTGAAATGATTGCCTTATAACTCATAGGACTGATTTATCAAAGTTTAGCGTTTGTTAAACAGCAGATGTTTAAGCAAATTTGTGTTTGCATGTTTTACCATTAATTTAGTATCAGAAGCATATCTAGTACAATGGGTGTGTATCTGATCAGAGTGAATGAACTTTTTGTAAAATGATTCTGGTTGAGCTGTTAGTATATTTTTTAATTATATGAGTTGGTTGTACTGTGACTTGACATTTAATAGAGGCCATTATGAAGTGCGGTGCATTTTAACAACATTAGTAGAATATGGACAACTTAGGACTAATCGAGCAGCCTTGTTCTGGACAAGCTGCAGCTTTAATAAGTCTGACTCTGGAATACGGCGCCTGCATGGAGGAGGAGCGGTGCATGTACACAGCACGCATTAAGTTTATTCATGACAAACAAAAAGTATAATTCACAGACATTCTGGTCATATAATAATTAACTCTCTAATAGCCATAGACTAGACAGGTACGTCGTTTTTTTTTTTTTTTTTTTTTTTTTGTTTGTTTTTTTGCCAAAGACATATCATGAACTCACTGCAGCTTTATTTGGAATATTGGTAAATCAGGCCCATAATGTTGGTAAGCATTGTATTTCTGGATATATTCCCATATGATAGCTTTAGAAACCAACACACTTTGTTTTTTCTTCTCTGTTTGTCTACATCCTTCCTTCTTCTTAAAAATGTCCTCCCATTTTCTTCAGCTCCACCAAGAGGAAGTCCTTAGATGACAGTGAGCTGGAGAGCCCCACAGATGATGTTTTTTATCCTGGACGTTCACCTGCTCCCAGCTCTTCCCAATCCAGTGCGTGGCCCAATGACATGGATGCAGGTATCCACTCCATCCCACCCCTCTCCTGTCACCCACTACCTGAGCATGAAGAAACTTTTGCACTCTCTTGTCTGACTGCCACCCAACCACAAAAGCCCAGAATGATCATTCACACTTCCTAAATCAATCAGACTGCTTCACTATGGTGATTCACACAGTTCTGCTAAGCACCCTTCAAAACATCCCACTCACCTACCCAGATAACTTCCCTAAGTTGTACTGCAGGACAGTAACTATTCAATTTGAAGAAAAAGAAAGACTCCTAAATAATAAGTCAGTTATTGGTGAGCACTAGAATCAATCTAGATCCAAAATGGCGCTGTGGATGGGCGCCTCGATATTATCCGTGCTAATTCTGATTCTTTTCTGATTTTGATTGATAACACTGTCAAGTGCTTGAACTATTTAATTTATCTTGTACATTACCTCATATTGTAACAGGAACATTTTAAATAGAAAATACATTAAAATAACATGCTTGGAAAACAATTTAAAATACAGATTTGTAAAAGAAAAATTCACACATCTCTGGACTTTTGGAATATGCTGTTATTGTAATGCCCAATGATTTTGCAAAACAACACTTTTATAAGCTGTAGACCCATCGGCCTATTCCCACTCCTGTAACTATCCCTCACCCATTCTACAGGCAGTAATTCTCACAACCTACCACCTCATGCCCAGTTCTCTTCCAGGGGAATGCACATTTCTTCACCTCAAAAGCCATAATCACGCATACAGTCAAACTTAATGTTGTGCATATGATCAGTCATTCACTACCATGATCATACACAAATTCTCCCTCTCCTCTCTCCCCTTCCCTCTTTTTCTCCCTCTCTCTCTTTCTCATCTCTTCTGTCTCTCTCACTCTTCCCCTATCTCATTGTTAACAATACCCTTCTTCACTTTCAGTGCAGCACCATTTGGCGAGTGTGCAGGAGAGGAAGATAAAACATGAAAACGATGGCGTGCAGTTTCCTTACCATGGTTAGAACAACATTGATTACACTTATATCTATTTACTATCTATCAGACTTTATGAAGCACAGTTATCCCTGTGTAAATGTGTATGTGTGTATGTGTTTCTATATATTTACAATACTTACAGTAGGCAATATATGTACAGATTATTTTCAGATGAACATATTGTATGTTTGTATTTGTTTAAATATGTCAGGACAAAGACAGCAAACCAAAAGGACATTAAATGTAATATTTCCCTTTCCTACTATTTCTCAAAAAGATGTACAGTGCCTTGCTAAATTAATTATTTGCCTCAAATGTTTTAACTATTTTTTTCACATTGCAAGCGAATTCAGTGTTTTGTATTTTGATGTTATGTGAGCAGGAAAAGAAATACAAAGTTGTCAAAAGCAAGGCAACAACAAAGCAACTGTGGAAAATATAGCCTACAGAGGTGTTGTTCGCATTTTGCCACAAGCTGACACAGCAAACAAGTGGAAGAAGGTGCTCTGGTCAGATGAGAGCAAAGTTGAGGTTTTTGGCCGACATACAATACAATATTTTTGAGAGAATTAACACTGCACATTACAATGAACATGGTTAAACATGGTGGTGGTAATGTGTTTCTATAGCAGGATGACAACCCTAAACATTTAGCTACAGCAAGAATTGAATTACTTTAGGCCAAGTTATAATAGCCCAGTCAAAGTCCAGTGCTAAATCCAATGGAGAACCTATAGCAAGACTTGAAAATATATTTACAGATACTTACATTGTCCCTCTTTTCAGTTTTTTTAATCGAAAAAAATGTTGAAAACCCTGTATACTTTTTCTTCCATTTTACAACGGTACAGTACTTTGTGTTGGGCTACCACATACAATCCCAATGTTATGCATAGCAGTTTGTGTTTGTAATTTGACAAAATATGAAAAAGTTAATGGTTAAAGATCTTGATCCACAAGAGCAGGATCCTGAACAATGCACCATTTAGAAGATTTATTGGTGTGATTCATGAGCCTACAGGCAGTGGCTTTATCCCTCATAACTGTCAGTTCTTCTTATGAAAGTTTTTGAGGTCATCTTGCTCACACTGGCATGACACATACTCTGACAGTAAAATGTTTACTTGTGGTACTTGTTTTGGCTCTCACATGTATACACTTGCAGAAAGGCTTACTCATATCCATACGGATCCCACACTCATGTACACACACGCAATGACGGTCTGCACATATGTAAAGTCCCCCCAACACACAGCAACTCACAGCTCTCCCAACCCCATTCCCCGCTGCGCTCACACATTGCACCACACTTGCTTATCGTGCTCCCCGCCCCTGCAGGTGTTCAGGTGGCTGCTCCGCCTGCATCCCTCTGAGCTTCTCTCCCTCCATCGCCCTTCTTATCCCTGTTTTAAGGTGTTCCTGAGGATCTGAGGCGTAAAACCCGTCCTGCACCTCCCTAGCTCTCACTTTGGCTCCTCATCCCCGCCTCCCTTCCTTCTAATTGAAAAAGGTGTACAGTGGGAAGGGCCCCGCTGAGAGAGAAAACCTGTCAGAGGAGGAGAGGTTGGACAGATAACCCAAAAATTAGGCAAGCAAATGGGGAAAGTGGGAAGTACAAGAGGGAATAACATGGATAGCTGGCAGAGAAGATGACTTTGGTGTTTTTAGCTGGTGAAAGCTGATGAGAAAGAAGGGTTAATTAGAGTGTGAAGCAGAGGAGCCAAGAGTCTTGGATAGGTTTTGCCACTGTCTACTCTCACATGAGTCTCAGCGGCTGCTCCTCAGCTTCTGTTCCACTTAGCTGTAAATGTAATTAGAGGCTGTTCATCGGACCCACAATGGAGGTTCCTCCACAGCCTCACTCTGCATACTTCTCTCTCTTTATATCACCTGATTCCTTTAAAAATACTTGCACAAATAAAACTATGGTGTACCTCCAGATGAATTTTGAAAACTCAAATTAAAGTCTTCATAAATTGAAGACCGTAATTATAATGCAAAATTGTGAAAATTTTTAAGCCAAAAGCTTTGGGAATTACCAAGTTAAACCTAGAAACAAAACAATGGATTATTGTTTAGGGACAGCGAAAAAATTCAGAGCGGATTTAGGATTAATAGTGTGGTGTGTGTCTGATTTTTCTAAACAATCCCTCCTGTCATTGACAATTTTCACTTGGGGATTCCTGTACAGGTGGGAGGTATATAAACAAACAAGCTCACTGGCAGACTCTAGCACAAACAAACAAATTAAAGGAACCTGCAGGTGTGCCGTAAAGTCTCTCTGTGCCACCCATCGTGCACCCTGGTTTCCTCAAAAACCCCTAGCATCCACACATGGACACCAACAGGTTCATGAAGATTCATTACGTAGTACAAATAAGTCACACAACAGTTTGATTCAGGAATAGATTTTTGCACCAATCATACGGCCCAGTCCAGCCCGCGCACACACACACACAAACACGCTCTCACACACAGAGAGACACAGCTGAAGCAGTCCCAGATGGTGTTTCCGTGTGTTTGTAGCCTTGGGATCCATGAGGATGCTGGAGACAGCTGCTCTACAGGGGCGAAGAGGGGTGGGGGGAGGTTAGAAGAGACTATCGAAGCAACCATGATTTCATATTATTTCCAAATTATTGTGAAATTTTCCTGAGACACCAGAGACTCGTGGCAGTGATGGCCTGTCTATAAGCTAAATGTTGCATACTCACAGAGGCACACAGCTGGACCTCCAGTAATTTGCATATGTGCTTTAAATCACAGGAGAGAGAATTTCTCTACTTTCCTGCACTAATAATTATTCCCTGTCTTTTAAACCATGTGTGTGTGCATGTGTGTGTGTGTATGTGTGTGCGCCTGCGTGTGCGTGTCTGTGCCTGTGTGTTCTTCAGAGGCGCATCTGGTGGTAGGCCTGTTAGTGCAAAGAGACAGAAGGGTCATCATGGGAACGCTTGATTAGTTGCCAGTGAAACATTAAGGAGTGCCAGAAGAGGAAACAGTGCAAATTTGGCACACAAACACAATTCCAGATCAGACCACTGCACCGTCTGTGAAGAAATATTGTCTACAACATTGAGTGATACTATCATAGGATCCCCTATGCAAATGTCAATTTCTTTCCATTTTTGGCTTGGCTCTAATTTTACTAAATACAGTGATTTGTTAAAATGTATTAATACTCTGTGGGGTTTTTTCACAACAACAAACATCTTTGTGTTTTTTGGGATTTTACCTGAGGAACCACCATATGTCAGCACTATTGTGAAGTGGAAGGAAAAGGATACGAATGGGCTCAAAATCTTTTACAAATACAAACCTTAAAAGTGTGGTGTGTCTTTTGTTTTATGACCCCTTTACTTGGATCTGACTGAATAAAATCCAGAGCCATCAACTGCCTTCAGACATCATCTGATTAATGCATGGGCTACGTTTTTACTATAATTTAATCTTAGTATAAATGGAGGTGTTCTGTGAAGGCCTCAGAGGTTTATTAAGAGAAACTAAGCGAACTATCAGCATCATGAAGACTCATTTAATGAGGTAGGGGAGAAAGCTGTAGAGAATTTTAAAGCAGGGTTGGATTGTAAACCCAAGCTTTGGGCTTAACATAGTAAACTTTTAAATCCATTCTGAACATGGAAGGAGTATGCCGCAACGGCGAACCTACGAAGGTGTGGCCGTCCACCTAAACTGGCAGGTGGGGCAGAGAGGGCATTAATCAGAGAATGCTCAGATGGGAGAGTCTGCTGACAAGACAACTACTAGTTGTGCACTCCATAGACATACATTTTACAGTAGCATTGCAAAATGAAAGCAGTTGTTGAGAGAAACTCAAAAGAAGTTATGTTGCAGTTTCCTACAATCCATGTAAGAAGCACAACAAATATGTAGAAGAAGTGGACTGGTAAAAATGAACCATACGTGAAATTTAAGGCCTAATTGCTGAAATAAAAACTTAACAATTCACATTACCCTAAACAGGTCAGCATGTGGTGCCAGCAGCATCACGTTGTGGCAGTGCAGCACACAAATCTATTGATTTATAGTTTGTGATAAATATTGAGAACCGCAAATTATTTTCCTTCTTAACAAATCATGCAGTATTTTCTGTTAACATACACTTCAAGAAGAGTGAATGTTTATGAAAGGTACCATATTTGTTTTAATCACTAAAGAAAATGGCCATCAATATTTAAGCAAAACCACTACAGTTTATTCCTCAAGTTTTTCTTTTCTTTTAATTTCTGCCTGTCCTGGGTTTTCCCAGCTCTGTTCTCCGGTGTCTTTCCGTCTCTTAGTCTCTGCAGACTGTTCTTATTTCCACCTTTCTCCCTCAAGTGTGACAGTGTCATCGCAATCATTGCTAACTGCTGGTGTCAGAAATGGGATTGGGGTTGTTTTCATGCTTGGAATCTCTTTGACAGTACAATACGCCCCCAGACTTGTGCTAATGTAGGGTGAGGAGGGATGTGGGGGGGAATAAATATCTGCTAAAGACATAAATGGTTCACACGAATTCACTCCCACCTGCTTGAGACTTAACTCTTTCACACAGGGAGGGAAGGTTTTACACGCCTCCACACTCCCATAGACTTTCACACGTCTCCAGCTGGAGAACTGAGGAGAAATCATATTTAATGCCTTATATGACGCGGAGGAACCACAGAAATAGACTACAAAACAAAAGTCCAAAAAAGTTTAAGAAGAAATCAGTATCACACCACACACTTATTTGGACGATTAGAACAAAACTTGCAGAGGAAGAAGTATGTCTTTTGTTGCATCAGTCAAACATAGCAGTCTCTGCAGTGTGAGTGAGTATGTGCACGCAAGAGATAATAACCATATTTAACATCTTATGACATTCCAATTTCATACATGTTGTCAGAGCAATGCAAAGAAGAAGAAAAAGACATTGCTGCATTTTTCACAGGTTCTGCTTTGCTCTTTTGCTCCTTCACATATTTTCATGTCTCTCACATTCTTCTCGCCTCTCTCCCTCTGTCTCTTCTCTCTGTCCGTCTGCTTGTCTTTCACACTCACCAGCTGCTGTGTCCATACTGTACAGTGCGTGCTATTTCTGAATGAAGCTGCCTCATCGTGCAGCTTGTCTGTGCGCGTGGCTTAAGTCAGACCACTGCTAGTTCAATGTGGCTGCATTGTAACAGTGCTCATAGACAGAGAAACCCTAATAATGGCACCTGGAAGAGAGAGAGAAACATTAGATTTGAAAAACATACTGTGGGAGAGTTGCGATTATTTTAAATACAGATGTTCCTTGGCATTAAAATAAAGGCTAGATTCAGATTTGATAGAATTAGGGTTTTTTTCCCCTTAAAAACATAGTTTGGGGTTATTGTTAAAATATATTCCCTGCCCGACTTTATAAGAGGGTATCCTTTAGTCTCTCCTATTTGTACAACAATGAATTATTTCCCAATATTAGCTCTTAGGAGTTGATTATTTTGATCTTTTTACATTGTCTGGTCACTAAGTGTGGTTCGTTGAACTTATCATCAGTAATGGTTTTTTTTTAAATCTGTATTTAAAAAGATGTCATATCACGGTTAGTTTTTTCGAAAGGTTAAGAAATCAACAGAGCGGTGGAAAGCTAACAGCTAGTCAGAAGGGGGCACTTGTTTTCCCTGAATCTAGCAATTTTAAGCAACTCAAACTGGAAACCTTTTATCTTTGGGATAAAACCCTATGCTAACAGATATTAAACATCTACACTATCGCAAGAGATCATTGCTAAGATTGCTACTGTTTTCTCAACTAAACAACATGCACATTAATATCCTAAATTATGTTGGCAGAAGCTGCTAGCTGTATTATTCGGCCTGATCAGCTTCAAGCTGGTAGCTCTTAGTCCGCTGACAATGAAGTGAACTTTTGGATTTTGTCAGAGGCTGTCACTTGCGCAACAACTTGGACAGCACAAAAATCATTTAGCTGAAATACAGCAACAAACTTAACAATGTTGTCTTGTGAATATGTAGATGTTTATTTTTCACTAATAGTGGGTAGTAACATTGTTTTGTTAAAATTAGGTAAAACAGGATCACCCATCCGACTTGTTATTAGCTTTCCTCAGATCCAAGGATTTCCTTTTTAATTTCTTCAGTTTTGTACAAACTCACTGAGATATGACAACTTTCTAGTACTTGTAAGGAAACTACTACTGATAACTTTGCAGAGCCTCACTTTAAAACTCTATGCCCTTAATTATACTGACAGAAGGAAAACCATTCAAAACCATAATTGTTCAAGTCCCCTTCCATGAAATTTAGATAATTTTTTTTAAGTGTACCAAACAAATAGAGCAACATTTTCTTGATTAAAACAACCTCTCTTTTTTTTCTCCCTTTTACCCCCACTTTTATTTTTGATCCCATTTATTTTTTTCCGTCAGGACTGTCCTCGCCTGGTTCACTTAAGAAGCCGGGGAAGTTTGATTTCAACGCCCTGACTTCCCAGACGAGGTCCCCCCGCATGGCGTTCACACACCACCCGCTGCCTGTGCTGGCAGGAGTGAGACCAGGTGAGAGCCCTGCCATAAACCCAACAACCCCAACATCCCCCTTAAAATCTGAAAAGAGAGAGAAGGAAAGGGAGTTTTAAAGTTGATCCTAGATTACCACATGTACATGCTGAAACTCAAACAAAATGAAGTCCTCAGTCGCGTGTCTGAAAATCTCAATCCTGAGTTTATAGTTGGTGAACAAACAAAAAAGGAAAACTTTCCAGTCCCTCTGTTGCAAACTCTAGAGAAGCAACATGCCTGTGGAGTTTCACCTGTTCAGTGTTACTGCAATCATAATAGCTTGGCATAAATTCCTCTTTCTCTCTCTCTCTCTTTCAGGCTTTCTCCATCCATCCATTATTACCACCATCTTTGTGCTTGTGTTTTTAATATTATCATTGCATGGTACTAGTGCTGCACCCATGCCTTTGTGAATGATTTGCTTCTCATCTTACTGCTCCATGGATTTGTTTTAATGTCTGCCAAGGTCGGCTCATGCATTTAAACCGACAAAGCTTTTCACTCTGAAGGAATGACTTTGAATGGATGTGAACACTTCACCAGATGGAGCTATAAGGCATTTAAGTGGAAACAGAAACATTCTTTATTGTAAATATCAGACAACAAGGCCAGACAACAAGGTATAAGTTTTACATAGTGCACATTAAACCCAATCTATTTATATTTGGTCTTATTTAGATTTAGATACTCAACTCTAATGTAGTTTTACTTTTTTCAATCTTTTCCTTTTAAGGACATCCAATAACGAATTATAAATAGGTAGAATGAAGATGCAGCCATTGTCACAGGTATATAAGTACTAATCGGAAATTTGTGGTTGATTTACAAGCTCCGGTTTTGTAAAGTTTTGACCTGCCAACACTGATTTTACTCCAATATATTGTTTTAGGAACTAAATGGGTTTATATCTTCCAAAGTCTCCATGCCCTGAGCGGCCTAGATAGATAGATGGACGGACGGACGGCTGACTGACTGACTGACTTTTAGGTTTTTGGATTAGGCATTTTAAGCTGTCTTTAGCAATAGTAAATATGGAAATATGGAAATGTAAATATTCTTTAATTCTAGGATATACTTTTACTGCATTTGGGGGTTGTAGAAAAGATTACCTTTTTTTTTTAAACGAGGTCTGATCATTTTAGCCAAGCTAAACTATCCAATCTAGGAGTGCCATTCATTTTCCTCGCCGTTGATAGGCTGTAGATAAAGCAGACTGGATGTTGGCTTCTACGGTAATGCCAAGATGGTTTCCACTTTGCATATTAATGTAATTTTGGTGTTTGAACTTTTAAAATAGGCAGCTTTAAGTGTTTCTTGAGGGGACTCCAAGTATTTCTGGATTTTTGCTTATCATGGGCAATTGTGGTCCCTAGTCTGGGGGTCTACAGCATAGAATTTTGAAAAGTATAGAATATTGGATAATGTGTAGAAAACCTGGAATAACACAATTGGCATAGTTAGCATCAACAACAGTAAACATTTGCATTCATGTGTATTCTCATGAAAACTTGGCTCTAGGAATTCAAGAACTCTAGATCCTGAAAGTAACTTTAGGTCTTACTTCTATGGTAATGACTTCCAAACCTAACGACCCTGTGAGCACTTACAATTATTGGAATCAGTAATTGGAACAAAATGAGTTTTTCAATATCAAATTGATCAGTCATTGTTCACAGCTGATCAAGCTGAACATCAGTCACTAGCCAATTTCTCAGTGTGTCTTTAGTTACAATACATGAGCTAAAGCAGGTCCTTTGCAGAGGGGCGCAGTGGAAGAAGTTTTCACTAGAATTTCCAAACTAATACTTCAGTAGACAGGGTAAGTTTGTCCTCTGAATAGCTTCTCGGTCTGAAAGAATAACAAACATAGTATCTCTAATAGAATTCCCTCCAGCATCTCCAGTTTGCAAAAAAGTCCCTGTGGAATGGTCTCACTTTTCAAAGAAATAAATATGTCCTCTTCTCTCAGTGTCTGCCCCCCCCCCCACCCAGTTGTCTCTCACAGGGATAGTTTGGTCTACAGCCAAGCTAGAGCTGCCATGTAAAGGTCATTTAAACGCATTGGCTACCATGTTAAATCGTATTGAATTTTGCTTGTGGAGCTCCCTCTAGTATATTTAGAAAATGTATTCTTGTCAGGATATGCACAATTAACCCATGCTGTTTATACATACAGAGCAGTCCCAGGTCCCCTTTAGAACCCAAAACACTAGATTGAACATTGAGCTGAGATGTGTGCAAAGTGTTAGGGGAATATCTCTGCTTTCTTTGTTCCTCAACTAACCTCATACACTCTTCAAACTGTAAGAGAACTGTTTGCCAAAAGCTTTTTATGAAATGGATAGGCTGCAATGACACAGTACTCACAGATTGTGCCTCAGTGCATTTACGCAACTACGCATCAATACACACTTACATGTATGTGTGAATTTACACTTTTATGGATGACTTTCTCAGCAAAAATGGCTGCCATCCAAATGAAATGTCCCCCCCAAGGCCTTGGTTCTACAAACATACTTGAGAATGATGGCAGGGAGGAATGATGAGATGGGAGAAGACCGAGTAGAAAGTGAAAAGGTTTAACTAGGCTTCACAGAATGCTCTGGAAGTGTTGAAGCTGTTAGTCGTTCCTGTGGAGGTCTTGGAAGAGTGGCTATACTGGGATTCAGACTGGCTAGCTTGCACCTGGATTTTGGCTTCAGACTGGCATAAGGAGCTGCCAAATTGACTGCTGCCTCATTAAACCAGCTTGGAAAGCCAGCCGTCATGGCAACAATTACAGGCACATATACTAAAATACGTACAAAACTAAATAAACTAAACACATAGAAGACAGAATAAACACATGATAAGGTACACACATACCAAAAAAATGCAAACATGAATGCAATCCAGACCACACGTGAGATGATGGAAATATCGGCAACGCAAACAACAAGGGGAACTTACTTTGTTGGAATAATGCAGATAAGACTTCACCAGGCTTTCCCTACCTAGCAGTTTGTGTCTTCATTTAGCTGAGCCAGTTGCCAAAACCATAGAATCACAGCGGAGAAAGAGGGTGCAATCTAGCTTTTGTTTGATTTTATCTGTATGTGTGTGTGTGTTTTTGGTTGGCTGACTTGCTGACTAATGTCTCTGGGAGGTGTTTTGTGGTTTGTTGGGGGCAGAGGGGAGAGTCTCCCAAGCTTCAACCTACTGGCCAGAACCATACAACAAGGATGTGCTCCTGATGGATTGCACATCACTGACAAGCAATTAAACAAAAGTGGAAAAACCCAGTGAATGTGAAGCTCCGGTATACACTTGTGGTTAGTTTGTGTGGGTAATAGAGAGAGAGAGATAAATGAAGATGAAGCAGATGACAATTTAACACCCTTGCATGAAGCTTAGAGAGTTTCAAATTGCAAAGATAAGCTAGGTTGATCAGAGTTACACAGAAACCTTTGGTTGAGCAGAAACTTTGATGCAACAAAAACTAGACACGCACCAAGAAATTGGCAGGGGGCTGGAATCATTCCACAGCTTGATACGCTCTATCTGGTGACTTTTTTTGATCAGTGAATCCACCATATGCTACCAGGCCATACTGACAATTCTCTGTTGTGCTGATGTTGTCATTGAGTCAGAGTTAGCCATTTTAAGTTTTTACGTTTGTTTGTAAAATACTCAATCACAGCAATCACAGACACTGTATACAGCAATTTAAAATGTCCCCATTTTTTTTTACCAGATGTTGCAGCATGTCTGCATTTCATTTAGGCTGTGAGATAGTGAGAGAGAGAGAGAGAGAGAGAGAGAGAGCAAGACTTCAAAAATACAAATGAGAGGATGAAGAGACTGTACAGTTGATCTGTTTTATCCTTTTGAGCTATAAAAATATGTTACTACTGGGTTTAGAAATGTTGGCAGCCTTTTGGAAATCTCAGAGTTAAGGTCTATCTTTTCAAGGTAATACACACTGAGTCAGGCTAAAGGCACTACGTCCTTATGTAAGATACCAAATAAATTTCAAAATGTTGACTATAATTACTTTGTCTTTTTTAAAAACCACTTATAAAACTCTATTATGAAGTGACTACTCTTTAACACGTGTGGTTGGCCTCATTATCTCTTCTAAAATAAATAATTGATAAGCACCAGGAAGGCTAGAAAAAGTTGTTTGAGTGCTGTTGCTATTTTAGTGCTTCGAAAGAAATTGAAATCTGTTAAAATTGCTATTAGCAGTTCCAATTCTGACAATACTGCATGCTAATGTACCATAGTGGATAATTTGTTGAAAATCTTGTATTTTGTTTCTAATGATAAAAACTAAACTTGATTTGGTATCCTCCCCTTACTTTTCTCTTCCTCCTCATTTCTCCGTTTTGCTTTTATATGGCCCTTCTTTTCTCAGGGAGCCCTCGTGCCTCAGCTTCAGCCCTACACTTCCCTTCCTCCTCTATCATCCAGCAGTCCAGCCCATACTTCACCCATCCCACCATACGCTACCATCACCAGGACCCACTTAAGGATTTTGTGCAGTTTGTGTGCACGGATGGTACAGGACAGCCCAGTGCACAGGTAGGTGATTTTTTTGATTTTTTTCTAATCCGTAAAGGAAGGAGGGGCGACTCTGGAATGCTGTGCTATGTAGCTAATTTAAATCAGAAATCATTAAAAGAAACGTTATGAGCTCGCAGTCGGCTATGTAGTAACAGAAAAAAAATGGAGAGAAATCCAAAGTACCTTTGACTTAAAGATTCAGCAAACTCTGAAATAAAACATCTTCTGCAGTTGGGCTAAAAGAGATCTTGTTTATCAGATGTGCAAAGAGAGGTTTTGGCCAGAACTGGCATTTGGTCAGCTGTAGAGCAGCAGGGCTTCAAACTTGGGGCAAGCAGAGGATTTGAAGCAGCATTAAGATTCGTACTGTTTGTAGAATTGATTAACCATTGCATGAACCCAAATATGACTCTTCAGTATTATAGAGGTGCACTCCAGGAACAAACCGTTTCTGAACACATGACTTTTTTTCTTCTTTTTTTTTTTTTTTTTTTTTTACATTTTACTAAAACCGTTTTTACCTCAAGATGCACAATACCTTTCACAGTCTATTTGGCGATGTGTAAGGATTTTGTTGCTTAAGCCTCATCGACAACTAATATAGATGGAACAAAGCAATTCAGCATTAGTTATTAAGAATTACCCACTGTGCTGATCTATTGAAACACATCATGTAGGGTAAGTGCTTATTTGGAAGAAGAAATTAACTAAATGCCAAAGCTCCCAGAGGGTCAGATGGTCCTGTTTTGGGGTTGCATACACAAATCTGTTTAAGGTACCTTTGATAACCGAACAACATGCCCAATTCAGCTGACTTTTTGGTCCTTGAGGGAACTTTCTGAATGCTCTGACGCATGTGACACGTGCAGAGTAGTACTGTAAACCTTTACTGTAAACTTGACCTTTTGAATTTCACGTTAACTTATCAAGCCCTGTTTTTTTTCTTCTAACCATTTATGCTTGTTGCTTTACAAAATAAAAATGATATATCTTTTTAATAATAACATACATGTACTGAAGCCACAGACACCCATCCAAACAGACATCCTTTGCACACAGTACTGATTTTCTTTTTTATACTTTTCAGTTCCTACATTTCACTGTAACATCTCCTAACAATCCATCATTGTCCTTAAATTGATCACACCATCTGTCTTTCTCCCCTGTGTGTGAGATAATGTTCATCACTTTGGTATTTAAAAAAATGAAATCATGTTTGTGTATTTGAATCACTTCCAACAACTTAATGGTGTCGTTACAGTGCCTTTAAAAAGTATTTATACTCCTTGCTCTTTTTCACATTTTGCCCAGTTAAAACCACAAATCTTCAAAAATATTTAATTGGAATTTATGAGATAGACTAACAACATAACTATGGTAAGAAAAAAGATACTTGTGTTTTATTTTATTTTCAATGCAATCCAATAAGTGTGAAAGTTAAACATTTTGCCAATTCTACTTTGCCAAAAAGCTCAAGATCAGGCAGATTGGATGAAGAGTATTTGTGATGAGCAATTTTCATCGCACAGTTTTGGGAAAAAAAATCTCAGTTTGATTTGCATTCTAACTTTGTTTAGGCTTCTAGGACCCTCGCAGAACAGCTGCATTTATTACATTAAATTACACAGATTGACTGTTTACTTATTAGATGAGTTCTGAAGGCCATTGGTTTATTTAGGGATATCAGAGTAAAAGAAACAAATATACATCATACTTATCAGATTTGTTTATTTTTATGCAATTTTGAAAATAATTTATCATTTTCCTTCCACTTTAGACTTATGCATCTCTTTGTGTTATTCTATCATATCAAATGAAACAAATAAACAAATTGAAGTTTGTGGTTTAAACATAACAAAATGTAAAAAACAATCAAAGGAAACTTCATTTGCGAGGGACTGTATGTTTGTGAGTGTGTAAGGCTCCCTGACCACTGTATATTCTTGGGGTGTGCCCTCCTCATCCTATCTGTATGGTCCATCTGCAGCCTAATGGAGGTGGCCAGAGCAAAATGCCGGGCTCCTTCCTGCTGCCCCCGCCACCCCCGGTGGCCCGCCCTGTGCCCCTCCCCATGCCCGACTCTAAAACCATCAGCACGCCCACTGACGGTGGACTCAGCTCACCCGCATCTCCGTGTAAGTCACTCCCCACTCCCCTCTACAAATTGATGCCCAGTCCCGCCCAAAAATTCAACCTGTCCAAACCAGAATTGGCGGCAAATATATTCTGTATTCATCCTTCTATTACATGAAGTCCGTTTAACCCAAACAAACATAGCCATAATAGAAGTTGCAGTATTATGTGTGGTATCCCTATGTTCCATATCCTTCTGTAATCTTTTAGTTCGACTTGTGAATCTGCACATGTCTGAAACCTCTATTATGGCTACTACAGTATGGCAGTGGTTAGTTTTCCGTAGGGTTGCAGTCTGCTCAAACACCCAGCAGCCCCCAGGAAACTTACAGGTTTTTTGCCTTCCTCAACTGTGCACTATTATGGTGTACAAACAACAAGTAGAATTGTCAGGCCAGAAGCAATGCCTTTGCCAAACCAGATATCCTATGTCAACACTCCTCTGCAGCCCTTTTCAGACATGAGTATGTTAAATTAATGCCTTCATCAAGCTGTTAAAAGACGCAAATTATTTATTCATACATTCAGGTAATATTCATGTTATTCTTACCTCATGGATTGAATGATATATAACATGAACGGTGATGTATAGAGACACTGTGAGCACAAACTGTACATATATAGAGAGATAAATAGATGTAACACCAAAGTCCTATTAATTTCAGGGCTTTAATTCGAATAAATACATGCTGTATTGCCATGGCAGTTCCTTTTAAAATGGCATGTACACTGTGTATACTAACCCATAGCACCAATAAACAGTAGCAGCTAAAACAGTAGATATTCAATGTAAAAAATAACTCTAAGAGGCTGAGTACATAAATTAACATAAATTAAATCAGGTTTTATGAACTAGTAAAAATCTGTAATATTTTGCTCCACTAGGGATAATGTTTTAATCATCACATGTCTGCCCCATCTTTAGCATCCAAAATGCTAAATTAGACAGCCTGATGAGGAGCGTATTAAAAATGGTTGCATAGGGAGCACAGATGCCGTCCAGTTTAATGAAAGCAGTTCATGTCTGAAAGGGGCTCACTCTCTCAAGCTTTGAAATTGAGTCAACTTTTCTCTCTCCATGTCTTTGCAAACCATTTCTGCTTCCTTCCTCCACCTTTTCCCCCTCTCTTTTTTTCTCTGGTCTTATATTTCCCTTTTGCTCCACAAGAGGCAGTGTAGTCTCTCTCCTTTCTTTTGGATTCTTTTGGTAGTTTGCAAAAGCAGAGCAGAGCCTATTTCCTCTCTTGCTCCAAGCCTTTGATCAAAGCAACCTTTGCATGTCCCTCTGACATCTGCAATACAATCTACCCTCGTCTCATTTCTTTTTTGCTTTCTCCTTTTCTTTTGTGTGTACACACATATATATATATATGCTCATATTTTCCTTTCTTTGTTTCATTTTCCTTTATTTTTCTCTTTTTCATTTTCAAGGGAACAAAATTAGGGCAGTTGGCGTCGACTCCAAAAAGACTCCATGCCCCATTTTACAAAAGCAATCCCCTCGCCATTTTCACACAAACCTCATAACAATTAAAAATTGGGAACAAGCTAAACATTAAAATCACATCAGTACAAGAACAATGTATGTCTCTAAACATGAAGAGGAAAATCTAATCAATCCTGTTTAATTAGTGCTATGCTGGGGGAGTGCGTAAGAGGAGTATGATCAGAGAGCGGTGAGGCTCTGGTTGGTTCCATCCCAAACAGGTGCGGTGCGAGAGTCGGGTCATGGGAGAGGCACACCAGGAGGGGGCGCTAGACAGAGCAACCGGGGCTCCTTTTTCCTTCTTTTTTTTCTCTTCCTTTCATTTCAGCTTCTTCCTACATTCTCAGATTAACCTTTCAGACCTATTTATTTATATCGACATCTATATAAATAAATACGGGGACGTTTCGTTGTTTTATTTTTTCATCCTGATGACTGTTATCACTGTAATTTTTTTCTTTCCCTTTAATTTTTGTCTGTATATCTTAAAATAGTCATAAAACACATGTAAACATACATACAGATGCATATGGTACACTCACACATGCATCAGTCTCCAGTCCTGTCACTGTCACCCCTACGCATCCCCATCCCCTCTACTCGTTCAGATCAAGCACAGCAAAGGTTCCTCTCAGCCGCCATGTTGGAGTCCTGTTAGCACAACTGCCCTAAATTTGGTCCTGTGGCATTACTGAGTGGTAAAAAGCCACTCCCCCTATCCACCCAACCACCCACCCACCCCTTAATCTATAAACTGTGAATTAGTTATAAATAGCAATGAGTAGTGTTCCTTCATGTGAAGTCCACAGTATTTTCTCAATGGTTATCTGAAAACCCAGTGGCTTCTAATTGATGCCAGGGGGCTGCTGAGGAGTGTCTGTTTGCAGACTGTTTGCCCCTCCTTCAAAACAATTAAATGGTGGGTTTAAATATATTAAAATGAACCTGCCAACAATGTGGACAAATAACGATTAACTAATGAGGAATCAGTATTCTTCCCTCTTAATGTATTTTCCAAGTTACTCATTTGACAGAAATATACAGTCACAGCCTTAGCAGGTTAATTATTCCTATAATAAATCCTTAAGAAAACAATGATGAGAGCATCAGACTCTATTACAGGCTGAGTGTGTATGCGTGTGTATAAAAGCATGTACACACTTGTATCTCTCTGTTTGTAGCATACTCCACGCCAGGCTCCACAGCTCCCAACCGGTTTGTCGGCATCGGAACACGGGACAACTTTCTGAATATCCCCCAGCAGACTCAGGTACCCTGCCAGTCTCCCTCATTTACTAAACATCCACATATCCACCGCCTCCTCCTCCCTCTCTGTTTGTGTCTTTTTCTTCCTCTTCGCTCATCACCCACTATAAGCCCGACTCTGCACATTGCTGTTTTTAGATGCACCTTTTGGAAAGGAAAGGTTTGAATGAAGAGGCATGTTCTTTAGATTGAAGGCCATTATATTAAGACAATAGATAAATAGTTGATATGTTTCAGCAGTCTACTAAAATTAATTATCAGCTATGATCATACTCGTCACACGTTTGCTGAAATCTAAACTTGGTACTTTGAGGGTTAACTTTTTAGCTTTTTCCATCTCTGTTTTTGCTGAAAATGTCTATTCCTTCGCTCCGAACTTTCTCTGGTACATTGAGTGTTGCTCGTGTATCAAGGCCTTCAGTTTCAGTATTGGTTTACAGTGCCTGTACCACAGTAGATTCCCCACAGTGAGAGTAAGCAATGCCAGTTCGTTTTAGCTCCAGCAGTGTTGATTTATCTCTACAAGGTCCCACAGTGTCTGTTAGTGCAGCGTGTGAGGCCAGCAGTGCACTACATTGTGGTTTCAGCTTTGGCTGTTCTCTGCCACTGGGCTGCAGTGTCTTGGGCCTCCTCCATCACCAACACAACTTTTCTCATTAGGGGCTAACCGCACCTGCCTGCAGCCAACTCGGCTCTCCCGCCCTCCCTACAGACACATGGAAACGTTCTGCATTTCGGGTCGGCACACCCCCACCCCCCAGTGCATGATCTTTCCACGTTCCCCATGAGCTCCTTCTGCATCACAAGCCCCCCCACTCCACCCACCCACCTGCACCACTCTTCCATAGATGCAGCTTCGGCACTTAGGGGACATCCAAACACGGTCCAAACGTGCATTAACGTGTACGCACATACACTTTAACGCTGAGCCAAAAATCCTGCCCTACATTCCATGTCCTACATAAAGGACTAATACAACAGCTGCCTAGAATGCCATTTGAATAAAAATGATAATAAAAAAGTATTCATAATTTGCACTTAAGGCATTATTTTCAGATTTTGGTTATGCACAGTAAAAACGTATGCACTGATAGCATCAGCTCTCAGTTTGCTGAGCCTAGTAGGTCAGCTCCAGCCTCAGCTTGTGTGAGTAGCAGAGGTCTCTGCCTGTCCTGCTGTTCTCTGGCATATGGCGAGCTTCAGACGATGGCCCTGCCAGCCCGCCTTGAGGTCTGCAAGCCAACTAGCCAAGACAGAAGGAGAGAGCCTTCCCACTGTTGTCAGAGTAATGAGCAGACAAAAGCTGGTCTGAGGAGCTCTCTGGTGGTCAGGCGTCAGCTATGCAGGAAAAGAGAAGGGAAGATAGGGAAGCATGGATGAAAAACAAGAAAGAACGGGACAGTTGAAATGAGAAGGAGTTAGTTGAAGCTCGCTGCACTCCACAGTCACGTCCCGGCTGTCTGGTTGCCAGCAGCAACCAGACATGATGTCATAGGCAGTTGAACTTGGACTTGAAAGGGGGGTAAGAGTGTTGCAGGGGGGTCTGTTTCCATTGCCAAGGATTACATTGGGAGAGTTGGAGTAAAAGAGAGAGGAAAGGAAAAAGCATGGTGGAGCCAGCAGAAGGAGGTGTTATCTACAGACACCAAGATCAGACCGGTGTGTTGGAGATGAAGAAGTTTGAGAGGACTGAAGGTTTACATGTATGTGGGAGGACAACAGAGAGTTTGCTGTTGAAGGTGTGGTGAGTAGCTGCTCTTTTAGGCTGAAGTCCGTGGAATGTCATAAGCTGCCAGAAGAGCTCAGCCTGTGCCAAAGCCTCTACTCTGCCATCTTATCAGACTGCGAAAGCCGATCTCTGGACTAGCTGCCCACAGAAGCTTTACATTGTAGCCTGAGAGCACTCTTGCCCACAGTGCACACACATAATAGTGGGATCACCTTACATGTAAACTGGTTGCAAATGATAGAGCATCTACAGTCCTTCGCTGGCAGAGTGGAAAACAAAAAAGAGTGACACAAATACTGCTAACTTTTTAATAACACATCAGTTGTATTTTAAAAAGTAAGCCATGTGACATAACTTGTAAAAGGAAACTATGAAGTGGAAGACTAACTTTGCATTAAATGGGACAGCTAAGCTTGACAAATGTAGCAAAAGGAGTAGAGGGTCGCCCTCTAGTGGCTTATGGAGAATTCAGTTATATGGTTCACAATATGTTTTATCTTTTTAACCCAAGGTAGTGGTTCTCTCACCAGGTTCTTAGGCCCACTATTCTGGAAGTTTTAGGTGCTTTCTTGTTGCCACACACCTGACTTAGAGAAATGGATGATTAACAGGCTTCTGCAGCACTTGATGACATGCTGAATCAGCATTCAATCAGGTGTGCAGGAGCAAAGACCCATCTAACACATAAAGGGCTGTGCCCCCCCAGGACCTGATTGAGAAACTTTTTTTTTTCTTCATAAAAGCGGTACCAGTGCTAAACCAAGCCTGGTGCTGTAGTCACTTCTTAATTGGTTCTATTAAATACCACTTACTTAAAATGCCCTCCAGTAAGTGTTTGATCCTCCTCCTGTTGTATTGTGATTTATGTAAATTGACAGTGCAGGGTGATGGTATAACTACACAAACCATGCTATTTATTTTAAAATCTCTGCAAATACATGCCCTAATATGATGAATTTAAGTGGTTTTATTTTAAACAACATGCTGTGTTTCTCAATACACCTGCCAGGTCAGGCATTTACCCACATATACCTGTGTGAAAGCTGATGTCAACAAAACAGCTGGAAAACAGAGAAGACAGTAACTTAATTCATTAAGGGCAACACATTATATAAATTAACTACACACAGACGGATGTTTTCAAGCCTTTATTTATTTCTGTTAATTATGTTGATTTTCCTCTTATCAGTATTGAAAAAACATTTGAATAAAAATAACCTTATAACACAGAAATGTGAGTTTAATAACAAGTATGTTTAGTAGCTGCTTAAAGGTTATTAGTTTCAAAAGGTAGTTTAATCTGACAACCTTGCCTGATCACAACACATATTGTAATTTACTGAATACGAGTATATGTTTCAGAAAACCTAGACAAATTATAATAAAATATTAATATGTATGCATCCTTTCAATCAAACCGGAAACTATGTGGTAAAAAAATATATTAGAAATAACTAAACTAAACTGAAAGCAAAACTTTTTCTTGTGCTGCTTTGCTTATAAATTAGTTAGAAATGAGTGCTGTACTGTAAGAATGATTTCCACTGGGGTTTTGTGAATTTAACATTTTTCACTATACTTTTGAATTATAGCATGATGAAACTCCTGTATGTATGTGAAATGTTTTATGTTCAAAATGAATAACCTTTCACACTCGGTCATGCGTTTCTCTGCATGCTGCTTGTTATTACTGATTTGGGTTAATTGATTCAAAATATGAAGGTCCCAAAAAGGTGTCAAAAGTTAAATAAAACGTGTCTCCTTTTTTTCTTCACAGTCCTGGTTCCTCTGACAAGGCCTCTCTGAATCAACTGCTAAACGTGTGTCATGAAAATTGGAAATCTGACAAAACAAAACACATCGCCGCTGATAAAGAACAAACTGCTGACACTAAAAAGGTCTTTCTCGCCAAACACTATTGAAAGTACTACTACAGAACACGGAAAAGCCCCACAACTCCCCAAGAGGACTCCCACTCCAACACAATACGATTCGAATAGGACTGTTTGTCCCCTTTTCATGGAGGAGGCTCCAATGAGATTGAGCGGACAGACTCAGAATGCAGGGAAGAGGAAGAGGAGGAACTGTCTCACAAACACTTTGAAATGGCAGAAAGGAAACACAATGTAAAAACCTGACAAATGACCAATTTAACATTTGTTTATCTTTCTTTTATATACACATATTATATATTTCTTTTACATTTTGTTGTCTCCACAATGAAACTCCATGCATTGGCTGGGAGATCCAAAAATGAACAAGTAACGGCAAATGGTGGAGTCGGATGTGCAAGTTGAAAAGATCACTACCTACATTTCATACGTGCATATCCGTGAATATTTCTGCACACCTCTCCCCCAGCATCATGGTCCCACCTTACACTCACTGCCCCACATACTCCCATCACAGCAGGAGCCCGAGAGCTAAGTTAACCACAGCCTCATACCTCTGTGTCAGCACACTCTGCTGCTCGACTCACTCAGCCCTGAGCCCCTTTCATTTCCGATTGGCCAATCATGGTGACACCATCTGATGGTGTGACATATATGCACTAAGTGGCTGGTCTTTGTTTACCTGTCGAAGAATCAGGGCGTCCTGCTTGCAGGAGAAACGAAAGCCATGAGGCGAGTGCAAGAAAGTGAACACACGACAGACAGTCATAACACTAACTCCACATGTGCTCTTTCGTCCCCTCACCTATGCACTATTAATTTTTAATAAGGGATGAATAATGTTGCACATCAGTGGTCAGATGAGTGATTGGAGACGTGAACTGAGGTTGACTGTCACCGTAGTGATGAAGCTGTGTTAACGTCTTGGCCCTAAAGATGACACACATTCTCAGTCACAAGCATGCATGCAATCACCTTATGATTCATCAACAGCAGAGCGCGAACAGCATCCGCTTCAGTTTATTAGCTTTAATTTTGTTTTTCTTGCAATTTCTTTCAGATTTGGTTTTGGGTTTGTATCATCTGGATTGTTTTGCACCTTCTCTTGCATGTCATAACATCATACGTTTCTGTAGTTTGCAGTTATTCATTAATTAAGTAGCACATTCAGACTTTTGCAGCAGTTTCTCAAACTTCTCACAAATGGACAGCACAGTGACAACGGCTCATCACATGCATCCCTTGCATTGCTTCATGCTGTATCCCAGTCACATGAACATCCTGAAGACACACACACACACGGACACACACCCCCACACACAAATATAAAATGCACACTAAAACCACCGGCAACCTGAATAAAAGGGAAGCCTTTTAAATTTGGTTCTCCAAACCGCCTTTGTTAATGGTTTTTCATTCATTTAAGGGTTGTCTTTTTAATTTGAACTATTTTTATGTAAATGTTCACATTAGAATCGCTGTTATTTTCATCATGACACAATCCAACTAAAAAAAGCTGACCTCACAAAATAACTGGACTGCCAGGCTATTGGTTCTGTTTTGCAGGGATAGTAAACCGGGTTGTGAGAAGACTTTCTGAGTCTCTACAGAAACATTAGCTCTATGTACAGCAACTCTACGACGATATATGGAAGTGCCTCTGTATTCCCTTCATGCAATTAGTTATTAACTTGACTTCAGGTTCTATTCCCGTATATAAGCTAAGGCTACAGGGAATGTTGGTGTTGGTGCATGTGGAAATCTTTGGCCCTGGACGGATGTTCATAGAGGACTACAACCAATTTTTATTTCTTACAAAGACAGAGAGATAATATACATATATATTTATGATGTATGCTTTTTTCCACTTTATACTCCTCGAGCTTGTTGGCAGTCTAGTTATTTTCTGAACTCTCACCCCCCCACACACAATCCATTTCAGTAAGATCACCTTGCTGTTACGATTCAAAACGACACACACCATCGCCATCCGCATTATAATACCTAGATGATCATGTTAAAAAAAATTGACCGTAGGTTTGAAGAAAAGTGTTTGTTTTTGATGGAAAGTATTATTATTGAAAATAATGTGTCGATTGAGCCACGTGCAATGCATTGGGTAGATCATTGTGTTTGTCTGTTAGAGATTTTTAAGAAAGCTACGAGAAAAGAGAAAAAAAAAATTGTATTTGTTTCAAGTCCATAAGCTCCGGGACTCTAAACTAGAGGGCCATGAAAAATCCTAGTCTTTGTAAGTTGGGGGTATTTGTTTTTATTTCTTTTGTCTCTTTTTTAAAAAATGTTTTATGTGTAATCATTTGTTTATAAAAATGTGGGAGGGCTGAAGGAAAAAAAAAATAATCTACACAGCTTCAAAACAGAATCTATCAAATGAAAACTGGTGCTTTAACAATATAAATTCAGATTCCTTTTAAGAACTATTATAAATGAACAAAAATAACAGACCATTTAGGAAACAGCATTATTCCTCTCTCTTTATATTCTTCTCTTTGTATCTAGTATGGGGAGAGGTTCCTGTTCCTTAAGGTTGTGACACAAAAGGCATTCTGGTTCAACCTTTCGAAAGAAACAAATCCTTAACAGAAAACTTAGCCATGCACTGCCTGAATTTCACCAGCAAAAGTGAATCAACCCTCCCAGTTTCATTGTTTTTTTCCCCCCACAAATATTGGCATAAACACAACTGAAATGATTCTCTTCCTACTGATTCTAAACATCCATGATCATTTTTTTAACCTTCACGTGAATCCAGAGTTGGAATTGGAGTTCTGGTGCTGATGTGGATACTGAACGTCTGTACAGATAACAGAAAGAGAAAGGGGGCAAAATAGCATCTAATCAGGCAGAAATATGAGGTCTGAGCCATTTCTTAAGCAGTCAGCAAGGTGAGCCTCTCCCCCTTCTCTTTCCGCTCCCTCCTTTGTAAATGATGACTCTTATAGTGCTTGTGCCGTAGTGTATAGTTTCCCAGCTGTAAAGGTTGTCCCTTGAAAGTGCCTTTTGTTCACAGACTCCATTTTGTAATTCAAAATGCCCCTTTTTTTTCTTTTTTCTTTTTTCTTTTTCTTTGGAAATGGCTTTAGGTTGCAGGTTGCCTCTGAGTGTCACAAGGCGGCAAAAGGTTGCTGCCCAATCAGCGCTCAGGGAAAACTCTTTCCTCTGGCTGTAAAATGAATCCCCCCTTCAATGTTCCTCTCCTCTATCCTTACTTCATTTTCAAAGCTGTGTATCTATATGTTTATAATATATATATAGATATGCGCCTTTGTAAAGTACAAAAGAAAACTGGTGTGAATTAGTTCTTTACTTTTTATTGATAAATGATGAAAAAAAAATGTAATAGGCAAAAAAAACTTGTTCTTGTTAAACTCTTGCTTTTCTTTTCTTTTCCTCTGTCTCCTCTGTCTGTTTTCTCTTAGACACTGGAGTAGTCTGTAACTGTGTCCGTCACTCTCCGTCTCTTTCGCGCGCGCTCTCTCTCTCCCCCGCCCTCTCCGCTGAGGCGAGGGTAAAAATAGAAGAAAAAAAAGAGAAAAAAATATTTGCAGAGGAACTTTTTGTCTGAGCAGAATGCAGTTAGCTCACATGTTATTCTTGTCTGTATGCTTCACATTGTATTACCATACCCATCTTCTTCAGCTTCTCCATTCAGCAGCTAATGTAAGTGAACAAATTACACTGATGGGCTTTTGGGGGTGTCCTTGGGTGGGTTCAGGAGGGAGAGCAGGGTTTAAGGGTGTGTGTGCAAGAGAGAGGTTTACAAAAAAGACTGATAGGGTTGAGAGGGCTGAACGAACTGCTATGGGGAGGTTGGTAACGGGCTGCTCAGGCTTAGGATAAGAGTTTGATATTTTGTTTTAGCTATTTATGTTATGGCTTTGTTTTATTTCCCCTTTTTTGTTCCCTTTTAATTAGGATTTCTTTTTCATATTTGCTATCAGGGTATGCTGTCATTTAGGCTTCCTATGAGGAGGCTTCGCCCTTTAAAATTAAAACTGCAAGCACCTTATAACCGGAAATGTCCCACATGAGGCTGAAAGGGGGTGGTTTTATTTCTTGGGTTAAAGTCTCATATCAATTCTAACCAAACTTTTCAAAGTAAGGTATTGTTGTTTACGACAGGTTCCACACTGTGAAACCCTCAGCAGTATTAGCCACCCAACCACACAACAACCAGATTGCTAAAATGCCACCAAGAACCTGATCTCTCAGTTGAGAGGATTCAGGGAAGTCCCTCCACGTTTCACCTCTGACCACCTCATGCCGGACTGCTCCGTGTCTTTGTTCTGTTGTTTATTTTGGTCTTCTGATCTTCTTAATGTGTATGGTTACTGGTGAAATAGACAGCCCCCCCCCCAGCCATCAGTCGGCGTCCCCTGACCCGTTGATTCCCAGCTCTTCTACACCCCTGTTAGTATCCTCAGTGCAGCCCCACTTCTTTGTAAGAACACCCCCAGAGCTCTAGGTGAAATGCATATGTTAATTACAGTTTCTTTTCCATAAGAAGAAAAACACAGTTTGAGAAGAGCAGCACCTGATTGAATAAAAAGGATGTTCTTGACTGTACCACCCTGCTGTTCCATGTCTTTCTTACCAATGCCTCAAGAGGAAACAGTTGTTACATGATGTAGTGCAGATGAATATAAAAGGATAATCTCAGTTGTTTCAATCTATCTAAGATTAAAGATGTATTTGATTATTTTTATTTATTTATTATTGTTTACAATGAACCACCGTTATGACACAGAAAGCGTACCATATTTCAGTTGGGTTTTTAAAAATCAGGACATGTAAAAATGATCTTGTCTTTACCAGGTTTTAAAGTTGTTTAAATCTCATTTCAAAGGAGCACGCTTGCATGACAGATTACTCACTGTTTGCTAAACACAAATTAGGCCAGAATGTTAATGGAAAAAACACACCCTGTGATTCAGAAGCTTGTATAATCAACAAAGACCACAATAACTTGAGGTGGTGGTTTTCCACACGCCATTATAGGGGATTTTTCATTGTTGATTAGGCTTTTAGGTTTTCCTTGCTGTACAGCTCTTTGAAGGTCCCACCACACTATTTAAGTTAGGCTGAAGAGTTTGAACTTTGACTGAACCGTTGCAACACCTCAAACCATTTTTTTTCAGTGATTCTGATGTAGAATTTCTGCTGCATTTGGGATCACGGTCTTGTTGCACCATCCAGTTTTAGCAAAACTTTAAGTGTTGGCCAGGCAGTTCTACATTTTACTCTGGGATGCATAGTCTACTCCACAACCACTAAGGCCAGCTCCTTCGGGGGTAATCCAGAGGTGTTCCCAGGCCAGTCGACAAACTGGGTCTCTTCCCAGTAGAACGTACCCAGGGAGGAATCCTAGAAGCTGGCTGTTCCCAGGCCCTGTTGCTGCAAAACAAGCCTGAATCATCATCTTTCCACCCTTGTGCTTAAAATGTAGTATGAGATGTTATTGCTGATATGCTGTATTAGAATTTCTTTTAACCGTGTGCTGTGTATCATGACTAAATATCTATTCTTTGGTCTCATCTTTGTTTCAGATATCTTTTTATTCATTCAGGTGCAACATTCAAACCTGTCATGTTGACATTCTTTTTACAGTTATTAGGCTTTCCAATTTAAACCCTTCCAAAAAGCTATGCCTGTTCAGTCTTTTTTCTGATATGAATCTTAACATGCTAAATGATGCCTGTAAAGTCCGAGATGCAGGTTCTTTTACAGATTCCCCGAGCATGGCACCATCTGACCTTTGCTGAGATGTGGATTCCTACAAATATTGGCAGCTGTATTAGACCTCTGTTTTCCACAGTTTTTTTTATTCTTCTCAGTGTGGAACAATAGTCTTTAAATGCTTTGAAAAAGGCCCTGTAATCCTTTACTATTTAATGGATAGCAACAGTTGCATCTCAAACTTGCTCTGATTGGAAACCTCTGAGGTTTTTACACTTAAGAGAAGGTTTGAATCATTTTAGCGCCTGTTAAAGCTCAGCTCATCTGAATTAGGATCTCAGAGTAAATTAGAGTCAAAAGAGGTTGTCATTCCTTTCACTTCGACCTAATTTTAACTCTGACATCTCTTGTGATTTTGTAGTGCAATTTCCTTTTTTTGTTTTTCCTAGCAAATCAAAATACATACTTTACCTGTGAGATAGTACTAGGTCAACTAGTAGCCTACTACATAATACACTGTGAATGTAAAACCACACAGAGCTTCAGGAACACTTGGAGATTCATTTTAGCATTTCCACTTATGGATCGTCAATCTGTTCTGAAACACAAACATAATTGTCAATGCAAAAAAATGTTTGAGTTTAAAATATAAAGAAAGTTTTGATGACAAAAACAGTTAGTCTACAATTTTATTTCAGTTTATATATTGTCATTTCACAACAAACATCATCTCAAGAAACTCATAAGGGACCGAAGTTATATTTCTATATTCTGTCCACTTCAGTCCGAAGCAGTAGATCATAAAGTGCCACAGAAATTTTTTTTAAAGAAAACTAGAGCAATGTATCAATATTTACTCCAATCTAGAGCCCATCCAATACATGCACAGACAAGAGAAGAAAGAAAATAAATTTTAAATGCACAGGCTGATTAAAATATATCAACAAATGAACAAATTTTTAGCTATGCAGGGGCAATGAATGTGCACCAACATGGTTGATATTCTAAACAGAACATTAAACAGTTAAATTTGTCTTTTTAATATATTAACGTTTTTTGTGCAAAAATCTGCTTCACTGAGATATATGAACAAAAATTCTCACAAAGTGAAACATAGCATGTTAAAAAAACAAAACAAAAATATTATTAAAGACCAGCATTGCAGACGGTGTGTAAAAATACGAGTTAAACAGATGTTCACACACTCTCCAGATGTTCTCTCAGTGTGTAAGCCAAATAAAACAGGTTTTCGGCTGTGAACAAAGCGCACCATATGTTCTATTATTGAACATACACAACTGAGTCTAATTGCACTTCTAACAGAGTAGACATAGACATGGTTTAAATTGGAACAGAGTTTGGTTCTCTTTTCTGATTAACTTTCTCTGCTTTAGAGAAAAGATGGCAAGTGATGCAGGAATTTAAAAAGCAAAGAACAAACAATGCGCTTTTTAAAAGGCAAACATGAAAAAAAAAACAATAGCATGAATTTGAATCTGTGATTTAACTACCCACTCCAAAACCAAAACTACTCTTTATTTCAAATAAGGCTTTACACAACTGTGACACTCTTAAAATGTTTTCTTTGGTGATCCATTGTGAATGTAGCCTCTCGTTTATCAAAATCCAGCGTCAGGCAAGATGCATTTACTGTACCTCAAACCTTAAAGCTCTTCTGATTAGACCTATTATTTTGCTGTTAACAGCCATTTCTCATCAGACCTTAGGGTATGGTTAAGAAATAAATAAGTTAATTATGTACCACTATAACCAGTCCATTATTTCAATAGATCAAGAACAATGAGTACCATTCCCTTTATAAGTTTAGTTTTTAAATAACTAAAAGTGTGGAAGCTGAGGTAATACAGCTCCAGGGTTCGTATGCACTCTGGACAAGTGTGGAAATGGATTTCAGTATTTTTTAGGTCCGGAAAGGTATGGAAGAAGAAAACGAGTATATAAAAATATTTGTTTTACTAGACTTCCTCTTTGTCTAAATGCTGTCCTTTTAAAAAAAAACAAACACTTCCTTCTGTCTTTCCTTCCTTGTACACTTACACATTCCTTTTCTGCTTTGCACCGTTACTTTTTTTGGGCTCCCTGTCCCTCCTTTCTTTCTTCCTATCTTTTTGTCCTTCTTTCTTTTATTTTCTTCATTCTCCCGTATGTCTTTTTCCAGATCCCTCTTCCTTCAGTCCCTTCTTCATCTGTTTTCGTGCCTCCCTCCTTTTTGTGCTTCTTGTTCCTTCATTCATTCTTTCCATGCATCCTTCATTTTTTTCCAGTCTTGGTGTACGTTTATTTCTCCTTCCTTGTATCTTGCCTGCTTTCTTAACTTCATGTCATTCCCCCCCCTTCTGTCCTATCATTCTTCCTTGTCCTTTTTTCCTTTCTTCCTAGTGTCCTTCCTTCCTTTTTTCCATCTTTCCTTCCTTATTTTGTTTCTTTCTTTGTGTATTTCCTCTCTTCCCTTTCTTGTATCCTTTCTCTCTTCCCTTCCTATGTATTTTTCTTCTATCCTTCCCTAGGCCTTTCCTTCCTTTCTTTCTTCCTTCCTTCCTTCCTCATTTTTTTCTTATTCCCTTGTGTCTGTCCTTCATTTCTCGATAAAAGCAGAAACTGGAAGGTTCCGTCTTCAAAAGCTGCTCAATCTTAAAACATCTGCCATCTTTATTCGGTGAACTTTAATGTTTAATATTTATTATTTTTTAAACGACTGTTAACGCTGAAACTCATCTAATAAAGTCTGCATTTCTTACATAAAGAACGTGCAGGAACCCTGTACCAACAATGAGAGAGAAGACAGGGGCCCTAAACCTCAACCACAAAATTGGTACAGGTCAAACTGTATTGTATGCAAAACACTTTTTACAAATATTAATTTAATTTCACGTAGGAGTGACAAAACCTCATGGTTTTTTAATCATTATTTGTTATTCATAGGCAAGGCACGGCAATTTTATTGTATTGCACACTTTCAACAACAAGGTAATTCAAGGTGCTTTACATGATTAAGTGGTAAAATAGAAATAGCAGTAAAACACAGACAAAGCATTTAAAGTAAAAGCAGCAATAAAGCAAGAAGCACACATTCATCACAGCATTGCAAAGTATATAATGTAAAAACAGCCGTAAAACAAGAAGAATACACAAAACATGATACAACAAAGCATTAATCAAAGGCAACTCTAAACAGATAAGTTTTTAGTTGTGATTTAAAAAAACTCTGTTTCAGCAGCTTTGCAGTTTTCTGGAAGTTTGTTCCAGATTAGAGGAGCATAGAAACTGAAAGCTGCTTCTCCATGTTTGGTTCTGATTCTAGGGATGTTGAGTAGAGTGGAATTAGAGGACCTGAGTGGTCTGGGGGGTTGGTATAGTGACAGTAGATCTTCAAGATACTTTGGTGCTAAGCCATTCAATGATTTATAAACTAAACTCAGCAAAAAAAGAAACGTCCCTTTTTCAGGACTGTGTATTTCAACAATAATGTTGTAAAAATCCAAATAACTTTACAGATCTTCATTGTAAAGGGTTTAAACAATGTTTTCCATGCATGTTCAATTAACCATAATCAATTAATTAACATGCACCTGTGGAATGGTCGTTAAGACCTTAACAACTTACAGAAAGTAGGCATTTAAGGTCACAGTTCTAAAAACGCAGAACACCAAATAGACTTGTCTACAGACTGTGAAAAACACCCAAAGAAAGATGCCCAGGGTCCCTGCTCATCTGCGTGATCGTGCATTAGGCATGCTGCAGGGAGGCATGAGGACTGCTGATGTGGCTAGGGCAATAAATTGCCATGTCCGCACTGTGAGACGCCTAAGACAGCGCTACAGGGAGACAGGAAGGACAGCTGATCATCCTTGCAGTGGAAGACCACGTGTAACAACACCTGCACAGGATCGGTACATCCGAATATCACACCTGAGTGACAGGTACAGGATGGCCACAACAACTGCCCGTGTCACACCAGGAACACACAATCCCTCCATCAGTGCTCAGACTGTCCGCAATAGGCTGAGAGAGGCTGGACTGAGGGCTTGTAGGCCTGTTGTAAGGCAGGTCCTTACCAGACATCACCAGCAACAACGACGCCTATGGGCACAAACCCACCTTCGCTGGACCAGACAGGAGTGGCAAAAAGTGCTCTTCACTGATGAGTCACGATTTTGTCTCACCAGGGGGTGATGGACGGATTCGTGTTTATCGTCGAAGGAATGAGCGTTACACCAAGGCCTGTATCCTAGAGCGGGATCGATTTGGAGGTGGGGGGTCCGTCATGGTCTGGGGGGGTATATCACATCACACCAGATACTGACTGGTACTTTTGATTTTGAGCCTCCCTTCATTCAAGGACACATTATTCTATTTCTGTTAGTCACATGTCTGTGAAACATTTTTAGTTTAAGTCTTATGGTGTTGACTCTTTTAGTGTTCATACAAATATTTACACACATTAAGTTTACTGAAAGTGAAAACAGTTGAAAGTCAGAGGACGTTTCTTTTTTTGCTGAATTTAGTAGAAGTATTTTGAAGTCTATTCTCTGAGCTACAGGGAGCCAGTGTAAGGACTTTAGAAATGGGGTGATGTGCTCTACTTTCCTTGTTCTAGTGAAGACACGAGCAGCAGCGTTCTGGATCAGCTGCAGCTGTCTAATTGACTTTTTAGGCAGACCTGTGAAGATGCTGTCGCAGTAATCAATCCGACTAAGGATAAACCCATGGATGAGTTTTTCGAGGTCCTGTTGCGACATTAGTCCTTTAATTATAGAAATGTTCTTCAGGTGATAGAAGGCTGACCTTGTTATTGCCTTTATGTGACCCTGGAGGTTCAGGTCTGAGTCCATTACCACACCTACACCATAGGAGACCACTCACTCCCTACATATGACGACATTCAGTTCTGGCTTTTGCTTTTTGCTGTGCCAGCCCAGAATAATCAGTGTCCCATCTGGGCATCCCTTTGAAAACGTTCTCTTCATCTCTTCAATGAAATCATGAAATTTCAAAGTTCCACTTTCACAATGCCCAAAAAAGCAATGCTTGAAACTTTGTGCCGGTTTTTAATCTTAGTATTTAGGTAGCAAAACCTACAAAATGCGTGTATTTAAGGCCATAATCTTGGCCTCTTTCACCTATCATCACATTTTAACTGAATGCAATATCTACCCTTAACATAACATAAGCACTACTAGGTAGCTGAATGTAGTTAAATGTCAAATGTCATCATCTTCATCCATCCCACTGACTCCATCGTGATCTGTAGTCTCAGAAAGCTGAGGAGGCAAACATTTACATTAAACAGGTGCATCTCAATACATTATAATATCACCTAAAAGTTTATTTATGCAAGTAACAGAATTCAAAAAGTGAAAGTCGTACAGATTCAATAGACATGGTGATTTATTTCAAGTGTTTACTTCTGTTGATTTTGATAAGCATATTTTTAAGCCAATGAAAAATCCAAACTTTAGTTTGGCTGAAAAGTACACCATTACGTCAGCTTACTTTATTTTGCAACATAAAGGTCATGTTGTGGCCTACACAGTCATGGGGAAGTCTGCTGACTTGACAGCTGATGTGGTAGACAGACACATACATCATCAACAAAATGTCATTGCTAAAGCAAGCTTATTGGTCACAGAAGCTTATTTATACAAGACTGAGTGGAAGGAAAACAGTGTGGCTGAAAAACGTTCACAAGCAACTGAGATAACAACCTTGAGAGGACTGTAAAGAAAAAAGGCCATTCAAGAACTTTGGGGAGATGCACAAGGTGTGGACTAAGACTGATTGCTTCAAGGGTCACCCCACACAGATCTACTTAGGATTTAGGCTATCACTGTCATATCCCTTGACTTAAAGGGATAGTTCGCATTTTTAGACATGAAGTTGTATCCCATCCTCACTATCAGCATAATGCATACACACTGACCCATGTCTGTGGTCACCTCCTGGTCGGACCTCTGGCCGTTAGAAGTCTTTCAAGAAAGTAGTCCCGGCTAGTTTTGGGGGCCAACAAACTGTGTCGTTTTGCTTCAGAAAACTATATGCATTTGAAAACATGATTCATTTGCATCACAAAAAAAACGGCGGCCAAAATTCGCAACTCACCAATACTCTGCACTATTTTCTTTCCATTCCAATCAATCCGCGCTGCAGCCAGCCTCAACTCTCGCGCTCCTCCCGTCAGCTGTTCCACTGTTAAATGCTGACAACATGTCTGATTACGAAACATCTGATGATGAAACTAATTTTAGCACAATGTCAGAAGGATCGGATGAAGAAAAAACTTTTTTTTAGCACAAAGCCAAAGGGATACTTTTGTGAACCGGAGCAGAGAGACTGAGTGGACATAGAAGTGCTCCAAGCTGAAGCTGAGCCCACATAATGTAGCCTATTTGGTGTAGCCTATTATCAGTAATAATAATGAATGTGGTCAAATATTGCATAGCCTACTGATCAATACAACGTAAAGTTGTCTAATTCTGATATCAAAAAATGCACAACATGAGATCGTCCCTACACTTACTCACCCTATCTACAGCTGTGTTCTAGCTCCATCTGCTGAAGTTCGGCATCCGTATACTCCGGTTCACAAAGGTATTTCTATTTTTTTTTTTGTGATGCAAATGAATCATGTTTTCAAACGCATTTAGTTTTCTGAAGCAAAACGGCACAGTTTGTTGGCCCCCAAAACTAGCCGGGACTACTTTCTTGAAAGACTTCTAACGGCCAGAGCTCTGACCAGGAGGCAACCACAGATGTGGGTCAGTGTGTATGCACTATGCTGATGGTGAGGATGGGATACAACTTCATGTCTAGAAATGCGAACTATCCCTTTAAGCTACAAGTAAACGTAAGGCAATGTCAGAAGCATGTTACCTTGGCTGAGAAGGAAGAAAATACTGAAATGTGGCCCAGCGCTCCAAAGTCTTCTTGTGAAATAAAACTAAACCTTACATTTCATTTGGAAATCAAGGTCTAATAGTCTGGAGGAAGAGATGAGGTACAGAACCCATGCCACGCTGCATTGATGCAGAAATTAATGAAAAATTAGGCCAAATCAAATACTGAGTGTATATACTGGACATGGTCATACTATTCAGTAGGCCCACTTTTCTGTATTATTAACCATTTTTATTGATCTTAAGTAACAATAATGTTCTGAGAAACACGGTTTTTCATTAGCTGTTAATTATAATCATCAAAATGAATAGAAATAAACACCTGAAACACATCACTCTGTGTGTATAACAAATGTATATAAAAGGAGTTTCCATTTTCACGTTTATTAATCAGATGTACCTGTAGTGGTACCACCTTCCTCTCAGCCAAGAAAGTTCTAGTGGAAGAACAGAATCTTACTTGTGGGTTCTCGTACGCCTGGGGTGCAGGGTCTGTTTCCTGCACTGGGTGTTGCTTATTCCCATCATCAGACTCTGTGTCCTCCTGTCCATGTAGAGGTGGAGATGGAGGTGTGTTGTGGTCTTCAGGTTGGAGAGGAGCAGTAACGTTCTGGATTTGCAGAGATTTCATCGTGACATCTTATAGCCGTCTCTGGTCATTGTAATTCCAGACTGATGAGGAGGCCCTTACTGACCTGTAAGTCATGTGAACCGTCTGACGGATCGCCTGTCTCTTGGACCGGGAGTCTTGCATCACACAAAAAAGGCACAGCGGCATGTTGAGGACACGGTGGAGGAGGGATTCCAAGTGGCTGCTTCCCACAGGGCGGAGGTGGAGGTGGGGGTGGAGGCTGGTGCAGCGCACAAACGGTTTTCTAAATAGGCACACACTAAAATTAGATAAAACCTCACACTGTATACAAGTTGGATCGGTTCCAGAGGCCTCTGACAGTTTATCCCACATTTAGTAGCTCTGCAAACCTGAAAGCTCAAAAAATGATCTCAAGCTTTTTCAAGCTATTTGTACTATATACTATTTATTTCCAGTGAGAAACACACATCCTGATACAACAGGTGTTGGGCAAACGGGAATAAAGTAAAATCTGCATATAGCACATATAGCTTTAGTTCATTTTAATCAAAACATGACACTTTACCTTAAAGCTACACTCAAGACTTCTCTGTGAAATAAACCAACTGACTTTAGACACACTTGGCAACCTACAGAAACATATGTCATGCTCATTTTATTATACTTGTTTTACTATAACATGTTGAGTTTGCATGGTCTCCCCGTGTTCCCTGGAGTAGCTAATGTGAGCTGCTCTTACAAAAACATGCACCAGTCCTGGGCTGTATACTGCCTCCTCCTGGCTGGCTGGGGCACCTGAGGGGTTGGGGAGCTTCTGTCTGGAATAACGTGATCCTTCCACATGCTACGTCCAGCCGGGGAAACCCTAACCTCATCCGGTGAAAAAAAAAGGGCCTGCTCACTCCTCAACCATGAAGGAGGCTTGAGTTTCAGTGATGGGCCCTCCTGGGGTTGGCAGAGGGAGAGCAAAGCCCAGGACTGGATTTTGGTAGGAGCAGGTGATAAATAATGGGGGGAAAGCCGTGAGATAAAAAAAGAAAGATCTACCCTTCAAATAAACCAACCCTATACACACATTTAGCTCTGGTGACCTCGCATAAGGTAGAGTTCTTTTGCATCATTTGACATTCTCTTTATTTTATATTCATCATTTTATATTATATCTCTTCACAGTATCTGTTTATTTTTAATTCATCCTACAAAAATTTATATTTTGTGCAGAAAAGTAAACCATTTAAGCCACATGTCAGAACACTGTGTGGACGAAGACGGCTGGAAAAAAAAGAAAATCAGGGAAGCAGATAGTGAAAAGGGCCAGACTGGACTGTTCAGATTTCATTACTAAACATTCTCAGTGATCAATTCAAGCCAAGTTCTTAGAAGAGCCATGTTATCTGGCAGATGGATTTTGATTCATTCTTTGAGGTCTGACTTGCTGATTCCCATTTTGACCGATTCAGATTTTTTCTACTTTCTTTTCTACTATTTTTTCAACACAATACTAAAACACTATAAACAAAAACAAAGTGCTATAGGCAGTGCAGGTTTTAAACCTAACACAAAAAAGAAGTGTATAATTAATAAAAGCTTATGTCCCCAACCTATTTTGAAATTTATTGAAACTCCCAAAAAAAAGTACAATTAAACATATGTACTGTTGATTGATGGATTTAGAGTTCGTAGTTTGACTGCATTAAAAAGAAAATGAGTCTTCTGATCATTGGAAAATTTGCCCTATTTAATCCCTGGCCAATCGACAGGTGCATCTTTGCTTAGAACCAGTTCAATCCTACAGGTTAGCACCACCACACCTGCACCTGCAATACAAGCGATACCATCACCTTTATTTCATATCTGAGAGATAAAGTAAGACATACCTATGGGAACTAAAAATGTGACCTAACCGTAACTTAAAGTAGATGAACAAATTTAAACAGAGATATAAACAGACTGGTACCAGTAAGAGTATCTCTCATTGTCACTCTCACTGAGGTATGCATCACTCCAAAACAGCATCCATCATGGCTCAAACTGTGGCTCAGACAAATAAGTCTGAACATCGGGAACTGAAGTACTTCAGAATCAATGTTGAAATCTGCCAAAAGTGCCCTGTCCTTTACTATAGTGTTTACTAATATCAGCAGCTCTTCTTGTGCCTCTTGTGATGTCACTGACCCAAATACAGACCTGCCATTTTTCCTTCCTTCTGTGCTCTTTTAAAAACTGTGTAGTTAGTGAATTCCAGCAGAATAAATCCATTGTTTATAGTTTTATTTTTTTCTTTTGTACATTTACTGGTGAAAACACCACACAGCCGTTGACATCTTTAAAATAGCATTAAAAATCAAAACCAACAGCAAGCCATAATGCAAAAAAATATAAATACATGTTGACCACTGGGTTTTTTTTTCTTCTTTTTTTTTACTTCCTTGTAGTCTTGCAAACCAATTTTATCTAATGTAAAGCATGAAATGACGATCATGATCGTTTTTAGGACACATCAGCAGCCAAGAATGAAATCCGAAAATAGCAACACTTCCACATAAAGGCGCAAACCCGCGAGAGGAAAACTACAGACGACAGTCAGAACTGGAGCGAGCTCTGTGTGGGCGGAGTTGTTTTGTGAACTGAACAGAACCGCTATCATCCAGCTGCATGTGTTACGATCACAGTCGTTTCTCTCATTCTTTCTGTCGCCATACAGATCTAAGTGTTTTAAATGTAATAGCCTAAAACGGTAAAGAAAATAAAAAAAAATGTATTTGCCCCTGCTCTACTAAGAATCTTCCTGTACTTACCATCTCTTTGGATCCTGGCAACGCTAAATGACGGAAGCCAAAAGCACCTCTAACACTGTCATCAACTTCCTACCCACCAATCACAACCCCCTGTATGGCAAGCCATTTTAACACTTAATCAACGAGCACTCCTGTCTAAAATATGGAGGACCAAAGCTGACATAATTAAAAATAAAAGCAAAAATATATATCTTTGGTTTTTCCTTATACGTGCATTTTCGTCAAGAAAAATATCTTTTTTGTTTTTCCTTTTCCTTATACCTTCATTTTCATCGAAATTTTTTTTCTTTTCTTTTCCTTTTCCTTATACATGCATTCCTTGCTTTTACATTCCCCCGTCTCCTCTTTTTACTTTACCTTATGTATTTCTGCCTCATTATGCAAATGAGGAGGGTTGCCCTTCTTGGTACAGCTCCTCTACTATTGGTCAATAAACAGGAAGGAGCAAGATCCATGTGCAGATTGATTGTGCATGCCTGCGCTTCCTCCCTGCCATTTCTCCCATCACTACTCACAGTGAAGCTTCTGGCTTTTCCTCATGGACCTGAAGCTCTCGGACCTAACCGTGACCTCTCCTGTTTAAAACTGAGATTAACATAGAGGTTAGGCTTTTTTACCTCAGAAACAGAAAAGACTCATGACGTGAACCTATCACTCTGTTAACATTACTTCTTCACTGTGGTAACTTTGCTTATTAAAGAACCAGCATGTATCAACATTCAGTGCAGAACCTTAAAGGTTGAATATGGAACATTTTCATAAAAAGCTATTAAAAAAATTATTATAATAATACCTCCACGGGTGTTTCAAATGGTGCAAAATGAAATCATTTGAATTAAAATATAACAAAATAGAATAAAAATAAAATAAAATATTAATTTTAACGGGCACGACAATGACGTAATGTTTACGCCTACCGCCAGTAGCGGCCGCAGGGTGCCAGATACGGTCTCTATGATCCAACTATGCGGTCGGTACAACTCGGCTGTTACTGGGAAAAATGGCTGAGTCTGCAAGTCAAGCAGCAGCTTCAGAGCCCTGGAGGAGATATCGTTATCCATCTCAGGAGAGGAGTGACCGGAGAAGAACAGAGACTTGAGTAGTTTTAGGGGAAGCCTACACTAGATAGACCCACATAAAACACGTCCACGGCGTCAAACACACGCGGAAACGGCGACTTTCCTCCTGGATCGGTAAGCTAAGTCACTTGCTAACTTTAGCTGTCAGTTAAACTGCTCTAAAATACATTCCTCACTGGACACAGTTCAGGCTGGTCACTGGGTGTATCGGCAGCGAACCAGGCAACCCAACAGCGGGAATTATTTTTCTATTGTTGTAGCTACAACTTAGACCCACTTGATGTCGCTATAGTGTTCATGTTCCATATTCAACCTTTAACTTATCTTCATAGTTGTGTATGTCGCTGGACACATAAAATAAAACCTTTGTCTTTTTGCGATGCTGACGTCTTAGATGTGGCCTGGATAATCCGGTGTACTTCGTTCACTATTATCCTCGCCAGGTCCTTCAGCAATCGGGTGCTTGCCATACAGGGGGAAGCGTTACCATGTGCTTTACGTAGGCTCTGTAGCCTACGTCAGTCGTTGGGCGTCATTGGGGGTAAATCTTCGCAGAATACTTCAATAAAGTTTAAAAAAAAACTTTTTTGAACGACTTTAAACCCCTTTGTTTTTTGCACTTTGCTCTGTTTTGTTTTTAATTTAAAGGATTTAAAAAAGTGATCACATCCGGTTCTGCTCTTCAGAATAATAGAAAACATTCTCACAAATGCTGGGATTGTTACAGCCTGTGGATATAATGCGTAGATACATGCTCTTATAAAATTATGTAGTTCTTTGTTATTTTTATTTGTTTGTTTTGTCCTGTATTATATGAATGTTTCTGTAATAATAATTATAAATCATCATAATTATTGATAACTTTATTTGAGTCATGCTTAGGCTACTATTTAAGTAAGATAAATCCCCCCATTCATCCATTTTCTGTACCCGGGGGGGCTGGTGGATATCTCCGGCTGTCATAGGGCGGGAGGCGGGGTACAGCCTGGACAGGTCGCCAGTCCATTGCAGGGCAACACAGAGACATACAGGACAAACAACCTTACACGCACACACTCATACCTAAGGGCACTTTAGAGAGACCAATTCACCTAACAGTCATGTTTTTGGACTGTGGGAGGAACCCAGAGTACCCGGAGATAACCCACACATGCACAGGGAGAACATGCAAACTCTATGCAGAAAGACCCCAGGCCTGGATTTGAATCCAGGACCTTCTTACTGCAAGGCAAAAGTGTTACCACTGTGCAGCCTCCCCCTCCCCTCATTCATGTCACACAGAAATTCTACCAAAAATGAAAATTAATAATAAAATAGAAAATGTAATCCACCAGATATGATATAATGCATATCTAATTCTCTTCATCTCTCAACAAATCCCCAAAAGTCTTAAATATTTCAATGTGCCATGTGGTGTTTCCAAAGAATGTTTAATAAACTCTTTGGATTTCACTTTAGCATTTCATCAAAAAAAAAAAAATCCAACCAAACATAATAGGTGTAGCTTTATCTTTATTAATCAATAGTATGAATACATTCTCGGACCATCGTTATGACTTTCTTGTCTTTTTAACTTGCAAATATGAATAAACAAGTGTGCAAAACGTTTTTTGTTGTTGTTGAGGTTGTTGTTGTTGAACCTTTTATTTTGAAGTGCATGTCGAAAGTTTAGTATTGGCCTACTTCTTTTTGACGACATTTCCGGCTTGTTGCCTGTTGTCAACATAGAAAACAGCTGGACGTGGCTCCTTTTTCTTGTTAAACACAGGTAACATCGGTGTCACCTGCTTAAATCAGAGAAATCGCATTCAGCGGTGGTTTGTCTGAACTCGCCCCCTCTCCGCGGCTAAGTTACCCTCCGGACCAGGTCGTTCTTTGGGGCTCAGGTTCACCGCTGAGTTCTGCTCACAAGAAGTGCCTTCTCTCTTATGGTGGCTTCAGGTCGATGGGGAATTGCCTGTTTTCACAAGGTGGGGATGACCTCTCGCTGCTGAACGAGTCGGAAGGGGGGAGTCTGCCCGGAGAGCCGCCGCCCCCCTACCATGTGAGCCCAGAACCTTTTTTTTTTTTTCTTTATATATAAAACACAGCTAAATTTCTTCATACTTTGGTTTATGGTTTACATTTGATTTCCAGCTACTTTGTTAAAATGTTATTACGCCTAAGAATTATATTTCATTCCTTGGTTCCCCTGGCTGTGCGTTTCTAGTCATTGTTATGCTGGAAGACCCAGCCACAAAAAATCTTTAATGCTCTTACTGAAGGAAGGAGGTTGTTGCTCAAACTTTCACAAGACAAGGCCCTATTCATCCTCTTCTCAAAGTGGTGCAGCCGTCCTGTCCTTCACAGAAAAGCACCCCCAACTCATGATGTTTCCACCCCCGTGCTTCACGGCTGGGATGGCGTCATCGTTCTTCTTCCTCCTAACACAGCGAGTGGAGTTTATACCAAAAAGTTCTATTTTGGTCTCATTTGGTCTTGCATGGAGCCCAAGTCCGAGTTTCTTCCATTTTCTAAGATTATCTAGTTTTACCAACACTTTTCCTGAGTGAGGGAATTTTTGTATTACTTTATCCAAATCCAGAAGTTTACATAGGCCTACACTACTTTGCCTTTAACCAACTGATGATGATACTTAGGCTATGGATTTGTAAGTTTCCATTGGAGTAACTCTCAATATTTAAGTTAAACATAGGCACAGCTGTTGATTAAGATAACATCTCAAACAGACTGTTTCCTTGTGTGATGTCATGAAAACATCATAAGAAATCACCTCAAATACCATGGTATGGTTTCCTTATGGTCTGGTCAGTTATGTATATGCAAGTATTAACAGCATGGAAATGTGCAGCCATCTTGCTCTGTTTCCCAGAGATTAATGGGATTTGGTAACAGATGTATGTAACACAAGACAATTTGTTTTAGCAAGGAAATCTTGTGAAGATGCTGGTAGAAGCAGGTAAGCTAGTGTTTTTGTCCACAGTGAAATGAGTCCGAAACAAATATGGCCTGAAAGGCTGTTCATAGAGGAAGAAGTTTTTACTCCACAAACTACATACATGACCATTGTTACATTTGGAGGAAAAGAAGCTTGCAAGTCTGAAGCATGAAGGGGCAGCATCATGTGTAAATCTCTGGCTGCAAATTGAACTGATCCACTTTACAAAATAGATGCCATTGTAGATGGGATAATGTTGTTAATCCTAACTGACCTAAAATAGGAAAAGTTTAATCTAATTTAATATTAGATAGGAAGAAAAAAAAGTTGTCCTTTCATCTGGTGTATGTATAAACAAAATAAGGTATGGGAACATAAAAAAAATCATTATTTTGCAGAGCTAGGATGCATGAATGAAAGGTCTTTATATAAATGTTTCTGGATAAAAGTCCCATCTGCCAGTTAATTTCACAGTCAGATTAATAGGCTTTAGTGTCTGGAATATCTCCCTGCAGCCATGTTTTCAGTAAAACACAAAATACTTCATTCCTGATGTTCCTACTTTGTCCCTGCCAGCTTTTCTCATCTGTTTTTATTTGCCTTAAATCTAACATTCCCCATGTGCACTTTATTTTGTTTTTCTTTTGTCCCACACTTTCCATCTTTCCTGCTTAACTTGCTTGGGATTTGTGGTCTTAATCCAGGTATTATTTGTTTTTCTATAAGCTCAATCAGCTTGTTCAACATGTAAACCAATTCTCCAGTTAGCATGATTACTTGTATTGAAAGATTTTACAAAATACAAGCTGTATGGGCAGAAATCCCGTGGGTAGCAAAATTTCAAAGCAGTGTAGAAAAAACCCTACAGATTTGTGATTGAATTTGTGTGAAACCAATGGTGTATGCCTCTGATGTATGAACTTGGATTTTGGAGATGAAACGGGTTGTTTTTTGTGATCTTTGTGTTCCAGCATCACACCCCATCGGTGCCAGTCTTCCATCCCACCCCAGGTGAGAGTCGTCTGGCCAGCGAGCTGACCGAGGAGGAGCAGATCCGCATCGCACAACGTATCGGACTCATCCAGCATCTTCCCAAAGGTATCTTCAATCCTGGCTCTGACCCCTCGGAGAAGAAAGTAAAAGAGTAAGTCCTAAATTGTGACACCAAACCTTTCTTTTTAAAGTCCATATTTAAATTACCATTGTTTATTTGATGTACATTGCAAAAGTTCTCATATCCAATGAGATTTTTCACATTTAGTCACAGCATATCTAACAAATTCATTGGGTTGTATTATGGTTTTATGTGATAGACCAACACAAGGAAGCAGATGATTGGGGAGAGCAAGGACAGTTTTAATTAATAAATAGAGCCTGCCTGTGTGTCATTTGGGGCAGATGGCTCCTCTGATGGCGTTTCCTTGCATGGTTCATCTGCACTCGGCCCAATGTCCTTTTTTACTTTTTCTTTTAACTGTGTATGTGCATGGGAGATGGGTTGGGGTGGGTGGGGGATATAACTGTGACCATGCTTTTAAATCTGTGGGGGAGGGAAGGGAAGGTGGTTTTATGTGGGGTCATTTTAATCTGTAAAGCACTTTGTGATGCAACTTCTTGTATGAAAAGCGCTTTATAAATAAAGTTTGATTTGATTTAACCTGAGCATGAATCCGGATGTTCTTTGAAGGCCTCAGAGGTTTGTTAGAGAACATTGGTGAACAAACCGCATCCTGAAAACCAAGGAACACAGCAGACGTGTCAGGGTGGAAAGTTGTGAAGTTGCAATGCACATATCGGTTTTAAAACAACATCCCAAGCTTTAGCTTGTCACAATGCTCTGTTCAATCCATCATCCAAGAATGGAAAGATGATGGCACTATTGCACCTACTAAAACATGGTCATCCACCTAAACTGGTGGGCCAGGCAAGGAGAGGGTTGGTCGAAAAGCAGCCAAGAAACCCATCGTTTTACTCCACAGGCCTTTGTGGAGGAGTGGTAAGGATAAACCCACCACATGGACAAATAAAATCCAGACCTGGAAGAAAACCTGCTATAGACTGCAAAAGATTTTAGGCTTGAGCGAAGGTTCATCTTTAAGCAGGAACAACCTTAAACATCCTACAATGGAATGGTTTAGATCAAAGTCATTCATTTGCGAGAACGGTCAACTCAAAGTTCAGACTCAAGTTTTAAACTTAAATTCAATGAAGAATCTGGGGGAAGACTTAAAAATGGCTGTTCAGTTGATCTCCATCCAGTTTGACTTTGAAAAGAAAAATAAGCAAAATGTTCAGTCTCTAGATGTGTACAGCTGGCATAGATAGAAAACGTACAGCTGTAAGTGCACCAAGTATTGACTCAGGGGGGCTGAATGCAAATGTATCCCACATTTTTCAGATTTTCATTTGTAAAACAATTGGGAAAACTATTTGTCACTTGGCTTCATTTGCCTTCCACTTTACTACTATGAGCTACTTTGTGTAGGTCTATCACATAACCCCCCCAAGAAAAAAGAATCCAGGTTTGGCATTTTATGGTAACAAAGTGGGAAAAGGTTTAAGAGGTGTAAATTCTTTTGCACTGCGCTGTTTGCTGTAGTGTTGTTTCGCTTCTCCTCAGGTGTGTGATCTGCATGATGGATTTTGAGTATGGCGACCCCATCCGGTTCTTGCCTTGCCTTCACATCTACCACCTGGACTGCATCGACCCCTGGCTGATGCGCTCGTTCACTTGCCCCTCCTGCATGGAGCCTGTGGATGCAGCCCTGTTGTGTACCTATGAAACCAACTGAAGTGGCTTCTCCTGTCCAGAAGTAACTGCACCTTTTTTTTTTTTTTTTTTTTTTTTTTTTTTTTTTGCCAAGTCTACCCTAGCTGTTTAAAACAGGTAGCCAAGGTTGTGTGGCCCTGCGCCGATATCTGTAAGGTCTGGGGATGAAGCCATGTAAAGAACAGTTGCTGACGCTGGGCAAGATATAAAAAAGATTTACAAAATACCGTGATCCTTTAAAACGCAATCAGTAGAGTTTGGTTCCTCTTTGATGGCGTAATGTCCGTTATTTCATTTGGGGAGATTTTTCTGACTCCCATGATGATCATTGTTTTGTCAAGTTGGCAATGAAAACATGAAGTGAAAAGATGATTTTCTTTTAGAGAATCCATACTCTGGAATGCTGTAGAAACATATTCACACAATTGGCGTTATTTTTCATTAAAAAAAAGAAATAATAAAAATACAGTTGTAAGGACTTATTGCTTTTTTAAGTGTTATCAGTTCAGCCATTAACATGATCTAAGGATGGATTTTCTTTTAATTTGCAAACATTATTTGTTCTGTTGAGTCAAGCTTCCCCTCTATAGCTGCTTCCCTCGTTATGAATTCTCCCCTTGCTTTAAAATCAAGTTCTTCCAATTTCTATTTCTTATTGTTTACTGTCAGAAATATTTACAAAGATACAACTTTCTGTTCAGTCCCACTTAAAGCACTTTGAGCTCCTAATTTTAAAGTATGCAGGTTGTAGGTTCAACACAAGATTGTGTTTTCCTTTCTGTGTGTGTAAGTGTTTCAGTGAACGGTTGTTTGAGACGAGCATGTCGAGGCAGTGTGTCTTGTGACTTCCTGTCTTTTTTGGTTTTTTGTTGTTGAGTGGTTCTAAACTTCTTTCATTAACTTACAAATTTCATTTTTCTGATTTTAGTAGCACAAAATATTCACACCTTTCGATGTCTAACATGTAATGTGAAGCTGACTATGTGTTGAGTTGAAGGAAAAGGTGAAGCACAAGCTAAGACAGGAGGAAGGGATGCAGACTTAATGTAAAGCATGAGTTCAACTGTTGAGAGATTTGAGTATGAGGACATTTCTGTTTTATTGTGCACTCGCTGTGCCTTTTGATGAAAGCCAAGTTCTGTGAAGTACAATCAGTTTTGACTTTACTTTGTCGTTCTTTAGTTTTCCTCTAGGAGGAGACACATACCAGCACAATGTGTCACTGGTCTGTTTGAAAAAGGTAAAAATGTACAGTCATCTGGCTGCTGGTGACAAAAAGCAACAGTCTGTATCTGTTTTAATTTCTAATTTATGCAACAAGTGCAAATTTTTTTGAAATAACTGATAAAATCACAATAAAAGTAAATTCTAAATGTTTTCAGGTGTGGAGTTGTGTTCATTGGTTTTATTGAGATTTTTCAATCCAATTTTGGCTTTTAATAGTGATCAAACGGGAAGAATTTGGATAAAAAAAATCTATTCTGTGGTTTCTAAGGTTGTGGTCTTTTAATGGAGAGCATAGAAACAAAGAACATAGAAAAACTAGAAAAGCACGCTGGGAGCGAAGGCGGCCAAGGCAGCTCAGTCACCCCCCCTCCTTCCCCAAATGTTGTGATCTACCTGTAACTTTTTTTTAGAGTCCTTGAGAAGCTGGATTCACACTGATATCATTATTAGTTCAGTAGTTATTCACGAAAATCAGTTTTTCGGTAATGCCTGTTTTCAGATCACCTCAAACTCTAATCACTTGTTCCTGATCCCATTGCAGACATTTCCTGAAAATGTCATCAAAATCCACCTGGAACTTTTTGAGTTATCTTGCTAACTAACAGACAGATAAACAAACCCTGGCGAAAACATAACCTCATTGGCCGAGGTAATGATTTACCTGTCTGGAAAACTGTAGGTTCTTCTTATCATGCCAAGAAAATATTAGACTTTTCAAAAAAGAATGAATAATTTTTTTATTTTATATGTATTAATATATTCAATTGGATATAGATTACAGAGGAATCCGTACCTTCATTTATATGCAGGAACTGAGCACTTAAGAAGTGAGCGGTCCTCGCCTCCTCTGTTACTGCCTCTGGTTTAAGCCCAGATATTCAGCATATGTAGCATTAGGATAGAGATTTTGAAAAAGGCCCATTGCATTGTTTTCTGAACTAAAGAATGTAAGCTATAAGCATTGCTAGATGCAGTTAAAGTTTAATTAAAAGCACTTTTCACATTTGACACAAAACGCAAAATGATTCACAGAAATTGTAAATGCTCTGTACATTAGATGGTCTGTCCTGCAGTACCGAACACGCTACCAATGTTATACCAAATTAACAGCAATGTATAGAAAATATCAGCATTCCATGAATTAAACCAAAAAACCTAAAAGAAATCATTAACCAATTAAGCTCCTTCTCTTGCTTTCTTGATGACCCACATCTTTCCTTGAAGTTTTCCCTGTCATTTGGTCTGATCTGATTCAAATAGTGAACTCATCCTGTCAAGTGTTTTTACCTAGGCATTCAAAACAGCAGTTATTAAACCTGTGCCAAAGAAAAATAATCTGGACAACATGTAAATGCAGAACAACAGGCCAATTTCTAATCTTCCGTTCATTGGTAAGATTATTAAAAAAGCTGTGTTTCAGCCGTTAAATAGCTTCCAAACAGTACTTGGCTGGTTCAAGTCTTATCTAAAGAACAGGGACTTCTTTGTTTCAATAGGAAACTTTTCATTCTAACAAACAGATATCACATGTGGGGGGAGCCCTGGGGCCCCTCTTATTAATATCTACATGCTCCCACTAGCCTAGATTATAACAACCAATAAAATTAGCTACCATAACTATGCAGATGATACTCAGCTCTACATTACGATGTCACCAGGTGACTCTGAACCTATCCAAACCCTAAGTAAATGCATCGAGGAAATCAATGGATGGATGTGCCATAACTTTCTCCAGCTCAACAGAAACAAAACAGAAGTAATTACTTTTGGACCTAAAGAGGAACAATTAATAGTCAGCACATAGCTTCAGTCAATACAGCTAGAAAATACTGATCAGGCCCTAAATTTAGGTGTAGTAATGGACTCAGACCTGAATGTCCAGGGTCACATAAAGCGGATAACAAGGTCAGCCTTCTATCACCTGAAGAACATTTCTAGGATTAAAGGATTGATGTCGCAACAGGACCTCGAAAAACTCCTCCATGCGTTTATCTTTAGTCGGATTGATTACTGCAACACCGTCTTCACAAGTCTTCCTAATAAGTGAATTAAACAGCTGCAGCTGATTCAGAACGCTTCTGCTTGTGTCCTCACGAGAACCAGGAAAGTAGAGCACATCACCCCAATTCTAAAGTCCTTACACTGGCTCCCTGTAGTTTAGAGAATAGACTTCAAAATCCTTTTACTAATTTATAAATTTAATGGCTTAGCACCAAAGTATGTTGAATGTCTACTGTTACTATACCAACCCCCCAGACCACTCAGGTCCTCTAATTCCGGTCTACTCAACATCACTTGAATTAGAACCAAACATGGAGAAGCAGCTTTCAGTTTCTATGCTCCTCTAATCTGGAACAAACTTCCAGACAACTGCAGGGCTGCTGAAACACTGAGTTCTTTTAAATCACAGCTAAAAACTAATTTGCAGTCACAGCTGCCCTTGGGCACACTGACAGAAACAAGGCTACCATGCAATCTCCACTACCGGGTCCTCTGACCACCACTGGCAGGCAAGGCAGGTGAAGTATCTCGCATAGGGACACGACGACTGAGATGGACAGAGTGGGGATTGAAACCTGCAACAGAACAAACTCCTACCTCCTGAGCCACCTTCACCACTGCTATTATTTAAAAGCCGCTCTAAGCATGCTATTGACTGAACATAAATTAGCAATTGCACTCAATATCATCAGAATACAGATGGTCTTTTTTTTTTTTTGCAACAGTGGCTCGGGAGGTAGAAGTTCGTTTTATGAACGGTGGGTTGCCAGCTTTGGTTAAAATGCCATTTACCACCGTCAGTGTGTGAATGTGTACGTGAATGGGGTAATCACTGAATGTAGAGTGAAGCGCTTTGGAGTATTCTGAATTGATAAAGCGCTATACACATACAAGCCATTTACCATTAAAGTCCCTGGGGGTGGAGAGTGTATGAAATGAATAGAATATTCCCCAGAACATTGGGGCATCCCATCTTCCCAATTTCTAAATTCTGACATGATCTTGTTGGTGAAAAGTCTAAAGCTTCTTTCTGGCCAGATATTCCAACCAAATCGCAGAGGTAAAGAAGAAAATAATAGAAACATGTTATGGAGACTGTCTAAAACAAAAACACTGCACTCTTCTACATTAGCAGGAGAAAGCAGTGCTCTAGCTCAGTGGTTAAACTTTCCAGCTTGTAACCCACAAAAAAAACTTTAAGAGATCTGTAACCCTGACTCTTGGTGGAGCATAAAAGCATTTTTGCTGAATCAGTTAAAAAGTGGTACAGTGGTACTACAATCAACATCAATAGCCAATACATTGATCAATATATGTTGCTTTTGTCAGTTCAAGCCCTGTTTTCTTTATCTTTTACTCTATTTATAAAATGCAGACACTTTCTCATTGCTATTTCTGGTATTTATGTTATTTTCTCGAGAGGATCTTAAGACTCCAGACTTACATGTTTGTGACCCCAATTTGGGTCCCAACCCCAACTTTGGGAACTACTGCTTTAGCTATTTCTTACTGATCACCTCACCTCTGTCTCCAAGCACATTATGTGCATGCTCATTTGGTCTGCTAGGCAGCCTTAGCTCATGATGTTTCTCCTTTATAACAAGCTATTTATTACATCCCATGCATTGTCAAAGTTTTAGCTAATCTCCATAAAAAAGTCCTACATTGTACCACTACAATCCAAAAATAGGCATGCTTTTCCTAGAGCAAGGAAACCTCCTGTAATCTTCACTGCCAGTTCCAAACTAATAAACTAGTTAATTCAGAATAATAAAATTATTATTCAATATATACAAGTAATGTCTGTAAAACGGTACCATTCGAGCATGATCCTGGCCCAAGGGAAGAATTTATCTTGATATATTTGTTTTTGTTGTGAATTTATTTCTTCCAAACACTTGACTAGTTCATTGATGTAAAAGTAACTTTGGGAAAAAAATCCTTACCAAAAGGACCTAGGCCTGTAGGATGCCATGATAAAAGAGCATCCTCATCTGCCTGGCAAAGAACCCCCCTTTTATCCCTACAGACTGTATATAGTCATAAACTGAAAAACACCAACAGACCCAATAGTGAACAGGAGCAAACATCAATGACAACATCCAGCTACTGCGGATTCAGCATCAACACGGTCATATCCACGAAATAATAATAATAATGGATGGGAAGAGTAGAATAAAAGATAACAAGCATTTTTCTCCTTTTCTCAGCAGATTTTATTTAAAAAGGTAGCATATATATATATAATATACAGTATCTATTTCAGTATTGCACATTTTAATGCATTGTGCGTATCAGTATGATAGGGGAAATTGTACAAATTGAGTCAGTACAAAATGTAAACACATACAGTATGAATCTAGTTTATGTTAAAAACTCACAATTATTACACAGTACCTTGGAATTGTTATTAATTATGTACAAGAGATCTTCAGATCAGAAAAGCACAGTATTTTCTTGAACTGTCTCTACAATGCATAGAGTCCCATGAATGTAGCCAAAGCAACAAAAAGTCCCAGGACCATTCTGAGCATTGGAGAAATGGTTCCTGGGATCTGGAGTCTTTTCCTATTAACCGCTTTGGAGTTTGAGTTTTCCTGCTGCTGATTTCCTGCGACACTCAGCATCTTCTGTAAACCATCAAACACCTGTAAAACAAGTGAGAGCACATCAGTTGCATGTGAGTAAATTATTAACTTAGAGCAATGGCTATTCTTGTTTGTTCAGCTTCCTTGGACCTGGCAAGTGATCCCAGTGCTCATCCATCGCCCCCCCTCCTCACCTGGATGTTTAACTCGAAGGCCCTGACGGCCTCCTCCAGCACCCCGTTCCTCTCCTCTGCCATCAGCTCCACGCTGTTCATCCGGCTGCGATAGAGCTGCTTGAACAGGTTGGGGCTGGAAACGCCAGGGAAGGCAAAGAAGGCCAGACCATCGCTGCTTTTCAGCCCCATGGACTTCTGGGCGATTCGGCCGAGAACCTGACCTCCAGACAGGTCTCCTAAGTACCGGGTGTAAGCATGTGCAACCAGGAATTCAGGGTTTTCTTTACCAATCTGAAAAATATACATAAATTGTTAGCACTTTCCCACCAAACATATCCCTTGTCATACAAGCATTTCTGAGACCTGTTCATCTTTTATCAAAAACTTGCTGTGTCTGATTTGTTAAATATATTTTCTACATTCTTTGTAAAAACGTAAAATGCATTAAATATTAGAATTACAGATCACCAAAATTAAATTAAATTATGTCTATTAATATAGCGCCTATTCACAACAGATGTCATCTCAAGGCACTTTACAAGAAAAGTCATTTCAATACAATCATACAAACATTCCAAAAAGTTTAAAAGTTTTCTATTTAAGGAATCCCAGCAGATGGCATTGAGTCATTGACTTGATGTTGTGAAACCTCAAAACTTAATATATCACATTATATAAAGCTTTTAAAGGCCTATGTTCCTATCACCTACAAGAGAAATAAAAGCTTTGCATGTGGAATATAGAAATCTACCTGTCTGAGTCTGTGGCAGTATCTCTGAGTGGCGGCAGGGACGACAATCTTCTCTCTCCAGTCCGGCCCGTAGAAGTATTCCAGGTCCTTCTCGATGGACGTGAGCCTGGCCAGTTCAGTAGGGAAGTAAATGGGTGCAACTGCAGGATGGTTGGAGTTCCTGTCCAGCTCTTCCTCCAAGGCCTGGTAGATCTCGTACAGAGAGCACAGAAGGAGCTACGTAGGGGGAAGAGGGGAGCTGTCATTTAATCCGCTAGAATCCAACCAAAAGTAAGATTGTCCTAGCAGTTGTGCTGCAGTTTATTATTACCTTATATTGTGGGAGTGTGACTTGTCCCTTCTGGAAGCTTAGCATTAGTTCTGTGTTTTCTGCTCTGACGTGACTCTCTTTGGTCACCTCTTTGATTTGTTCTGACAGATCTCTGTGAGAGAGAAAATAGCAACGTTAGTTTACAGGGTAAGAAAGGAAAAACATCATATTGTCCACCATATTGTCCACTGGGGAGATGTGCAAAACAAAGGTTCAGAGGTATGAAAGAAATCACAGTAGCTCAATCTAACCTGGTAACTGTCTGCTCTGCTGATGTCTGACTCCTCATTTCTGTTTCCATTGTGCTCCTGGAAATTGCAAAGCTGTGAAAAAATGTGTTTATGAAAAATTAATTATCTTGCAGCATAATATTCCAACACTGTGAAGATTTAAAAAATCTAAATATTAGCAAAGGTTGTGTTGTGATTTACTCACCAGCTGGGATTAAGTCTTTCAGGTTTAGTAGCAGCTCTCTTCTTGCTCTTTAGTTCAGTTTGGGTGGCTTCACTCTTCTCCTTTTATACAACCCACTTGTGTCTCCTCCTCCCTCTCCCCCCTTCTGTCTCAGTGAAAAAAAAACAGGAACTGAGTCACAAACTCTCTGCTTAACATGACATGGTAACTTAGAAGCAGTAGGAGGGATTGTGGCAAACCATGATGCAGCAGTTTTCAAAAGTAGGCTGGGAAAACTGGAGGAGGAGGGGGAAGGACTATAGGAACTAGCATGAGTGAGGAATTTTTAGCAGTGAGTGGTGGGCCGAGTGCAAAACGTGACAGGGCAACTTTTGTTTCCAAAGTTGAATCGGAGGAGGAGGAGCAAGGCCAAAACATGACACTGGAAATTTCTAAAGCTGCTGAGTGAGAAAGAGTTGAAACACTCACTAACGTCATACAAACACAATCACATGATAATACAAACCTTTCATTTCAGTGGTGAAATCAACAAGCACAACCACAATACTTTAGAAAGGACAAAACTAGTGAAACAAACACTATCAGTTAGCCAAAGTCCAACACAATAAAAGTAACAGAACAGCAGAGAAACCAGCAGCTTTCTACAACAGTTTAAAACAACCATAAATACTGTTATTATCCTGAGTTATTAGTTATATTAAAGAAATGTAACCAACACCACATTGCTCTCTAATAAATTCCCATTCTTCCTGAAGTGGAAGGAAAATGATGCATGTTTTTCATAATGTTTTATTAATTCATAATGTCTTATGCTAAAAACCCACCTGTTTAGAGCTGCCTTTGAGTTAGTGACTAATAATAGCTGGAATGTTATTTGCTTTATTATGTCACATGTCATATTTATCTAATGTTGGGTTTTATGCTTTTACTGTTGTTTTTATTTAATCCCCTTATCACCCAAAGCACCTTGAATTCCCTTGTTGTTGAAAGTGTGCTATACAAATAAAGTTGCCTTGCATTGCCTTTTGAATATAAATCTGAAAAGTTTGGCATGCATTTAAACTCGCTCTGATACCCTTAAATAAAATACAGGGCAACCAATTGTACCTGAGTGTGATTTACACTAAGTGTAAATCTAGCTGTTCTGTGAAGACCTCAGATGTTTGTTAGTGAACATTACACCAACATGAAGAACAAGGAGTAGATCAGACTGGTCAGGGAGAAAGTTATTCATGGTAACTTTGGAGAGGCTGCACAGATCCATAGCTCATGTGAGACCAGCTGTTGACACAACAACTAGTTGTGCACTCCACAAATTGTGTCTTTATAGAAGAGTTTCAAGAATACAATTTTAGGTAAAAGAAATATACACTGGGGCAAAAAAAGGTATTTGACAACCACAGATTGTGCAAGTTTTCACACTTAAAAAGATGAGTAAGGTCTGTAATTTTCATCATAGATATACCTCAACTATGAGAGACAGAATGTGAAAGAAAATTCCAGGAAATCACCTTGTATGATTTGTAAACAATTTATTTGTGTAATGGTTCCGAAAATAAGTATTCGGCCAATAACACAAGTTCATTTCAATCCTATGTAAAGTAAACTTGGTTGGTAATGATGTAGATAAAACGTTTTCTGTAGGTCTTCTCCAGGTTTGCACACACTGTTTTTTGGCCAATTCTTCCATGCAGATCTTCTCTAGAGCTGTGATATTTTGGGGCTGTCACTGGGCAACACCGACTCGCAACTCCCTCCACAGATTCTCTATTGGATTGAGGTCTGGAGACTGGCCAAGCAACTTCAGAACCTTGAAATGCTTTTTATGTAGCCACTCCTTTGTTGCCCAGTCACCGTTTGGGAGCATTGTCATGCTGAAAGATCCAGCCATGTTTCATCTTCAGTGGTCTCACTGATGGAAGGAGGTTTTTGCTCAAAATCTCAAAATGCATGGCCCCAGTCATCCTTTCCTTAATACGAATCAGTCGTCCTGTCCCCTTTAAAGAAGAGCAGACTCAAAGCATAATGTTTCCACCCCCATGCTTCACAGTGGATATGGTGTTCTTGGGATGCAACTCAGCTTTCTTCCCCCTCCAAACACGGAGAGTGGCGTTTTTACAAAAGAGCTCTATTTTGGTCTCATCTGAACACATGGTATTCTCCCAATCCTTCTCTAGATCATCCAGAGGCTCTCTAGCAAACTTTAGATGGGCCTGGACCATAATTCTAGCTTCGTTGTAGGTGATAAAAACGTATTTTCTAGACCATTAGACAAATAAATTCTTTAAAAAATCACATGATGTAATTTTGTGGATTTTTCTTTTACATTCTACCTGTCACTGTTGAAGTGTACCTATGATAGAAATTACTGACCTCTCTCATCCTTTTAAGTGGGTGGCTGCCAAATACTTTTTTGCCACACTGTAAGATGATGCATTTAGAAAAGGTGTGCCACCACTGCAACATGTTTGTAGATTGTCAAGTAGGAAATACAGCAAACCTGTGGAAGAAGAAGAAAACATTAGCTGGTGGGAAACTATACCACTGCAGATCACCCTGGTAACACCATCCCGTGATGAAACATGGTGGAGGCAGCATGCTGTGGGGATGCTTTTTGCCAGCAGGCCCATGTAAACTTGTCAGAATTGATGGCAAGCTGGATGTTGCCAAACACAGGGGAAAAGCTGTTGAAGCTGTAAAGCACTTAAACTGGGCTGAGGTTCCAGCAGTCCAACAACTCTAAACATAGAGCCAGAGACACAACGTAATGTGATTTAAATCAAAGCATAATTAATTTGTAAGTATGGCCCAGTTGAAGTCCAAATCTAAATCCAACTGAGATCTTGGTCCAGAATTGATCATTCTTTTATAATTGATAAATGTTCTCCATTAGTGTAACCAAGCTTGAGCTCCTCTGTAAATAAGAATGGGGAATAACTTTTAACTCTAATGTGCAAAGCTGCAGAGGACATACAGTGGCTTGCAAAAGTATTCGGCCCCCTTGAACTTTTCCACATTTTGTCACATTACTGCCACAAACATGAATCAATTTTATTGGAATTCCACATGAAAGACCAAAACAAAGTGGTGTACACGTGAGAAGTGGAACGAAAATCATACATGATTCCAAACATGTTTTACAAATAAATAACTGAAAAGTGGGGTGTGCGGAATTATTCAGCCCCCTTTGGTCTGAGTGCAGTCAGTTGCCCATAGACATTGCCTGATGAGTGCTAATGACTAAATAGAGCGCACCTGTGTGTAATCTAATGTCAGTGCAAATACAGCTGCCCTGTGACGGCCTCAGAGGTTGTCTAAGAGAATGTTGGGAGCAACAACACCATGATGTCCAAAGAATTTCAATTCAATTCAATTCAGTTTATTTATATAGCGCCAATTCACAACAGATGTCATCTCAAGGCACTTAACAAGAAGAATTTCAATACATTTATACAAACATTCCAATCAGTTAAAAAGTTTCCTATTTAAGGAATCCCAGCAGATTGTGTCAGTCATTGGCGTGAGGTTGGGCCCCGTTGATGCAGACTTTCCAACCACAGCAATCCTTCAGCAATCCCTCATACTGAGCAAGCATGTAGCGACGGTGGAGAGGAAAAACTCCCCTTTAACAGGAAGAAACCTCCAACAGAACCAGGCTCAGTAGGAGCGGCCATCTGCCACGACCGTCTGGGGGTTTGAGAAGACAGAGCAGAAACACAGAAGGAACAGAAGATCTGATATAAGAGTACTTTCTATGTTACAGAAAGTAAAAAGTTGATAACAGGACACAGTGGATGTTTAGTTACTGGGAGGATCATCCCAGTCGATGCCCCCCATCCAACAGGGCATTGCAGCCAAGCAGGATACCAGACCAGGTATATCTTCTATGGAGAGAAAAACACTGAGAGAAAACAAAGTTAACAGTCGAAATAGCAGAATGTACTGTAATACAACTGGAGAGTAGTAGGAGAGAAAAGTAGCAGAGTGAAGAAAATTGGTAAGTCTGTCCTCCAGCAGTCTAAGCCTATAGCAGCATAACTACAGAGATAGCTCAGGATAACCTAAGCCACTCTAACTATAAGCTTTATCAAAAAGGAAAGTTTTAAGCCTGGCCTTAAAAGTAAACAGAGTGTCTGCCTCACGGACTAAAGCTGGGAGCTGGTTCCACAGGAGAGGAGCCTGATAACTAAAAGATCTGCCTCCCATTCTACTTTTAGAAATCCTAGGAACTACAAGTAAACCTGCAGTCTGGGAGTAAAGGGCTCTGGCAGGAACATATGGAACAATTAGATCTCTGATGTATGATGGAGCTTGATTATTAAGGGCTTTGTATGTAAGAAGAAGGATCTTAAATTCTATTCTGGATTTAACAGGGAGCCAATGAAGGGAAGCTAAAACAGGAGAAATGTGATCTCTCTTTTTAATATTCATCAGAACTTTTGCTGTCACATTTTGGATCAACTGAAGGCTTTTAATGGCATTTTGTGGACTTCCTGATAGTAAAGAATAACAATAGTCCAGCCTTGAGGTAACAAATCCATGGACTAGTTTCTCAGTATCACTCCTGGACAGGATGTTTTCTAATTTTAGCAGGTGAAAGAAAGAAATCCTAGAAACCTGTTTAATATGGGATTTAAATGTCAAGTCTCGGTCATAAATAATTTTAGCAGGTGAAAGAAAGAAATCCTAGAAACCTGTTTAATATGGGATTTAAATGTCAAGTCTCGGTCATAAATAACGCCGAGGTTCTTTACGTTATTACTGGGGGCCAATTTAATGCCATCCAGATGAAGTGATTGACTAATCAGTTTCTGTTTAAGAACTTCTGGTCCAAAGACAGCAACTTCTGTCTTGTCAGAATTTAAAAGTGAAAAGTTTAGGGTCATCCATGTTTTTATGTCTTCCAGACATGCCTGTAATCACACCAGACAGGTCAGGGATAAAGTTATTGAGATATTTAAAGCAGGCTTAGGCTACAAAAAGATTTCCCAAGCCTTGAACATTCCACGGAGCACTGTTCAAGCGAACATTCAGAAATGGAAGGAGTATGGCACAGCTGTAAACCTACCAAGACAAGGCCGTCCACCTAAACTCACAGGCCGAACAAGGAGAGCGCTGATCAGAAATGCAGCCAAGCCATGGTGTCTCTGGACGAGCTGCAGAGATCTACAGCTCAGGTGGGGAAATCTGTCCATAGGACAACTATTAGTCGTGCACTGCACAAAGTTGGCCTTTTTGGAAGAGTGGCAAGAAGAAAGCCATTGTTAAAAGAAAACCAAAAGAAGTCCCGTTTGCAGATTGCCACAAGCCATGTGGGGGACACAGCAAACATGTGGAAGAAGGTGCTCTGGTCAGATGAGACCAAAATGGAACTTTTTGGCCAAAATGCAAAACGCTATATCTTCAGCAGGGACAGGGAAGCTGGTTAGAGTTGATGGGAAGATGGATGGAGCCAAATCCTGGGCAATCTTGGAAGAAAACCTCTTGGAGTCTGCAAAAGACGAGACTGGGGCGGAGGTTCACCTTCCAGCAGGACAACGACCCTAAACATAAAGCCAGGGCAACAATGGAATGGTTTAAAACAAAACATATCCATGTGTTAGAATGGCCCAGTCAAAGTCCAGATCTAAATCCGATCGAGAATCTGTGGTAAGATCTGAAAACTGCTGTTCACAAACGCTGTCCATCTAATCTGACTGAGCTGGAGCTGTTTTGCAAAGAAGAATGGGCAAGAATTTCAGTCTCTAGATGTGCAAAGCTGGTAGAGACATACCCTAATAGACTGGCAGCTGTAAGTGCAGCAAAAGGTGGTTCTACAAAGTATTGACTCAGGGGGCTGAATAATTACGCACATCCCACTTTTCAGTTATTTATTTGTAAAAATGTTTGGAATCATGTATGATTTTCGTTCCACTTCTCATGTGTACACCACTTTGTATTGGTCTTTCACGTGGAATTCCAATAAAGCTGATTCATGTTTGTGGCTGTAATGTTACAAAATGTGGAAAAGTTCAAGGGGGCCGAATACTTTTGCAAGCCACTGTAGGCTAGGCCAAAAGATTTGCAGATGTAACAGCAGTGAAAAGTGGTTCTACAAAACACTGAGTCAGGTGGGTGAAATTCACGAAAAACACATCAGATTTTGATTTCTAAAAAACTCTTTAAAAGACCCCCCAGAAATTGCACCTATATTTGTTCATTTTGCAAGTAAGACCTGCTTTGTTTTGGTCTATCACATAAGATTCCTATAAAATACAATAAAATTTGTGGTTGTAACATGAAAATATGTCAAATATTTCAAGGGGTTTCTTTTTCTTTTTCAAATCACTGCACACAGATCACTTCAGGTCACTTGCAGCAACCAACAGGCGTTGTAAAATGTCTGTGTGCAAATGGGAGCAAAATAAAACTTTTTATAGGAAAGAAAATCTGTTTTTTTTAAAAAGATCTGTTTAGCATATTATATATTTTTATTTATTTAAGTGTTTGTCTGTTTGTTCTTGTATGTTTGCACCAAGTACCACAGCAATTTCCTAATGTTGTGAACCTACCCAACATTTGGCAATGAAACCCTTTCCCATAAAACCCGTTTCTGAATTTCTGATTTCTAATTCTGTAAAATCATGGAGTTTTTCCTGGGTTGATCAAAATAGGCAGGACTGCTTGCAATCAATGATGCATCTCTGAACTATAAATGTCATGATATCTGTCAGAATGTCTAATCTGGTGGAAAAGGTGATTTATGTAACAATGCACCACTGAACCCATGTAATTTACCAAAACTTTGAGATGACAAAATAATTTTTAACAGCAGAGTCAAACCTTATAAAAACAATCACGGAGGAAGTGACTGAAGACACAAACTGAAAAAAATGAATGAATGAATGAATCAATCAATTATTTAAAGAAATGTGGCTAAACATCTAAAGCCGTTATACAATGGAATAAACAAAAATTCCAATGTCCCTAGAATATCTGCAGGACTGTGGATAACTGCTGCTAAAGGAAGTTATTGTTACTAACTATATCAACAACACATAATAATAATAATAATCATTTTAATCATTTTAAAAGATGCTTGCTTTCGTTTCTTTGCTTTGTAGATCTGCCTCCCATTTCCTAAACATCTTAACTCTGACATTTAAGCCAATTATCACACTATTGAGTTCACAGTGTGTGTATGTATATATACACACACATAATAAATAATGAAAAAGTTAAAAGGTGAAACTAATATATGAGATAGACTCATTACATGCAAAGCGAGATATTTCAAGCATTTGTTTGTTCTAATTTTGATGAATACGCCTTACAGCTTATGAAAAGCCCAAATTCAAAATCTCAGTAACTTAGAATATTGTGAAAATTTTCGATATTTTTGGCTCAAAGTGTCACACTCTAATTAGCTAATTAATACATAACACCTACAAAGGGAAGTTCCACCCTTAGATTCAAAAACAGTCAGCAAAAATTCAATATCAGTCTTAATCAGCACTGATAGCCAGTGGATTGAGGTGTGAGTGAGTAATATGTGGGCACACTGTCACAAGTGTGCTTGCTGTGTTTTGAACCAGCTGTTGAATAGTGACTGATCAAAACCACAGTATAAGGAATTGCAGTAATCCAGCTATATAAAAACATGGAGCGCTCCCTCCAATTTCCTCAAGAGGGAGATAGCCTTTGACCTTATTGATGATCCCGAGTCGGTATTGACTTTATGATTGCGTTTACCTGTTTATTGAACTGGATAGCTCCATCAAAGGTCATACTGGGGTTTTTAGCAGAATGTGTTTATGCTCAAACAAAATATTTTGAGTCTTTGTGTCAATAAAATTAGGAAAGTCACTGATCATAAAGAAAATGATTCTTGAATACTAGATTTACATTTTTTCTTTAATCTGGCTGATAGAAAATGCAGCCAGCAGAGAGAGAACCTTCCAAGATTACCAAGCTTCTGTTTTCTCACTCTAACGAAAAAGTATCACTTTCTTATAATAATGATATAACGTTATATCATATCTAAATAATTCCAGTGGATTTTTCAAACGAACCCCTTTTTAATTAGTAAGAGCCAGATTTACGGCAAACCTGGTTATGCAAGGATTCTGTCTGGTAAGTAAAGAACAGTGACACCCAGTGGTCATGCTTATTTTAAATCATGAAACATCACTCCAAGCTGAAACATGAGTCAGCCTTTTAGAGGAGGAGGAGCACGGAGTAAACATGAGACGAGACAGCAGCTGTCGTATGTGTTCACGTGAACAACTTGTGATTCACCCGAAAAGTTCTAGTTTGCGCGAGCCAGATTTGTGAGGTCATTAAAGGCGAGAGCTTTAAGATATACAGCTAATAAAAAAAGATTATTCCGCTTTAATGTATGTGGCAAGTACGTATACATGACGGCACGTTTTCACTTGTCCCCCGCATTAGATAGATATCAGATATTAAAATATTGCCTTCATCTAATGGCTAAATAAAGCAGAACCGTATTGTGCACAAAGTAATTGCCCAAATTATTCTTTAATCATTTATTGAGATGACTGGCTGTCAGCACCAACTCGGGATGTATTGGTGCAGTTGACCTCCCGTTCGCAGAGGTGTTGTCACAGCACAGTCAAATCACGGAGTCAAAGTCATCAGGTTAAAGTTTAATCATTTACCCACTGAAAGTCTCATACAACACAACAGTTTGCCCGGGTTAAACATGTAGGCCTTTTAATAGAAAACATTTGAATAACCTTTGAACTCTGGCACAGGTTCAGCTGGTCTAACAGTAAAAACTGTAGAGACAGGAAAAACTTCTCTAGGCAACTTGCCTGCATGTTTGTTTTTCTGCTTCAGCGCATCTGATTTAAATATCTATAATTAAAATGTTTCTGATCTACTACATAAGCTGCTGAGAATGTTATTAAGTCATCAGGGAATAGAACGGAATAGAAAGTCCCTTTACTGTCCCACACCAGGAGAATTCAGGCGTAACAGCAGCAAAGTGACAGAATCACACAAAGATAAAAATATAAAAAACAGAATAAAGAATACTATGCTGTGCAGTAAGGGCCACAATGACAACACTAAAATACTGACATTATTTAAAATAGCATACTTCATTCCAACAAATGTGCAACTGAGCATAACAATTTTAAGAATTGGGTGTGTTGCAGCATGGGAAACATCTACAGGTCCTTCTAAAAAAATTAGCATATTGTGATCAAGTTCATTATTTTCCATAATGTAATGATAAAAATTAAACTTTCATATATTTTAGATTCATTGCACACCAACTAAAATATTTCTGGTCTTTTATTGTTTTAAAACTGATGATTCTGGCATTCAGCTCATGAAAACCCCAAATTCCTATCTCAAAAATTTGCATATCATGAAAAGCTTCTCTAAACCAGCTATTAACCTAATCATCTGAATCAACTAATTAACTCTAAACACCTGCAAAAGATTCCTGAGGCTTTTAAAAACTCCCAGCCTGGTTCATTACTCAAAACCGCAATCATGGGTAAGACTGCCGACCTGACTGCTGCCCAGAAGGCCATCATTGACACCCTCAAGCAAGAGGGTAAGACACAGAAAGAAATTTCTGAACGAATAGGCTGTTCCCAGAGTGCTGTATCAAGGCACCTCAGTGGGAAGTCTGTGGGAAGGAAAAAGTGTGGCAGAAAACGCTGCACAACGAGAAGAGGTGACCGGACCCTGAGGAAGATTGTGGAGAAGGACCGATTCCAGACCTTGGGGGATCTGCGGAAGCAGTGGACTGAGTCTGGAGTAGAAACATCCAGAGCCCCTGTGCACAGGCGTGTGCAGGAAATGGGCTACAGGTGCCGCATTCCCCAGGTCAAGCCACTTCTGAACCAGAAACAGCGGCAGAAGCGCCTGACCTGGGCTACAGAGAAGCAGCACTGGACTGTTGCTCAGTGGTCCAAAGTACTTTTTTCGGATGAAAGCAAATTTTGCATGTCATTCGGAAATCAAGGTGCCAGAGTCTGGAGGAAGACTGGGGAGAAGGAAATGCCAAAATGCATGAAGTCCAGTGTCAAGTACCCACAGTCAGTGATGGTCTGGGGTGCCATTTCAGCTGCTGGTGTTGGTCCACTGTGTTTTATCAAGGGCAGGGTCAATGCAGCTAGCTATCAGGAGATTTTGGAGCACTTCATTCTTCCATCTGCTGAAAAGCTTTATGGAGAGGAAGATTTCATTTTTCAGCACGACCTGGCACCGGCTCACAGTGCCAAAACCACTGGTAAATGGTTTACTGACCATGGTATTACTGTGCTCAATTGGCCTGCCAACTCTCCTGACCTGAACCCCATAGAGAATCTGTGGGATATTGTGAAGAGGAAGTTGAGAGACGCAAGACCCAACACTCTGGATGAGCTTAAGGCTGCTATCGAAGCCTCCTGGGCCTCCATAACACCTCAGCAGTGCCACAGGCTGATTGCCTCCATGCCACGCCGCATTGAAGCAGTAATTTCTGGAAAAGGATTCCCGACCAAGTATTGAGTGCATAACTGAACATAATTATTTGAAGGTTTACTTTTTTTGTATTAAAAACACTTTTCTTTTATTGGTCGGATGAAATATGCTAATTTTTTGAGATAGGAATTTTGGGTTTTCATGAGCTGTATGCCAAAATCATCAGTTTTAAAACAATAAAAGACCTGAAATATTTCAGTTGGTGTGCAATGAATCTAAAATATATGAAAGTTAAATTTGTATAATTACATTATGGACAATAATGAACTTTATCACAATATGCTAATTTTTTGAGAAGGACCTGTAAAAGGACATTGGATCCAAAGGGCCAAGGAGGGCCCAAGTTCAGTTTTGAAGAGCTACTATCCTGATACTTTTAGATGCATCCCTTCTCCAAAAACACCTGAATCAAATGAACGGCTCATTACCAGGCCTCTGCAGAGCTGAATGAAATGCTGATTGGTGAAGTGAATCATTTGATTCAGGTGTGTTGGAGAATGCATGCTTCTAAAAGCTGCAGCTTTATTGGACTTGACCATCGCTGAGCCAGTTCATGTGTACAAGGTCTTTGTAAGCCCAAAAGAAAAATAGAAGGTAGATTTTCCTCATGGATTCAAAAGGCCTGGAGCAAGGAAACGTGAATGCTAAAGAATTTAAGCCCAAGAGCCCTCGTAAAGTGGTTGGATTATTTTATTTTTTACTTTTTATCCAAAAATGGATAAAGTTGGAATCTGTATAACTTTAAGGAATTTCCAGACAGAATCATCATGCTGAACCTTAGATACATTTGCAAAATGTTCTACAGTGTTGGCCAATTATATTTTTTATTGCTAACCTGAATACCTTGTCACAGCCTTTTGATTATTTATCCTACTTACTGATAAACAATGGCTCCATGGGAGGGATAGATAGCTGGATTATTAGGACTTCAAGAAAAGTTTCAATGATTGGTCACATTTAGGTCACCTGGATGCTCCCTGTTTAAGAAATAAGGCAGTGTGGGAAGAATTTTCCTCTTAAATGGAGAACAAAGCATTTGCTGGCAACATGCGGTCAGAGATGACTTATCAAAGAGATTGCTGTCGTATATTGTTAGCTGTGTTGTATAGTTTTACCTTTGTCTACTGTTGTCTGTATGTGCTCCATTTTACTTCCCTTTAGACAACGGATGCAATTTAGCTCTTGTGATAATTTTAGCATATTTATTTATTTTTAGCCATGTTAAAACATTTATGAATATGCACTGTCCTATCTTAAACAGATTCAAATTGCATTTTAAGCTCTTATTCAACAATGTAAATGTACCTAAACAAAATATAAAACTACTGCTTTACACAGCCTGAAACTGATCAAATTTTGTTGCTTCATTTACTTTACTCAATAATTTCATCTGTGAATGCCTATCATTTAGTTCCAGCTCCAACCAAAAATTGATAACCGCATAATAAAATTCCAGAAACTCTATAATGGCTTTTGATTTTGGTGTGTCACCACTTAACTGTAAGTGCTCCCCATCTGAGCACACCTTTGAAAGCTTTCTGGAAGCATTGCTGTTGATTAAACGTTTTCTGTTTTTGTGTGTGTGTTTCTGACAAATCATCTTTTTTTAAGTGTTAGAATATTTTGAATTTTCCAGTGATCTTGTATGTATTATAGATTGTTACTATAGCTGTATGATGGCAACATTGTCTGTTGGAGAGCAAAGGAAAATATTAAACTTAGATTTTCCCAAAAGCTGAGATCTGTGCATTTTCAGTATTCTCAAAAATTCTTTATCTTTTTACAGGAACTAAATGGGTTCCAAACCGAGAGAACCCAACATGCTGGTAAGGACTCTGCTCTTGAGGGAATTGCTTTGTCATGTTTCAACTGTGTTGAAATGTTTGAAATTAAAGCTTTTATGAGATATGATTACATGGTAATATTACAAGTGGATTTGGCAATGTACATAAGCGATAAGTCCTTTAGAGCCTGTATTTTAAAATATCTGAGGTGGTGTAAAATGCATTAAAAAACTGCATATCATTAAATTTGTTAAATTGCTGTAATGCCAGGGAACATTGGAACACAATCTGAACCTCACTGGATGGAGTCGTCTTGTCCTTTCCCTCCACATTTAGTCTACATGCCACAAGATAAATGGATGATAGATCCAGAGGTGAGAACAAACTACAGTATGTAAGACAATTTAATCAAATTCAATTTTGGCAGATTCAAAATTTTAAAGTGTTAGATCATCTGTTAAATTCCAGCTGGAGGCCAGGAAATATCATAAAATGGACTGACCCATGAACAGCCTACTGATTGTATTGTCATGTTCCAAAATAAGTGAAGTTGAAATTTAATCCTCTTCCCCTTTCCTTTAAACTTTGATTTTTCTAGAATTTCCAAGACAACCTGTTGCATTCATGCTGCACAGTAGAGGACGCCATTGCTCAGGTACCTGCTTATTGATTTGTTGGAACAACTATATCATTTCACTTCCCAGTGGCACATTTATTATACTAAATTTCTGACAGAGACCTCAGAATCCCTCCTTGGGATGTTGGCTGTGTCTCGATGACCAGCATGATATAGCAGACAGTCACACTGACGGAGATGCCAGCCCGTTTCTCCCTCCAGTTATGGACAGTACTGATCTGCAGATCCCTTCTCCTGTCGGAGCCACTGCTGGTCCTGATTCATACAGCTTTATCACTGACTCATGCACTCCCACTGGTTCTTCAAGCAATGTATATTGTTCATCCTGGGACACAACCAGGACCAGGAATCCCAGTTCCTCTGGCCATTGTCTAGTCAGTGCTGCAGCACACCTCCACCTCCTGGGAGAGTCCTTGTCTCTCATTGGGAGCCATCTTGGGGAGACTAATGTAAGTAGATCAAAAACTTTTTTTGTTTAGAAATGCAGTGCTTTGTAGAAGTATTTAACTATTACGTTGTTCACATGTTATGCTAAAGCAACAAACTAACATTAGATTGATAAAGAAGGCGATACATGTGAAGTGGAAGGGAGAATAAAAATTGGATTTAAAAAAAATGTTTGACAAAAATGTGGCATGTTTGTATTCAGCCTCCCTGAGGCACTATAAAAGTAATTGTAGGTTGTGGTTGTATCATGAGAAAAATATGCAAAAGTTCCAGGGGTGTGTGTTTACTTTAACAAGACACTAATTCCTCTGCAGCCCCCCTCAATTTATGAGTTCATTCTCTAACTCTGTGAACCATGGAAAATACAGGAAAACTGCTTCACTTTTCATTAAATACAGTAAATGTTTGATTTGCAAACAGAAATGCACATTTTATTACAATTAAATCAATATCCAAAGATGACCAAATAATTGAAGTGGACATTTTATTTTAAATCATATAAAGATGCCATGTTTAATTTATTCTTAAAGTTTAATTTGGGTGAAATTTATGGTTCATTTGAATTTCGGAACAAAGACCAGAATTATAGTTTGTTGCTTTTGGGTTTTTTCTAACACCCACTTGAACACTTCACTGGCATGAGTTCATTTGTTTTAAATGTAGGTGTGCAATTAATCTAGATAATTTTGAATTGAATAACAATTTTTTTTAAGACACAAATGCATTAAAAACACTATGGTATTAATCCGTTATCCTTCTAAAGGCTTTGAAGAGGGTGTTTGGCAGTTAACCAGAAAATAAAAACATGTCTCCACCATCTCTGGGCTGAACTAGTGCATTGCTCCCACAAATTCATGGCCTGGAGGAGTCCTATCAGGCTCTGTTTCTCTCTGCAGAAAATTGTGTGCTTGTCTGGCAGCCTCTCTCTGCTCTTGGACTCTTTGCTGTGTGCGCTTGGTCCTCTAATGGGCCTGACAACACAGATACCTGAGCTGACTGGCTGCACAGAGGACACACTGGTGAGCAGGGCTGCAGGTTCACACCAAATGCTTTACACTAACTACATAAGTGTTCATGTAAAGAGAAATCATGTTGCATGTTGAGAAGAAACTTGTTTGTTTTTTTTTCCTAAGCCCTCCACTCTGGATAACATTGTTTACATCATGCCTGGGCTTTAAATAAAGATGGAAGACTCCACTGGTTCTCCACCAAGATGAAGCATGGACAGACATTTAACTTTTTCACTTGGAAATTACGATTTTTGAAATGCATTAATGTTAATATTTATGTTTAGTATGCACATTTATTGTATTTGTGATTAAATAATTTATTTGGGCATTGAGTTGTACAGGTGTCATTCTTTTGAAAAGTCACATGGATATCATGTTTTACTGGAAAGTGGATGTGTTGGTTTGATATTTGCTCAGGTGCAATATAGCTTCAGTTCTTTTGAAACCGAACACAGTGTGAATGATGGGTTATAAAAAAATATCAACGTATAATTAAAATGTAGACTAAATGTTGGGTTTTTGAAAATTTTCTTTGACTAAGCTACAAATAAATTAAGACTTTTGTAACCGGCTGCAACAATTTATTCACACCTATGTGATCAGAAATTAATTTCTTTCAAATTTTGAGGTTACTAAAAAGCTTCTTGTTGGGCTGTCTACTTTTATCAAGATTTGTTTTAAATGTAAAAACTAAACTCGGAAGTTTTTGGCCTGTATGACATTCAAGATGATTCATTCAAGAACTGTAAGAGTTTTGTAAGTCCAAAAAATAAGAAGTATATTTGAAGTTTTGTACCTGAAGCAATTTTAGGCCATATGTAAAACAAAAATGCAAAGTAATTTTCCACTACCTCCTATCTGATGACTGCACAAAACAAGTTCTGTTTGAATCATTGTCTCTCTGAGCTGGAAACCTGTCTTGTTTCTGTGACATGCCCTCACACCTTCCCAGCCATGAAAACAGAATATTTACCAGTCATTCTCTATGGCAACCATAAACCCCTGAAGGAGATGTTCTCTGACAGATACCCAGCACTTCTGATTGTTCATGGGTGCGGCAGATAAAACTCAAGAGTGATTCACATGTGTGGCAGGTTATACCCTCTCTCCGCCCCGTGTTGGAATGCTCTCCTCCCTGCAGACAGGAACCTGTTGTGCACAAAAATAAGCTTATTTGTGTTTGTGTGCGTGTGTGGTCAAAGCTGGGAGTGGTGAGATGGTGAACTCCGACAGAGCATACCTTAACTGAGCTGGCATCTTTTAGTCGTGTGCTGGGAAACGACGAACGCCGCAGCTGACTGGATGCGAATCGTCATTTAGGAAAGATTAAAGAAAGTGAGACCTTTTGTTTGAATGCAGCTTTGAGACATCAAATACATGAGTAAGAAAACTTATTCTTTTTTCATATGCATGTGTTCTAAGAAAAGAAATGTACTGTTGACGCTTTAACTACAGAAGCTAAATGATTAATGGGGAGCATATGACGTTTCTCAGCCATTTTGTTTCTGAGAATTTATTGTGGTAACAGGGAATTTTGGTGTTCTGTCAACATTTACCTGGAGATGAGACCGTTTTCTTGTTACATAAATGTTACTACTATAAATCTTTAACTTTTACTTTTATGCTCATTGTTCATGAACTTTAACACCAGTTTGCAGTGTAGTTCTGTCACCAATGAATTCAACAGTGCTTTGTAGTCTGCTTATTTTAACATTTGTAGTTGTTTAGCTTTTGCATATCAGGGTAAATATGTTAGTCAGAGCAGAATGTAGCTTGACTGGACTGGCAAGGTGTGGCTTATCAAACACCATGAGATCCAACAGGTTGTGGTTTCCAAGGAAGTGAAGGTTTCAGCCTGTTGGAGCAAAGGTTTTGACTATTATAGTTATTTCACCACTTAAACTATTAAGATTGAAGATGGAGGTTAAGGATTTGCAGATAAAGGAACAGTCAAATATACACTCACTGTCCACTTGATTAGGTGCCACTTGATTAGGTACACCTTGCTACTCCTGGGTTGGACCCCCTTTTACCTTCAGAACTGCCTTAATCCTTAGTGGCATAGATTCAACAAGGTACTGGAAACATTCCATGGTCCATATTGACATGATGGCATCATGCAGTTGCTGTAGATTTGTCTGCTGCACATCCATGATGCAAATCTCCCGTTCCACCTCATCCCAAAGGCGCTCTATTGGATTGAGATCTGGTGACTGTGGAGGCCATTTGGGTACAGTGAACTCATTATGTTCAAGAAACCAGTCTGAGGTGATTCAAGCATTATCCAGCTGGAAGTAGCCATCAGAAGATGGGTACACAGTGGTCATAAAGGGATGGATATGGTCAGCAACAATACTCAGGTAGGCTGTGGCGTTGCAATGATGAAAATACCAGTAGATCAGCTGTTTCTGACATACTCATACCAGCTCGTCTGGCACCAACAACCATGCCACATTCAAAGTCACTTAAATCACCTTTCTTCCCCATTCTGATGCTCGGTTTGAACTGCAGCAGATCGTCTTGACCATGTCTACATGCCTAAATGCATTGAGTTGCTGCCATGTGATTGGCTGATTAGAAATTTGCGTTAATGAGCAGTTGGACATGTTTGCCTAATAAAGTGACCAGTGAGTGTGTGTGCATATATATATATATATATATATATATATATATATATATATATATATATATATATATATATATATATATATATATATATATATGTTGCAGCCACTGTTGTGTCTCCTTCTTTCAATTTAAAATTGGTTAATGAATCACAATCTAGGTTGGTTATGGTTGTTTTAATTTACATCTTGAAACAAAATCTCTGTAAAACATTGCGACAATCCTGGCTTGAATAGCTAGAAAATTTACCTCTGAAAGCAGTTTCGTGCTATGAATTTATTCCATTAATATATTTATTATCTCCACCAACATCAGCTGATTTTATTAAGGTATTTCAAGTTGTGAAATTCAGCATAAGTGACTGGGTTGGAAAATTGTGTTGGCAAACAAAAACCCTTATTACTGTTATATAAATTCAAAGTTAACAGAAAAAAATACCACAAAAAACTCCTGGACTTACGATAAAGGTCTTGCGCTTGCGCTGGAAAAACATCTAAAGAGCACCAGGTCTGACAGTTATCATATGTAAAATGATTGAATTGTAAATGAATGTTGCATATTTGACCTATCCCTCCTCTCATCCTTTTACATTAGGCATGAGTGAACACAGAGAAGGCTTCATGGGGTCCTCACCCTCAGACCTACGGCTTGTTCTCCTGGGGAACATCGGGTGTGGGAAGACATCATCAGCGGACACCATCCTAGGTCAGCTGTCTCCCGTCTCTCCCAGTTCCTCCAGGAGTTGCATACAGCGACAGGGCTTCGCTGAGGGCAGGAGTGTGACTCTTGTGGAGGCGCCAAGATGGTTCTGGAATGGCTGCAACATGGATGACGACGTCAAAAAGGAGACCGAGCGGGCCATTAACTTGGTAGCACCGGGCCCTCATGCTATTCTGCTGCTGGTGCCTGTGTGCCAGTTTACTGAGGTCAGTCACTGTTTCAGGCTTCAGTTGTATTTCTAACCTGAATTCAAAATGTTTGTCCAGCTCAAATGAAGACCATGTAGCAGATAAACAATCTCTTCTTTTATTTGTCTCCAGATGGAAGGTCGAGTACCTGCAGAGCTGGAAAAGTTGTTTGGGACTGAGGTGCTGGATCACACCCTGGTGTTACTGACATGTGGAGACTATTTGATGGGAAAAACAGTGGAGGTATGAGAAAAGTACATCTACCCCATCTTTTTGATCCTTTTTGACAAAGTATGTAAAAACATGACAATTATCTTACTGTAATTCTCACCAGTACCTCAGTCAAATACTCCCTCATGTGCACTTCCTTGTTTGTTTTTTCTATGCCAACTTACTTCCTCCCTCTAACCTTCACCCAGTCTTTAAATATTTCCACACCTTTAATTGGTTTCATTTTAGAACAATTAAGAAGAAATGCAAAGCATTGCAAGTCCAAATTCACTATTGGCCAACTGTTCTTCTCCAGGATTACCTGCAGAAAGAACACCCAGGCTTAAGGCAGGTCATTGAGTGCTGCGGAGGGAGGTACCACATCTTTAACAACCGTCAGCGACAAGACAGAGAGCAGGTTCAGGAACTGCTGGAGAAGGTGAGCCAATGAATCAGAAAATTAATTTGTGAATATTTGTCAATGCAGAGACTGCTCAGGCATTGTGGTCAATGTGCTAGTTAGCTGCTTGGAACGTGTGTTGTTTCACTTTACATTGTCCAGTACTCACACTCACATCCAGATATAACCAAGTCTAGTTAGATACTGATGATCATCTCATTTAGCCTACTAGCTGCATTAATACAGCTGGAATTGTCAGTGAATCCATCAGTTTTTGGCTAAATGTCCTGGATATAATCACAGATTAAAATTATGCGACTAAACAAAAGTGCAGGGTTATGGGGTGATTTTTGGTAAATTATTTTTTAAAAGATGCAGTGAAATGAATTACCAGAGCTATTGGATCTATTGTAAATAAATCTAGTTATTCACAGCAGAAAATTGAAAGAGTGGCCAAACAAGGTACAGGCTTTAGGAAGAGGAAATTAAAGTGCAAGAACTTAAACCCCGACTACTATTGTGTATATTAAGTCATTTTCTCAGAAAATGAAATGAGGGCCAGTTCAATTGTAAGTGCTATATACAAACCCAGTCACAAATCAGATAAAGGCACGATAAATAATTTAAGGTTTTTGAAGGGGATTTTTTGAGGCAGATGTGTAGACGTTGCCATGGTCATAAATGGGGAGGATTGTGTATTTAATCAGAAGTTATGTGGCAGAATACATTTATGAAGACGTGTTATGGTAAACTAACCTGATTTAGGATTTGATCTTCATGAGTTAGACATTTCTGTGGATTTCCAGGGAGAGTGTGCTGTCAAGACAAATACCTAGGATGACATTTGAAAAGGACACTCAACCTGGATTTGTATTGAAGACAATGTATTCCAATTTGTTTGTGTTTAAATCTAAATTAATGCAAGCTTATAGAAAACGGTGTCATCTGCATATAGATATATATAAGAATCAAATGTTCCTTGTGCGATATTAATAAAGATATTAAATAGTGTTGGACATGTGTGGATAGCTTCAGAACACCTTTAGGTAGAGGCAAGCCAAGCCAAGTAGCTCTCAGAAAACCATGAGGTTCTTAGTCTGTCCGGCAAAATACAACAGTCCACCAAATCAAATGCTTAAGCCAGAACAGCAAAAGCAGCCAAATACTATTTATTTTCCTCAACAGCACATGACATCCAAGACTTTCATTGCAGCATTGGTTCAGCTCTTTGATTTTATTATGGAAAAAAATAGCCATAAATACATCAGAGCTTGAGATGAGCTTTGCTGCGGTGGGGGATGTTTTAACAATCTTTACCTAACCAGCCACTTACCAACCTCCACTTGGTGGTGTAACAGGTGGCAACAGGCTGTTGAGGTTTGTTTTAAGCCCCTATTCTCACATACCACTAAACTCTTGCTTGTGTGTTTTTGTGAAGATTATAATTAAGCTGTTCTAGAGAAATTTGAGCAGAATGCCAAATATATATTACTTGGATTAAAAAATGTGGTTAAAGGGGCATCGCTGGTGTAGAGGTAGAGTGGACACCCCAATACAGAGGCTATAGTCCTTGATGCAGCTGTCCTGGGTTTGATTCCTGACCTTGAGACGTTTGCTGCATGTCTCCCCACTTCTCTCTCTGCTCATTTCCTGTCTAATTACTGTTAACAAAGGCCAATACTGCAAAGAAAATAGTTGTTAAAGTGCATGAGAAAAACTGAAATAGTGATAAAAGAATAAATCCTTTTTCTCTTTAATTCCTGCAGCTATTGTTTTATTCATCAACAGGTTGATAACATGGTGCAGAGAAACGGAGTGTATCACAAGAAAACAGACCAGGAAAAAGAATTGGAGAAACGGATTCTGGAGCGAAAGCGAGAGTTGATGGAAACCTTCAGAGCTCAGAAGGAGGAGAAAAAAAATCCTGTGATGGTGAAAAACGTCCCATATACAGACCCCTTTGATAGAGGAGAGGAGCCCATCAGCACTTGGGGAAGAAGAAGAGAATACAAGGACGAAATAGACGGAGGAGTAACTGAGTCTCAAGCTTTTAATGGGCTTCATTCATCTCCAGTACCTGAGCAGCCCTCATATTCAGAGCCTGAGGATGACAGGCAGTTAACCAGGACACCCAGTTTTAGACTGAATGCAGGTAAGAGTTAGTAAATGTTTTTTTAAACCCAATTTATATTGCATTCTAGTGCAAAAAGAAAGTTTGAGACCATTTACTTCCAACATAGTTACCTAAAACATCTTCTTTTTACATTAATAAACATCAATTTAGTCTGTTTTTCATTCTGTGTTTATTTAATAATTGTGCCAGACAGATGGCATCTCTTGGCATTGCTAAAATATACGCTAGATTACCGGTCTTTCTGTTTCTTTCCTGTAGATGGAGCCATACTCTCACAGATTTCTGAGCCCAAATCAAAGTCTAAAATAATCTCCACTTGTAAGTGTCATCAACTGTTATAGCTTACTAATGTGTGTCGCAAAAGTATTCATGCCCATTGAACCTATTTACAATTTGTCACATTGCAAACCACAGTCATAAATTTATGTCAGTAAAGTTGAAGGAAAATGATGCATGACTTCTTTTCTTTTTTTAAAATTTCAAATGAAACATCAAAATTTGCGGTTGCATTTGTATTCATCGGCTTTTATTACCTTAATTAACCCTAGCGCAGTCAAAATTGCGACTTTAGGCACGTTTCCATTATTGGAACTTCAGGGTAATTTAAACAGATCTTTTTCTGACAGGGTCATCTGTTGACCCGCTCCTCTCAGCCGCTGTGTCTCCGTAAACAATCGGCCCTTTAAGGAATCAGCTAAAGACGGCCGCATATCCCAACTGTTTCAGCAGCGAGCGCGTCACTGATCAGCGCAAAACTGCAGAACTACCAAGAGATAGACATGGAAGAAGCAGGGCTTGTTGCTGCGTTTCTGTTTGCTGTTGTTATAAACTGCTTCGCCAGTAACTCTTATTTTTACAAAACCGATTGTTTGGTGACGTCTGCTCATTTCCCTCTGAATTAAAACCAATCAGCGTTACTTAACCACAGCTCCCGCTGAGCAACTCGATCGGGCCATTCTTAGTACCTACCCCATACAGGTACTCCGTTGGTTTCTGAAATGGCCCCAAAAACGGCCCTGTCGGCCTGGCCTGATGAAGTGGAGACATGCGCATTTCGGGAAGGTTACCCTGAATTTCTGGTAGTGGAAACGCCCCTATTGTTGGTTTTTTAGCTAGTGTGGTTCGCTTTCACTTTGCACTTTGTCAAATGAACCTTCCTTTTCTGTGAAATGCAAACAAACATGCTGTGGCATCAGATTTGAGCAATTTCAGGATTGGTCTGTTGTCTTTGGCAAATGTGCCAGACAAATATGTTGCAGCAATCTGTTTTTTTAATTGGTCAGCATCAGAGTTTGATTGGGGATTCACATCTCTCACATACAAACCAGACGGGGCCCTTTTTAGTCCACTTTAATAAAACTATAATTTGTTTGCCTGGAAAGTCTGGTTTATTTGGGGAGTTGTGAATGTATAGTCGAACTCTGATGCGGACCAAAAAAAGCAAACTCTGGTCCATCTAAAAGCAAGCAACATTTTAAAGGTTATAGCACCTTTCACAGACAGGGAGTCACAAAGTGCTTCACAAAAGATAAAACAAAAGAAGACGACATATTTGCCAAAGACAATGGAGCAATCCTAAAACTGCTAAAATCTGAGGCCACTCCATGTTTCACAGAACAGGAATTAGCCTATCCCCACTGCACCAAGAAGTGCTACCACAGGCAAGGAGGTAAACATGATGGTCAAAAGCTTTGGTTCTTTTGACAAAGTGCAGTGTGAAAGCGAACTGTACCAGCAAAATAAGGCAATAATGGGGCAAGTTTGGTTCACAATCGAACAGAGTACCCGGACTACCAGGTGTGAAAACGACCTTAATTTTAGAATAAATGAGGTTTGGACAGAAATATAATAAACCAACAAAATTGATCAGAAAGGTTTGGAAAGGTATTATGGATTATCACATATTTAATAGGAATTACCATGAAACACTGGAAAACATCAGAAACAAATGAAAACAATTAAAAATATTCTGAAGCAATAAGAAATTAGCTACCTTATATTTGAACTAGCCAAGTAGCCTCATTAATGCTCCAGGAGCTTGGCATTTTTTAAATAGCAATATATTTGCAATCTTAAAATATGTCTGTGATGTCTGACTGTCGGGCAGGTTTTCACAAACATTCTTATAGGTATATTATATCTATATTACAGTTTTTAATGTCCTTAATTTCTCTGTAATTTGACATTTTTCAGTTCATCACAGAATCAACAGCTTTGAAGAGGGTTCCCCTCAGACGTCGCCCACCTCGTCTCCTCATTCTCCTGTTTTCCCCTCCTCCTCCTCCTCCTCCTCGTACTCCACTCAAACCTTCGCCGCCTATCCTTCACCTGTATCCCACTCCTCCACACCCCCTGAGTCCCCTTCTCCACTGTCATCGACCCCTGAGCTCCGTCTGGTCTTGCTCGGTCGATCCGGATCGGGGAAGAGTGCAGCTGGCAACAGCATCCTGGGACAGGAGCTGTTTGAGTCCCATTCTGAGAGCTTCACAGCAGTCACTCAGAAGTGCGAGAAAAAGAAGGCACTGGTTGAAGGAAGAAGGGTTAGTGATTAGAACCATGAGTGTTGTTTGCTTTTCTAGATGTGATTCCCTCATAATTCTTACAACATCAAAATGTATGATGTTTTTACACTATCTGTTGTGTTTGTGTCGTCTCGCCTGCAGGTGTCGGTGGTGGACACACCTGATTGGTTCAACTCAGAGCAGACTCCAGATGAAGTAAGGGCTCAGATCTCCTCATGCGTTGCTTTATCCAGTCCTGGTCCTCATGCCTTCCTTCTGTGCGTCCCGCTTGACCAGCCGTCAAAAACCGAGCTCCAGGCCCTCACTGCACTTGGGACGGTTTTTGGCCCAGAGGCAGTCCAAAGGCACACTTTAGTTCTCTTTACATATGTAGATCGACTGAGCATAAGCGGGAAAGCAGGAGGCAAGAGTGTGGAGGAATACATCGCCAGCCAAAGGGGGGATTTAGTAAAGCTGGTGGAAAAATGCAGAGACAGGTTTCACGTGATGGAGAAGGGAGAAGGTCGGAGGCAGAAACAGAACGTGGCAGAGCTGTTAGAGAAGGTGGAGCAGACGGTGAAGGAAGCTGGAGGACAGTGTTATTCTAGTCCTGCTTTTCAAGAGGCGGAGAAAAAAGTGAGGGAGAGACAGCTGGAGATGGCAAAGGAAAGAAAGGGCATAAAGCAAGAGGCAGCAGTAGACGCTGGACAGCTCAGCATTGTGAGGCAGCCTCTGGCACAAATAAACGAGGAGATTACAGAGGATGAGATTGGGAACACAAGGGATGAGGCAGAAATGACTGTAAGCAACACAAACATAGAGAGCCTTCCGCCAATTACTCTTTCCACCGTGTCACCTTCACTTTTTCATTCTGTGATGGAGAAAATGGATTCCAGTGCCAAGATGTTCCCCCAACTGTTGGCAAACAGCTCAGCGTGGGTAGGAGAGGGAGCGAAACAGGTGAAAAGTAGTCCAGTGTGGGGAAAAGTTGGCAGTGGCGCCCAAAATGTCCAAAAGATGGTGTTGGACAGTTCTGTGTGGGAAAAGATGGGAGCTACTGCAGGACAAATATCCAAAGCTGTGGGGAAAAGGGTTCCCAAAAAAGTTGTAGATGGTTCTGCATGGGTGGGATCTGGTGCAAAAGCTGTGACTACAAGTCCAATGTGGGAAAAAGTGGGTTCAGGAGCACAGAATCTGGCCAAGAGCCCCATGTGGGGGAAGATGGGTTCTGGTGCCAAAACTGGAGCTAAACTGGTGGCAGATGGTTCAGTGAAGGTTGGAGCTGGGATCGGGGCTGGTGCAAAGAAGATGGCACAGAGTCCTGTGTGGGGAAAGATGGGTTCTGGAGTAAAATCAGGGGCCAAAATGGTTTCAGAGAGCTCAGTGTGGGGAAAAATGGGAAATGCTGCCAAACAGGTGCCGAAGACGGTCATCATTGGTGCGATTCTGGGTCTGGTGCTCGGTGTGATTTTGGCAGGGCTGATCGGTGGGGCTGTGGGGACAGCAGCAGGATCTGCAGTTAGTGAGGGGGTCCGACGCAAATTCAGCAAGAAAAACCCACCGGATGGAACAAAAAACGCTGAGATATCAGTGAACAACAGCATAGATGGCAGTAAACTCATTAAAACAGATTAAAGGACTGGAATGGACCATTCATGCATTTAATGTAGAATTTAAAACAAATATACAAAACAAATCTGTTGCGTTCGTCATGTTAGTAAAAATTGTTTCATTGTTACTTTTTGAGGTCTATACTTATTTTTTCCCAGTTTCATTACTGTTCACCTTTATTCCACTTAGTGTACAAAGAAAAATCTGATTGCTTAGAATGAGCTTTGGTTATAAAAGTACATTGATGTTCAGGTTTTTGTGTATAAATAAAAAAACAACACATTTATATAAAACTAAGTTTACCAAAAGTGGTTTGTTATTGCAAATTTCCCAAAGTCTCTAATTGTGAACCTGATATTCATTGAAAAATGTTATAATTTTTTTGTAAACAAAATAAAAAATCTTATAATTATTACAAAATGTGAACCAATTATTCACAGCACAAATATCTTATTAAGGGTATTGTAGGAAAAGTAATTTCTTTAGTCATATTTTCAGAGCACATTCCTAGTGCATTAATCCTATGGTTCTCAAATTGTGGTACACACACCACTGGTGGTACTTTGGCTTCTTGTGGTAGACTTTCAGTATCAGCTTACTTACAAGGTAAAAATGAAGGAAAATACTCATTGTGAGCTGCACTGTGAGGCTAAGCTAGAAAGCATAATTGGCTAAAAAATTAATCGTTTAAGCAATGGATATTTGCTTCAATCAAAAACCAATCATAGGAGATGTGTAGAGCATAATCTTTTGGGAACCCCTGATGGAAATGGACCGGATGAAGGTAAACTAGGAACAAATGCTGGTAACATTTTCATCTTTGTTTACTGTTTCGCTCAGTTACGAGGTTAGCCACTGTTAGCAATGCAAGGAGAAAACAATGCATTTCTGACACTAATAACATTGTATTACAATTGATATGAAATGCTTTGGAATAGCTGCACTAATCTTCAGTGCCGGAACAGAAGGCACGCTTTATAAAGTGACATCGTCTTTAATGATATCAGGAAAAGGATTCTTGTCAACACTATACGATATGACATTAAAAGTGTTAAATATGTGGCAATAATCGTCAGTTTTCTCACAACAAATTAAGAAGCTTTCCGCTGTATCATTCTAAAACCCTGAAGTGCCTTTTTTATGGTTACGCAATCTTTGAAAAGTAGCCTTCTCATCTGCATGCTGCAGTCCTGCCGGTGCGACTGAAATATAACCGGCAGATTAGTCTGTGCTTGGCAGATGAAATGTGGCTAGAGGTGCAGTATTTGTCTGGAGTGGAGGAGAAGGGGTGGGGGTAAAAACATTATCTCTGAGTCCCAGGCTGGCACGTGTGACCCTGCTTGACCCCCGTATCAGGGGGAGAGAGAGTTAACACCTCAGCTGTCAAAAGGGATAGTTAAGGATTTTTGAAAAAGGGGCAGTTAAAGCTGCAGTTCAGAGAATATATTTATGTATCAAAGTTTTATAAATCTTTAAAATGATAGTGGGGTTCAATACTATGATAAAAGGCTAGTGCTCCACAACACTTGTTATTTTTCTTAATCCCACTACCTCCCGTAGACCACTATGCATCTCACACTGAGCGCCAAATTTTTTTAGCCAATAGAATTTGAGTTTCCACATTGTCGGCTGTCAATCAATTTGCATGCGGATCCCACAAACATGTGAACATGGGGCCACACACACAGACCGCTCAATTTCTTCCCATTTACAGTCGCCATATTGTGAGAGAGCATCAGTCAAGCAGAAGTTGCTCATCTCCAAAATGACCATAACAAAAATACAATCGGGTGGTGCTCAATAGCGCTTGCTGCTTGCTTCTTTGACTCGCTGTGTCGCCACAGGTGATGCGCGTGCGCAACTGCTGCGGTAGGGCTGGAGGGAGGGAAGGGGGGATTGTTTTGGGAGGGGCCTTTGTATGTCGGATTCAAAAAATCTCTCTCCCTCTAATACTCCGGACTGCAGCTTTAATATTGTTGGTATCTTTGTTTTGTATAAATCCAGATTAGTTGGACCTGAAGCTAACAGCTAACAGGCCCTTTTTCTGATATCTGGGGACTTTAACCACATCTCCCCATCCTCCACTCTCTCCACTTTCACCCAGATTGTCATCTGCCACACCAGAGACAATAAAATGCTTGACTTTTTGTATGCCAACACCAAGGAGGCATACAGCTCATCACCTCTCCCTCCTCTGGGGGTCTCAGGTCACAACCTGGTTCATCTCCTGCCTTTGTATAAACCTCTAGTACACAGAGAACCACCTGTGACATGCACAGTCAGTGTGTTTACATGCAGTAAGAGAAAGTCAAATTATTGCCTTAAGGCCGCTTCACACTGTGCATTTTTCGACAATCTTAAAGGACTGCTTCATGCCACACTGTGTGAACTCCACCGAGCTCTGGAGCTGTGTCACACTGAACAGCCCAAGATTTCAGTGGGTCAAACTGCACTAGGTCTCGCTCTTGCAGGACACGCCAAAGCAGGGTGCATTTTAATTGGTCAATGGCAGACCAGGGTCGTATAATTTTTTACACTGCCTTGAAGACTGTTGAGGGCTGGTTTTAGTCGTACGAGCACTGAATAAGGTGTCTGGGAGTACATCACACTGCACGGCCACAGAGCTGCGAATCACACTCACCCGCACCGTTTTTCATCATAATTCATTTCATGACAAACGAAAAGGCCCCACGCGTGAAGCTGTTGCTGAGGTGGAGAGCTCTTCAGTAACAGACTGTTATCCTAGGTCCTTCCTCTCAGCAGCTGTTAGACTCTACAACCGTCACTGCTCCCGACAAATTAAGTGTTTACATCTCTGCTGTAATTTGCACTGTTTATCTCACTTCAAATAACATTTCTGCTGCTTATTTGCACATCTGTTTGCATAATTTATATTTTTAATTTTTGTAAATATTTTTTATGCACAAATATACATGCATATTCTGTAAATATTTTTTTTATCCTACTCAGTTGTACATTCTTCAAATTTGAATATGCCATTTTTATGTTAAATAACTGCACAGTACTTTAGTTTTGTAATTTTGTTCATACTGTACATATATTATTCTTCATTCTATTTATTTTCTTGTGTGAATCTAATTCTTCTGCTACCAGTCCCTTTGCTGCTGTTACAACTTAATTTACCCTTTGTGGAACAATAAAGGATTATTCTATTCTATCACATTCTAGTTTGAGAGAGGCAAAGACAAAAGTGGACTTCTAATGTCCCAGAAAGAAGTCCAGTCTCAAAAACACCAAAGTAGTCTTTCTAAATTCTGTTTTATGAACATTTAAGCTACTGTCATGTTTGCTTTGAGTTTTTTAGAAAGAGGTCAGCAACAATTTACAAGAGATGGAGGCAGGAGAAGGTGTGAAATGTGTTTACTGATAACACATCACCTCCAATCTTCATTTCTCATGTAAATAATTGAAAGTGTCTCTTAAAAAAAAGAAAAACTAACTGACCATGAAGACATCAAGTAAATTAGCTCATACCTCTTGAATTGAACCTTGCTTTAAAATTCCTGATCTTATTCAAGGTTGCATTTTTCCAAACTAATAAAATCTGAGGGAAATAAATGTAACAAATTTAGAATTATCCTAATTCCAATAAAGTTCCTTTTTTAGTTATGAAATTGAGCCAGTGAGCACATCACCAAAAATTTAAAACTGCAGGGTTATGCAGAGTTCAACTTATGGCACACAAATCTAACCTAGAAGTTGTTTCGTTTTTAATATTGAGAAACCCTTTAACTCATAAAAATTGTGTGAGCATGTCTGAGATTGCAGCCCCCGCTGTGGCATCTGAAAAAAAGCAGGGAGGGGACAGAGCAACTTGGCACAGAAGAGCGGGCAGATGCAGCCATGGCAGTGTTGTGAAAGCTGTGCTTCCTGTTGTGTGATCCTGAAACTGGCTGCACAGGGGTTCCCAGAGCATCCTGGTGGGCGTTTTTTTTTTTTTTTGGGCATACCTTTCTCTCATTCAATGATCACTACCCCACACACCCAAAAACCTCTCATCGAACACACACTCGCATGCAGCCACCACCCCCTTCTTCAGGAAGCTTATTGGCCATCAATGAGACAGCACTAACTGTAGCTGTTTCCTGGCCACTTAATACAGCCACAGCTGAACCTCGCTACGCAGTTTTTTTGCTTTCCCCCACCTTGCATAACCCCAACTTTAACCACATCCCACATCCATCCTGACCTTCCTCAACCTCAACCGCACAGCCAAAACTGCCGCTCTCATAAATCTATGAACCATGCTGTGCGAAAGCACCCATAGAGTTGGAAACGTTATGCATATTTTCTGAAAATTCCCGATGAATCTTGATGCTGTTGATATGTGTGACAATAATCCTAGGACCATAGGGACACATTATTTGTGTGCAGTTTCTTAAGTAAAAACAAGAAAATTGAGCTAAAAGTCTATATATCTAAAGATATCTATTTTTTAATCAAACAATTGTTGGTTCTTGTGGTCGAATCTCACTGAGATTTCAATTTACGGAACCCTTTAGGGAAGCCAAATGTTCCCTGAACCGAGCAGCAGCAAAAACATTTGGATGTGTTGAGAAATAGTGCTGACTGTGAATCGTCTTCGGAGAGCAGTAAGAGGATGTTAAATAAGGAACAGCAAAGTAAAACACACTTTATTATTGTCTGGTAGAAGTGTGTCACAACTTCGGGGTGGAACCATTGACCCTGCTTCTTTTCAACAAGGACAGGAGGAATGTTAAACACAGTGAATTGTTGAGCATGCCATTAGCTTTTCTGCTGGTGCAGTAAAGAGATTGCAACTATACATGTAAACTTTTAAGATGCAGACTGGAACAAAAAAACAATTTATGCAAGACATTTTTGTGAGTTGACCATTTTAGAGCCCCTTTTAGCTACTGTATGTTTTCTCAATATAAATTAATCCTAAAATAGTGTAAAGAACTGGAACCTGAGTGGGCCAGGAATGGGTGTTGTCTTTTCCAGATGTAAGATGGCAGTGTCTGGTAAAGTATTTAAAAGCCTACAGCCTTCTCACATTTTCATAACCTCAAACATCCATGTGTTTTAGCAGAATTTTATGTGATAGAATAATTCAGAGTAGTGCACAAGTGGAGGTGAATGATACATTGATTTTCAAAACGTTATATAAATAAAATATTCTAAAATATCTAGCATGCATTTGTACTTATCCCCCCTGAGTAAATAAACCACCTTTTGCTGCAGTTAAAGTCTTTTTGCCCATTTCTTCTTAGCAAAAGAGCTAAAGCTAAGTCAGAATGGTCAGAGAGCATTTGGGAACATTAATTATCAAGTCTTGTCAGATTTGTATTTACATTAAGGTCTGGAGTTTGACTGAGCCATTCCAACACAAGAGAATGTTTTTATCTAATCCATTGCCTTCAGGGTGAATCCTCGGGCGCTGATCAGAAACAGCTTGTCTTCTAGGAATAGCTGAATCTATCTTCACATCAACTTTCACCAAGTCCCTGCTGAAGAAAACAATCCCCACAGCATGATGCTGACACAACCATGTTTTATCATGGTGATGGTGTGTTCAGGGTGACATGCAGTTTCACTTCTCCACACCTTTCTCCCTGACAGGGATGGAGTACTCGAGGCCCGAACTCAAGTCCTGACTCAAATCACCTTTAAGGGACTTGTGACTTGGCTCGAGCATCACAACGATGACTTGCACTTGGAATTGGACTTGCAACATTAGAACTTGAATTTGGACTTGGACTCCAACATGATAAATTGCTCTTGTTGGAATTAACATGTAGCCGATCTTAATGTTGGCTTGTTATATCAGGTCAGATTACTGGACAAATTTAGTAACTTCCCAAAGTCTTTGTAAGTGTACGGGTGACATGTTGATTATTTTTTGTTTTCACATTTGTTTTAGGCATGTTTTACTATTTTCCACTGATAGCATGGTGCTAGCATGGGGGGAATTGAGTACTTTCTTAACCCCCCCCCCAAAAAAACCCCAACATTATTCTACATTTTGCTCTCTTATCCTTGTTCTCATGTGATATTGACTTGACTTGGACTGGAAGATTATTTTTGGGACTTGGACTCAGACTTGACCTAGAGGACCTCGTGACTTGAATTGGACTAGACTTGGACTAATCTTAAGTGACTTGGACTTGCACTTGGACTCGAATGCTAAGGACTGAAGTGTGACTTAGACTCAAGAGATGATGACTAGACTACAACACTGCTCCCTGACCTGTAATCTAGCTGTATTTCTTGGTCTTCGTGATGCTGTTTGTTCACTAATTTCACTAAAAAAGTATCTGAGGCCTTCACAGAACAGCTGGATTTATAAAGAGATTAGTTACACACAGATGGATTTTATTTAGTAATGCAGTGATTTCGGTAGACAGTTTATTGCACTGTATTTTATTTAAGGGTATCAGAGCAAAAGGGTCTGAATACACATTTTATCCCACACTTTTGAGACTTTTATTACTAAAAAAGTTTGAAAATCATGCATTGTTTTTCATTAACTTCTCAATTATGCACCATTTTGTGTTGATATATTAAGAATCCCCTTAAAACACATTGCTGTTTATCGTGTTAACGTGGCGAGATGTGAAAGTGGTATATACAGGTGAAACTCGAAAAATTAGAATATCGTGTTAAAGTTAACTTATTTCAATAATTCAACTTAAAAAAGGTGAAACTAATATATGATGTAGACTCCTTACGTGCAAAGCGATATATTTCAAGCCTTTATTTATTATAATTTTGATGATTATGGTTTACAGTTTATGAAAATCCAAAATTCAAAATCTCAGAAAATTAGAGTATCACAGGAAATCAACAAAACAAGAATTTTAAATAGAGAAATGTCGGACCTCTGAAAAATATACTCATCCATATGTACCCAGTACTTGGTTTGGGCACCTTTTGCATTAGTCACTGCCTCAATGCGGCTTGACAGAGAGGCCATCAGCCTGTGGCACTGCTGAGGTGTTATGGAAGACCAGGATGCTTTAATAGAGGCCTTCAGGTCTTCTGCATTGTTCAGTCTCATGTCTTTCATATTTCTCTTGGCAATGCCCCATAGATTCTCTATGAGGTTCAGGACAGGCAAGTTTGCTGGCTAATCAAGCACAGTAATCCCATGGTCACTGAACCAGGTTTTGGTACTTTTGGCAGCGTGGGCAGGTACCAAGTCCTGCTGGAAAACGAAATCAGTTTCTCCATAAACCTCGTCTGCAGAAGGAAGGATGAAATGCTCTAAAATGTCGTGGTAGAAGGCTGCGTTGGCTCTGGACTTAAGAAAGCTCAGTGGACCAACACCAGCAGGTGACATGGCTCCCCAAATCAACACAGACTGTGGAAACTTCCCACTGAACTTTGCTGTTGTTTTTTTTTAAGCCCAGGTAAGCCACTTCTGACATTGTGTGTTGTTCAGGAAAGGCTTGACAAGAGGAATATAACATTTGAAGGCCATTTCCATCCCTGCTGCTTGTGCACCTTTTTCTTCAGCACCTTTCCCTTCCACATAACTTTCTATTATTGTGCTTTGATAAAGCACTTTGGGAACATCCAATCTCTTTTGCAATTACCTTTTGAGGCTTTCCTTCCTCATGAAGGGTATCAGTCATGGTTTTCTGAACAACTGTTAGGTCAGCAGTCTTCCCCATGATTTTGATTCCTACTGAACCAGATGGAGAGACCCTTTAAAAGCTCAGGAACCCTTTGTAGGTGTTTTGGATTAATTAGCTGATTAGAGTGTGACCCGTTGGGCCTAAAATATTTAACCTTTTAAAAATATTCACATTTTCTGGGATTTTTGAATTTGGGGTTTTCCTAAATTGTAAGCCATAATCATCAAAATTATAACAAATAGAGGCTTATAATGTCTTGCTTTTCATGTGATGAGTCTATCTCATGTATTAGTTTCACCTTTTAAGCTGAATTACTGAAATAAATGAACTTTTGCATGATATTCAAATTTTTCGAGTTTCACCTGTATAAAGTTTTGCAGTGAACTGTAGCTTGTTTCAGATTATTGTTTTTTTTTATTTTTTTGATTGTTCTGTGAAATTGTATTCCTCAACCTTCCCCAAGGCAAAGGTTTAATTCATGCCCACTAACCTCAAAATCAATGTTTGCACACTTTACAAAGACAGGCTGTTAAAAGTATGAAATATCACAAAAATGCACCTCTTATTCACACTACTTAGAAGCAATTTTTTTTTTTTAAACACTGGATTATTAAAGAAAAAAAACTTAAAAAAACATTTTGGCAGCTTTTGGTTTGTCAGATGTTATCTTTTCCTCCCAGTTTCAGTTCAAGTCTTTGTTAGTTGCCTTTTAAAGTCATCACTCATCATTTGTTGCAGCAACCATATTTATCTGACCTTTAACTTTTCCCAGAATGTCATGCGTTACCAAAGAAGTCTTGGCCCCAAAGCTCTCCTCACTGTCCGTGTCTCCATAGCAGCTTGACGTTGCTGGAGAGTTCACCAATCCGATGACTGAGTCAGTTGAATTTCTGTGGGCTGATGCCACAGCAGCAGGACGGACTGTTGCAGGTGCTGTGTCCCTCTGAAACAGAGTCCTCTGATTATTACTGTCCAACCCAGCAGCACTGCTATCGTCCTCTGACTGGTCCTCAGCTGAGTCTCTGCTTTTGTCCTGAGCCTGGTCGTTGAGCAGTGTGACCAGAAAGTTGATGTACTTCACAGCCAGACGCAGGATTTCATTCTTGCTGAGCTTCTTGTCAGGCGGGTGCGTAGGAATGAGTTTTCTGAGCTCAGAGAAAGCCCCATTCACGTTCTGCTGCCGCCAGCGCTCACGACTGTTGGTGAACACTCGACGGGCAAGTTTCTGAGGAGGGCCTGGCAGAAACACATCAAGACCACATTAATTGACAAGCCAATACATGCACATTTTTCAAAATGTCTACAAGCGATATAAAGTAACAAGACTGGTCGTTATTCATCAACAGGCCACCAAAACTTTCAGGCAAATTTCCCAGAAAAACCAGTTCTGCTACTAAAATAGGTCTGCCAAACAAACAGTGGCTTTCTGTGCTAATGCAGTTTGTTCAAATTACAGTGGCTCCACAAATATGTATGTATATCTAAATACCACCCAGAACAAACTCTTTAAGATTCTAAAAAAAACTATAGATGTCTGGGAAGGAAATACCATCTGCTGAAAGCTGGGAGTCATCTTGGTGCTGGAGCAGAGAAAAAGAAAAAAATAAATATGCTGGGCTGGGATGCCACAGAAAGTAGAATTCATTATTAATTATCTTAGAGACGTCCAATTTGTATTATTGCAAATGATTTCCATTAACAAAATGAAAATTTTGATTTTGTCAAAACAATGGCTAAATTGTTCATATGCTAAGTTTTGTCACTATTTGGCTTAAAAGTCAAAAATTGCATTTAGACATTTATTAGAACTCTAAATTTAGACTTGTTTTAACCAAGTTTGGGTAGTATATAAAAGAGCCACCCTCAAATTTTAGGCCATTAAGCTTACTGAGCTATTCATCAGAATACTAGTTAAGAATATAAGTCCAGCACTTTTTACATGCATCATTCATGCATTTGCAATTGTCGAAATAACATTGCTGTTTTTGTTTTCTTTTTTATAAATTAAGCTTATCATCTGCCTTACCGACCTTCTGTCAGCATTGTGTCTTCTGTGTGACAAACAACTTGGTGACAGAGGGGCTTTGTGAAGAACTTCTGGTTGGAAATTATTATTGTTGCGCCAAAATTGACATTTGTGATATAGTAACAAGCTGAACTTCCTCTCTGATGAGAGAAGCATATTACTGTCAGCACACAACCTGAACGGCTTGATTGTTTTTTCAATTTAAGATTAAAATGCATGTTACCATCTGTCAGTACAGCACACACAGGTATGTTCAATAAAGATTAGATATAGATTATTTACACACAGAGTGATGTTTTTAAGCCATTATTCATTATTTGTGTTAATTGTGAAATTGTCCACTCACAGCTAATGAAAACACATTTAAGGCTTTTTGCCATTTCTGTATGATTTAAGAAATTTTTCATGGACCTTAAGAAGCTTAGACTACTTTTAAATTGAGGGTATTAAAAGAAGAATCATTAACTAATGTCCAGATGTATCCATTTGTATCCTGTCAACATTGAAATCAGGTCTATTGCTCACTGGAAACTCAAATTTATTAACTCTATAGGGGGGATTCTCATCTCATTGTGGAGTGCCGGTGAGATGCACTGAGAAATCTCTGCTCACTCAGCTGTTGCACAAAGGATGAAACAAGAAGAAATAGGGGAGGAGAAGTTGCACATCTGCACAGCCCCCCCTCAGCAACAGAAACCAAAGAACTTTTTTTTCCTTTATTAAATGAAACCAAAACAATGTAATCAATAATGTAACATTATTATGTTTTTAAATTAGTGCTGTACATATTTCTACATGCAACATGTTATAATTTTACAATATAATGCACCTTTAAATTCAATCAATGCATTTATCTTCAAAAAAATAAATTAAAGGGATGAATCACTGCACTGTGTGCATTATGAACATCCACATCTCTTACTGATTTCAGTTGAACTGAATTAAATTTTTGTATTTTATTGGGACAAGTATTAACATAAAAATACACTTTAAGCTTTATAGGATAAGTTCATTTGTGATGTCTATCCCTAGCTGGGCTTTTGGTTGTATGAAGCAAAAAAACTTAATACATCATTTATAGGAGTTGTATTCGCAATTAGGTAGGGGAGATTCTCATGCTTAGTATTGCTAATTTGACAAAATTAAGCATTTCCATGCATGAATGCTGCATTTAAGATTGAGTGAAATTCCTTCCTGACACTGTTAGAGGTTGTACAGCCTCATCAGGTTAGGAATTAAAGCACTTGTTTAGGAAATGCTTTTTTGCTTTGATCGCTTTTGCACGTGCTTTGAGGCTAATGTAAGGGTGACATGTTGGGTCTTCATCTGCATCTGCATCTGCATCTATGTGTCGTGCAGTCTGCGCAATTAATCCAGTGCACATTTCAAAAGAATGCCCGAAACGTGTAAAAAAAATAAATGAAATAAAACAAATCAATTACATTCCAAAGGCATTTGTTTAGATATTGAGCAGAGATAAACAAGAATATAGTTGAACCAAGAAGCTGGTAGATATTAAAAGGACTTTATACTAAATTTCATTTGAGACTTAAGGACCAAGCTTCACATCTGTGCAGAAAGAAGTCATTTCGCCAACAAAGTTTGAAAAAAATGCAAGCAAGAACCGTTTCCAAATCTTTACTGAAACTTACATTCGTTGATCTCCATCTCAAAATGAGAAGACGGCCTCCTCTTAATGCGAATGTTGTTGTTGACACCATAGCTTCCTCCTGACGGTCCCAGGTAGGAACTAATAAAGTAAAACAGACATTAAACACTTGGCAACATAAATCATTTGCAGTTGTGGTAAGAAAAAAGAAAACAGGTTGGGATGTTCCACCACCTATGCTGTTTGATGCTACTACATAAAGAGGGAGTGTAGTGAGAGAAGCATGGCTTTAACAAAGGTGTGTTTAGTATGGTGGCATTGTGGTTCAGCCCAGTCCTATAAAGCCTTTTCTTTTGTGTATTAAACTGTTTAAACTGAGAAAAAGAGCCACAACGGTGTTGTTCTCACATAGATTAGGATACATGGGGAAGCCACAGATTAGTCCACAGTGAAAAATAATCGACTTTCTTACTCAGTCATGCAAAATTGAGGAAACCATCCTTTGTGGAACAGAAACTAGCCTAACAGTGGGAGAGCTTGTCAACCGAGGCCGTCTTCATGACAGCAAGCGAACAGCTGCCTTTGAAAACGAGCTTGAAGAGGTGTGCTGTGTCGCCTTTTCTCAGTTTTCTAAATGTAGTCACAACTAAGACCAAATATACATTTTCAAAATGTGATTTAGGCAAGATTTTGAGGGGGCTTCAGCGTGCCCCATGTAGCTCAACTGACTTGTTACAATCGAGATGTTTTTTTCTTTGAATAAATTGAGATTGAGAAATGTGAAGTCTCTTTGTCACAGACATCCTGCTGACTTTTTCTTGCAACAGTGCAGTTCAGGCTCTCGTTAATCACAGTGGAAAGTCGTGAAATCCCAGCAGTTTGGGCTTAATGTAAGACAGAAACTCGACATTGTTACTGAGCATGGTCATCATCACAGCTCACATCTCAGGACGTTATTCTCAACTAGGGTTTATGATGTTGTGTACTGCTGAATTGTCTTTTGTGTGTGTCATTACTGAAGCTGTATTTATAAATTAATTTAACAGTTGTGGAGCTTTCAAGGTTTCAGGGTTAATTTGATTGTGGCGAAACATGCTAGCTACATCATTCAGTCTGATACTTGAACATATGATCATAAAGAGGCTGTTTTGTTATCCAATTTGCACTACATAGACAAGTTGAACTTTTAAAATAAACAGTTAATAGACTGTTTATCACTTATCATTGCCTTTTTAATCAAATACTTTCAGATGAAACATCTGGAAGGCATTTTATACGTGGCACGGCTTGCAAATGAAGAGAATACAGCAAAAGGGAAGGAAATTATGCATAGTTTTGATTTCTTTACAACTTAATAAAGAATTCCAAAAGTGTGATGAGGATTTGCACTGAGCTTTCCGTACTCTCATACCCCTAATTGAAGTATAGTAAATAAATGGAACTCCTGTGTTAAAATGAATTTTAGTATAAAATTCTCTCTTTAAATCATCCGGGTGCTGTCAGTCATGCACTCTACAAATATAGTCTTTACGGAAAAGGGGCAAGAAAAAAGGTATTATTGAAAGAAAGCCATGTGGGGGGGGGGGGGGGGGGGGGGCAAACATGTGGAAGAAGGTGTTCTGGATGATGAGGCCCAAATATAATTTTTTGGTAAACATGCAAATAGCTGTGTGTGGCAGAAAACTAACTCTACATATTGACCTAAACACACTAACCCCACAGGGAAACATGGTTTTGGCAGCATCATGCTGTGTGGATGCAAACGACCGAACCACAGTTTCGCCTTCCAGCAACACATTGACTCTCGGCATACAACCAGAGCTACAACAGAATGTTTTATATTGCATATTAATGTGTTAGAATCATCACATCCAGGACAGGCTCTATCTAAATAATCTGACTGATGTTAAAATAAATATATTAAAAGAACTGCGAGCCCTTTAAATGTGTAATACTTAGTTACAATGTGCTGAATCTAAAGAGGTTGTGAAGCAAATAAGTTAGGGATGACATACAGTGCATAAATAAAGAAACCAAATCCCACCTGGTGAGGAATGGGTGTGTAGGCAGGTATTGCTGAACCAAGAGGGAACCAGGATGACAAGTAGAGGGGCCTCCAGGACTTCCAGATAATCCTGAAGCTTCAGGTCCAATCATGGTTAAACAGCCCTGCTGGCTGCGCCGAATGTCCCTGTGGGGTCCGTGTATGAGGCTGGGAATTGGGTGGAGAGCAGTCAAAGGGGTATTGGGAAGAGGTAGAGGGGGCTTGCTGTGACCGAGGCTAATGACTGGAATGTGTGGAGGAAGAGGAGATGGTGAGGATGATGAGGGGACATCTGCGGTGGAAGTCGCAGGCGGCAGAGGGCACGGAGAAGTCTTGGCTGGAGCGGGGAGGAGTGGAGGTGGAGAAGACAGAGTTGGGGACCCCTCTGTTGAGGCTAATGCATTAGAGGTAATGCTTTTTGATCCCTCCAGTTTTCTCATTTCGTCATCTTGCTCCGTCTCCCTGAGAGTAGACTCAGGTGGATCGTATGCACCTGTTTGGTGACTAGTTAACACTGTTGTCAGGATAATGGGAGCTTGAGTCATGGCTGGAGTAGAGATGTTCATAGGTTTTGTTAATCCAGTTTTATTTATGGGGTGTGGGCTTCTAATGGGATCCAGGGACGTTGAAGGACTGTGTGGCTCCACGGATGCACAGGATTGTGAAGAGGTAGAAGATGATGGAGAGGAAGAGGAGGTGGGACGAGGTAGGTCAGGAGGGGAGGCTGGCAGAGAAGAGTGTTTCAGTTTCTCCATCATATTGCTGAGGCCTTTGGAATAAAGAGTCATCAACCTCGTGCTCCTTTCAGAAAGTGCCCCTCATTGTCATGCTCAATATAAACTAATGCTTTCATGTTCACCAATAAAAGTCTGTAAAGGGGACATATGGCCCAAACACTAACTCCTCTGATTTTGTTACGGTATTCTTAATCCATTAAAGGTAGCTTTTCCTCTAATCAGCCTAAAACCCATCAGATCTTATTAGTGTTCCCAGGTTAGCAAGAAGCTCCTTTCTTTCTTAGACGTTGTAGCTTCAGATGACAAACAAATCTTTGCAAGCTTCAATTTGAACCGGTCCAACTTCTTGTTTCTGATCACTTTCTGGTCACTGAAAGGTAACAAAAGCATTGCAGTCCCCACAGTCCTGAATGAAGGACTCAAGTCTTTACAACTGGCTCCGGCTATGGCGTACATCTGAGTTTGATCTACATTTAATGTGTATTTCTCTAATTTTCTTACAGTACATCCTGTGTGGCAAAGTTTTTTTATTTTTTTTATGGGGGGTGTAGTCTGCGGATGTGATTTAAAATCCCTGGAAGGATTCGAAATGGCCGGGATCCTTGAAGATTGAACTTATATCAAAGAATCTGCCAAACAAAAGAAAGAATTTTTTAAATGTTGATAGGTCAATTCTGTCATTGCTATTACTATAGCTGTTGTTGAGATTTAACTATACTCTTCAATTCATGCTGCACCATTTAACTTGCTAAATGTTTTGCTGAGTAGTGAGGAAAATAGTTGTTCCACCATGAGGAGAAACAGTTATCCCCCCCGCCTCCCCGTGTAGTTAAAAGTACTTCTAATTTTCAGGTTTTGCAATAGCAGTAGTTCCTGTTTTGTCTTTTCTGGTCATCGTGACTTTATTTTGAACAGTTCCCTCTGTCACTGAGATGTCTAGGGACGACTCTTGCAAGTGGATTTAAATGAAATCTTTTTGGAGCGCTGTTAAATTTTAACATCATGCGAACAATATATTGATTACAAAAATGCTTGGTGGAAGCTGCACCTACACAGAACTCTGATAATAATCTGACTGGACTGTAAATAACCAAGACCTAGTTGCTTTCAACCCTCACACACACATACACACACACACACATACACACACACACACATTTATATATATATAAATTAAAATTTTATTATTAATATTTGTTTATTGTCAACAATAAATTGGCAATTGTGGAATAATTCTGAGAAAAAAAAGTAAAATAGAAAAATATATATGATTTTAAATAACCAAGACCTAGTTGCTTTCAACCCTCACACACACACACACACACACACACACACACGCACACACACACACACACACACACACATATATATATATATATATATATATATATATATGTATTAACATTTTATTATTAATATTTGTTTATTGTCAACAATAAATTGGCAAATGTGAGAAAAAAAGTAACATTTAAAAATATATATGATTTTGTTTAAGTATTATCTTGATTTTTTTTAGAACAGAAAATCTCTTTTGCAAACCAAAATATTCCCCTCATAACTATTTCACTAAAAGTCTTTGAATTTCCCACCTGCACCAAATGGTGCATTGAACATAACAGTATTTATTTTACTTCAAAAACAAATTGCAGACTGTTTTAAGTCTGACAATTCTGACAGATCTAAAACTGAAAAGATAACAACAGTAATCGAATTACTTACTGATGCATGATGTGTGGCTCCTTGTCTGTCTATCATGCAAAATCCGTCAGAGTCAAAATGATCTGAGAAGGAGCATGTTGAATGTGCGCAGCACTTAAACGCCGTTTCCCTCCTCCCTCTGCTCAGCCACACTCCATGCAAGCCTGTCAGCGTCCGCCTGTCAGTGTCTGAGGTCAGAACTGGAGCCAAACTGTCTGACATTACTCAAAAAGGACAGCTGTGAATCTTCTTCAGAACTATAAGTAATGTACAAATAAGTGAATATGTTAAAAACCCCAAAACAGCTGACAAGAAATAGAGTTAGCCCAAGGTCAGTTGAAGCATAAATATTTTGTTTTTTGACAAAGATTTATTCAAAGCATGAAGATTGACAGCTCTGGTGTCTCCTACCCCTCCTTTTTGTCCCTGTGTCAACCTCACCTATCTGTCTTTCGCCGTTCTGTCTATCCCTACCCACTTCTTCGCCAAAAAGACACAATGATCTTGTTGGTTGCCAGAGTTCTTGTTCTGGCAAATGAGAGGTGGGAGAGGGAAGAGAGGGGGGAGAGAAAGGGAACCATGTTGCAAGGAGAGTTTTCCGCTCCCTGCTGGACAAGAGGATGTGCAAGTACAATGTGGTGGCTGCTGATAAGAGGCTCAAAAGCTGCCTGTTGTCTGCAGATAAGGAACCACCACCATCCCTCCTCTGCCCCCCACCACCAATGCGTACACACACACACGCACACACACGCTCATGCCTACATGCATGCATGCACACAAACATGGCACTGCACGGGTCAGTCCCCAACTTTGGAGGGAGTTGGACTGTTCGAGCATGTATGTACCATTGCAAGTACTTTACATTACAGACTGTATAGAGACTGTAATGATCAAAACATTCAAACTTGAGGAAATGTATATAAAAAGTCCATCTGGATGTGTGCAGAAAACCAAAGATGCCACTTATTCCTGTTATAATATCTAAATTCGGAAGGTTCTCCTTTATAGGAAAATACAGAAGAATGACTAATATTTTCCGTGAAAATATTCTACATATATTCTACATATACATATCGGTCCTTACGAATGCTAGTTAAGTTAAAGTAGAACATGGTTTTCAAAAATGTTTTCAAATAATCTTAATAATGTGGCATGGTTTTGTCTTCAGTCCCCTTGAGCCAATACATTGTAAACTGATCTTCTGCTGTAATTAGAGCTCCAAGTTTTTGAGGGTATGCTTCTACCAGCTTCGCATATATCCAGAGACTTAAGTTTTGTGTCATTCTTCTTTCCAAAACATCTTTAATTTAGTCAGATTGGATGGAGAGAATCTGAAAACAGCAGTTTTTAGTTTTTGAACTACTTTTTTTTAGTATTGAGACTGGACTTTGGCATTGATCTAAACCATTATAGCTCAGGTTGTATGTTCAGGGTTGTTGTCAATCTGGGAGGTGAACCTCCAGTCTCAAGTCTTTAAGCATTGCCATGTATTTTGCTTCATCCAGTTCATGTTCTACTGAAGAAAAACATACACACAACAAAACTGGCCATCGCCATTTCTTACATTGGGGATTGTCTATTCAGAAAGATGGACATTTTTAGATTGATTCCACACTTTGCATGTAGGCTTTAAAGTAAAATGTTTGATCTCATCTTACCAGGCACCTTCTTCAACATGTTTGCTGTATCCCTTACATGGCTTGTAGAAAACTGCAAACAGGACTCATTATGGTTTTCTTTTTGCCACTCTTTCATGAAGGCCAGATTCACAAAGTCCATGACTACTAATTGCAATGTTTCTCCCACCTGAGCTATACAGCTACTCCAGAGTTATAATGGACCTCTTGGCTAGTTCCTTGATTAATGCTCCTCTTGTCAGACCTGTCAGTTAAGATGGTCAACCATGGCTGCGTATATTTGCAGTTGTACCATTTTCTTTCCATCTTTGGATAATGGACAAAACATTTTTCTGTGAGGTGTTTGATGCTTGGGATATCGCTTTATAAGCTAACCCTGCTTCAGAGTTCTCTCTGACCTGTCTCCTGTGTTCCTTTGTCTTCACGGTGCTGAATGTTCATGAATGTTTTCTAACAAACCTCTGAGGCCTCCACAGAACAGCTGAATTTATACTGAGGTTACATTAATCAAATCAAATCAAATCAAATCAAACTTTATTTATAAAGCGCTTTTCATACAAGAAGTTGCATCACAAAGTGCTTTACAGATTAAAATGACCCCACATAAGACCACCTTCCCTTCCCTCCCCCACAGATTTAAAAGCATGGTCACAGTTATACCCACCTCCCCCCAACCCATCTCCCATGCACACACACAGTTAAAAGAAAAAGTTAAAAAGGACATTGGGCCGAGTGTAGATGAACCATCCAAGGAAACTCCATCAGAGGAGCCATCTGCCCCGGCAGCAGTAGATTAACAGCAGCAGCCGAGGCACTGACACAGGGCACCCAGTGGAGGCAAGGCCAAGACCCCCACCTCCACCCAAGCGCTACCTGGAGAACACCCAGGCAGCTACAGCCGACCACCGCTCCCGGGGCAGAGGGCTCCCACAGAGGAAACACTGGAACGGGGATTAAGATAAATTAAAGTATAAAAAGAAACGGTAAATTAATGTGCTAAGATTAAATAGTAAAACTGATAAAAATATAATCATATAAAACATCCAGAGCAATTAAACAAACAGTGATACATAATAATCAGTTAAAAGCTAAGCTAAAAAGGTGAGTCTTGAGCCTGCTCTTAAAAACATGAACGTTCTCTGCAGCCCTGAGGTCCTCCGGCAGCCTGTTCCAGAGGTGAGGCCCATAAAACTGGAAAGACGCCTCGCCATGCTTGTGTGTCCTGACTTTTGGGGTGACAAGGAGACAGCTGCCAGAGGAGCGCAGAGACCGCGAAGGTTTATATGGTAAAAGCAGTTCAGAGAGATAAGAAGGCCCAAGACCATTAAGACACTTAAAAACCATTAAAAGAACCTTAAAGTCGATCCTGAAATGTACGGGGAGCCAATGCAATGATTTTAAGACCGGTGTAATGTGCTCCCGCCTCCTGGTCTTCGTCAGGACACGTGCTGCTGAATTTTGTAGTAGTTGTAAACCTGACATACTCTTTTTGGGAAGACCACGAAGCAGGGCATTACAGTAATCAATTCTACTGGAGATAAAAGCATGCATCAGTGTCTCCGTATTGGCCCGAGAGAGAATGGGGCGGACTCTGGCGATGTTCTTTAGTTGATAAAAACCTATTTTAGTGATACACATGTAGGCTCCTTTCACTAAATATGGGGGGCTTCTAAAGATAATTGGTTGCACTGGATTTTGTTTTTGTGATTTCAGAGTAGGGGCTAAATTTTTAAACACACCACACTTTTTATTAGTTAGACCCCCACTTATTAGCCAGTTCAGCAGTTTGCTGATTTGTGGAAAATCTGCTGATATGTGGATTTTTTCATAGCGCATATTTAAATACCTAGACTCAATGCTACTTGATACGCTGTTGGCGGACATTTGAAAAGAAGCCAATCGCCATGCTAATCGAGCGGCATTAATTCTCCTGAGGACAGACTGGCTGTACCCCAATAGTGGCAATAAGGATTGTAGATATTAGCTTCTGCTATAGTGCTTAGTCGATTTCCACTGTGTATATTAAACCATATTAAGTTATATATTGTGTTTGAAATATTAAATTAGGCAGTTATGATTGTTTCAGAGGGGGTTTCAAGTATTTATGGATTTTAGCTATTCGAGGACGACTGTGGTCCCACCAAATAGTTCAGTGTACTACTTAGAGCACTGACCACTGAAACACATTGAAGGTTGTTGAAGTAACACAAATTGTAAAAAAAAAAAAATAGATGTGAATTATTTTCTAAGTTCTGTGATTACAGTTAGCATTGTTCTATATCTTAGATGTCACCTTGAGCCCTTTAATTAACTTTAATTCTAGTGAATCCCCTGCTTGTCCTTGGGCAAGACACGTCACCCACCTTGTCTGCTGGTGTTGGTCGGAGGGCCCGGTGCAGCCTGTGTGTACAGCAGCCTTGTTTCTGTAAATGTGCCCCACATGTGGCCACAATGTAGTGGCTTGCCACCGTCAGCATGTGTCTAGGTGAATGACTGAATGTAGTGGAAAGCACTTTGTGGTCCACTGGCTGAAAATGTGCTATACAAATCCGGGTCATTTAAAGTGAGTCTGTTTTCTTCAGTCTATGTTGGAAATAGCCTAATTGTTTGTTAAAGGCAAAATTAAAGGTCAAATCCTAAATCTACAGCTGTGATACACTGACACCAATGTTCATCACTTTTATAATCCCTGGTTGTTTCCTTGACATCAGACCACACACCTATGTCAATAATGACCAATACTTGAATCATCACAGTGGTAACTTTCCGTGCCGACAGCTCTGAACTTCCTTCCTCTGACCTGTCTCCTAGCCGTTCTCCCTGGTGCCGACCTGTTCCAGTTCTCCCCTTTCCAATCTGTGGCTTGCGCCGCCCTCAGGGTCAATTCTTCTTTCACGTTTTCCCAGTCATTTCCTTCTCAGGCAAATTAAGCACAAACATTATAGTGCCTTTACAGTTACCTGACCTTGAAGGTCATGGGAATGATCAGTTTAAAGAGCAATAAATCTGTCTGCACCCTCATCATCATCAACATCATTGTTTTCTTATTTTTACCTTTGGTCATTGATGACATCTTTGCCATCATCATCATTATAAACAATGGCGACTGTGTCTGAATCAGAGTGCAGACAGTGTCATTACTGGCTGTCACACTTTTGTGCGTCCAACAGCTGTGGTTCTGGTTGATCAATCCATTTGAAAAGAAAAACGTTTTAGTGGCACCGATGCGCCTGCAGATGCAACATGAATTTGCCTGTAGCATATAAAAAGCTCCCCGGGGGAACAGAAAGAAATCGTTTGGGATTAGATTTCCTGTGCAGTACTCCTGTGAAGTATTGGACTAGTGAAACTAACTAAAAAATGTACCTAACAAATGTGTTAAAGAACAAAACTGTAGAGGAGATATAAAATCTGACGGAATAAAACAAACCATGCTTTTCCTCTATATTTTAATTTAATATTTTTGTAAACTAAACTAAACTTTTCAAAAACAAAAACAAAAAAACAGAAGGATAAAATAAGGATTTGTAAAGGTTTTGTCCTTTAGGAGCAAAATCTATGATATCTTTAAGCGTTGTCACTAAATATTTAAATATTTCTATAAGTGCATCATGTTTCTGGGTCTTTGGTAGTTTCACAGTGAGGTTTATAGAGTTAATTTTGGCCTAAACCTACAGAGCCTAAAGGTTAAAAACTAATTTCATGAGATAAAAATGGCAAAAATGACCCAACTTTGACAACAAAATATTGAAGAAATGTATTCAAATTATTATGAAACCTTGTAATCCAGTTGACAGTTAATCAGTTTATAATGTGGGTTTCCCCCCCTTCTTAGGGTACTTCTCAGGCATTCACATGTTTCTTTAGAACAAACACAAGGAGAATTGTTGAGTTGCTCATTAAGGCCTGGTTGGAACGCTCAAACTGCAAATGGAGAATAATAATAGAAACAAACGATAACAGACAGCTTCCGCTTTTCCCTTGAGTGAGGAAGAAATCAAGAGAGGATTGTTGTAATCTCAGAGTGACGCTGCTACGCCCTCCTGCTGGCCACCTTAACATAAGAGTGTTTATGTTTGTGTGTGTGTGTGCGCGCGTGTGTGTGTGTGTGTGTTTGCGCATGCGCGTGCGTATGTGAGCATATATGAAGAACAGCATGAAGAACATTAACAGATAACTGAAACTTTATTTGTAGCACAAGCCCCTACAGAGCTGAGTTTAAGAGGACATAACGGAAACTCTCAAAAATAGAGCGTACTTTTCAAATTTGGAAGAATAAACAGCACGGAGTTCTTGATACTTGTATGCCTTTTTGATGTCCGAGATGAAGAAATATGTAAATAAAAAAGAAGAAAAGAAGAAAGTGAGCACAAGGTAGCTAAGCATGAAGTCAAAGGTTTCTGAAGAGTGCTGATGGTCCATAAAGGACACTGAAGGGCCTTAGTGTGTAAAACTTAAGAGAAGTAAGTAAGTATTGATAACAAAGTCCCCAGCTTCAATGTGAATTTTTAAGGAGAAAATTCATTGACAATTTGTCCAGCGAGGAGGAGGAAGTAAAGAAGGAGTTTGGAGAGTCAGCAGACTGGCATCTCTTCCAGGAAATAAAAAGTGGCCTATGGAGAGTCTAGTGGGCATTTACTGAATAACTGCTTAAGGCAGAAATTGTAGTTCAAACGACTGCTATTCTGGCAGTATTCAGTTAGAATTAACTATAGCTTCAAATCATGTTATGACCAGCATTGTTACTCTGATGTACACTGGCATGAAAAACATTCCTTGGAACAAATCTATTCAGTCATCAGTGAATGGAAGCAGCTGAAAATCTCAGAACTCTACACACAATCAATCTTGGTCTTTCTCATGAGGGTTTAACTGCACTGCAGAAAGTTAGCTGTCAAAACATTATTCTAAGGACACTGTCTGTCACACCACTCAGACTCTGTAATAACATATGGAGGTTGGAGGGGAAGAAAAAAATATTAATATAGAATCTGTCATCCATTTGGCTCAGACACTAAACGAATGATCAGTGCGGCAGCAAATAATCATGGTCACACATTCATTGGGAACATTTGGAGGTACATTTTTGATTCCCCTTTAAAATGTGATCCACAGACAACAGCAGACTTTTGATCAAATTGAAGACATATAAAATGTAAAAATAAAAATAAAACTATTCAAAAGAACACATTTTCATACCTGTGGACCTTTATGCTCACAAACATCTCCCATGTTTGGTTCAGTGGTCTGGCTAACATCTCTGCTAGAGCTGTTTAGCTGTGACATGAGCTCTATGGTGCCTTCGTCCGTATGTTTTCAGTTGTCCCTTTTCTTGAAGCCAAGATTCCAGTTGCTGATGGGTTAGAAAAAATCTTCACACATCCATTTTCATAAATCTCACCCACTTTTCCTGCACAGCATGATATTTCTGAAAAGTAGGAGAACTCCCGCCTTTCATTTATGTCTATCCAAGAAGCAGTTACACATCCATTTGACATTTTCATTCAAGGAAATCTTTTTTGTCATAAATGCAATCTGTTCTCTGTTAAAAAAACAATAGACAGTTGACCAACAGTTACATACTCTACATAGATGATGACCAGCACAAACAACAGCAAGCATAGATGTAAAACAAGCAAAGATGTCTCACCCGGCACGAACAACTGGAAGCAGAGACGTGCAGCATTATTTCCAACATTCTCCAACGTCATCCTACTCATCATCACCTAATGAATCTCCCTTTAAAACTTTATCTGAAAGCCTGAATGCTCAAATTAGAATTGGAACCCAGCTAATCCCAAGACTTGGACTACACCAGGCCTCTGGGACTGATAGTAGATGTAGTTCTCCTCTACCACCACTGGTAATAACAGACATCTGATATAGAAGGGAACCGGACATGAACTCTAGACCCATCGTCCACCAGGATGTGTCTGGCATAGTATTCATGTGCTTATAAAAAGGGGAAACCATAAAAATCTAACCAAACTGCCATATTTAACCAAATGTCAGATTTGATCACCTGTCAGAAGCATCAACTACCCACCACCAAACCTCTTAAATTAGCATTATTAAACAATATGTCTTTGTCAGGGAAGTCGTTTCTAATTAATGACTTCGTCAATGAGAGCAATCTAAATACTCTACTTTCTATCTGAAACCTGGTTAGACAGTAATAATGAAACGTCTGCATTGATAGAGTCTACTCCATCGAATTACAATTTTTTAAGAGAGAGCAGGAAACACAGACGAGGTGGAAGCGTAGCCACAATCTTTCATTTCACTAGCAAGGACCACGCATCATAGATAAAGATTAAAGGTTTATTGAGTGAACGGCAGGAACGGAAGTCTGGGGAGATGTGACGAAGGAGGCCAGGAGGTAGACTCCGTGTGGGGGTGCAGTCTTCAGGAGTTTGTCTTCCTGTGCCTGCTCAGGACCCCCCAGACAAACCTGAAAGAAAGAGATGTTAGGAGAGGCTAGAACTGTAAATAAGCTAAAACGAGAGGTAGAGGATGGAGGGATGAGGGAAGGGTCGAAGGTCAAAGGGATGAGGGAAGGGTCGAAGGGATGAGGGTCAAAGGGATGAGGGATGAGGGAAGGGTCGAAGCGATGAGGGTCAAAGGGATGAGGGTTGAAGGGATGAGGGAAGGGTTGAAGGGAGGAGGGATGAGGGTCAAAGGGATGAGGGAAGGGTCGAAGGGATGAGGGAAGGGTCGAAGGGATGAGGGAAGGGTTGAAGGGATGAGGGTCGAGTCGAAGGGATAAGGGAAGGGTCGAAGGGATGAGGGTCGAAGGGATTAACGGATGGATTGAAGGAATGAAAGAAGTGGTTTCAAGGGGACGAAACTTGAGGGTATGGAGCAGAAAAGTAGATCGAAGTTAGACCACGGATTGGGTAGGGTAGGGAGGGCTGTGAAACGAACGTGAAAGAGGTGGAACATGAGGCGAGTCTGGCTTATATAGATCACTGATTGATTATTGAAGTGCGAGAGATCTAGGAGGCCAGGTGGGTTGAGTTAGTGTTGATTACTGGGTACGACTAGAGTTAAAGCGTGGTCCTGCTCCTGAACTTAAGCTAACGAGTTAACTCCATAACTCAATAACCTTTAAAAAAAAAAGTATTCCTAGTCACATTTGACCCTTTTGAGTTTCTAGCTCTCCCGACAAAGGATCCTAACAAAGCTTTATTTTCAACTTTATATAAACCACCAAAGCCTAAAGCTAATTTCTTCAATGATTGTAGCGATTTTCTTTCCGTATTATGTATCGACTATGGCCAACTAATCATTGTGGGGGATTTCAACATCCATACTGACAACCCCCAAGATAGACAAGCAAAAACATTAAGTAAAATTCTTCATAACTTTGGCCTGACCAAGCATGCCAAACAAACAATACACAATCGAGGACAAACTCTGGACTTAATTATTAGCAAATGTTTAAATATCTCCAACATCTCGGTAATTGATCTTGCATTATCTGAACATTTCTGTGTTTTTTTAAAGCACCATCTCTGGTAAACTATCTGGCCACAGTGACACCACTGTGCTCCCTTTACCTCAGAGAGTACTCTTACTAGTTTATAAATCATTGAATGGCTTGGCACCAAAGTATATTGAAGATCTGTTCTCACTATACCAGTCCCCCAGAACACTCAGTTCTTCCAACTCTAGTCTACTAATCATCCCTACAATTAGAACCAAACATTGAGAAGCAGCTTTCAGTTTCTATGCTCCCCTTACCTCGAACAAACGTCCAGACCACTGCACAGGTGCTGAAACACTGAGTTCATTTAAATCAAAGCTAAAAACTTCATACTTTTACTTGAGTAAAATATGCTGAAGTAGTGATACTCTTACTTGAATACAATTTTGGGTACTCTACCTACCTCTGGTCTCAACATAAAAACCTGTCAGAGTATTTCCAAACCTTGTGGAATCGAGCACACCCAGAGAGAGAGAGAGAGAGAGAGAGAGAGAGAGAGAGAGATGCTTTTTTGTGGATGAAATGGTGATTCAAGAATGGAGACCCTATCTTAACCCAGGGATTGTTGACCATATTTTATTTTTGTACAGCAATCTCCAAGTCTAATAAATGGCAGCAGTGAGTAGTAACCTTCCAGGGAAATTAAATGGAAATAATTCATAATCATAATCGTAATGTTATATCCTGCATGTTAGAGAAAGTGTAGCTGATAATTAATTTCAATCTTTTAACAAAGTAAATGATTGTAAAGTGAGGACACGTATATGCCCGAGAGAAAAATTCATACACACTCCCTAAAGTGGGCTCCATGGCCACATTTCCTTCTTGTCATGTAAACACTATTGTGTGGCTGGTGATAGGAATCGCTGGAACCTAATTGTTTGAGACAATATTCACAGTAAATTTCATGGAGAAAGTGACAAACAATGATGCGAGCATTGGCCGGGACAGACGCTTGCTTTCCTCCTGGGCTGCGACAGATGCTGGTTGTGTTTATTTTTCCTGATTGTAGCCAACCAGCTACAGTACAGACAGTTGGTAGAGATCTGCGTTATGCTGCTATGTAGTGAGTAGAAGAAGTATGGGTTTATGCTGTCAAGGCAAGAAATGGGATGTCATAACAGATTCACCTTAAGTATTCATTAAGGGTTTGACTTAACAATAGATGTGTTTTCATTATTAATTAAATAAATTAATGTTTTACAAACCTGATATTAAAACATGCCTATGCAAATGAGAAAAGCCTAACAGCACAAGCGCTTTAAGCTTTTAATTTTTATTCTACCAGATTTTAATATACTTATATTTATACTTATACTCCTCACATGCTCTATCTCTTGCTTTGTCTGACATTGGTACAAGAACAAAAATCATTAGTTTAGCCTACAATGAATGAATCATTGGGATGGGTTTGTCTTCAAATCCAGGAAAAAAGGAAGCATTTTGACAGCCTTCTTCACATCACTGTGACGTAATCGGACTTCAAATGCGGCCTTCCAAGGATGCAGCCCCTGAAAATGGACACACCCATTGTTAAAAATATGAATTCCCATTGCAGTTGGTCACAAACAAACCATGAAATAAATGCACCAAACAATGAAACATAGAACAACACACATAACTAGAAATTGTTCAAGATCTGTGGAGTTTCCCTTTATCTTTTGAGGAGAAATCGCGGTTCATGGTAAAGCTGAATCTTGGACAGATGAAACACAAATGACCGAGACGACTTCAGTGATTGTCTTGTAAAACTGTGAGAATTTCTCTGAAGACTTTTTCATCCAAAAAAGGCTCAGTAACATGACCATCAATGAGGCTTATTTTTATCCTCCGCCTGTATAAAGTTCATGGTAACCCTGATTACAGTAACGGCACCTTGTACAGTGTCAACTGTATGTCCAAACTCACACATTAAACCATTCCCAGGATGCACCTGGCCTGGGGCTAACAGGCGGATGTGAGGGACAGCTGTTTCCTGTGCACACTTCCTGGTTTGGCACAGAACGGGTGAGGGGATTAAAGAGAGGTGGGAGAAAGGGGAGTTGAGACCAAATCCAGGAGTAGAGCAACAGGCTGGATTTGCGTGTTTGATGAGATCTTTTCACAAAAGGACATATCTCTCACAACCACAGGTGTGAAAGCACAGAATCTGCTCTCAGACTTTTCATCTCTAAAAGCTTTAGAAGTTAGAGAACTTGAAGAAACAAAGAAGTAAAGAAAGGCTATAGACACATGAGGAGGTGGGAGAAAGGGTTTTGGTTATTGTCTCTTTTCTTGGAATAGACTCATTCAGCTGGGAGGTGAGCTAATCAGAGCATTATGGCATCAGTCCATAATTTCCTTGATTACACACATTGTTCGTTCCACAGCAACATCAGCCAGAAAAAGGAGCATGAGCACCTAATTGCCAAGAGTTGCTCAGTGTGTAGCACTGTAACAAGGTTTCACTTCATGAGAATGATTTAGCATAATTACTAAAACACTTTTACAGATCCTGAGGTGATAAAAAATTAGAATGTTATTTATGAAAAAAAAAAAAATTGGGGGGGGGGGGAATATTTAAGGAAAAGATTGCTTAATCCATTTGACCACTTATTGTCTGGCTTTACCAGGTGTCTTCAGTAACTGGAAGGAAATGTCGTATTTTTAGCTGAACACATAAATGGGTGCATAACATGTCAGAGAAATTCTGGCTATTTAATCTGCACTGATTCTACTGAGGATGAGAATAACCAATTACAAAAGTAATTATACTTGTAATTAAAGTGAGTTCGTGATTTTTTTTATTTTTTCTTACAAGTATATATGCTGTTTTTTAAGAACTGCACAGTATTTAGTGTTGTAATTTTATTGTAACTGTACAGTACATTATTATATTTGCTCATGTGAATCGTCATGCTTTAATTGCCAGTCACTTTGGTGTTGTTACGCCTGAATTTCCTCTCCATGAGGCAATAAAGGATGGAGGATGAGGATGTTCTATAATGGAATGAAATAGCTTTTCTCTTGACTGGAGAATAATGTTGAAGTAAAATCTTCTTTTACATGTCAGGAGATCAAACAGTTCTTCGGAGAGCAGCATTTGTAACATATGCTAACATTCAAGAATTTGGGGTTGCCTGAGGAATTGACTTCCTAGCAGCGTGTGAATGTGTGCGTGAATGGGTGAATGATTGACTGTAGTGATCCGCAGATGAACTTACGGGGATCATTTTTTAAAAAGACTTAATTACCTGTACTTTGTGCGTAAAGTTGATAATGTCTGTGCAAAGGTTAAAAAAGTTATCTCTCTTTCTCTCTCTCTCTATATATATATATATACACACGTGCTCAAATTTGTTGGTACCCTTACAGCTCATTGAAATAATGCTGCATTACTCCTGAAAAGTGATGAAATTGAAAGCTATTTTATCATGTATACTTGCATGCCTTTGGTATGTCATAGAATAAAGCAAAGAAGCTGTGAAAAGAGTTGAATTATTGCTTATTCTACAAAGATATTCTAAAATGGCCTGGACACATTTGTTGGTACCCCTTAGAAAAGATAATAAATAACTGGATCATAGTGATATTTCAAACTAAATAGTTACTTTAACTAGTATCACACATGTTTCCAATCTTGTAATCAGTCATTCAGCCTATTTAAATGGAGAAAAGTAGTCACTGTGCTGTTTGGTATCATTGTGTGCACCACACTGAACATGGACCAGAGAAAGCAAAGGAGAGAGTTGTCTGAGGAGATCAGAAAGAAAGTAATTGACAAGCATGGTAAAGGTAAAGGCTACAAGACCATCTCCAAGCAGCTTGATGTTCCTGTGACAACAGTTGCAAATATTATTAAGAAGTTTAAGGTCCATGGAACTGTAGCCAACCTCCCTGGGCGCGGCCGCAAGAGGAAAATGGACCCCAGAATGAACAGAAGGATAGTGCGAATGGTAGAAAAAGAACCAAAGATAACTGCCAAAGAGATGCAAGCTGAACTCCAAGGTGAATTGACGTCTGTTTCTGATCGCACAATCCGTCGCTGTTTAAGCGAAAGTGGGCTCCATGGAAGAAGACCCAGGAGGACTCCACTTTTGAAAGAAAAACATAAAAAAGCCAGACTGGAATTTGCTAAAATGCATATTGACAAGCCACAATCCTTCTGGGAGAATGTCCTTTGGACAGATGAGTCAAAACTGGAGCTTTTTGGCAAGTCCCATCAGCTCTATGTTCACAGACGAAAAAATGAAGCTTTCAAAGAAAAGAACACCATACCGACAGTGAAACATGGAGGAGGCTCGGTTATGATTTGGGGCTGCCTTGCTGCGCCTGGCACAGGGTGCCTTGAATCTGTGCAGGGCACAATGAAATCTCAAGACTATCAAGGCATTCTGGAGCGAAACGTACTGCCCAGTGTCAGAAAGCTCGGTCTCAGTCGCAGGTCATGGGTCCTCCAACAGGATAATGACCCAAAACACACAGCTAAAAGCAGCCAAGACTGGATACGAACAAAACATTGGACTATTCTGAAGTGGCCTTCTATGAGTCCTGATCTGAATCCTATCGAGCATCTATGGAAAGAGCTGAAACTTGCAGTCTGGAAAAGGCACCCATCAAACCTGAGACAGATGGAGCAGTTTGCTCAGGAAGAGTGGGCCAAACTACCTGTTAACAAGTGCAGAAGTCTCATTGAGAGCTACAGAAAACGTTTGATTGCAGTGATTGCCTCTAAAGGTTGTGCAACAAAATATTAGGTTAGGGGTCCCATCATTTTTGTCCATGCCATTTTAATTTGTTTTCTTATTTACAATATTATGTTGAATGAAACATCAAAAGCAAAGTCTGATTTCTATTAAATATGTAATAAACAATGGTGGATGCCAATTACTTTTGTCAGTTTCAAATTATTTCAGAGAAAATTGTGCATTCTTCATTTTTTGTGGAGGGGTACAAACAAATTTGAGCACGTGTGTATATATATATATATATACATATATATATATGTATATAAATATACACATATATATATATGTATATAAATATACATCAGAGGTGTCAAAAGTATTCACATTCAATACTCAAGTAGAAGTATAGATGATTGGGTTTAAAAAGACTTCTATAGAAGTTGAAGTATCAAGTCAAGTTTTTTACTCAAGTAAAAGTAAAAAAGTACTTGATTCAAAACTTCTTAAAGTATAAAAGTAAAAGTAATGTATTTTAAAAAATGTCCGCCCCAAAAGAAAGGCCATAATGATTATAATGTTATATAAAAATGCTAATTTTGAAACATTTGGGACACACTGGGCTACCTGTTTCAGCTGCATATGCAAATACTTAAACTGTATTAATTTTAGTGCAATGCAATTACTTTACAGAACCATATGTGGACTACTGAGCATTAATATATATATATATATATATATATATATATATATATATATATATATATATATATATATATATATATATATATATATATATATATATATATATATAGGTCTAGCTTCAGTTGTGTCACTATGCAATGTGCACAATATGATATTAGCTTAGCACAGACAGTTAGCAGAGATGAGCAGGGGACAAGTGGTGTGAAGTTCGGACTCATTGGCTGACCCTTGACTCTGAAGCGTCATTACGTGCAGAACTTAACGATAGCACTTAAAACAACCTCACATCCACTTCCACTTATCACAAATATTTTCATGCGGCACAAGTGCTGACAATAGCCTCTCTGATTGTGTTTGAATCTTCATGCAGGAGCACCAAACATGCTCTCTGCTATTTCACCACATATGTGGGCTTGTGATAATCACTAAGCATGCAACGCGTGTGAAATTTTGTCTTTGTGTGTTTTGGATCCTGATGTGTGGAACAACAGCATATTGTGTCTTCCTCTCTCATATTTCTCATCATCAGCACTGCAGTCCTCCAAATTCCACTGGTGTGTTCACAGCGTGGCCAAAGGGGCTTGGCCCTGTTGTCAACCTCCGTCCTGCAATAATAGGAAACACTGCATCACTTTTCCACATGTCCCTCACTTTATTCTGCTAATTCATTATAAACTGGTTCCTGTTTGGGGTTGTTTTAAGTTTGTGCTTAGTTATTTATTGAAGAGGGAATAGTGCTTTCTGGTCCCAGATACTGTTATAGTCTGTATTTTGTAGAAAAACTACTTAATCATAAGTGTGCTTGTGAGAACAAAAAAGAGAACAGGTGTTATGTGTCATTTTGGTTTAAAATATATCAAATTGTAGATAATTTGATTTCACACGTTCACTTAACCAGTGTACCATTATTAAAAAAGGACATAACTGTTTTAGTCGCTCACTGCAGAATCTGATTTCCGAGAGTCAAGACCTGATTTTACCAATGTTAGTAAGTTAGCGCAAGGGTTTAAAGAGTCCCTGACTTGCAAAGAGAGCTTATTGTTCATCTTGTTTTGGCAACCAACTCCTGCTTGTTTAGTTTTCCTGTGGTTGTTGGAAACACTCAAATCTGACCTGACATATGTTACAAACATATAAGACTCTGAAAAAAAGACTTGGGAAAAACGACTTCCTTGTGACATTACATTGAGCTAAAATAAACATTTAAGAACAGCTAAACTGTGCTCTCCCCTTCTCACAGTATAATAGCTTTATAGTTACTCATTATGTTGACTCTTACACATAGGCCTAGTTAGTGTTTCATGAGTTTGTTCTCCTTTAATTCAAGCTCACTCTGTGCTTGAGATACTATTTATGACTATTGCTAGTCTGAAAGAAAAAAGTGCTTCTCTTTCACATTGATGCCATCATGTGGTTGTTTAAACCAATAGTAACCATTTTATAAGGAAGGTGTCACCCAAGTTTGCTAAACTGACTCCCTCTTTGTGTGTTTTCATCGTTCCACCACTAGATGGTAATAGAGGCAAAGAGATGAGGATCATCAAGCCCACTTCCTTGCATTTTTCAGTGATACACTTTTAGATAGGTGTTTTATCATCTTTTGATAATTTATCTGGATGTGTTTTCATTCATTTCATTTAGAATGTATTTAGTGTGTCATTTAGAAAGCTTATGTTGAACTGCCAGCGATGGACTGGCGACCTGTCCAGGGTGAACCCTGCCTCTCGCCCCGTGACTGCTGGAGTTAGGCACCAGCCCCCCGCAACCCTGCATAGGAAGGACGGGTACAGAAAATGGATCGATGGATGGATGTTGAACTGCATGTGAACACCTTTAAATTTACACAGCATGCACATGTTTTGTGCTTCACTGATAGAGACCAAACATAATGCTGATATGGATTGGAACAATTACTTAGAGGTTGTGTATTTCCAGTTATCCACATTTTATAATTGCTTCAGTGTGAATGGAAGTACAGGTCTCCCTTTGTTTGCCCAAAGTTGTGCAGCACACACCCTCAAACACATACAATCTCTGCTGGTGGTCCGCTCTGTGCTGCTTTCAGTGTGGGTGGTCTCGGCCAGGTGGAGGAGGGAAAGATTAACACCAGGCCTGCCCACTGGAACACAAAGGAACGATGGAGAGAAAATAAGGGACATAGTAGAGATAAACATCTGCCCAACAGATGTGATGTTCTGGATACAGAACCACTATATGGAATAAAGAGAAGAGAATGAAACACAATTTCTCCTCTGAATATTCTTGGAGTGTTGCTTGCTGTTTGTCTGTCATCAGGTTATATACATCCCAGAGACCCTGTATATCCAAACACTTGTTCTGTTCTCCTCTGTTCTTCTGGAGGAACCACAGCATGCTGCTATGGTGCACTATAAACCATTGATTACCACCACCTCCTGCAACTGTGTGTGTTTTAGGAGGCTGTTGATGTGACATAATGAAACTGGTTATATGCAGAGAAACAGAAACTCATAGTAGGCCTTTCAGGGAGTTAAAATTCTTTCATTTTTATAATTTTTTTATTAACATGTGAATATTGGAGATGTGCCCTTCCATGAGTGCATTCTCCCTTTAAAATATAAAATATCATTAAACACCCACATGGATAAAGTTAATCTTTTTATCCTTATTTATTTTAACTCACATGTTGTACATAATGTGCCACTTGTTAAAAAATGAATGAAAATTTGACTTTCAAACTTAGTAAGTAGGTTATAGAACAATACATGTTTGGTAAATCCCATTACAATAGGAGGTCAATAAAAAATCAAACAATACTCAATTATACCATCTCAAAAACTTGAACTTTAGCCACATTAATGGTTGCATGAAATCCAACACATTTTTGTGAATGTTTCTTCCGAGCCAAAATGTGTACAACATCTTATAAGCTAAATATTGAATAACAAAAAAGAATAAAATAATTTGTTTTATTTCTAGTAATATTGTGTTGTGTGATGTATGAAAGTATAAACGACTAATGAATGAAAAGTTATGATTTAAATGTTCATCAATACACTGACCATTCAAATTTACTGGGTAGAAAACAGAAATCCAAAAAAAGGTGACAGGAATTTGTCAGCCCCGCTGAGCGAAAACGTTGAAAACTTTTCACTGTGATCACAGCTGCATTTGCTTTGGAGATGTCGCTCTACCATCGATAGTTATTTGTTTTTTTCAGTTCTTTCAAAATAAACAATCTCAAGGTCAGTCAAACTGAATGAAAACCATCTGTAAACATCATTTTACAGCCTTGTTTGGACTTTGACTAGACCATTCTTACACATGAATATACTTTGATCTAAATCCTGTGTCAAACTCAAGGCCTGCGGAACAAATCCAGCAAATTATTTTTATTAATCAAATCAGTTTTTTTTTGTATTGTGTCTGAAATGAAAGATTCTGATCTAAATATTCTGATGTAAATAATTTCCATTGTGGCTCTGGCTGTATGTTTAGGGTTATTGTCTTGCTGGAAAATGAAACACTGCCTCGGTCCCAGTCTTCCGGGATATTGTTTTATCACTCAACCCTGCTTTAAATTTCTCCACATTTTATTCTCTGACATGTCTGCTGTGTTACTTAGTCTTCATGCTGCTTTTTTTTTTGCTAATGTTCTCTGAGAAACCTCTGAGACCTTCACAGAACAGCAGGATTTATTAGATTAATTACCAATTAGGTAACAGTACTGTGCAAAAGTTTTAGGTAGGTGTGAAAAATGCTGTGAACAAAGAATCTTTGAAAAAATGGAAGTGTAAATAATTTTAGTTCATCAATCAACAAAAGCAGTGAATGAACAGAAGAGAAATCTAAATCAAATCAATATTTGGTGTCACCACCCTTTGCCTCAATCCTTCTAGATACACTTGCACACCGTTTATTAAGGAACTCGGCTGGTAGGTTGTTCCAAACATCTTGGAGAACTAACCACAGATCTTCTGTGGATGTAAGCTTCCTCACATCTTTCTGTCTCTTCATGTAATCCCAGACACACTCGATGGTGTTGAGATCAGGGCTCTGTGGGGGCCACACCATCACTTCCAGGACTTCTTGTTCTTCTTTGCGCTGAATATTTTCCTTAATCACTTTGGCTGAATGTTTGGGGTCGTTGTCCTGCTGCTGAATGAATTTGGGGCCAATCATGTGCCTCCCTGATGGTATTGCATGATGGATAAGTATTTGCCTGTATTTCTTAGCATTGAGAACATCATTAATCTTGACCAAATCTCCAACTCCATTTGCAGAAATGCAGCCCTAAATGTTCAAGGAACCTCCACCATGCTTCACTGTGGCCTGCAGACACTCATTATTGTACCACTCTCCAGGCCTTCGAGAAACAAACTGCCTTCTGCCACAGCCAAATACTTCAAATTTTGACTCATCAGTCCAGAGGACTTGCTGCCATTGTTCTGCACCCCAGTTCCTATGTTGTTGTGCTTAAATTGAGTCGCTTGGCCTTGTCTCCATGTCGGAGGTATGGCTTTTTGGCTGCAACTCTTCCATAAAGACCTCTTCTGGCCAGACTTCTCTGGACAGTAGATGGGTGTAACTGGGTCCCTCTGGATTCTGCCAGTTCTGAGCTGTTGGTACTGCTGGACATCTTCCGATTTTGAAAGGTAATAAGCTTGATGTGTCTTTTATCTGCAGCACTAAGTTTCCTTGGCCAACCTGTGCATCTACGATCCTCAAAGTTGCCCATTTCTTTGTGCTTCTTTCAAAAGAGCTTGAACAGCACATCTAGAAAGTCCAGTCTGCTTTGAAATCTTTGTCTGGGAGAGACTTTGCTGATGCAGTATAACTACTTTGTGTCTTGTTGCTGTGCTTTATCTTGCCATGACATAACACTATCTTCCACCACCTCACATTCGTAGCAGAGTTTGGCTGTTCCTCACTCAGTTTTAAGCCTCCTACACAGCTGTTTCTCTTTCAGTTAATGAAATTGATCATCATTAGCACCTGTTTGGTATAATTGGTTGATCATAGACGTAAAAATGATCCTACAAAATCCCTGACTTTGTGCAAGTGTACATATATACATTGATGCTGGTTTGAAGGCATAGGGTAGTAAAACCAAATATTGATTTGATTTAGATTCTTCTTTTGTTTTCTCACTTTGCATTTTGTAAATTGATGAAAATAAACAATCATTATTTACATTTCTGAAAACGATCTGCGTTTACAGCAATTTTTCACACCTGCCTAAAAGTTTTGCACAGTACCGTGACCTCTGAAGGCAACTGCTTGCACTTGGTTTAATTCAAAGGGTTTCAGAGGATTACTTGTGAATGCAAGCCACATTTTATTTTCAGATTTACGTTGGTAAGAAATCTTAAAAACTAAGTATAACCCTCCCACATCATCGAGACAATATCTGTGTTTGTCTGTCACACAAATACAATACTAATAAAAATACATTGAAGTTTGATGTAACATGACAAAATCTGTAGAAGTTCAAAAGATATGAATTATTTTACCGGGCATTTGTACTTTTGGGTGAGTTTCATGTTCCTTTGGTCTGACTTGCCTGTTTCTCTTTTTCTGCAGTGTGTGTAATGGTGTCTGTGTGTGGTTTACAGCTGTTTACACAGTTAACAATGGCTGAGCTCTTTCTGAAGTCCAATAAATTCACGATGAAAGAAGAGGCCAAATTAATAAAGCTTAACAGGAAAAATATGTGGCTAGATGCACCACATGATGTTACAATTACTCTCCTAAATGACAGAAAAAAAAGATTGTGAGTTTTTTTTTGCCATAGACCATTAAATAAAGCAGCAGAGTTTATGTTTCTATGAGATCTGTTTGAATTAAACTCTTTTCCTGTAGATGCTGGGCCTTTACTTGTTTCTTTTCTCCCCACTGGCTCTACTGGCCTAAGAGCCTGCACACATAACGAAGTATTAAGTTAAACCAGCAGCCTTGGAAAGACAAACACAAATAACTGAGGATTCAGTCCCCCAACGCTCTGTTGGCGTGCTGCATTAGCTGGAACTAGAGGAGCTCTTTCACTAAATTTCTACATATTGGCTGCTCCTAAGTTTGATCCCACCTGATGCTGTAATAACTGTTCTTTCAGAGTCAAGCTGTAAAACCTATCCCTATGACTCATGTTAAAAGGCAATTAAATGTTAGAAGACATAGTGCCTGAATTGCTCTAAAATTCAAGGCTGACTGGTATAATTCCTCAGATTTCTGGATGTAGTGAAACCTATGATACTATGCATGTGTGTGGCCCTGTGTGGGCTTTTGTTCCAGTGTTAGTACATCTGTGTTACATATCTATCATCACAGTTATGTGTGTCTAATATGTGTACTTTGTGTATCCAAGAAGTGGAAGGAAAGCAAGCACAGATAAAAAACACAGTTATATGATGTATGTGAAGTTTATGTTTTCTGAATACTGAATGCTTAAATATTTGTATTTAATAAAACCCCCACCACTGACTTTCAATCTCACAATATCATCCTAAAAGGCTTTTGCTTTGGATCTGTATTTTGCTCCCTCTGTTTAGATGTATTTCCAGCTTTTGCTTTGTGCAAACTACAGACCTCACAAAGAATCCAGTCTTCTCCACATGTGTCCATGCATCTGTCTTGTTTCACATCATCAGATATTTGAAGTGGATCCCAGCATCATGTGGTCGCCTCTCAGCTATCCTTTGTGGCGTTTCTCCGGACGTCTGGAGGATTACAGTTCAGCACAGCTGCACTGAGCCTTTTTTTAAATCTGTTTGTTGCCCTTTCAGATGTTCAGGGAATACAACAGAACACACTGAAAGATAACACACACACACGCACACGCACACACACACACACACACACAAACCACAGACACACGCACACACGCACACACGCTCACGCACACACACGCGCGCACACACACACACACACACAAACCACAGACACACGCACACACGCACACACGCACACATGCTCACGCACACACACGCGCGCACACACACACACACACACACACACAAACCACAGACACACGCACACATGCTCACGCACACACACGCGCGCACACACACACACACATACCACAGACACACGCACACACGCACACATGCTCACGCACACACACGCGCACACACACACACACACACACACACACACAAACCACAGACACACGCACACATGCTCACGCACACACACGCGCACACCCACACACACACACAAACCACAGACACACGCACACATGCTCACGCACACACACGCAGACTCACACACGCAGACTCACACACAAAGACTCACACAGATTTCTCTAGAGCTAAGAAATTGGACTACATAGAAAGCCAGATTTCTATATGCGGCCTGGTATGCACTCAGGTTTTTACTCACAGTTTGTTTTGCTCTTTGTTTTCATTTATCTTATTTACATGTTAGGAATAAATATTGAATTTGTTGCTGATATGAGACAAGCAGCTCTTAAAAGATAGTGGTGGAAACTCTTCTTTGGTGTCAGTGGTACTCTGTGATATGATTCCTCATCTCTTTATCCTTGCTACCTTGTAGAAAGGTGTCATTGTAATCTTTTACAGTGGTCTGGATCAGTAGGTCTTCATGGTTTCTAAAGATCTTTCAGAAAATTTCTTCAGGCTTTAGTTGCTTTGTTGGTAATTTTTTTATCCACACCATCTTTTGGGGTAAAGTCACACAAATATGGTATGGTAATAATTCAGACCTAAAATGGCCTCCTAAACTGGATAAATCTAAATCTAAGTATGCCCACACATGCTACCGTACAAAAATAAACTAAACATTTTTCTTATTTTGGGTTAGATCTTTAGGCACTTTGTTTGCAACTGCCAGCTATAAAGACACACAGTATGTTCCCAATTCTACAAGTGAAGCTATAAAAACATAGATAACACAGTTTGCCGGGCATGATGCAGTGTGTACGCCCCAGCTAAATATAATACATTTAGGTTTCACACATTTTTTGTTCTTTACTCCTTTCATTTCATGTTTTTTTCAAGCACACACAGCACAACATGCCATCAAAGTATGAGACAAGGACATAAAATAAAAGCAGCCAAAGTCCCCCAAAAACTACAGGAAGAGCATAGCTTTGATCAACTATTCTGTTGAAAGAACAGAATAGCTTTTTCTTATTGGTTGTCTAGTACAATGTTGCTCGGAGGTTTCCCAAGGTTCACTTCTGATTGGTTGATTAGTGAATCAACTGGAACATTTTTATATGTCATGTATGCTTCATTATGTTTGTCTAACGCTTAGCATGAGCGGTAAGTGTCTTTAAGGGTGTCACCTTGTTCGAAATCAAAAGTGAGAGGCCTCAAGACATCCCAAAAGCCAGTACCAGTAGAGACTAGTAATGCTTGCTTTTTAGGAGTGACTTGTGGGTTTGGGACATTGATTGCTCAAGTGGTTCTCGTGCTTTAAATTCTTCCTTTTCTTTTCTTTTCTCTTCTCCGAAGCTTTTTCCTTCAGACTTACATTATGTATTAAATGGGTCATAGATCATTTTCTTCAGCTTACTGATGCGACTGATTGAGTTAGAAGCATTAAGTCAGTTTAATGCATCCCATCAAAACTAAATGAAGTATAAAACAATTAGGGATCATGTAAAGCTATCAGGAATTTACTATTTATTGTGCTTTCATTGGATCCCTTTTGAGGTTGAAGATGCACAGACATTTTAATAAAACATGTCATTAGTTCTTACAGAGATCCAATTTTTGCTTCAAAGCTTCTTAAAAGTCGATCAGACTGTGTTCGGCTTTCATGGTTTTATTTAACAATTCAATAACTCAGCATATCATCTAACCATCCTCAGGATTACTACAAAGCTGATCTTTGGAGCATTATTAGCTTCAATTTAGATACTAGAGTTTCTTTATTGTTCCACTAATGGTGACATTGGAAGATAATGTTGTATCCAGACTGTTGTCCACAGAAATGTTAAGCCAATGGTCATAATGACATGGCTTGAAATGGAAGTTTTCAACCCACGATGAACTAAAACTAGCCCATATAAAAGCAACATGATGCACGTTGTCAGAATGAACAAAGTAAAAAAACACAAAAGTCAAAGAACTTACAGATGACCTGGAGAGGGAGCAAGTGAGGGTGAAGGAGGGCTTGTTTTTTTGAGAGTTGAGAAGCGAGCAGGGTGGTCCTAACCAGAAGGGAGGATTGTAAACACAACAGTGCAAAACAAGTGAGTCATCGCTCTCTCACTTTTCTAACTGCATGCCGTTTCAGTGCCAGGTAATTCAATAAACTGTAAAACTCTTACAGTGAATTCAGTCATTCAGTGAACAGTGTAAGGACATTCAACAATTAATTTTATTTAGCTTTAGATAGATAGATAGATAGATAGATAGATAGATAGATAGATAGATAGATAGATAGATAGATAGATAGATAGATAGATAGATAGATAGATAGATAGATAGATAGATAGATAGATAGATAGATAGATAGATAGATAGATAGATAGATAGATAGATAGATAGATAGATAGATAGATAGATAGATAGATAGATAGATAGATAGATAGATAGATTGGAGGTTAGCACCCCTGGTCGGTGTAAAATTTAATCAGTTGTTCCTGGTCCCATTGTTGCCCTTTCCTGAAAATGTAATCGAATTTGAATACCGCCGGGGGATGCTGTGGGGGCTGAGGGTGTGTTTGTTCCCCCGCATCATGGGCACCCACACCCTGGGTGGGGTTGGGGAAAGGGCCTTTCTGTGTGGAAACTTTAGCATGTTCTCTCCGTGTTTCCTTGAACAGCTAATGTGAGCTACTCCCACAAAAACATGCACTAGTCCTGGGGCTATACTGCCTCCTCCTGGTAGGCCGGGACGCCTGAAGGGTTGGGGAGGATCTGGCTGGAATAATGTGATCCTTCCACGCGCTATGTCCAGCCGGAGAAACCCTGCCCCATCAGGTGAAAAGAATATGGCAAGCCAATGGCTATTTTATCAAATTCCATCTATAACTTTTTGAGTTATGTTGCTAACAAACAAACAAACACACAGACAGACAGAATGGCACAAAAACATTAGGCTACCTCCTGGCGGAGGTAATGAAACCTACTGAAGTAGACCTTTCCCTATTAACCTTAACCTGATTTCTAATTTTCTAGTTCTAGATTACATTTAAAATCTTTTTTTCTACTCTAACCTTTGCTTTTATTGTTAAAAACTTCATTTAAGCTTTTTGTTAGTCAAGGTTGGAAGTGAGGTGAAGGATCAAGAGGGAAGTAAAAGTGGCAAGGGGAATTACAGAGCTGCTTTTGACGCTGATGTGACTTCTCTTTCGTACTTCTTCTTTCCTGGTGTCTTTCCTGCTTGGTCTTTTGCTGATTCAAGTTTACTAATTATGTTAAAAATACATCATTTCACTTCATAATTTCAATTTTAGGTTTTGAAAATGTACTTAAGAAATACATTTTCATGAAGTATGGATTTATTTAGTGAAATGATTACCACAGAGCTAAGTAATGACTTTCAGAGAAGGCCCTTCCTCTGCTTTCTCTGGTTTTACTCTCTGGCACCTGTCACCTTTTATGAGTATTAGAAACAGGAGCAATGGTTTGGAGGAAGGGGAAGAAGGAGTAAAGGAGGAGGAGTAGAAGGAAGGGTAACTTATATTTATAGGCTGGATCGTGGCACTCCATATGACATGCACAGTTATGCATGGTACTGATGAGGCATTCATTGTAGGCTGCTAAAACCTTTAGGAATTTTCTAAATAACTTAGATACAACTTGTCTTGGTCTTCATAAAAACTTATATTGTGAAATGATAAAAAATAGTTTATATAATTCATATGCGGCTTTTAATAGTTTTTTGAACCATTCTTTTTTCAGTGTGTAATGATTTTACAACATACAATAAATGGAAGGTTTAGTTTGGTTATTGTATTCACCAAAACTCAAAACATAGAGAAAGTTCAATGAAAGGATGAAAGCAAATAGTGAGAGGTTATAAAACAACTGAGGAAGCCCCTAATCTTAAACCTGCCATGAACAGGAAACTGCTGGAACACTGTAAGTTTTACATCACCATGGCCTGAGAGGGTGCTTTGCAGTCAAGAGGCCCCAAATCTACATCACCTTTAAACATGACAAAAACTTGCAGCTGCCCAACATAGTTAAGCTCAGTTTTGGGGAGTGTGGCTCAGTGGGGAGAGTAATCATCTCACAATCCAAAAGATGAAGGTTCACTTTTAGCTTCCTCCTGTCATCTCAAGGCACTTTACAAGAAAAGTCATATCAATTATACAAACATTCCAATCAGTTTAAAAGTTTTCTATTCAAGGAATCCCAGCAGATTGTATCGAGTTGTTGACTTGAGGTCGTGCCCCATTTCACCAGATAATGCCAACTGCAATCATTCTGACCTTGCCTCATTTCCTACCCACAGTGGGATGGAGCTGCTATTTATTTATTTATTTATTTATTTATTTATTTATTTATTTATTTATTTATTTATTTATTTATTTATTACCTCCGGCAGGAAGTAATGTTTCATGCCTGTCTGTCTGTCATTTTGTTTGTCTGTTAGCAAAATGTTATGGAAAGGAAATATATTTTTCCTTTACATAAGGATATGGCTGGAGTCTAGATCGGTGTTTTCTTATATTGTATTACAGCGAGTCTTGTACATGAGCCCACCTGGGCCTACTCTTGAACTTCCTTGCACCCCAGATCATGCCTGCCTTCTCTGTAAGCAGATTTTGCCTTCAGTCTCCCAATTTTATGTCCTCATTGCAAGGTTAACCAAAACACTCCTCGCTGCAACTAGAGACTAGGTGAAAGGCATCCCCACTGAAATCTAATGATCTCTTATTATGCCATATTCCCTAGATGCCTTTAGTAAGATGTAATTAATCAATCAATTCACATAACCTTGCAATATTGCTGTAACACAACATAACTCAAAAAGTCATTGACGGATGTTGATGAAATTTTAACGAAATATCCACAATGGGAACATGAACAACTGATTATATTTTGGCGTGAAGCGCGTATCCACCCATCAAGCAGCGGTGCTATCATGGATTTCTCTCCCGTCTCAGAGAGCTCACAGACTGCTGACCTTGCGCAGCAGCCCAGCTAAGGTTGGAGGATATGGACAGCAAATTAATCACGCATGCGCTAATCTCCCCTCTCTGGTGGAAGACCACAGCGACAGCACAAACAAATCCATGCATCTCATTAACAGACAATTTATTGGAAAAGCACCACACTGGATGGAGATCTTAATATGTTTGATCTGAAATATCACAGGTTGCAAAAATCATGATACATACTAGGGCGTCACGTTCATCGTCGCATTAGTATGACGCCATGTCAGGCATTAGGGTTCAAACCCGCCTGCCCAGTGAGAGTCCAACTGGTGGCAGAAACATCCATGAAATAGCATACCAAACTGCACCCAACCCATGTGGTACCGCTCAGTGGAAACAAAGCAATACTATACTGTCAGGGAAGTCAGTTATAGCTCACTGGTCCTTCAACAGGGTAATCATTCAACACATACAGTTAAAAGCATGTGAGTGGCTGAGGAAGTAATGGCTGACGTGGTCGACCAAAAGTCAAATTCTCTACACATTGTTCACCCATGACAGTTTTGCTTCCTACATGGATAATATAATCGTGAAATTTGCACGACATCGCAGTCATAGGTCGCATTTCCGGGGATAATGAAGAGGCCTACAGGAGTGAGGTGGCAGCTATTGTGGCATGATGTGAGGATAATAAGCTCTCCCTCAACATAAGCAAAACAAAGAGAATGATAGTGGACATAAGAAAGGAGAGGAGACAGCACAAACCGCTGTTCATCCAGGAGCTTGAAGTGAAAAGGGTGAGCCACTTCAAGTACTTTGGTGTCCATATTAGTGAAGACCTCACCTGACCTGAGCATTGAATACCACGGAGCTGGTTAGAAAAGCAGTGGTTTGGCAGCACCGCTGTGGCAGATCGCATTCACTTGCAGAGACTGGACACTGAATTACTGGGACAACATTACCCTCTCTGCAGAGCATTTACCATCGCAGAGCCCACAGGAAAGCTGCCTTCATTCTCAAAGATCCCACACATCCACAACATGAACTGTTCAGATTTAAAAACTATTTTATTCATTCTGCTTTTAGACTTTTGAATAATGTACTGTGTTTGTGTATTTATATGTATATTGTGCACTAGACACTTATACATACATTTTATAAAGGTATTTATTACTTCTTTTATCCTGTTTGTTCTGCGACTGCTGAAGGAGGAGCAGCTGCTCTCTGTCTCTCTCCAGATCCGTTCACTTTATTTTATTTTCTGTTTGCTTTTCTTATTTTCTTTTCTTAACCTTTTCTTAGTTACTTTATCTACCCAGCCCCTGGAGTTTCTGTATTGGACCGGATCTCTTCTTGGAATACTTTTTTATGGACTTATCAACATGGCTTTTTGCTCAGCTGAGGATTTTGAAAAACTGCTCCACAGAATTGAGGGCATTGAAACGAAGCTACGCCGTCTAGAAATTAATTTTGATCTCCACGCTGATTATGGACAAAATGACACAACTTTACCGTTGAATACAAACAAGGAACAGCCTATCAGCCCGGTGTTACATCGGTCTAACCGTGTCACAGAGACTCCCTACAGGCGTCTGAGCGGCAGAACTCCACACTATAATGAAGACTGGCCAGCATTAAAACGCACGGAATCATCAACCCCAGCCTGTTCTCCGAGGAAGAAAAAACTAAAGAAACTCCGGCACAGAGAAGGCTCTGAACCCAGAACTGCCGCTTCTGCTAAAAGTAAACAAAAGAGGTTTCAGCCAAATAGAAGAGATATTTCTCCACCTGGAATCCCGCTGAAAAACAGATTCACAGCCTTGAGTTCCCTGAAAGATGACGCAGCCCCCGGGACCAGTCAAAGCCACCAGGAGAAACCCAGCCGCATCAAACGAACACATAACAAAGTAAGAGCCCCCCCAGCAAAGATTGTTATCATACAAGATGGATCGATTAATGGAATTGAGGCTTTTGTAGCAAGAACACCAGAGTTTATAGCTGCTACAAAAATACAGTGAGAGAAATATCAGAAAAAATCCCTAAAATCTTGGACCAACATCCTGCTTTGGAAAAGCTCGTCATTCACGCTGGATCAGCAGATATCGCGATGAGATAATCAGAGATTCTGAAGAGAAACTTTTCTGATCTCCTACAGAGACTTGATGGACTTAACGTAAACATCCTCATCAGCGGACCAGTCCCTGAAGGGAATGATGAAAGATTTAGCAGACTCTGCATGCTCCATAAATGGTTGAAGAAACAATCAGCTGAGAAGTCGTTCACATTTATTAATAATTTCAAAGTATTTGGAAGTGCTAATCATCTGTTTTAAGCAGGCCAACGTTATTTTAACAATGCCGGAGTAAGGCTCTTAGCAGCAAACATTTTTTCTTATCAAAATCAGAAAGCAAAACACTTGCTCCCAAAAGCTGACCTTGAGGCGCCCATGGATATCAGTGAACAAAAACAGGAAGTCATGATGACACCACAGGACCGAACAGATAAACAACCATCAGAGATTAAGTCTTCATCTTCCTGTGACTCAGCCACATCAAATGAGTCTCCATTTAGAAACTTTACAGACAGACTGAACGAGCAAATCAAATTTGGGACACAATTAACACCTAAACTCAGACTACACCAAACGCCTGGGACTAGTGTCAATAAGTCTGGGAGCTTCTCCCCACTCATTATTACAGATATTTGATATTTGAGGGAACCGGGCAATAAATCCACCCCTACCGTCTCCCAGAATTCGCCCGGCACCCCTGAGGCTATATCAGTGATTATCAGCAGCAGGCACATAAACCGTTAACCACACGCTCTCATATTAAACAAAATCTCAAATTGATAACCTGTCAGAAGGTTCAGCTGCCCATCATCACAATACTTAAGTTAGCTTTATTAAACATTAGATCTCTATCCGGGAAGTATTTTCTTATCAATGACTTCATCACTGAGCATAATTTACACGCCCTTTTTTTAATCAGAAACTCGGCTAGATGAAAATAATGAAACAACTTCATTAATAGAATCTAGTCCTCCAAATTACTATTTCTTAAGCGAGAACAGAAAACACAAACGAGGCGGAGGTGTAGCCACCATCTTTCACAACTCAATGAACTTTAAAAAGGTAACTCTGGGCACGTTTGATTCTTTTGAATACCCAGCCACGCAGATAAATGAGCCTAACAAAGCTTTATTTCTAAGTTTATATAAACCACCAAAACTTAACTCTAACTTCTTTAATGATTTCAATGACCTTCTTTCTGTAATATGTATCGACTATGACCAACTAATCATTGTGGGGGACTTTAACATCCATACCGACAACCCCCAAGATAGACAAGCAAAAACATTAGATGATACTCTCCACAACTTCGGCCTGATCCAGCATGTCAAACAACCAACACACAATAAAGGACACACTCTGGACTTAATTATCAGTAAAGGTTTAAATATTTCCAACATCTCTGTAATTAATATTGCGTTATCTGACCATTTCTGTATTTTCTTTGAAAGTACCATCTCTGCTAAATTTTCCAGCCACAGTAAGACCACTATAAAAAAATGTTTTCTAGGGGACAGTTCAGTAGAAACCTTGAAGGCCAATCTCTAATCTTTCATTCATCAGTAAGATTATTGAAAAAGCTGTGTTTCAGCAATTAAATGGGTTCATAACAATGACAAACCGTTTTGATGTTTTTCAGTCTGGTTTCCGCGCTCACCACAGCACCGAGACTGTCCTCGTCAAAGTATTCAATGACATCCGCATGAAAACAGACTGTGGAAGAACCACAGTGCTGGTTCTGTTGGACCTCAGTGCAGCATTTGACACTGTTGATCATGATATTTTATTGGAACGACTGGAGAGCTGGGTCGGACTCTCTGGTACAGTACTTGGCTGGTTCGAGTCTTACCTAAAGAACAGGGACTTCTATGTTTCAATAGGAAACTTTTCATCAGAACGAACAGAAATCACATGTGGGGTGCCCCAGGGCTCCATCCTGGGGCCCCTCTTATTTAATATCTACATGCTCCCACTAGGCAAGATTATAGCAACCAATAACATTAGCTACCATAACTGCACGGATGACACTCAGCTCTACATTACAATGTCACCAGGTGACTCTGAACCCATTCAAACCCAAAATCAATCAATTTACCAAATAAATGGATGGATGTGCCATAACTTTCTCCAGCTGAATAGAAACAAAACTGAAGTGATTATTTTTGGACCCAAGGAGGAACGATCAAGAGTCAGCACACAGCTTAAATTAATACAGCTAGAAACTACTGATCAGGCTCGAAACCTAGGTGTAGTAATGGACTCAGACCTGAACCTCCAGGGTCACATAAAGGCAATAACAAGGTCAGCCTTCTATCACCTGAAGAACATCTCTAGGATTAAACGACTGATGTTGCTATAAGACCTAGAAAAACTCATCCATGCATTTATCTTTAGTTGGATTGATTACTGCAACAGCATCTTCACAGGTCTGCCTAAAAAGTCAATCAGACAGCTGCAGCTGATCCAGAACGCTTCCGCTCGCGTCCTCACTAGAACCAGGAAAGTAGAGCACATCACCCCAGTTCTAAAGTCCTTACACTGGCTCCCTGTAGCTCAGAGAATAGACTTCAAAATACTCCTACTAGTTTATAAATCATTACATGGCTTAGCACCAAAATATGTTGAAGACCTGTTGTCATGGTACCAACCACCAAGACCACTCAGGTCCTACAACTCTAACCTACTAAACATCCCTAGACTCAGAACTAAACATGGAGAAGCAGCTTTCAGTTTTTATGCTCCCCTTATCTGGAACAGACTTCCTGACGAGTGTAGAGCTGCTGAAACTCTGAACTGCTTTAAATCGAGACTAAAAACCCATCTGTTTAGAATTGCCTTCGAGTAAATGCTTGATGTCATATGTATGAAATGTGTTCATGCTATCTTGCTTTTTTTGATCTTTCTCTTGCTTTATTGTGTATCATGTCTAATGTGTGTTTCTTTTATGTGTTTTTTTAAATCACCAAATCATGTAAAGCACCTTGAATTACCCTGCTGTTGAAAGTGTGCTATACAAATAAAATTGCCTTGCCTTGCCTTGTTTTTATTATTATTGTTGTTCATTTAGCATTATGTGGACGGCAAAGGAAGAATTTCTTTGGAACAGGAAGTGTTCTTTCTGTCGCATATGACAATAAACTTGATTGAAATTGAAAATTTAAATTGAACAGTAATGGCAGAGGAAAAATAAACTACAAAGCATGAAACAAACTAAAAAAAAACATTGAAGTCTTTTCAAATGCACCAATACGATCCAAGATCTTAATCCAATCAAACAGCTATGAATAGTTAGGGTTGTGGGGGAGGTTGTTTGTTTGTTGTACTCTCTATTTCAGAGATGGGTACTGACTAGTTTGTTCCCATCTGTGTTTGTCAGACTTCTTTCTATCTGAGTTTTTCATAGGTTTAACAAAAAATAGCTAAGTCTTTGCAGCAGACAGGCAGTAACAATATGCCAAAATGTCCCAACAAATTCCAAACTTCATCCCACAGACTTATGTGAATTTGAAGCTTCAACACGTGGTCAGAATGTGACTCCTCTAAACTTTAAGCAGAGTTTTCTCCCATGTCTTTTCTTTGTTAATCATTAATGTCACTTTGGACCGCCTTCTCCTCCTCTTTCTGCCCCGCCCACTCTTGCAAAACACTCGCCCAGTAAACTCCGTCGCTGAGCTGGCTCCTGCATGTTTAACATACCAGCAATGGACAAATTATGCTCTAATGTTCCACAAACTTCCTTTAAACCCAAGGTTTACAGAATCCCTGCTCTTTTGTCTGTGGGAGATACACTTCTGACCTTTGCTGAGCGGAGAACAGGAACAGCTGATCATACTGCGGAAGAGCTGATTATGAAAAAGGGAGTGCTGCTGAGGGAAACCAGCAGAGTTACTGTTGAGGTATTTCTTTCCAGTTAACTGTTTTGTTGCTGCACCACTTCCGATTTTACTGTTTTTCTGTCAAACACACTCTTTGTTATACTTACAATCTCTGAATAACATGTTTTTCAGTGGACCGAGCAAAGAGAAGTGGAAGAAGCACACATTGATGGTCACCGCACGATGAACCCCTGCCCAGTGTACGACAGGACAAACAGAAAGCTCTTCTTGTTCTTCATCTGTGTAGAGGGAAGCTGTACTGAATGGTGGCAAATAGGAAATTACTGCAACAAAACCCGCCTCTGCTACATCACAAGTGAAGATCTTGGAGAAACCTGGGGTAGACTGACTGATTTGACTGAAAGTCTACATAAGGACTGGGTGACCTTTGCTGTTGGGCCAGGTCATGGTCTTCAAACACAAGACAACAGAATAATTCTTCCAGCTTATGCTTATGTTGGTGTGAAACCTGTGAAGCCTGTTCCACGTGCTGTCTCACTGTATAGTGACGATTCTGGTGAAAACTGGCAGTTTGGGACTTTGCTTGAAGGAAAATCCATAGAGTGTCAAATGGTCGAGGTTTCTGATACAAATGGTAGGTTCATCTACTGCAATGCACGCACTGGGGGAGGGCATCGGGTGGAAGCTTCTAGTGAAAGCAAGGGACATATGTTTACAATATATAGTGATAAAAAGCTTGTAGAAACAGGTTTTGGCTGTCAGGGAAGTGTGGTCTCCTTCCCAGCTCAAAATAAAGTTGCAGCAGAAAGTGATCCAACCCAGTGGCTGTTATACACCCACCCAAGTCATAAAAGTAAACGACTTGATTTAGGTGTATTTCTGAACAAAACTCCATCTGACCCAAATGCATGGAGTGAACCCTGGATCCTTTACAAGGGACCCAGTGGTTACTCCGACCTGACTTACCTTGACGATGGTTGGTTTGCGTGTCTGTTTGAATGTGGGAAGGAAGTGGAAACTGAGCAGATTGCGTTAAAAATATTTCATTTCAATGAAATTGAGGGCGACACACAAGGCAAGTTCTGCCCTTTGCAGCAATCTACTAAGGCTTCAGGGAGTGAAATACTTACTTGCTTTACGTAATTAAAAAAATTAATCCTGTATCTAATTTTTTAACAAATGGACCATTTAGAAAGGTTGATGTAAAAATCTGTCATGAGAAATGAAAAAGTTGAAATTATACTTGATATTATTTCTGTTTACAGGAAGCCAATATCTACATGAAATGTTTTTTCTTTTAGTTTGTATTAAACATCAGGTGTGTCCTTAACATCAAAACAAATATCTTTAACATTAAGTTGTAACAACCTAATGATATTTTGATGACACAAAAAAAGTACACAAAATGTATGGTGCAATCTTTTTGACAATAAAATTGACATTAAAATTTTCCATGTATGGTGGAAATTTTGTCATTTTGTGTGTTATTCTGTTGCAATACGTAATAGAATAACACTCTGACCTTTTAACAAGTGATGGATGACTTTGAGTGAATTATGATTTTATCAAGAGGATAATGTATGCTCAGAGAAGCGGAAGTTGCTGAAAGAAACTGTTTAACTTGTGTTGTGCTGGCAGGACCACATTGATTTTTAATCACGGGGTTGTGAATTTCCAGAGTGTTTTACGTTGATATCTATTGCGGATTGTCTGACTTAGGGGTTGTGTTTAGAAAACTGTTAAAAGACTGCGTGAACCTTGAATTGTTCAGAGCAATGCTTAGAATGTCTTAGGATATGATGTACTGCTCTCCCTGCTGCAGCAAGTATCAGAGCTCAGGACTCAGAAGAACTGTCTGAACCGTATTTCTTTAAAGTAAGCTGTTCGTTCAGCTGCCTCTCCACTTTGTCATAAAAATAAATGAACAATTGCATTAAATCCTGATGAGGTAATACTTTTGTTTGCTATTTGTAAATTTTAGTCAGTCAATAAATTATTTATTGAACTATTGAGCATTTTTCTTGAAAACACAAAGGGCTTAAAACGAGGGGAAAATGTGACTCATGCCAACTGTAAACATCCATCCATTGTCTATACCAGCTTATCCATGCAGGGTCGTGGTGGGGCTAATTCCCATCTCCAGTGTTCATTGGCCAGGTTTCAAATAAGCTTCTTTATACAAATACCAACCCTTGTATCTGACTATTAAATCATATTATTCAGTGTTTGCCTAAAAAGTGTCTAAAATACCTCCAACAAAAGATTAACAGCTTCTGTTCAAACATTTGATGCATGGTCAGATTTAGACCATGTAGACTTTCAAATTCATTCCCAGGAAACAAACAGTATCAAGTTCAGGAAGGGCATATTTTTGAAAGAACATAATTTCTTATAAATGACCGGGGTAATTTTGGCACTCCCTTCCTCTTCCCTGAACTCCACCGCCCAGCCTGATGGTATAAAGCAATCAGCCAGAAAACTAAGACCATCACTGAGCTGCTTCCTGAACATCTACTGTAACACACAGCGATGGACAAAATTTCTTCTGACGAAGTTCCTCAAACTATATTCGAACCCAAGATTTACGGGATTCCTGCTCTTTTGAATGTGGGAGACACTATTCTAACCTTTGATGAACGAAGAAGAAAAAAGGATGATGATACAGCGGAGAAGTTGGTTATGAAAAAGGGAGTCCTAAAAAGAGAAGCCAATGAAGTTATTGCCAAGGTAATTTTTTTAATATATTCCATAAAATACAGTTTGTTCTTAGTTTTTTACTGACATATCTAAATAACATCTTTTTTAGTGGACCGAGCACAGAGTAGTGGAAGAAGCACACATTGATGGTTACCGGACAATGAACCCCTGCCCGGTGTATGATAGAGTAAAGGAAAAACTCTTCTTGTTCTTCCTCTGCGTAGAAGGAAGCTGTACTGAACAGCGGCAAATAAAACACTACTGCAACAAACCCGCCTCTGCTACATCACAAGTGAAAATCTTGGAGAAACCTGGAGTAGACTGACTGATTTGACTGAAAGTCTACATAAGGACTGGGTGACCTTTGCTGTTGGGCCAGGTCATGATCTTCAAACACAAGACAACAGAATAATTGTTCCAGCATATGCTTATGTTGGTGTAAAACCTGTGAAGCCTGTTCCACATGCTGTCTCACTGTATAGTGACGATTTTGGTAAAAACTGGAAGTTTGGCACTTTGCTTGGTGTAAAAACATTGGAGTGTCAAATGGCCGAGATTTGTGGTCCCAATGGTGACAGATTCATCTACTGCAATGCACGCACTGGGGGAGGGCATGGGGTGGAAGCATCCAGTGACAGTAAGGGAGATATGTTTACAATATATAGTGATACAAAGCTCGTAGAAACAGGTTTTGGCTGTCAGTGAAGTGTGGTCTCCTTCCCAGCTCAAAATATAGTCGCAGCAGAAAGCGATACAACCCAGTGGCTGTTATACACCCACCCAAGTCATAAAAGTAAACGTCTTAATTTAGGTGTGTTTCTCAACAAAACCCCATCTGACCCAAAGGCATGGAGTGAACCCTGGATCCTTTACAAGGGACCCAGTGGTTACTCCGACCTGGCTTAGCTTGATTATGGTTGGTTTGCGTGTCTGTTTGAATGTGGGAAGAAAGAGGAAAGTGAGCAGATTGCTTTCAAAACTACAAACAGATTAAGGAAGGCAAAAAATGTTGTTTGTTTTCAACTTAGCTCAGCTCCCTGCATTAGCTGTAATGACCAAAAACAAAACTGAGCAGGTTTCAAAGAGCTTTCTTTTTTTACTTGGTAAACTGGAATCATTTTTGTTTTTAGCATGTGCATTTCCAAACGTACTATTTAGAAAGATTAAAGCATTATAATATATCCAGGAAAATGTAGAAGATCATATGATAATTTTGTAAAATCAGATTGATCCTGCATGGATTTTCACTTGCTGTTTGGAACCTTCCAAGAGGCTAATGACAAAAATGTACAGGAAGTCAACGTTTGTCATAGACAAAGCAGATAGACTTTTCTTTTTTTTTTTTTTTTCAAACATGTATTGTGTTCCTAAGATGAAAACATTAGCACACAATAAGTGTAAAAAAATAAATGCTCTGTACTTCTAATAAACTTGTTACATATTATGACTTGCAAATAATAAAATTTATGCTGACAGTTGTGGAAACTAAAATCTAAATGACAATCAATTTGTTAATATTTCCTTTTTGCAAGATTATTTTACTTATTCTTGTTTTTCCTTCAATTGGTGTTTCAGGAATCTGCAAACCAGTGCATTCAGTTATCATTAGATGTTGCTTCCGTTAGTTATTTCTTCTTTACCCATTAACTATATACACATGCACATGTTTTGAAGATTTGAGCTATTTTATCAAAGGTACAACCTGCTTTATGGGAAGTAATAAAAGGAATAAAAAACAGGTGTCAAAAAATTATGAGAAATTCTCAGAGGTTTTTGCAAAGAAAGAAAACAAATATTCACACACAGTAAAAAAACTATTTTATCACTATCTGACATTAAATCAGACTATATGTTTTCGATTAGTCAGGATTACTTTGCTAAATGACAGAATAATGAGTGAAGGACTTTTTTTGGAATTACTTTCTTAAAAGTCTGAAGTTTATATGCACTAAAGTCTGAAGCTCAAATAATTAGGTCATGGCTATTTGAGCTTCTGATTTACAACATTTAAATTAAATAAAGGCACATTCATGGATTTATTTTAGGCAGCAACTAGAACATGCTGATTCCTTGTTTGACATAATTGAAAATCAGAAAGAAATCAGCCAAAATATCAGGAAAACAATCCATGGACCCCCACAGGTCTTTGTACTTCCTTGGATATAATTTTTAGACTTCTGAGGGTGCCATGTTTATCTGCTCAAACAGTTATAATCAAGTATCAACACCACTGGAATGTCCGGTCATCAGGAAAGAGACTGGTTTTGTGTCACAGAGATGAACGTGTTTTGATGAGAAATGTGTGTACTATGCTTGTGAAGATGATGATTGAACCAGGAAAGGGAATGTCATTATACATGTACATCTAAAAAAAATTGAATATCGTAAAAAAGTGAAATATTTTTTGTCACTCATTTCAGAAAGAAAATCCCATTAGTTGTATAGATTCATTACACCTAGTGAAGTATTACAATTCTTTATTTCTTGTAATTGTGATAATTATGGCTTATATGAAAATCCAAAATTCACTATATCAAAAAAGTGAAATATTTAGCAAAAAGTTAAATATTGAAAACTCTTGGTGTCACACCCTAACCAGCTAATTAACTCTAAACACAGAGAAAGGTTTCCTGAGCCTAAAAATTGTCTTTCAGTCTGGGTCAGTCAGCCACACAATTATGCTGAAGACTGTTCTGGACAGAAGTCTATCACTAACCCCTCCTCAAGGAGAGTAAGCAACAAAAGGTAACTAAAGAAGCTGGTTGTTCACAGAGTGCTGTATCCAAGCATATTCATAGAAAGTTGAGTGGAAGGAAAAAGCCTGTGAGGAAAAAGTGCACTAGCAACAGGGATAACTGCAGCCTTGAGAGAATGATTAGGTAAAATTCATTAAAGATTTGAGAAAGCTTCACAAGGAATGAACATAGACTGGAGTCAGCACATCAAAAGCCACAACAAACTGATAAATACTTGACATGGGATACAAATGTTGCCTTCTGCTTGGCAAACCACTCCTAGAAGTGTCAGTGATGTCTTAACTGGGTTAAGGTGAAAAAAGACTGGCTGTTGCCCAAGTCCTCTTTTCATGTGAAAGTAAAATTTGTGTTCCATTTGGAAATCAAGAAAAAAGAGTCTGGTGCAAGAGTGCAGAGGCACGGAATCCAAGTTTATTGATGTTCAACGTGAAATTTCCACAACTAGTAATAATTTGGAGTGCCATGTAATCTGCTGGTTCTAGTCTACTGGGTTTTCTGAAGTCCACAATTAACACAGACATCTATCAGAAAGTCTTTGAGCACTTTATGCTTCTTTCTGTTGCCAAGTTCTATGGAGAAGCTGATCTCATTTTCCAGCAGGACTTGGCACCTGTCAACATTGCCAGAGGTACCAAAAGCTGCTTTAGTGATCATAGAGTTACTGTGCTTGATTGACCAGCTAACTGGCCAGACTTCAATCTATGGCCTATTGTCAAGAGATAATGAGAGAATGTTATTTGGGTCAGGTTGGTTGGGCCTGTCCAGAATATCCACCTGATTACTGCCACTCTCCCTGCTGCTCATCCAGGTGGATCAGATTCCTTAGGAATCAACCTCAATATAAATTTGACAACTGTATAGCAACTACTGTAAACACCTACACTAGTAATACATGATGAGGCCTCATTGATATAAGGCTCTGGTTTTAAAGCCACATGGGTGAATCATTGTTATTCAGATCATCATTATACTAACATTTTTTAATCGCTATGTTATATGATGTGTGTGAAGGCTTGTTTTATTCTAATGTTTAAACTGTTTTTATCATGTAAGGCACTTTGTGTTGCTGTTTGCATGAAAAGCGCTTTATAAATACATTTGATTTGATCTGTCATAGTGCTGAATCTCATGACTAACACATCCAACATTATTTAAGCTCACCTGTGAATTTCCAGCCTCTTTTTCAGCTTCTCCTTCTCCTCTACCTCCTCCAGACTTTATCATTTCATCTGCTCCTGCCTCTCTTCCTCTACCTCCTCTGGTCTCTCCTTCTCTACCTCCTCCAGCCTCTCTCACTTCATCTGCTCCTGCCTCTCTTCCTCTACCTCCTCTGGTCTCTCCTTCTCTACCTCCTCCAGCCTCTCTCACTTCATCTGCTCCTGCCTCCCTTCCTCTACCTCCTCTGGTCTCTCCTTCTCTACCTCCTCCAGCCTCTCTCACTTCATCTGCTCCTGCCTCTCTTCCTCTACCTCCTCTGGTCTCTCCTTCTCCATCTCCTCCAGGCTCTCTGTTGTCTGTCACCTTACAAAAACATGTTGATGCATGACGAACAGATTAGGGATAGAATGATCAGAGTTTGATGGTAAAGTCATTGCCTGAGAAAAAAAGGCCTTTACTTTCACACTATTATTATGTGTAATTTATTCCCAAAAAAATATGGATACATAAAATCACATGATCATCTAGAATATGAGGTTTTATTGTATTTATACCATAAATTGTATTTCTGTTTTTAAACAGTTGCACTTTTCTACACGAATACATGAAAATAAGACTAAATGAGAATAAGAATAGAAAATAACTTTTAAAAAGTGTATCTCTTTGGCATATTCTATTTTAATATTTTAATTTAATTCTAATTTTAAGTAACTTACACTTTGACTCCTAAAGAAGTCTCTTATATCCAGTTTTCTTTTCTTTGACATCCTTCAACTCCTACAGCACACACACACACACATGCACGCACGCACGCACGCAAACAGACAGACACAAACACAAAATGTAAATGACACCAGTAAAACACATCTAGCCGACGTGACACGGGCAACCTATAGGTGTTCTGCATGTATGATAGGCAGTCTTGCATATATCACCTTGTGGAAATAGTTACTGATCCATAAGCATGATGCTTTTTGTGGATCTCAACAATCCTTGGAACTGTGACGGCAAATCTTTGTTTTTGAAGGGCAAGGTAATTTAACCCATTGAACTAGATAACACAGAATCTAACTGGGGGCCAATGGGAGGCAACTGATAGTATTTTTGTGCACTTTCATTCTCTGCATCAACATGCAGATTTTTGAACCAGCAGCATTTTACAAACAAAAATCATGATGATAGTTATTGAAAAAGTGTTTATCATTCATCTTTCAAGACCAAATAATTCAATAAAAAACACCAGAAAAGTTAATGATAGTTTACATTGTGAAGTAAGTATTTTGCTTTGGAACAAAAATCCAGCCTCCATTATTGGGAGGCCGAAGGTGCGCCTTGCTGTCATTACATATGTCCAGTGCCTCCTGTTACATTTTGCCAAAACACTGTAGCTGAATATAGTTTTTTTTTTTTTTTTTTTTTTTAGGTTCATGATTAAATGATGAGTGTGTTCTAGTTTGCTAATACTACAGTTCATAAGGCATTAAAGTGGTGTTGAGCTCCTCCTCATCAGAAAAAGAGTACATCAGGTAAACTGAATTTCCCTCTTAGCAGTGAGGAAAATGGCTTATATCAAAGTTTCCCTTTAAAGAGCCTCTAGAATTTAAAACCGCATTTACCTTGTTGTTGTTTAGTTGTTTACTTGTTGTTGGCGTGTCAAATGTACAATACCAAAACCTGCTTTGCTATGCAAATTCGTAATTTTGTTGTTGCCACAGAGAAGCAGGCCAGTCTGGGCAAAGCTCTGATAACTTTTCATTGGCTGTAGACACACCACCTTAAATTTACATTTCCCCTCTCACTAGAGCCACCAGGGTAAAACGGCCAATCAGCACCCAGTTCATTTAATATTCATGAGTGGGCGGGTGAAAGCAGTCTTTCCATTGAAGGGAGTTAAGGAGTTGTATTTGGCCATTTATCAGGGCTCCTGGGCCATTCGCAGCTCCAGCAAAGTTTCACATGCTATATCGAAGCTCCAAGAACAGCCTCCAACTGTCAAAGATGTTGTTCTAGAACCCCTTTAATTTGTTTTTATGTTGTTTTCTTTCACTTGTTTTCTTCTGAGTGGAAATAATGTTAAAGTGTTGGAGGAGCCCAGCGAGATCTCTTGACATGAATGTGAAAGAGAATTTGTGCAGGGAGTCAAGATTAGGGCGATGGCAAGGAGGGTTTCCAACCTCAAAATCTGTGGGGCTCGTCACCAAAGATAAATCATCACAACACCAGTGGTAACATGCAAAGACAATTGACAGCAATAGGGTTCGATTGATGTAAGGACAACAAAGACATGTCCACTGAATATCAAGAATGGTAGAAATATTTTTAACATGCAATTTCTAAAAATAAAATGTAAATAAAAAGTTTTTAATTTATTTAAAATCAATATTCATTGTGTGTTGATTTCTTTAATGAAAGACACCTGCTTTATTCTCCAGCAGAGACAAATTGAATATATAATAAATAAAAAAATTTGAATCTAAATTTAGCAGAGGTATGAATAATTTTGGACTAAAATGTATTTCCTGTCAGACATCATGTTAAAGGGCTCTTAAGGATCATAATTTCCCTTTGCTGACTTACTAAAACAGAACAATAGCCTATATGGGAAAGGTGTCACATTTAAAAGTAGGTAGTGTTTATCATTAACTTCTTATAAGGTGTTTACAGAAAATACTATCAAAACCACAGAGATTTTGTTTCTCCATAAAATCAAACCTATAGTGTAAAGTATATTTGTTTTACATTTATCCCATTTCTAATAAGAATTCAAAAATCTATTTAACTGTATAATTGTTCTGAAATACTGTCATCGTTTTTAAAAGAAAAGCTCCCAGGCAGACTTTGGAATAGTAGGGTAATCAGTTCTCAATTATTTGACATGAGTGGAGGTGGGAGGATGGCCCTCTGGAGCTTAACATTCTCTTTTTTCATACATCTTAGAATTGCAGATCATGTGCACAAAAAAAAAAAAAAAAAAAAAAACTTGCTGAAAATATTCCGTACCTCATGCTGAAACATTCAGCAAAAAGGTATTATAGATTTTTTTTTAAATATTAAGGCAAAAGCGTTTATTTGTTATTATATTAAATGCATCTCCTTGACTTTAAAGCTTTATTAATTAATCGTGTAGCCTACTACTTATTTATTAGTGTGGTGGCACATCTATGGTTCATTTTTCAAAGAATTTAGATGTGGCCTTGCACATTTTCACACGCCAAAATACGCTAAATAAACTAAAGAGACGTGTCCATTTCCACATCCTAAACAATCAAATTTAAGTAAACAATGTAGCTTGAAATTTTGACATCACCAACCGGTAGATCTCATCTGCGATAGTCACTCCAACAGTGTCTAGATACATCACCGCTTAAGGAAATTTGGGCCTTCTTAATGACAAAAACTTTTACACGTTTAAGTAGCCTACAGCAAAACAATTCTTCCTATTGCAGTTCCTTTGAATTTTAATTTTAATGAATGAATCAGTGTCCTGTTTCCCCCTAAATATTTTTTTTTTCATCAAAACAATAAATTATTATTATTGTCATTGCATTATAGTCCGTTTAAATAAGTTTTCTAAAATATTTCAATTGACTAAAAAAAATGACTCGATTGACACAAACTGCACATGGTTCATAATTAAACAGATTTATTTGAACCATCGCTAAATGCAAGACATTATAGTCGTATTGATGAACATGGCCTATTTGATTGAGCAACCTGAACATCATACTGTAGCCTACGGTAAGGAGGAGGCCTGCAGTTCAAACCAATGCAAGATTTTAGATTAAACAGGGCGAATTTTTTAAGGGGAAAACTGGCATCTGGGAAGATGGATAGGATGGTAATCCGTGCAGCGAGGCGCATGGATGGAGCAGGTTTGGAGCTATTGGTGGGAATCCTGCGTTCCAGTGTTCAAACATGCGCAGAGTATTCCTGGAGAGAAGCGAGGAGAGCGCTGGGATCATGCTGGCCGCAGGTGGGATCCCGGGACAAACTTGAAGCCGTAGCCGGCCTCCTGAGTTCGCTTGGAGGCTTGAATCGGGACAGTGGAGTCCGGACCCGAACGGTGAACCCGCAGCCGGGCCGCGTCGCTCCTGCGCCCTGTGCTCCTTCAGCGCTCCCAGAAACGAGCGCTGCCGCTTGAAGCGTTTCCTCCTGCGCAGAAAGCTCCCGTTAGCGAACATGTCGGCCGACAAGGGATCCAGCGTCCAGTAGTTCCCCTTGCCGGGATTCCCGGGCTCCCGAGGCATTTTCACGAAGCAGTCATTTAAGGACAGGTTGTGGCGGATGGAGTTCTGCCACGCAGGGAATCTCTCCCGATAATAGGCGAAGCGCTGGAGGATGAAGTGACAGATCTCACTGAGGGTCAGCCTCTTCTTCGGGCTCTGGAGAATCGCCATGGTGATGAGAGCGATGTAAGAGAACGGAGGTTTAGAGGCGGATCTCCTTCCCTGACCATCCTGTATGCGGACTGTTCCTTGGAGAGCAGCAGGAGCAGAGGATGCGGGTTTCTCACTGAACACTGAAAACTCCGCGTTTACCTCATCATCACAGTCGGTCTGACCCTCCACGTCAATGTCCGTCTCATCCATGGGTCTGGGGTCCAGGGTCATGGTCCAGAAGGCAGCCAATAGAGGGACTACGTCCCTAACAGGCGAGATCAGAGCCTGTCTAAGGGTAAAGACCCCCTGCTCCCTTTTCATTAACAATAATATAGAGCATCTGACTGCATCAAAGTGCAGCCTCCCACTCTAAACATCCACATCCTTTGGCCCCCCCTGCAGACAGCTGCATACACAACCCAAAATACTAAGATCAGAGAAAACACCCTCCATTTGCCACAGAAATAGGCTAACAACTGCAACACTTACAGGTTTATTTAAGATTAAAAATGTCATATATTTTTTCTAACTTTTATTCATGGAAAACCTTTTCCCCTTTTTGATCCTGTCGGAAGAGTAATTAGTAGCTATAAAGGAAACAGAGACAAAAGTGAGGAAGCAGCTATTTGTGTTTTCAGTAAAATTCTGCAGAGAAATACCCTACTCAGGAACAACCTTTTAAACATGAATCAGGATATCAAAGCTTAAACATAATTGTTCACGTCAGTGCTTTTTACAAGCACAAGTTCAGCACAGTGAAAATCTATTTCATATAACAGACACTAAAGTGTGGAACGAAAATGAACTGGTGTTTTTATTTTTATTAACAAATATAGGCTATATATAAGAAGGATTTCGCTACAGGTTCAATTCTCTAGGGGTATGTCTCTACCAGCTTTGCACATTTAGAGATTGAATCTTTTGCACATTCTTCCTAAAGTTTCCTAAGATCATTCAGACTGGGTTGATGGGGAGTTCTGTTGGATTTAGGTCTGGTCTGGTTCTGGTAAACCTTCTCCCCAGTCTCAACTATTTTGCAGTGTCTAGCAGGTTTTTGTCAGGGAAAGCCCTGTATTTAGCTTTATCCGTCTTCCCATCAACTTGGACAACTTTTCCTAAGCTTGCTGAAGAAAAGCATCCCCACAGCATTACGCCGGCACCTCTGTGTTCACCATGAGGATGGCATGTTATGCATAATGTGCCGTGTTAGTTTTTCCACCACACATAGCGTTTTGCATTCAGGACAAAATGTTCTTTTGATCTCATCTGATCAGAGAACACATGTTTTGTTTGTCTAAAGCATTCAGTCTTTAGAGGAAGTTAGAGAGAACTTTGGCGTGCTCATTAACTTTAGTGATCTTGATGCACATTGAGAGACCAATGTAAGGTGCTTGAGTACGGACTTGCCTGTGGAGAAGAATCAGATATTGCTGAGAGTCTTCCAGATTTTCCCCAAGCAAAGATAACAGCATTTGAACTTCTTACTTACTTACCTCTCTTAAAATAACATTTCCGAGTTGTTCCCAAATCTTTGGACAGCACTCAGGATGGCCTGCACGCTCCCTGTAACAGTTGCTTCAGCAGAACAAGGTTTTTCCAAACTGAAATTGATCAAAAGCTACTTGAGATGTACAATGGTATACAGGAAAGACTCAGTGGGCTTTCACTTATTAGCATCAACCACAAAGTTGGCCATGGCATCTCTTACAATGATGTCATAAATGAGTTTGCTTCCAGAAAAGCTAGAAAAAAAAACATTCTGAAAGTTATGTCAGAAAGGGCTGAGGCAGAATATGGGCCTTTAGTGGTTTGGATAAAGTAGAGGCAATATCTTTTAATCAGGGGAAAATAATTGTGAATGCCTGAACATCAGTGGTTTATTTTGTTTGGGTTCATATTTTCATCTTTGTACATACTATTCTAAAAATAATTTTCATTTTTCAACTGCTGTTATGTGTATTCCTCTGTAGATTTTGTGCCGTTATTTAAGGACTTAATTTGTGTAAGGTAGTTATGAAATTTTATTTCGTAGTGATTGCACATTTCACAGTTTACACATCTGTGCCAAATTCTGATAAAATATATTAAAGTTCACTTTTTTACTGTAAAGTCAGTGTTTGTCTGCTTGTTAGTTCCAAATAGTTAATATGCCGCACTTAAATAACACTCTGCATTTCAAACTGCAAATTAGAGCATTTTTGTTACTTTTGTAAGGTTAAAATCAATAGCCATAATAACACCTGTATGGTGTAAGCCAATTATAAATGATGCTAAGAATAGTGGGTATGTTACACACATGGTATAGCCTAAGAATGATTAATTATTGAGGATCTGGCACTGACATGTTGGTATAAGGGGCCCCAAAAATTCTTTGTCAGCCATGGTCCCCCATGTCACTTGTGGCAAACCGTAAAACGAGATTTCTGATGGGTTTCTTAAAACAATGCCCGGTTTTCCCCAGTCTTACTTAAACACCAGACATGTGGAGCGCACAGCTTATGTCCCATCAACAACTTCTCCCACCTGAGATGTGGATCTCTGCAGCTCCTCCAGTTACCACACTCCCTTTGGCTGCTTTTCTTAAAAAGGCTCTTCTTCCCTGGCCTGCCAGTTCAGGTAGATGCCCATGTCTCCACACCACACGTTTCAGATTTCACTGCTAAAAATAAAAAAGTAAAAATTCTTCCGCAATATGCGCTACTTTTTCTTGTTCTAACATAAAATTCCAATAGAATACATGGAAGTTGTGTTCGTAGTGCAACAAAGGAGTGAGAACACTTTTGCAAGGCAACTTAAACATAATCACTCAAGTCCCTTTCGGCAAAAAATAAAAGTTTGCTTTTGGAAAGAAAAAAAAAACGTACATACTACAAACCTGTCTTTCATTAGTGCGTTCGTTAGAAATTTTATTTACCGTCGCATTTAATTGATGGCAACAGGTGAGTTTCGAAATGCTTTTTTAATAGGAAATCTGACCGGACAAGAAACGTATGAAGCCGCTGTTTGTTTTACGTTCTTGGCTTACACGAAGCTTGTTTCCGCCAGAGTTCCTCAATCCTAAATATTTTGGCACATGGTGAGAGAGGAAACTGTTGAAGACGTAATCCATTTTGATATAATAGCTGCACTGTATCAACCTGTTTGAGGCCACCCACTTGGACGGCTAGGGGAAACTGTGGGAAGCCTCATTATGGAGAATTTGTTAGCTCCAGTGTAATCTGTGCACCTCACTAAACCCGTTATTTTATTCTATAATCCCTGCAATTATAGCAGTGGATTTATGTCAGCTGTACAGATTTTATTTACACGCATGAAAGAACTAGGAAATATATCAGATGTTTCTTTTTGAATTTACTACAGGCCAAAAATCAAAATAAAACTAAACATTTGCTTCTCTCTCAGAGACAACAGAAAGTGCACCACTTTAGCTTGCAAAATGTATTTTGTACAACATCTTAAATACAACAACCCAAACATGAAAAACAAAGTACAGAACCCACAAATACAACAAGACAACAAAATAAAAAGTAACTTGTGCATGTTTATCCATTAGGTTTAGCAGACACAGTCGCTGTCAGGGTCAGAGGCAGTAAATATTTAAGTCAATAACTGCAAACGTTAGCAAACCAAAGATAAATACTGGAGCCACTGGCCATCACTGACAATAATTACACACACAAAAAACAAAGTTATATTTAATTGACAAATATCAATGATAATATAAACTTTCTCCGATACGTTCAAATGTCTCAGTCTTTCAGTGTCCTGTTTGTTGAGGCTAGATGACGTAGCTCCTCCACAAAAACTTCACTCCCTATATAAGTAAACATTTCGATGTACACACACACAAAACAGTCACATTTGATGCATAAAGATTAGCATGGCCAAACATGAAACACTGTCACAAAGATTGCTTTTACATATATCCTTCACATTTTTAAGCTTTGACAAATTCAAGGCATTCTACAACTTTCTTTTCAAACTATACACATATATACATATTTTTTTGCATTCCTATCTGCCCTGAACTGTAAAGAAGCAGCAATAATTTTTTTGGACCTAGCTTTGCCGAGAATAAACATAAAAACCAACATGTATGCTCTCTAAGAGGGTTGTTTCCGCTGAGCTGAGGTGATCTTCACAAAGTTTCCACACCTGATGCAAAGCGTGTTGGAGTTGCCCTCTTTCCGGGGGATATGCCAGCATTTGACACAGCGCACTCTGTACTTCTTGTACCTTGAAAAATAGCACAAAAAAACTTTACTGTATAGATTACAGACTTTGTTTAACCCTTCCACGAGGTATACATGTCTTACAAACACCATATTCATCCAAATCATGTAAAAGCATTAGCAACTGCAGCACTATGATTCGGTTTTCTAAGGCTTTAAATATATGTTAAACCATTAAAGAAAATCTACCTTATGCCACAAGCATTACAGAGAGGAGTCCCGTCCTCGGCATCCCTCCACATGGGGGTCTTCCTGGTGCAGCAGGATGCGCAGACTTTACCCTCTGGTGAAGCAGAATTAAAGCATATATTAGGTTTGAATTACAGAAGTAATAAATTTATAATTAACAAGCCTTAGCTTCAATATAATGCGATAGTTATACTGCTGAAAATTTTGAAGTTACTCTGTCACATTAACCACTAATGTGCTATAAGGTTGACCCTGACATGAAAGCAATTACACAACTATCAAGGTAAAGGGCATCAAGTCTTAATATACAATATAAAAAAAACAGTGACTCAGAATACAGTTTAAAAAGGCTGTATGGGTTCGGTATAGAGACATCATTTTAGTTGTATGACATACTACTGCAACCACCACTACGAGTTAATTACAAAAAAAATCCTTCTAATAATGAGGTATTTTTAAAGTACGTATGAAAAAATATGTAAAGCATAAATTAATGTTTAAATGTATTTTTAAGTTTACCCTTCATAAAAAAAATGTCAGGAGGTGCAACCAAATATTTTTTTAATAAATTAAGACAGGTTTCCACTTAGACCTGTTTTAGCTTTTTTGTTTACAAACAGGTCTTTGTGTGTCATTTTTAAAAACAGTATAAAATACTAACATTTCTGTTGTTTTACTACGCTTTGTTTAACCTCCTGACATGGAAAATGTGCCGATAAACATATGAAATAAAAGGAACATTTGGAAAAGAAACCTACAAACCTTTTTACTCAACCATAAGATCAGTTGGGTTCCTTTACAAGATGGCATATCCTGTTCACACTGTTATTTCTCGATGTCAAAATAAGCCCTACCTTTTGCTCGTCCAACCCTGACATTTGACATTTAAATTAAACTATTGATTGTTAAAAAAATTAAGTGGTTTATCTCAAAACGTTCAAGCATAAAATCATGCCAAAGTTTATTACCATTAAAGTTTTATTTCTAACAGTTGCTATATTGTGATACTTTGCTCGGACAGGTTTACTACCAGACATTCTGGAGGTTGAAGCTATCAAAACATAACAGCATTATTTTGTTTGAATGTAGAGCTGCATTCAAACTAATTGATTTTATACAATCCATTTACATGTTATGAGTTGGTTAAATTATTATAAAGAAAATAACGCATATGGACACAATAATATGCATGTCATGTCATTGCCCCATTACTAGCATCGGTTAAAAGACTCTCAGGAGTGTGTACTAAAAACAGTTAAAAGCAACCCGGCTTTCTTTATGTTAAATGCTTCAACAAAACCAAAACCCCAGGCTGACAACAGAAATGGACTTGGATTTTCAGACAAAAAGAGAACATCTACTATGCAATTAGCTGCTTTCATACAATGCCTTAGACTACGTGGGTGTAGATTCTAAATGAAGGCAACTGGACTTTTCTTGTTGTCTTTAATATGTTTTGTCTCATCCAAGAGGCTTCTTCAGTTCTGAACACTGGATTAGGAGTATCAGATTTATAATTCTAAGGTTAAAGAGGCTATATGCAACTTTTTCCCCAAAATAAACGTAACAATAGCCTTTTTATTTGACCATTTATGACTCAAACATCTCCTGATGAGCATACTGACACCTTGTCAGCTCACAGTGGGTGCACCTATAAGCCTGTATCCAATTTTTTCTATTTTCTGTCGGGACGGAATTTCCCGCGCTGTCTGCGGATGTGACGTCAAGCGCGTTCATGTTAAATGTTTCAGATCACTCTGCCACCACCGGTAGTCAGCACTCGAAAGCAGTTCAATGGATTGTGTGAATACACAGAAGAGACCCAGGACAACTTTGACAACAGTAACTCCACATAAGACTAAGAAAGTTAAACCCCTGACAAGTGCTAAAAAAGATAGAAGATTGAGAGCGACCGGCGTACGAGTGCACGCTGTGAGAGCGAGCAGACAGGAAGAGCAGTTTCGTTTAAGGCCACATGGGGTCAGTCGCGAGTTTAAATTTCAGAAAATTGCATATAGCCCCTTTAAGGCTCACTAATGGCGCCATCGTTATACCTAATGAGGCTATCAGGGTTGCATAAGCTTGTAGGCACTAAGCAATCTTGGTGATGTAAGAGTCGTTAACGCTGAGACGACCCTGGTTATGTAACTAGTTGTCTTGAGTACGTTTCGCCTCCCATCCAAGAGGCTTCTTTATAAATCTAATTCTCCCAATCCAGTTTTCAGAACTGAATTAGCCTATTGGATGAAAAACGAAACGTTTTCAAGACAACAAGAAAAGTCCAGTTACCTTCATTTAAACTCAAGAATGCATTAGACTATTTTCTGAAGAGATGGATTTCAGTTTACGGTTTATTGTGGTTGAAACGTTCCCAGCACAGCTGCATTGACAGTTGTATACAGGTGTACTATCATGGTACCAGAGTTAGTCTAAGAAGTTTAATATATAAATATCACATCAGTAAATATAAAATACTAATGTTGGCTTTAAATCAAAGGGGAAACATGGATAGTTTGGGCTGTGAAAGGTTAGTCATTGCTTCATGTTTTAGTACCTGAAATGACACTGAAAACTTCTTGTCCAGCACCTGGTTCATCATGATGATTTACAAAAAATATACCATGGCTAAAAGCAAATAAAACAGTTTGGACTCATGTGCTTTTTGTAAGTATTCATTGGTGAAGTCATATCAGTCATGATTTAATTAATATCGACCATCTCAGAAAGTTTAGATGCAGAGGTCTTTTACTGAAACTTCAGGTGACAGTTGGTGGTCTAGTGGCGCCCCCTCGTGGAGTCATTTACATTTTACATATTACCTACATTTTTACCAATAAGACTACTGTTGATACTTTAGCCTTAAACTGGTATATCTGCCTATGATGTGGATGACAGGGCACAATATATTTTTTGTTCTTTACAAAAGACTATTTAAATGCACCTTTATTTTCTATTAATTAAGCAAATCAAAACTAAAAAGCAGCACTTTTTTCTGTCTGTAAACACATCAATGAACAACTGCTTCTCTGGTGCACTTTTGTTTCGGGTTTAGTCAAAATCAGATAAATGTTAGAGAGATATTCCTTCAGGCTTATTTTGGGATAATCTGATTCAAAACCATCACCTCTAACATGCAACCTGCAGCATTTCCTTTTCTTTAAAACAATTTAAATAAGGTTAATGTGGATTAGTTTCCATGAGTTATACGTATATATAAAACCGATCAGCGCATGAGGTTTTATGCTGGCTCCAATAATAAATATTATTACAAAACGCTCTGTATTTCAGGTGTTACTTACTATAGATATTAGTTGTGAGGTCACTCTCCTCATCTGAGCTGCTGGTTTTAACAGATTTCTGTAGCATCCGCGTCCTCAGCTTTGGTTTTCTGACACTTTTGCGGAGCTCCTTGCTGTGAAGGACACACGTGTTGTAAATAGTCAAGCTTGCAATTTTCTCCAATTAAAGAATTTTCAAAACTTGAACACTGCAATACAATGAAGCCATTTTAACCTGTACTTTGAGGTGATGAGAAGCCGACACTGTTGCCTGTTGTCATCCAGCACTGTGTCGATCCTGAAAGTTACACCCTGGAAGTCTGGGTCTTGACTATCAGCGCTGCGAGAGGGGTGTGGCTGTTTCCTTCGAGTCTTGCTTCTACATTTGTTGGTAGAAAATTGATCTTTTTCATCATTGCTCACCCTCCAAAGTTCTGGTGATGTTGCAGACGACAAATTACAGCCTGAAGCGGTTGAACAGTCCGCTGCAGGTAGGTTCTCTTCCTTTGTAATATGACAGCATTCAACTTTAGATGCTGAGAGTTTGTCATATTGTTCTGAGAGTGAGTGACTCCCTGCTGTGTTTAATGTTAGAGATCCCGACTGTGAAGAGGGCAGATCTGCACCTGTAGGAGGTAGGTGGGTGTTACATGGGTGCTCGGTAGACAAAGTAACGTTTGCATTGAGATCTAGTGGCTTTGGCACATCTATGCACTCCATATAGGTTGAACTAAAAGTAATCTGGGTCTCACAACATACACCGGGGGGGTGTGTTTGTTGCAAAGCATTTTCAGGAAATGGTACAATCAAATGATCCTTTTCAGGAAGAAAATTCTTCTTGCAGTCTTGGATCAATTCTAGCCGTTTGTTAACACGGGCCTTCTCCCTACAACACTGTGGAGGCTGCAAAAACGTGTCAGTACGAGAAGTTTTCTCAGCAGAGCGTATCTGCATGCTACAGCCCTCACCAGCATCCGCTACAACCTCTTCAGAGCTACCCATTTTCAAGTCCTCCACAGTAAGGGCAGATGTCAAAGATATCCGTCTCTCACAAACTTGAGTTGATGGCCCTGAAGTGCTCTCGAGACTGTCTTCTGTAACCGCTCGCTCCGTTACATCTGGCATTGTAGTTGCAAAGGTAGCATTCAAGTGACCGACTCTTGAAGATGATTCTAAGCTGAGGCCTGTCTCAACATCTTTTTCACGAAGAAGCCTTTCACAGTGCAGGTTGATTAGGCTCAGCACTTTCCAGGGGCTGTTCCATTCACCGTGTGGGTTGCACAAGCTTGAGGCATTGCTGCTTTGACCTTCCTCAATCACATTCTTCATGCGATTGAAGGGTATCATACAACACAAACTATGTCGGTGAGAACTACAAGAGGATTGAAATAAATGTTCATGCCTGTCTTTTACTACTGAAGGATCCTCCAAGGAGCTGTAAGCAGCTGGCTCTTCCTTTTCAGCTATGGAATTGTTTATAGTTGATGCCTTGTTGGGCTTTTTGGAGGGAGGATTTGTGTCAAACAAACTGTTGTGGATTGGTGGTGCAAGCTTGGAAACTTCATGGAAGAGGTAGAAAAGGGCCGAATGCGAATCATTGTGTTCAACGTTGCTTTGGTTGTCCTGGATAAAGGCAGCTTCTGTCCTTTGCACTGTGCTCATGCTAAGCCAGTGTCTGCAAAATGATCAAAACAAGCGAACAGATTAATTGAACTGAAACACCCTTTCCACAGAAGTTTCACTTGGCCTGGTTTTGCCGAGTCTAACCTAATCTATTTCTTAAAAGCTGATGTACTGCTTTCATTTACCACATGTTCTCTATAGATGATACAATTTGCCCAGTCATTCTGTGTTCTCCTCGGCAACCCTTTTGAAGAAGCTACTGAAGCGACTAAACCTATCCATCCATCGCAGGGCAACACAGAGACATACAGGACAAACAACCATGCACACACACACACTCATACCTAAGGGCAATTTTAGAGAGACCAATTAACCTAACAGTCATGTTTTTGGACTGTGGGAGGAAGCCGGAGTACCTGGAGGGAACCCACGTATGCACAGGGAGAACACGCGCCAATGAGCAGCCGACTAAAGCTATGTACTCTTTTTTTTTTTACTGATATTTTCACAGTATTGTCAAGAGGAACATGAGACACTAGAGCGATTACGACCACGATTAAACCAACTCGGGCTGCCTTAAAACTTCAGAGCCACAGGCTGATCACATCCATGCCTCAACGAATGCTCTACAAACGTCAGCAGCGGAAAAAAAAAAAAGTAAGAAGAAAAAAAGTTTAGGAATGATAATCAAACATAGAAATAAAACGTTCATATTCAGTGCAAAAAATACTTATTAAATCCTACCGCTAACTTACTTATCCAGTATATTGATTGTGCATTTCAGTTTAGAATGTAGAATTCAAATACTTCCCACATTATAAATATGTATACATATAATTTGTGATCTATGTCAAATATCCATTCTATACTTTCCTAAACATACCAAAACAATAAATTTAATGTTATGCAGTCTATAGCACCTACATAGTCTTCTGTAAGATATTCATACAATTACATTGATGTTCAGCAAAACAAATATAAATTTTTTCTATTCTGTATAATCCATTATATTTACACACAACACATCCCATCCAATCATGTTCAATGTTCACCAGTAGTATGCCACTACCACCATACAACACCAATTCTGTTACATTCATGTACGTATGCAAAATAAAATTTAATTGATTTATATCCATACAGAATTTCAAGTCCTAATCCATAATCTGTTTTACAAATCCACTCCACAAACCTAATTTGCATACATGGTTAATGTTGTCAAAAATTTAGCTCTCCCCTTCACTCGTAACCTGGGCCACATTTTAAAAAGTGCTCACAGCAGCAGTAGCCCAGGGCCCTCGATTTTTTGGGGTCCTGCAGGATTGTTATTCTCCTTTTATTTTTGTTTATGAAACATTGTACTTTAAAACTCATAGGCCCATATCAGGTGAGCTGTGTTAACATTCTGGGATTTTTAGGAATATAAAACAATACAGTATATTTGAAAATTATGAAGTTATGGTACATTTGTTTGTGAACAACATGGAGCTATTGGACAGTGGACGTATTAAACCTACAATGTATCAGTTCATACCTGCTGATGTATAGGACTACCCAATAATGTCCAGCAATTTGCATTAGTAAAATAATTTTTCGGCACCAGAACTGGCTTCAGCCCAGGGATCCAAACCATTCTAAATCCGGCTCTGCTGCTCGTAACTACATTTCTTTCAAAGAATATGTATTTTTAATGTTACAGAAACTAATCAAGGAGATTCAGTGCATTGAACTGATTCAATATTTGACTTCATCAAAAGTTGCTTTCACTACTTCCCTTTAAGAGGGTCAACTCATGGTTTTTGCACTTCAATAGGGTTCTTTTTCCCAAAAGAAGAGGGATTACTTTTCAATCTGAAGACAACAATGGCGACTATTGACTTAGACAACAAACAAACTCAGGAGTTCACAACATTTTCAGTACCAATATCATCTGTAAACAATCTCCTTGGGCAACGAGTATGTTTTATTACATTTAAAAGCCTAGCAGAACATAACGCAAACACGTGATGACGTTCTAAAACTTTGCCATGTCATAAAATGTTACTTTTCTCCCCCCCCCCCCCCCCAACTCACCAGAAAGAACGCGAGCAACATTGGAATCTCTGGTATCGTTCAAATTCGTTCTAGAACGCAAAAAGTGCAACACTGGCGTTCTAGAACGTCGAAGGTTTTCGCGGTCATCCGAAGTGGACTGTCGCGAGCGCAGAGGCTCGGCGGCTCACATCAATCGACTGGACTGTTGTCATGGAATCATGGCTCTCAAACTAATTTAGGTCACAAATCCATTTTTTTCCTGCCTGGTTCGACTAAAAGTCAATAACTTTTAGAATTTAAGAGTTTGACGTATTATGGTAATGAGAGCTGACGTCAGACAGGTATCAGAAACAAGTTTGCTTGGAAACACTTCTAAATCTAGCCCATAACAAAACTCACATAAAGCACCAAACAGCTGCATATCATTGCTCGATCTAGCTTCTGTAAATCTGGATTGCTGACTAAAACCATTGAATTCGCGTACTAGATTAACGTGCTGCTAATAAGCGTTCAAAACTCACCGTGGATCGTGCAAGTCGCTCTAAAATGTTTAGAAATGTAAATCGGTGGATTTGTTTGGAACCTGATTGCAGAGATTACTGATTCCGTTGCGTTTTGGATCAGGCGGAGGCCACACGGGTGTTTTTAGTTAACTAGATTGCACCGGGTCAGTATAAAAGTGCTGCTCTGGGGCTATAGGCTTCTGGTTTACCTGTAGGCTGCTGTGCAAAGCAGGAGTGTATGCAGGGGGAAGCAATGGCCGCTTCTCAGCCTGGCCTTAAACAAGTCTGTTTTGTTGTTTTTAGGTATATTGATTATTTTATACGCATGTAATTAAATAATGCAATACTACAAGTCTGAGTTTCTGAACGGATTTTATTGCACAATCTAAATGTTTTGCCACAAAAGAAATATGTGCGTATGTTGGACAAGTACAGTAGACTTCAGTAAACTCATTCTGAATATATGAATACTACAATGTTCCCGATGTAAGCACACCTGAACTTGATCGACCAATAAACAATTTAGACTCAAATCCAATGCATCTGAATGTTTTGAAATGTTTCAACAAATAAGCATGAAGTATCGGAATCCTTATGGCATTCAAACATAAAGTACACTTACTTGTATGGCTTTTCTGTCAGCCTTGACAGCCAGAAAGCAGGGAAATCATTGTAATGTGTGAGTTGACGGCTAATTTGATAAAACACTGCAATGTCTATGAGTATGGTACATAAAAAAATCCAATGCATAGTAGAATGTGACGATTAAGATCAGAACAGACTGGTCAGAATGATAATCACTTAGTGATATTTGTGCGTATATAAGCTGTAACAAGGATTGTCCCGTTCACCAGAACAGATACTGACTCTGCTCATCAGTGTGCATCTTACACTGATTTAGAGCAGTGAGCAGTCTGTGGGATTTATTGTCTTAAATATGGCCAGAGAACGCTCCACTCAAATAAATAAATCACCAGTTGAACCTTTGCCGTTTTTTTGTTTTGTTTTTTGCATGTGACCTTTGAGGTAAACAGATTTTCTTCGTGTTTAATGACCCGATCTCATCTAAAATCTTTCCTGACATTGGTTAAACAGTGAGAAATGTCAGTAAGACGTCTCTGGGAGCTGCTATGGATAACATTATCCTAGCTGTATCTCCATCACCCCTATTACACAACCAGCAAACAGTGTCTGGCTCATTGCGACACCCTCTCATTTCTTTATCCAGCCCCCCCTTCGTCATCCCTTGTTTCTCTGCTCAATGAGGTTTGGGAACATGGCCGTCCACATAGAAGTTCCTGGTGACCTTGGGCATGGTGAGCTCAATGCCGTCAAGATCCGGAGTGAGAATGATCTGACATCCTAGGCGGGAATTCTCCTGAAGCATAGGTGCCATGTCGAGCATGTCATCCTCCCTGAGGACCGAAACATGTGTTGATTTTTACAGAGATCCAGGGCATGCAGAAAATATTCAGTGCCAAACTGACCTCTCTTCAGGTTCTGGAAGTTTGTCAAAATGGGGGGAGTTCACATAGACGTGGCATGTTGAGCAGGCCAGCGATGCCTCACAGGCTCCTATAAGACGACAATAAAGGAACTGTCATCCAATTGTTTCAGTATCATCCACTAGTTGAGGTGTATCCACCCTCACCTTCGAGGTCAATTCCATTTTTGTGAGCCAAATAGAGGACGTTGTCACCAACTTTGGCCTTAACTGGGATCCTTTTGCCAGAGCGGTCAATGTACACTACGTTGACCCTAGAGGTTAGAAATTATATCATTAACAAACAAAACAAACACTTTAAACAAACTTTACAACTCACTGTCTTGCAAAAAAGGACTTGCAAAAGTATTCACACACCTTGAACCTTTTCTCCCTCTCTCTGTCATGTTACAACTAGTGCTGTCCGGAGATGATCTGATCTATGATCTGTAATTAATTAATCTAATCTCTTTTTTTTTAAATCGAACCTAATAATTGCTGAGAAAAACCCTCATCTTTACGTATTTTCATTTAAATTCATTAAATTATTGTTGCAGAACAAATATATAACAAAATGTGGCTTTATGAAGTCATTTATTGTTTTTAACCGACTTTAACAGATGCAGTCCCAACCATTTACTTTTCTCTGTTTTTGAGACTAGTGTCACTGCCGCCTGCTTGCAACTTCGGCCTCAAGCATGTGCGCTTCGTTAGCATTCTGGACTCAGTGGGGTAAATATCTGCTCTGAGTACAGATGGTCCTGGGGGCGGCCGGAACTGCAGCACGCGGACTGACTGCCTGCTGTGAACGTTCTGAGACAGGAGACGAGCCCACGGCTGCACCACTGCTCAGTGACAGTAACAAGGATACATACTTAGTTCAAAACTCCAATAACCCTAGAAAAAGTCGCTAGATTTTTAGCTAGTCACTTTTTGGAAAAATAATTGCTGGAGCGGTCTAAAACTTCACTAAATATAGCAACAAAGATGCTAAACTGGCAACACTGTCTGCAACTCACTGCTCATCCTCGCCACTACACCGGAAGCGTTAGCTAATGATATGCAGGCCTAATGACAGCCAATTTATGTCCACTTCAGGGTGTGCTTAACCCCTAATAACTCAAGCACAAGAAGCCAAAAGCATAAAAATTGGTTTTATTTAAAAGGCAACTCACATGCAGAAACAGTAAAATTAAAGATTAAAAATTAATCGCAATTAACGCGTTATGACACCCATTGTTACAACCACAAAATTTAATGATTTTACTGGGATTTTTCTTTTGTTATAGACCAACACAAAGCAATATATCAATGTGATGTAGAAGCATCAGCTTCCAGTTCCATCCCTCTTCCCATTGTTTTTGACTAGTTTCCTTGTCCTTCCTGGAGAGAAGAATCCTCACATCATGATGCCACCACCAAGATGTCCAACAGTGGGGGACAGTGTGTACTTGGTGAGGCGCATTGTCGGTTTTCCACCACATATAACATTATGAGCGAATGCTGAAAAGGTAAGATTTGTTCGGCGTGCCTATATATCTTGTCTTAAACTTTAAAGGGGGACTGCTTATGAACTTCTTCCATCAACACCTTTCTTCTTCTTCTTCTCTCTCTCTCTCTCATATATGGCAGATTTGTGTAGTGCATAGCTAATAGTTCTTGCACTAGAGCTGTGGATCTCTGCAGCTCCTCCAAAGTTACCATGGCTGCTTTTCTGATTAATATTACCCATGTCCAGCCCATCAGTCTAAATCACAGGCTACAAACTCCAGCCAAATTATTGGAGACTTTAGGGTGAAGCACGTATCTTTGTTACTCTCCCTGAGCAGCAGTGATGCCGTCCTTTCCCATCTTAGAGCGCTCACAGCAGGCAGCCAGTCTGGGTGCTGCAGCTCCGCCCGATACAGGTCCAGCTGGACTCACTCGGAGCAGATATTTACCCCACTGAGTCAGATTTGTCATATTCACTCCTCTATTATCAGATGATATGTCGAACAATGCAACGCAAGATGTCCAAAGCTTGAAATAATGTTTTTATAACCTAACCTTGCTTTAAACGTTTTTCATAACTTTCTCCCTGACCTGTATGCTGTGTTTCTTGGTCTTCAAGAGGCTGTTTTTTCACTAATGTTCTCTAACAAACCTCTGAGGAAGTCACAGAACAGTTGGAGGTTAAATTAGACACAAGTGGACGCTTTGTTGACTTCAGAACACAACTACTTGCACTAGGTTTTAATTAGGGGTGTCAGTTCACTTTTCAGAATTTTTGATTGAAAAATAAAAAAATCATATACCTCCCACATCCAAATGATTCTCTAATTTGTGTTGGTTTATGACATAAAGGGGTGTGAATACTTTTGTATTATGTCCACACGGATACGAATAATATTTATATAAGATGTTGACCGTTATCATCAAAATACAGGAGGATTTGCAGAGTCACTATCTGAATAATCCACTTAATTTGTATTTCTGCTCTGTGATAAACCAAGACACACATCCTCACTATGAACTGAAGTAAATAATTCAAAGATTAGGGTTTGACAAGTGTGAAAAAATCAATTTTTCAATGTTTTAGTGGAGATTCTTACTATTACTGTATAGATCTTCCTTGATCAATCCCTGTTTATAGCTATGCATAACTCCACAATAAAAGCTTTGGACTTACACATCATCTGGGTCTTCTGCGTTGGAGCTGCCCTCTTCAGCTTGGTAGAGACCTTTGGAAAGAAAAACAGGAACTTCAGGGAATTACGCGGCAATTAAATTCAAAGAGGGGAATCTGCGACTTGTTGCACAGATGTCGCAGAAGTTTCAGAACAACTCCAACTGGGAAGGAGTTACATAAAAGTTATTTAACTATCTTTGGTTTGAAATATGAACTGGAAGCCAAACTTTTCAAGCATCATAAACAACGCAGAATCAGTAGGTCAGACGACTTGTTACGACTTATTAGATGTTTTTGTTACAAACAGGTCATACGCACGACTTGACACTAAAGATGAGGCTAAAAACTGTTAGCAAGCTGCACCACTTACATATACTCGTCTGCAAATGCCGATTTATCGTCCGGAGATTATCAAACGAGCCCCTCCTCTGAGAGCCAGCGGTGTTATCGACGCAGCCATTAAACCTGTACAGGGGACAAGAGCGACAGTCCGGGATAACTCTGGAGAGCCTCAAAGTCAGTCCCATGCTCGACCTGGCTGCAGCAGCCGCCGCCATGTCTCTGTTTTGATCACATGGCTGAAAATAGCCAATAGAAAAAGAGGGACGCCAAAAGGCCGCTTTCTGTTGTGAATCGCTTTTCAGACAGCAGAGAGCGCTTATGCACCACTATCAAAACTGGAAACAAAGGCAAATGAAATTTAAAACTTCAATGTGTTTTATTCATAGGCTGTATAATTTTATTAGGTTTATTATTTATTTATTAGGTTTTCTTTTGGCTGGCTAAAGTACATGAATACAAGAGCCTTATAATTAAAAATCTAAATAGTGTGGCGTGCATTTGTATTTGAATCAATACTTGGTAGTACCAACTTTTGACGCTATTACGGCAGCGAGGCTTTTGGGGTATGTCTGTATTGTCTGTCAAAATGGGAAAGATGTATTTTGTAAGGTACTGTAGTTACTGAGATAGTTAAGAAATATATAGTTATACTTATTGCACATGCAAAATCATTCCTTTGTAAAAAAAAAAAAATTAAATATTGGTGATAAAAATTCACTCAGAATTATAGCAGAATTGAGCTTTAAGCCCTCTTTTGCAACTCAAACTTCCAAATTGAATACCTTAAATCCTACAATCCTATAGCTTCCAGTTGTAAATTCTTAACATAAAAACAAATGCACATGGAAAAAAAATGCAATAAAATAACTCTTAAATTAGCTATTCGTAATGTTTTGAGTCAAATTTCTCCATAATCATAACTGAAAGATATATATTTTTTATCATCTATCTTCTCTGTTAGTAGTCGAGCACTCCCCCTGCTGGCCTGGGGGCTCAAGCAGCAGCTTAGTTCGCTGCTGCCTTGGGCCAACTCTGACTATCTGTTGCGTCTTGTCTAAAAATGCAGAAAAATGAAGCCTGTCAATGCAAAAGGTTATAATTATGACTCACCAGTCATAAAACATATGCACCTGTGGCACTGTGATAGTATGATGAAGAGCTCATTTTAACTGACGCATATTGTTTGGAAATTTGATTATTAGAAGATTCTTATAAAACAGACCACCTTTAATTTAAGTGGCTAAATGTGTGAGAAAAGCCTGTAGTCATAAAAGCCACAACAGTTTCAGATTGTGAGTCTATGCGACTCCAAGGGAAAGTGACAAGAGGCAAAAAAAGAAAAGAGTTTGAATGTGGAAATATAAATTCCTCCCACTTACACATATACAATTTAGGTGACTGTATTTCGTAGTTACCAAATAATAGATATTTCAATTCAATTCAATTCAAAAATACTTTATTGATCCCAGAGGGAAATTAAGTGTTGGTATAGCTCATATAATTAATTATTTAAGGAGTTGTTATAGATACTGATGGCTGTGGGTAGGAAGGATTTCCTGTAGCGGTCTGTATTGCAGCGAAACTGAAGAAGCCTCCGACTAAAGACGCTCTGTTGTTGTATGACTGTCTCATGAAGAGGATGCTCAGGGTTGTCCATAATTTTTTTGATTTTATGAAGAATCCTTCTTTGCATTATCATCTCCAGATGTTCCACGGTTGTCCAAAGAACAGAACCAGCCTTCTTTATCAGGTTGTTTAGCCTATTTAAGTCCCCGGCTCTGATGCTGCTACCCCAACAGATGATGACTGAAGAGATTACACTCTCCACAACAGACATGTAGAAGATCTGCAGCATCTTGCTGCAAACCTTGAAGGACCTAAGCTTCCTCAAGAAGTACAGTCTGCTCTGTCCCTTCTTATAGACGGCTTCACTGTTCAGTCTCCAGTCCAGTCTGTTGTCAAGGTGAACTCCGAGGTATTTATACTCCTCAACCACCTCCACTTCTTCTCCCATGATGGAAACAGATTTTGACTGATCCCTGTTTCTTCTGAAATCTACAATCATCTCCTTTGTTTTGTTCACATTCAAGGTGAGACGATTGTTTCCACACCATGTCACAAAGCGGTCCACCAGCTCCCTGTATTCAGCTTCTTGTCCATCTCTGATACACCCGACAATTGCAGAGTCATCTGAATATTTCTGCAGATGACAGGTCTCTGATTTGTACTGGAAGTCTGAGGTGTACAGAGTGAAAAGGAATGGTGAGAGTACGGTCCCCAGTGGTGCTCCTGTGCTGCTGACCACCTGGTTTGACACACAATTCTTCAGTCTCACAAATTGTGGTCTGTTGGTCAGGTAGTCATTGATCCAGGCTATTGTTGAGGGCTCCACCTGTGTCTTCAAGAGTTTCTGACAAAGTAAATCAGGCTGAATTGTGTTAATTTATGATGCAGGATACTTTCTCGTCACTAGGAAAGACATGTGTGTCATTGTGGTGCTTTTTAATAAAAGGATCAGCAAATAAGAATACACATAAACAAATGGTGGAATTAAACACACAACATTAGTACTTTGAAACATTCTCAGAAATATTTACAGTGGTGGCATGTCATATTTGCACAGTAGCAGTCTCTTATTTTAGACATGTCCTGTCTGGCAGTGTGGCACTCTGAATTGGTGTCTGAGTACCAAGTAGAAGCCCAACAGATTTACTTTCACAAGTGGAGCATTGTAGCTCCTTCAACCACTTTTCACAGAACCTTCCAAAAGTAGTCACTCCCCTAAATATTTTGAAACATTTATTTCACATTTTGTAAAAGATGTAACAGTGTACTTTACTGGGATTTTATGTGATAGTCAAACACAATTTTGGGCATAATTTTAAAAACGTTTAAAAAGGATTCATGGTTTTTAACATATCTGAAAAGTGTTGAATACTGATGTTGGACAAGAAGGCCTGGCTCGCAGTCTTCATTCTAGTTCATCCCAAAGTTGTTTATCATGACTCTGTACAGGTCGGTCAAACTCTCTCGTTCGTGTCTTTTTGGACCTTGTGTTGTGCACTGCTTTACGATCATTCTGAAATAGGAAAAAGCCAAACACTCAAAAGAGAGTTAGGAGCAAAGGGATTGAGCCCAACTCCTTTGAATCAGCTCTGCATCATAGTTCCCGCTCCAACCAAGCTTTACACTTGACGCATTGCTGTCAGGTAAGTGCAGTTCTCCTGATAAACGCCAAACCCAAATGGTATTGCCAGACATAGTCATGAGTCGTCACTCCAAACAACACATCTCCACTGCTCTAGAGTCCAGTGGTGGTATGCTTCACACCACTGCATCCAGCACTTTGTGATGTAAGGCTAGGATACAAATGCTCAGCCATGGAAACCCATTCCATAAAGCTCTTTGTGCATTGTTTTCCTGCCAATCTAAAGATCAAATGAGATCTGTAGCTATAGACTCTGTAAAAAGTTGGTAAACTCTTTGAACTATGGACCTCAGCCTCGGCTGACCCCACTCTTTGCTTTTAAGTAATCTACCACTTCATGGCTGAGTAGCTACTATTCTAAATTATTTTATAATACCACTAAAAGTTCATGCTGGAATATTAAATAGTGAGGAAACTTTACGATTGGGCTTATTGCACCAGGGTTGTCTATTCATGGTTTAGCTGGAAATCACAGAGCTTCTTAGAGTGACTCATTCTTTCATAAATGCTAGTAAAAGCAGTATGTAGACTTCGGATTGTATTCATCTGTGGACATGGAAGTGACTGGAACAACTGAATTCAATTACTTGGAGAAGTGACCCAATACATTTGCCAATGTAGTTTATTGACATATTTTAAAACATGTGAACAAAATAATGATTCTCAGGATTGTAACAATAAGCAAGCTATATGCGTCTAGTTTATGTAAGGGATTGAGACCACAAAGAGTTGTTTTCAGTCATTTTCACCAAATGCTTAAGAATTGTATTGTCTGAGGTGTTGTGACCACCGCCCCGGCATGTACTGCACCTTGTCAGTATTGACTAAATGGTGCCTCCATAAAAAGTAGGGATGTGGAGGTGATCTTCCCATGTCTCACTCTCCTGAAGATGGGCATCCTTTTTTGTGAAATTTCAACCAGGTTGTTGGTGTTAATGGTCTAGGAAAGATTATTGGCAATATAGATGCCAAGATATTTTGAGTGGATGACTTTCTCCACAATGATCAACACTCATCTCCTTGGTCTTGTCAATGTCAGGGGAAAGTTGTTGCTTTTACACCCCGTCATTAGCAGTCCCAACTCCTCTCTATAAGCTGTGTTATCATCATTACTAATGCACCTCACCACTGTGCTGTCATCAGCAAATCTAAAAAGCATGGATGAGTAAAGAGTAGAGTAGTGGACTGAGCACATGTCCCCTGGTTCTCTTTTAGATGTTGATTTTTCCGGGATTGCCCAGTATTTAGCTTCATCCATCTTCCCATTAGTCGCAGAAAACCATCCACACAGCATGACGTTACCACCACTATGTCTAACAGTAGGGTTGGTGTGCTCAGGGTGATGCTCAGCCTTAGTTTTCCACCACACAAAACATTTTGTAAGTGGATCAAAAAGCAAATTGGTTGCACAGGATTTTATTTAGGGATATCGGAGTAAAGAGGGCTTAATACAGTTGCACAGAACGCCTTTCAGATTTTTACTTCTAAAAATGTAGCAAACTAGTATAATTTCCCTTCTACATCACAGTTACACACTGCTTATTGTGAGTTATCACCTTAAAATCCCTTTAAAATCCATATTGGTTTTTGGTTGCAACATGACAAAATGTAAAATGCAGTTCAATGGGTATGCACTTTTGGAAGATCTCATAAAGATATTAAAATGTTCTATTTAAATGTAGAATTACTTTGAAATTACTCTTTAAAATGGCCTATGGTCTAGTTTAAGTAACTGCTCCATACTTGCAGCTTTGACTCGTTTAAACTTGTTAAAGATTTCCCTAATGTGAGGGAAAAGGTTTTCACTTCTATGCATTCATCATTCATTTTTCTATTATTTGCAAGTTGTAGGTCAGATTACTCAAAATAGAAGTCTCCCATTCATTTAAAGCACTTGCACAGTCCACTTTTATACAGTACCACGGTGAGTGATTTCATGTTGTGGCCTGTCTGTTTCTTGGCTGTAGTTTAGGGAGATTAATACCACTGATGTGTGAATACAAATAAGTGATGTTATGACTGCAGACAGGTAAAGAGCTCAAGCTCTTTCATGCCTCCCTGTCCTTAGAAAATAAAGGAAGTTGTTTAGAAAAAAATTATCTCATCTGTGCAAATTATATAAATCGTTTTCAGGGAAGAGTTTTGTTGATATTTGAGAGATGATTCATCAGCTGGGCTGACACCTATGACCTCATCCTCATGGATTCTCCCTAAAATTTAGCTTTCACTCCTTATCTCTTCCTTATTAACTCACAATGAACTTAGTAGCTTGCTTAGTATGATCTGTACTCCTAAAGTGGGTTGTATGGCGCATACAAAGCTTCCATCTGGACCCAGCTGCAGGGGGTTCCTCCCATCCACATGATCATAAAAACAGCAAAATGGGCCACTTTGTCAAATATGTTGCTTTATGGTGAAGTCAACTTAGAGTCAACTGACTGGCATATAAATTCATCCAGTTTATAGAATGCATAATGAAACACTATTACATTTTTATGTGAGTACTTTCTCTAACAGTCTTGCACCTGAACAGTATTATTGTCCAGGAATACTTATCTGTGTGTGAATTCTGGGATTTTAGGGTTTAATTGGGCCCTGGATGCAGTTATATGTGTGACTGGGATACAAAGTGGCCTTTAGGTGCTCCTTAGACTCCCTTTGCTCCCTGATGACTATGTAGTACAAAAACAAATGCACCCTCCTGAGACCCTCTGTAGGAAAGATATGCAGTTTATCTTGCTCTCCTCACCGGCAATGTTTAGACATTTTCTCATTCATATAATGAGCTTGGTGAACCTCTGGAGACCATATGCATACACACGTGTTTCCAATGGCAGATAACGTATGGAAAAGTACGGCTTTTCCCAACTCTCCTTTGGGTGCTTTCAATCATCCCTGTCAGCATTGCCATTGTTGTTGTTGTTTTTAGCGAACATTACTTTAGCACTCACAACAGAACATTTGGACCATTAGGAGCATGACACCCAACCTTTTTCTGTCATGATCCATTTACACTTCGACTTTGTATTTTGTATTAATCTTAATATTTAGTCATGTTTGCTGTGATTACTCTTAGATAGTACCCTGGTCCCAGTGTTTTACATGTGTATTTATTATTTTTCAAAAAGTTGGTTTTCTCTCCACTGATGCTCCCTGGCTTAGCTGCAGTTACAATCACCAAATGCTCCCTCCTGCCTGAGTTTGGATCCAGTCCAACACCCTAAATCCACCAAATTGCCCACTTTCTCTTTAATAAAAGCTAATGTTTTAGCTATTTCCAATTTCTTTTTGAGAAGTATAATTAACAGTAGATCTACTCAAGAAATTTTTCTTTAATTTTCCTGAGATAAGTCATTAATTATTCATTATTAGGGGCAGAGGCAACGTCACTTAGTGCAGCGTTTTTCAACCCTGGTGCTTAAGACACACTGCCCTGTATGTTTTAGATGTTTCTTTGTTTCAGCACACCTGATTTAATTGATGCTGATTACCAGGTTTTTGCTGAACTGCAATCATCTGAATCAGGTGTTGAAGCAAGGAAAGACCTAAGACATGCAGGGCAGTGTGCCTTGAGGACCAGGTTTGAAAAGCTCAGACTTAGTAAATGTGAAAGACCAGTCACTGTGTAACATGATTTTACTCATTTAAGCTATTTGAAATCGAAAAGCTGAACTGTTTTTAGCAATCAGCATAATTGGCATTTAGCTAGCTGGGGTGGCATTTAATCATGAAGCCTTGGTGCGTCTCTTTTGAGATATCCAGGGTTTTTCCCTCATGATGGGACCCTAGGGGAGAAACTGGACCTTGCTAGGGGACTATTGAGGGGATAAAGGGATAAGGGATATCTGACTTTCTCTCATTTACCCATTACAACCTTATAAGTGAAAGAAAATATGTATGTAGCCTATGTATGCATGGATGGATAATTAGCATGGTTAGCATTACTAAATGTTAACATAAGCCACCATGTGTATTCCCCATATGGAATCCATATTCCATGACAGAAAGACTGAAAGCTCCTGTTTTCTGCTGGTGTCTCCTCACCCTTTCATCAATTTGATCAAACCACACTAAGGTGGACACCAATTAACATCCTGTGGAATTGTGTGGATTTGTGTATAAAATCAAAAAAAAAAAAATGAAAGGACCAAAGCTAGAAAAGTAAAAAACAATGGTGAAGAAGCAAAATAACCAGGACCCACCAAAGTCTATCTCTCTGATTTAGTAGCCTGAATGAACAGCCAACATGCCATCCTAGAAAATACAGTTTTTTTGTTTTTTTTCTCTTACAGCTTTCGCATTGTTAACATGACCTGGCAGCTCATAGCTATGTTTATTAGTTATAGTGCATTCACTGATCGGAAACAGATCAGATCAGACTTTTGAGTTTTCAACTGTCCAGTTACCAGTAGTTAAGCTGAAATGATCTGTTTTCAGTCATTAGGCAATTTTTCTGTGCAACTATAGGTTTTCACGAACATAATTTTAAACAGACAAAGACAAGTGTCCTTTACAGGTTTAACATCTATAACATTCAACATAAAAAGTTCTCTGAATGTATGTCATTAACTTGTCACATCACTGTCAAAATTCATATAATATCGCCAAGTTGGGAGACACCTTGGGCAAAACGTGGTTGACTGAAGAAGCTCCAAATGTCCCTTTTTTTGATCTTTCAGAGCCTCCTTAAGCAGTCAGTGATATATTCAACACGGCAACATAAATGTCTGCAAGTCATTCAAGAGTTGTAAATTTCCCACATTTATTTTCTTAAAAAAGAAAAACAATTCAATTATATTTATATACACATACCAGACACATCTATTGGCACCCCTGGTTAAAAATGTGTCTTAAAAAATATATGCATTATTATTGCAGTTGCACAATCTGAAAGAAAAAAATAAAAATCTAACCTTTTAATGGAATATATTTCTTCAGAGGGAGAATTTTTTTAAGTTTAATAGAATTACTAGTTGCAAAATGAATGGTACCCTTGCCATCTGTACTCTTTATAACCCCCTTTTAATGATAGGGCAGCACTAAATCATCTCCCATAACAATTCACAAGGTTCATACAGAAAGGAATCTTTCACCAGCTCTTTACAGAATCTCTATATGAGTCCTGAGTCCTGTGGTCTCTCTTCACTTCACTTCACAAATGAGAGTCTTAATGGAGTTTACCGTTTTCATAATTTAATAATACACTCAGCATTTGAAAAGTGCATAAAAAATACAATTATTTAAAATCAATAATTTTTCATATTTCCTTTGGGAGGCATTAAAGTTAAAATAGTGTGTTGGATCTGTTTCTGTGGTCCTGTTAGGAAGTTTACAGCTATGCTGCTAGAAAGGACTTCAAAAGCATCAAAGGAAATAAACTGACAATGGAAACTATCTGAGCTGCTGTTTTTCACTTCCATTTAATCTTATCTGGATCTTGATCTTAATGGTGGAAACCTCAGCATGTGCTAACCTGCACACAAACAGCACTGTCGTAATTCCCTCTCTCCCTGATGAGTCACAAAACCCTCTGAAAGCAGGTAATTAGAAACAGGTTAAAATAATTGAACTATGGCCTTTCATGCCTCGTCTGTGTGGGAATGCTTGTTTTTCGGCCCGAAAAAAAGGGAATCGCACTGCAAGTAAGTAAACACAGAAGCAGCCAGAGAGCTGGCATTATCATAGGGAAAGCTGACTCCAACTTTAGGAGATCTTAACTTTCCTTCAACAGTTTTCCTGCATTGAGTGTAATAGATTTAAATCTGAGAACTCTTCTCTCAGGGGGCCAGGCTTCTGGTGCTGGTTTTTGATGACCTTTTACCACACGCTCCACTGAAAACTTCTCGATGCTCAACAAGATGTTTGAGCTCTGGATGTTGTCTCAAACTTCAGCCGGAGTGACTACCGTCTGGCCTGTGATCGAAGACGCTGACCGCTGATTGTTGACCTTTGACAACCGATAAGGAAAAGTTGAACAGAGAGGTCACAGGTTTAACAGGTCAGGGAGGTCTGGCAAATAGTGTAAACAAATTACAATAGTCAAACAAAGCCAAACTGATCAGCCCATTTTAGCACTTATTTTTTAAACTGCAATATTATAAAATATTCTATGTGTAAAAATAAAAATGCCTGTCATGCCTGCCTGCCTGTGTGGTCCTGAAGTCAGCACAGAGGTTGGATTTAGAGGTTGGATCAGTATTTCTGTTCTTGTTAGTCCTTCCAAATGTAGAAATATGAGAAACAGAGCTCACACCAAAATAATCAACAGAAAAAAGGAAAACAATGTGTTTCTTGGATGAAAAACAAAAAGGAAGGCCTGTTGTTTGTATTAAATACACAAGCTGCAAACCTTTAATGTACATTTGGAGGGAAACATCACTAATGCAGAAGAAAACTTGATTTCTCGTCTTGTTTTAGAAATGTAACTTCTACCTGCTTCTAAATCCTTGTGGAAAATCCTTAATGAATATATGTGATTATATCCAGTCTGATAAAAGATAGAATAATCTTCAAAAGGCATTAAAGAGTAGGGAATAAAAACAACTGTAGTATTGCAACATTGCTTAACCTTTTGCTGTTTATGCATCTTACTATTAAACAGAACTAAAATAAAGGGACTAAATTGTACAAACAAAATCTTTTTCAAGGAGTAGTTACAACTTTAGGCAAGGCAACTTTATTTGTATACCACACTTTCAACAAGCCAATTCAACATCGTTAGGGGATAAAATAAAATAAAAGCAGCAATAAAAGCATAAATCACAACATCAGTGACACCATGTGACACATTGAAACATATGACATCCCAACTATTATTAATCACTCAAAGGCAGCTCTACTAAATAGATGAGTTTGATTTAAAGGAACTGTGTTTCAGCAGCTTTGCAGTGGTCTGGAAGTTTGTTCCAGATAAGGGGAGAATAGAAACTGAAAGCTGCTTCTCCATGTTTGGTTCTGATTCTAGAGATTATTAGGCAAGGCAAGGCAATTGTATTTGTATAGCACACTTTTGATTGATAACTGGAGAACTTTTTGGGGAAAACCTGGTCTGATCCGGAGAGACGGCATCCATCCCACTTTGGATGGAGCAGCTCTTCTTTCTAGGAATATGGCCGAATTTATTAATCCTCCAAAACACTGACAACCCAGGGTCCAGACCAGGAAGCAGAGTCGTAGTTTAACCCACCTCTCTGCTGCTTCTGTACTGTTACCCCCCCATTACCCTATAGAAACAGTGTCTTGCCCACGGCCAAAATTAAATGGATTAAAAGTTAAGCCAACAAAAGCAAATTATGGAAATCTCATAAAAATAAATACAACTTTGACTGAAAATAAATCTATTAAATGTGGTTTATTAAACATAAGATCTCTCTCCTCAAAGACTTTGTTAGTAAATGACTTGATTTGTGATAATCACATTGATTTCCTTTGTCTCACAGAAACCTGGTTGCAGCAGGAGGATTATGTCAGTATAAATGAGTCAACTCCTTCCAGTCATTTAAATTTTCACATTCCTAGAAATACTGGGCGAGGAGGGGGAGTTGCAGCCATTTTCCATTCTGATTTACTAATTAGTCCCAGACCAATTGATAGCTACAGTTCTTTTGAGCATCTAACCCTTAATTTTCCTCATCCAAGTTGCAAAACATTAAGACCATTTTTGTTTGTGGTTTTGTATCGTCCACCAGGCCCTTACTCTCAATTCTTGGATCAGATCTCACATTTTTTATCTGATATAGTATTAAATACTGATAGGGTTATTATAGTGGGGGACTTCAATATTCATGTGGATACTGAAAGTGATAGCCTAAATGCAGCCTTTAATGCTATTTTAGACTCAATTGGCTTTACTCAAAAAGTACAGGGATCGACCCACTCAGGTAAACACACTTTGGACCTTGTACTGACATACGGTATTGAGTGTGAGGAAATAACAGTCCACCCACATAACCCGGTCCTGTCTGACCACTTCTTGATAACTTTTGAATTTACTTTAACTGACCATCTTAAATCTGAAAGAAAATTTCATTATAGTAGAACTTTATCAGACAATGCTGTAACAATTTTTAAAGAATCTGTACCATTCTTACTTTCCTCAGTGTCTCAGAGTAACACAGTGGATGGCAGCAATTCTATCTCTAACCCTTCAGAAATTGATGGTCTGGTTCACAGCGTTACGTCCTCATTGCGTTTGGCATTAGATAGTGTAGCCCCATTAAAAAAGAAAGTGGCTAGCCATAGGAGGCTGACTCCTTGGTTTAACGCAGAGTTGCGTACTTTAAAGCAGAATACTAGGAAGTTGGAGAGAAAATGGCGCTCTACACATCTAGAGGATTCCTATTTAACCTGGAATAACAGTCTACTGCTGTATAAAAAGACCCTTCGACAAGCTAGAACAGCATATTTTTCATCATTAATAGAGGCGAATAAAAACAATCCTAGGTTTCTTTTTAGTACAGTTGCCAAACTTACACAGAGTCATAGCTCTGTTGAGCAAACTATTCCCCCAGCTCTTAGCAGTGATGATTTTATGAGATTCTTCATAAATAAAATAAATTTTATTAAAAATAAAATCATTGGCACCCTCCCAAACATGATTACTTCTTCCTCAGTAAATGAGTCAGTATCGGAAAGAACTGTAGAACCTCAGTTGTGCTTAGGCTGTATTGATTCAGTCGAGCTTTCAGAATTATCAAAAATATTAGCCTCATCTAAACCTTCAACTTGTATTTTGGACCCAATCTCAACCAAATGATTTAAAGAAGTGTTCCATTTGGTTCCTGGCCCCATTTTGGATATGATGAATCTATCCTTAGTAAACGGATACGTACCACAGGAATTTAAAATAGCTGTAATTAAACCTTTACTCAAGAAACCTTCCCTTGATCAAGATGACTTAGTGAATTACAGACCTATATCTAACCTTCCTTTCTTATCCAAAGTCCTTGAGAAAATAGTTGCTAATCAAGTCTGTGAACATCTAAACAGTAACGAGCTGTTTGAAGAATTTCAGTCAGGTTTTAGAGCTCATCATAGCACTGAAACAGCACTGGTGAAGGTTACTAATGATATTCTCATGGCCTCAGATAATGGACTGGTGTCTGTTCTGGTTTTGTTAGATCTCAGTGCTGCTTTTGACACAGTCGATCATAATATTCTCTTAGAAAGGCTTGAACATGTTGCAGGGATCAAAGGAACAGCACTAGGCTGGTTTAAATCATATTTGTCTGATAGATTCCAGTTTGTTCATCTAAATGATCAATCTTCTTCACTCTCAAGGGTTACTTGTGGAGTTCCACAGGGTTCTGTCCTTGGACCAATTCTTTTCACCATATATATGCTTCCAATTGGTAGAATCATTAGACAGCATGGGATAAATTTCCACAGCTATGCCGATGATACACAACTATATTTATCCATAAATCCTGATGAACCCAGTCAGTTAGGTAGATTACAGGCATGTCTGGAAGACATAAAAGCATGGATGACCCTAAACTTTTTGCTTTTAAATTCTGACAAGACAGAAGTTGCTGTCTTTGGACCAGAAGTTCTTAAACAGAAACTGATTAGTCAATCACTTCATCTGGATGGCATTAAATTGGCCCCCAGTAATAACGTAAAGAACCTCGGCGTTATTTTTGACCAAGACTTGACATTTAAATCCCATATCAAACAGGTTTCTAGGATTTCTTTCTTTCACCTCCGGAATATTGCTAAAATTAGAAACATCCTGTCCAGGAGTGATGCTGAGAAACTAGTCCATGCATTTGTTACCTCAAGGCTGGACTACTGTAATTCTTTACTATCAGGAAGTCCACAAAATGCCATTAAAAGCCTTCAGTTGATCCAAAATGCGGCAGCAAGAGTTCTGATGAATATTAAAAAGAGAGATCACATTTCTCCTGTTTTAGCTTATCTTCATTGGCTCCCTGTTAAATCCAGAATAGAATTTAAGATCCTTCTTCTTACATACAAAGCCCTTAATAATCAAGCTCCATCATACATCAGAGATCTGATTGTTCCATATGTTCCTAACAGAGCGCTTCGCTCTCAGACTGCAGGTTTACTTGTAGTTCCTAGGATCTCTAAAAGTAGAATGGGAGGCAGATCTTTTAGTTATCAGGCTCCTCTCCTGTGGAACCAGCTCCCAGCTTTAGTCAGTGAGGCAGACACTCTGTTTACTTTTAAGGCCAGGCTTAAAACTTTCCTTTTTGATAAAGCTTATAGTTAGAGTGGCTTAGGTCATCCTGAGCTATCTCTGTAGTTATGCTGCTATAGGCTTAGACTGCTGGAGGACAGACTTACCAATTTTCTTCACTCTGCTACTTCCTTTTCTCCTACGACTCTCCAGTTGTATTACAGTACATTCTGTTATTTCGACTGTTAACTTTGTTTTCTCTCAGTGTTTTTCTCCCCATCGAAGATATACCTGGTCTGGTATCCTGCTTGGCTGCAATGCCCTGTTGGACGAGGGGCATCGACTGGGATGATCCTCTCAGTAACTGAACATCCACTGTGTCCTGTTATCAACTTTTTACTTTCTGTAACATAGAAAGTTCTCTTATATCGGATCTTCTGTTCCTTCTGTGTTCTGCTCTGTCTTCTCAAACCCCCAGACGGTCGTGGCAGATGGCCGCTCCTACTGAGCCTGGTTCTGTTGGAGGTTTCTTCCTGTTAAAGGGGAGTTTTTCCTCTCCACTGTCGCTACATGCTTGCTCAGTATGAGGGATTGCTGAAGGATTGCTGTGGTTGGAAATCTGCCCAACCTCACGCCAATGACTGACGCAATCTGCTGGGATTCCTTAAATAGGAAACTTTTTAACTGATTGGAATGTTTGTATAAATGTATTGAAATGACTTCTTGTTAAGTGCCTTGAGATGACATCTGTTGTGAATTGGCGCTATATAAATAAACTGAATTGAATTGAATTGAACTTTTAACAACAATTTGATTCAAAGTGCTTTACATGATTAGAGGATAAAGTAAAAACAACAATAAAGCACAAAACAAATAAAAATATGATACATGAAAACATTACTCAAAGGTTGCTCTAAACAGATGGTTTTTTAGCCTTGATTTAAAAGAACTCTGTGTTTCAGCAACTTTACAATTGTCTGGAAGTTTGTTCCAGATTAGAGGAGTTTCTCTATGTTTGGTTCTGATTCTAGGGATGTTGAGTAGACTAGAGTTGGCAGACCTGAGTGGTCTGGGGGGTTGATATAGTGAAACAGATCTTCCACATACTTTGGTGCTAAGCCATTCAATGATTTTTAAACTAAATCTCTGAGCTACAGGGAGCCAGTGTAAGGACTTTAGAACTGGGTTGATCTGTTTTAGAAGGTGTTGTTTCAGTGAGAAGTTGTTTTGGTGAGAAATTAATACACTCATCATCAGCATCATCAGATTCTTTTTTTATTTAGTTTTCACAGTGGAGGGTTTATACAACCCATAACTACAATCAATGTTAAACCCAAAATACTTACTCTAGATTTTCTCTAATCTATACAAAGTCCCAATTATAGACTGTGATTCAAATATATACATGACTCACTGATGTTTGGTTAAATATGTTTTATAGTGTCATCATCAACCACACATTTTTGTGCCATTAATATGCTTTGGGCTTAATTCTGGCTTGATTGAATTGAACTTACAGCATTTGAAGAGAGTCCTCTCTTTTCATTTCTCCGCCCACAACTGGCAACAAAATAGCTCCACAGGATAATGGTGCCACCACTATACGTTTAGTACAGTTTCCCAGTTATTTAGGGGCCCATATTATGCCTCTTTTTAAACGAGTTATAAAAGGTCTATGGTCTGTAGAAAACATGTTAATGAAGTTACTTGCACAAAATCACTCTCATAGAAAGTGATCTCACCAGCTCAATTCTTGAAAATTTCAGTCCCTTTTAGAATTAACTTTTTGGAGGGCTCTGTCGCATTTAAGCAAATGAGCTGTTGCAGACCGCGCCCACACATCGTGGTACTAGGCTGCAGGTTTGCCACACATGAAAATGGCACGAAATTGGAATTGGTGAGTGGGGTCTGACAGGTGAGAGGTAGTTTATATGCAAGTTGTGCGTATTATGACTTTACAATAAGGCACTTTTTCAAACGGCTTGTAGAAGCACAAGATTTATGGCCAGAAAAAGGGATGGATGGTTTTTATTCATGTTTGGAGTGTTTATAGAGGTAGCAGAGACCCCAATGACAACACCAAAGGATGAAAAAAAGTGACATTTGCATAATATGTCCCCTTTAAAGCCTCATCTTGATGCCCAAAACATTTTTCTTGTGACCCCGTGTCTGTTTCATACGACCGTTAATATTTTCTTCAGATGACATTTGGCTGAGGATAACAATTTGGGTCAGATGGACGAGTATTCTCATTGGGACAGTGACCTCAAAAGAACATTAGTAGGCTAATATCAAAGCTTTACATCATTCCTATTGACAATTTGTTAACTATGCATAAAAACAAAGCCTGTACCAGGTAAACCAATGTAATTAGACTGTACTTTTTTTGCCAATAAAAATGGTCTCTTATCCAGCCAGATTTAGGCTAAGTCTGGTCACGATCCAACTTGCTAAGAGATGTTTGATCACAGAATAGAAAGGGTGTATGTTTCAATTTTAGACCCTATATGTATAATTCTCATCCCTTTTGGATGGGACAAAATCATGAATAAATTCAAATGTGTGGACTTGGTATTAAAGTTATGAAAATTGCATGTTTCATTATTCACCTTTAATATATGACAACCAAAATTCATGTCCATGATGGGTGGAAGGAAACTTTGAAAAACTTCACAGTTTTCTGCTTCCTGGAGTCCTTGCCAAACAACAGCAGGATATGACGGGCTGAAACTTTGGCTTCAGGATTGATGGATGTATATTAGGAGGGACCCACGCTCTTCCTGTCTCAGACAGCGTTTCAGATATTTCCTACCTATGATAACAATACTTATTTTCACTTTAAATTCCAATTTCCAAGCTTGCTGGATGTCTGATCATCTTGACAAAGTAATGGAAACAACTGATATTCATAAGTTCAGCACAAATAAATTACACAAAATAAATTGTTAAACATAAATATATGTTCTTCATTATAAAAAAACAAGTTCCTGAGTAAAAGATCTCACTTGACTGATGTGTTCTGTAACTGTATTGCACTGCAGATTAATTTATCTCTCTTAGTTTCATCTGTGATGCTGTCAGTTGGATTTTTGTTGTGAGGTTTGTGAAGTGTTTGATGTTCTTTGGCTGTTTCTCAACCTCCTATTCCTGTTTGCATGTTTGCATTGTTTGCTTCGGATCCTGGTTTTGATAAGCTGGTCTTGGTTTCATGGTTCTGCAGCTTTCTTCTGATGTTGCAATCTTTGCTGCTGTCAGTTCCCTGAGTATCTCTTTCTTTCTCTCTGCTCTCATTCTGCACCCGGTTCTTATTACTAATCACTAATTGTTTTGAGAAAGAAAAATTATGTTTTTTTAGGCATTATCACGTTACAGGGGATAGCTCTCATTAATCCAAATGCCTTGAAATTTAGGAAGTATGCAAATGTCTGTTTGATGGAACATTTTAAATGTTAAATATTTTCTTGATTTTTCTCACACATCTGGTTGGTATCCTGTTTAGAATCTAGATGAACCTATCATGCTTTTCTTGGTTGGTGCAGATTTCCAGTTTCCAGATGGATTTAGATTCTATTTAGTTAAAAGATTATAAGACATAATAGTTAAAAGTGTGCTTCAGGTTATTTGATACAAATTGGACATGATAAAAATAGTTGTGAGTTGTGGGTTATGATGCATTTAATGAACTGGAAGAAAATTTCTCGGGTTCCTTTAAGATCGAACATTCTAGTCAGTCATCAGTGCCAATCAACTAAAAACTGGTATATTTCTGATTCAGATATATATCAGTTTTAAATTTGGAGCTTATTTATTTTGACTTCATATGTAACGCTAAATCGCCCTTCTCTTCACCTATCTATAATGTTTATTTCAGAATGTGCGCAGACCAGAAATACACAAACCATAAAATGCATAAAATAAAGTTGACCGCATGACTATCTTGGGTTCAAGCTGTGCATGAGAAAATTACTGTAAGTATTTTTCTCACCCTTCACTTAACATATTATCCACTTTTTATCTGCTTAAAGGCTGCACTGTATAGAAAAAACCATACATATCAGTGTATCAAAAGTGTGACATATGTGTTGAATCTGCTTTCATAGAAATGGCCAAGCCTGCCAGTGTGTGTGCATGTGTGTGTGTGTGTGTGCTCCTATATAGTGTGCTCTTGCTGTTAAACACTGGCTGTAACTGACCTTCTGTGGAGTAGTATTGATTTCTCTCCAGGGACTCTTTGAGGTGTTAACTCTGTGCCAAACTGGGTCTGTTCTGTTCCACATAACAAGAGCGCAGCTTTTCACTGCAGCTGTAAATTATCTCAAAAACATATTTTCGAAATGAATGATTATGTTTTGGATGGATTTGCGGTTGCAGCTGAGAAATATCAACAATCAGTTTAATCTAATTTAAAGCAAGCTATAGGGTGCTCTGGTTGAATAAGACTGAAGCTTAACTTTTTGGTAAATAATTAAATGAGTGGCAGAAAAACTAACTATGCACATCGCCTTGAACAAACCAACATTGTGAAACACGGTAGAGGCAGCATCATGCAGCATCATGCTGCAGAAGAGAGATCCAGCAAAATTTTGCATGAAGATGGACAAAAGAGGGACAAAAATCTGGTGAAATGAAGACTTAAAGGGGCTATATGCAATTTTCTGAAATTTAAACTCGCAACTGACACCTGTGGCCAAAAACGGAACTGCTCTTCCTTTCTGCTCGCTCTCGTATTTGCACAATCCATTGAACTGCTTGGAGTGCTGACTAACGGTGGTGGCAGAGTGATCAGAAACATTTAACATGAACGCGCTTGACGTCACATCCGCAGACAGCGCGGGAAAATCGGACCGACAGAAAATAGAAAAATTTGGATACAGGCTTATAGTTGCACCCACTGTGAGCTGACAAGGTGTCAGTGTGATCATCAGGAGATGTGTTGTAAATGGTCAAATAAAAAGGCTATTGTAACGTTTATTTTGGGGAAAAAGTTGCATATAGCCCCTTTAAGAAACACTTTAATTACCAAGAAACCAACTTTATTAACAGAGCAATATGTTTTGGCTTGTGGCCTTTTGGATGTTTTGTAGTCAACCTTTGAAAAGGCCGCAAGCATAACAAAAAGTATTACAAAACAATAATGTTTTGTAATGAGCCCGGTTAAAGGTCGTCATCAGTAACACAGAAGCTGGTCAGAGTTGACAGAAAGGAGATCCTGAAAGAAAACCTCGTAGAGGCTGAGAAAGACTTGAGACTGTTGCAGAGGTTCACCTTATAGCACGACATCCATCCTAAACACACAACCTGGAAATTTAGCAGCATATTTTTGTGTTAGAATGTTCCAGTCAAAGTCTGGACTGAAATCCATTTCACAATATGTGACAAAATTTTTAAACTACTGTTAGAAGACCTAGGAAAAGAAGGAAGGGCAGTGATTACATTCTCTAACAAAGCTGGTAGAAACTTTGGTATTTCTTTACTTCGGACTGGTCTTTTGCAGTTCATTCCTCTGGGTTAGTTCTGTTGTGCTTTATTTTGTCTGAGATTTGAGTTCTGTTTAGTGTTTAAATTGTTTGATTTTCCGTGATGTTTTTCCTATTTTTCTTTACCCTTCAGGTGTTTGAAGCTTGAGTTTCTCTTGTGTGTTTGTGTTATTTATTCAGATGTTATCATTTAGCTACTACTCTGTGTTAGTTTTCTACTCGTGCATTTAGGATTGTTCTTCTATTAGGCCTTATTCTGTTATGTTTCAACATTTTGTTTTCCTTCTCTTTTCCGTTCATTTCCTCCTTGCTATTCTCGTTCTTCCCAGCTGCAATTCACCTCCACCAGCTCACTCTGTCTCACCTGCATCTGATTTTCTTGATAAAGTTTCCCTCAGGTTCCTCTGTCATCTCTAACCCTCAGTATTTGAGCAATTTATTTTCTGTTGTACATCGCTGGATTCTCCATCTTCTGTCCCTAAGTTGTGTCGTTCCCTAGTCTACCTGTTCAGCTCTGGTGTTAACCAAGCTTAATTAAATAAATTATTCTCATTCTGTCTGCGCTTGGGTCCTCCATCCTCAACTCCAAACAATTTTTAAGTAGGGAAGTGTGTTATTTGTTTTGCTTTTCTTGGTCTTTTATGTCTAAAAGAAAGACAGAAGCTTATTTTATCCACTGTCATCTCTACAATTTATGACACACTAATACTCTGAATTCTTTCCCCCTGTCTTGGCATAATAGTCTTCTGTTACTCTTTTTAATCTCCTCATCCGTCATTCCCCCTTTTTGGGCCTTGACCCCCATCCCCTTCTTCCTTTAAATCCATATCAAAACAAAACACAAGAACAATTTAGTTTTAGGAATCAGGCAGACACGTCTGCAGAAAAGCCAGTCTAAACAATATTATCAGTGCCTGTAGATTGATAGCACCATGAAACAGGAAACCAGTTTGTGTCCAGAATGACAAACCTTGAAAGCAGATTCAGAATATGTACATTAAAATTGTATTCTGTCTTTTACATGAAGAAAAAAAGTTTTCACTTTTTTCTCTTTTAGTTTTAGATTATTGCTTTAAATATACTGCTTCCTCGTGAGAGTCACATCCTAAATTAAGTAAATTCATGTGTACATGTGTGTAATACGCTTTTCAATCTCTATTTTGCATGTCGTGGTTGTTGTCTACTGTGTTGTTGCTGTTTCATCTAAACCTGATGTCTTTGTCATTGTACAGCAGGGAGAGCAATGAGCTGGCTCATGATGTGGCCTTGGATGTACAATTGGAGCTAAGGAGGTAATGCAATCATTGGAAGCAGGTGTGCTGAAGCGGGGATACATCTAAAACATGCAGGACAGTAGGCCCTGAGGACTAGGGTTGGGAACCACTGCTTTAGGTTAAGGTACAGAAGTATCTTTCCAAAGCAGGGTTAGCATTACTAACTTACTCTGTGTTTTACTGCTATATAGATTTGGACTCCAAAAGCAGAGTAAATGATTTGCTGTAATACACGCAGGTTCTTACTTGCTCACTGTTGCTTACTGAACTTTATGTGGTGGGAGCATGAAGGAACAGCCAATATGTCCAAAAATACTGTTTCTTTTCGAGAATATTCTTGCAACATTTTAGCTGCCCCTGACTGTGTTTCTAAACACTTTATTCCTATTGAAATTAGCTGACTTTGAGCCTTCTTTCTCCAAAAAACTATTTCCAAAACTGGGTTGTTGTCACAGCAACTTGTTAGCATGTATGCAGGCTTATGTTGCAACTACTGATCAGAAAAGAGATTGTGCTTTTAGTTTTCAACAAGTGAATCACCAATCTTGGCATAAAATCATCCAATTCCAGTAACCATCTGATTTCTGGGATCTTTGATCAGTTTTTGTCGTGTTTTGCAATCAAACATCAACTGATCAGATTAAGGAAGTTATTATTATCATCAATTACTCTATAAAAGAATTATGAAGTAGGGTGACACAGCACACACTGATGGTAAATTTTGGAATTTTACATATTTTTTGCTAACTCCCGCAAATTGTTTAAGAGGGTTTGTGAATTCTTGAGCAGGATCATTTTCAATAAATTAATGTGAGGCAATCCCCAAGCATGATTGTTTTATGCGTCAACAGCTGATTCATGAGATGCAGGTAATGTTTGGCTTTCTGTCAGCTTCGCTTTTACATGCAGTTCTAGCTGATGAAACCTTACATGCTGTGCTAAATGGCCCAGATAACTTTGCCGACTGCACCTACAGAGCAGACCAAGGAAGGGGGACAAAATCCAGAGCTTTGAAGACAAATAATTTTTCATAGTTTGGAAATTAAATCTGCAAGCATTAAGTTTTTTTGTTTTGTTTTTTACTTCCATAGACTTCAGATTTGATCTGTAGTCAAGTCTCTGTGATCAGTTTTATGTGTGATTTAATAATTTGATTAACCACTATGTTACCAAATTTCTTTGTTCTTCTTACTTCTTTGGGGTTTGTCCAGCCGAGAGGAGGAGGGCTACATTGAAAGAAATTTATGAGTGGATAGACTGGAGAGCATGCAGCAGAGGAATCACACTCAGCCTTTTTATCAGCCTTTCCCTTTCTTCAACAACACACACTTTCTCTGACAAAGTAAGTTTACTTTTTTCCCTATCAGGCCACATTGCACCCCACACATTCGTTTAAACCAGGATAGCCAGGCCATGATAAAGGCCTAGCAGATGGCAGTTGAAAGGTCTGCGGTTCCTCTTCCTGCAATATGGGGTGCTGTGAGCAGAGCCGCCTTGGGCTGGATCATGTATCTGCACAGGGCTTCGCGTCAGCTCTTGTCACCACGCTGTGAGTTATTACTTCGAGGTTTTCCTCCTGACACAGTCACAGACACACTTGCTGTCAAACATATGAGGTGCAGATCAGGTCAGGAGTTTACACAGGCTAATTATGAGCCCAAATGTCATGTTAATTTTGGGTTGTTTCATTTGAAATGTTCTTTTCCATGGGTGGAATAAGGATCCCACAAACAACTTCAATGATGTTTAAAAAAGGTAGAATCCAATTTGCACAGGATTTAAATTACACATGCTTGAATATATATTTATTTAAATATATACATACACTAAACAAATGTTCCTAAGCAAGTTGATGAAAAAAAGACACTTTTTATAGCCATAAGAAAATGCCTGGCATAATTGTGGTTGGATATCTTACCACTGTTTTCCTCAGAATGGGTGGGCCTCCTTTCGACTTGCCTCCTGGTAAGAGATCTACTTTTGAAAACCTGTCTGATAATTTTTAACATGGTAAAAAATTCCAGGAGCTTGATGTTAACCTTCCAAAGCCATGTTGATGTGTGTTTGGGACCATTCTACGACTGGAACTCAAAGTGTGTCTAAGTTTCAGCCATCCGACCAAAATTGTCACGCTGAGATAAAAGGAAATTCATTATGATGTTTAAGAACAACCAAGAAACCAGCAAAGTTCAAGGTTGTCATAAACTGAAAGATGCTGGAACATCAGTTTTTATGTCAGTAGTGAAACAAGTTCAACATGAACATGGATTGAGAGACTGCTGTCAAGAAAGAAAGGTTTGTCATCAAGCTAGAGTGAGATATCCACATGGACTAGCCAAATGCCTTCTGGAGAAATGTTTTATGGTCAGACGAAGCAAAAGATCGAGCAGTGGGGCCTCAAGGACAAAAATAATGTTTGTTGGAGGCAAACGGAGGCTTTTGAAACTAAGAGTATTGTTCCTTTCTGACAAGCATGGTGGTGGCAGTATCATGCTGAAGATCTGTTTCGTTGCTAGTGGAACAGATGCTTGCACATAATGGATGGAATAAGGATTTTTAGGACTTCTAACTAAACATTTAGATGGTTCCAACTTTGACACAACTGGATGTTGTGTCATGGTAAAGGTTCCCCAACACTTCAAAATTGGTTTTAGATTAGATAAAGCAAACTAATATTAACCTTCCACAATGCCCCTAACCTCATTCCAATTGAAAATGTATGGGCTATGCTTAAAAGCACAGTTGATGGTAGGGAAACAATCTAACTATCCATACATTCATCCATCCATTGACTTCTGCTGTTCCGTGATCAGGACTCGGAGGTTTCAGTTTCAGGAGGGAAATGTAATTATTTCTGTTTAATATATAATTTCTACCTTGAATTACCTTGTTTTTGTTGAAAGTCTGCTATACAAATAAAGTTGCCTTGCCTTACCTTGTTTGGGTTAGAGGGGATCCACAACAAATTCCACATTTTATTTATTAATTTACTTCACCATTATTTACACAGCATAAAGAGACCTGTTCCAACAATAAATAAAATCATAAAAGTTGCATGCAGAAAAAACTTGTGACCCCATTTGATATTATTTTTAAACCATGAAAGTTATGATTATTATTTTAAGTACTCTCAAATGATTCAAATTCCAAAACTCAATATGACATACATCCCGACGATTAGTATATGTAAACATCTGACTGTAACTGTAATGTTAATGTCACAGTTGCTTTAATAGTCATTTCTTACTGTGTGAAATGTCTCAGAGACATACACATGTCTTAACTCCCCATAAAATGACAAAGGACAGAACCAGACACCTGAGGAGGTGACGTGTCATGATCAGGTGTGTCCCATGGTGTTTTCTGTGTCTGACTGGCCCCCACCACTGTGCAGGTTTAGTCATACACATTCCAAGACAGGATCCTCATCTCATATCGAAATAAACAATCAGTCACAAAAGAAATTATGAAGGCAAATTCTTTCTCTACCATTTTATTTCACGCACACCATGGGCTGTGATCATCCTGACTCACTTACATCATCCTTTCTCCTCAAAAGGTAACACCTGCCTCTTCAGTATGACATTACAGGTCTGCATGTCCACACTTGCAAGCAAGTCCCTCTCGGTTTGTTTACTTGTCAACATTTATGATGGAAAATGCCTCTACCCTGACAATGCCATCAACAAAAATACGAAATGTAAACAGATCAATGATAATTTTCAAAAGAACCACAATGTAAAAACAGAATAAAAATACCACTAAAAAACAACATCAAGGGTAATTACTGTTTTTACTGGAAGTGCAGCCACAGGGTATCTGGCAAGTCATAGTTATTATTACCAAAACTCATTTATTGATCATTTTCTTAATTAATTCTCCCCTTCAGACCTTTCATGTACAAATGCAAAAAGGTCAGCAGCCCAAACAGGTGTCAGGCTGTCTATTAAAGACTCGAAAGACAACTTGAGGAGGTATGAGCACATGTTTCTTTGAATTGTTCATGGAATAAAATTAACAGATTACTTTTATGGGGGTTTGGTTTCTTTCTTCCCAGAAGGTTGTTTTCTCCTTGGTGCACAGTTGAAATTGAAAAAGTTCAGTAGCCCCTATAATAGAAAGCATCCTTTTCATTATGCTCCTCTGTTAGACTATGCCTTAACAATAGGATGCATGTGTGGGAAGTGTGGTTAGTCTCATTAAAAAAAAGGCCTCTTGATGATTAACATGAATCCACAGACTGGGAGGATATATGCCAGTTATACTGACTGAACTCCCTCCAGACACGGCAACTCCCCTTGAGCTTAAGATTACTCTTCTTCCCCTTCTAACTCCCATTCTGACACCATATTTTTTATTGCTCAGTGAAGGGACCTGGGTTGGAAAGCCCCCTTTGAGGAAGAGGACTCGACATGCATGTATAAAACACTGTTATTATTTTTCTGGGTAATTGCAGAAGCACACCTACAGCTCATCAGAGATCAGCAGGGGGATAAAGCGAGTTGAAAACCAGTCACTTACTGCCTGAGTGTTTTCTTTTGTGGTAATCTTCAAGCCCTCCGTGCTTCTCTTTTATTTCCTATGTTTACTCCAGAGCCTATTCTTTCTCCTTGTCCTCCTCCTAGGTACCAGCTTCAAGTCCTGTCGCTCCTGAGTTTCAAATCCCTCGTCTCCAGAATCATACCTCCTTTCAAGGATTACCTGCTTCCTTCTCCATGACAGTTTTCCTCGTTCCATCTCTTTGCTCCTGCTGGAGATCACTCCACTCACACTCACCTTTTCTATCGTCCATCTGGATTCAACCCTCATCATCCTCATCAGTGTGCCTCCTGTCTGCCCTCCAATACCTCCCTGAAAGATACTCACTGAAAAATATCTATCTTGTCAGTATCAAATCTCTAGCTCACCTCTAGATCTACCCCCTGGCTCCATTCACTCGCTTCTGGTGTTTTCCACTGCATAATCTCAGTAAGCATCTATCTCTGCAACTACAACCCTTTAATCACTCGACTGTTCTTTTCAGTGATCCAGTGATTTCCAGTGATTTCCAGTGATTTCAGTGAAACTGCAAAAGACTGCTGGAGGGACCAGCAGTCTTTTGCAGTTTCCCCAGCAGTTCCCGGATTCATATAAACCAGGATTTCAATAAACTTTTTAAACTCTTTCCAGTCTCCTGAGAGTTTTGTGCATGTGGGTCAAGCCGATACTTAAAACCATGGCATACAAATTTTTAACGACCCATTTCACACGTCCTCTGGGCCTTTATAGAAATCCTCCCCCTTCCCATATATGCAAATCTTAAAATTTCTACTTGTCTCTTTTTTTACTCAGTATGCTTGATCCCTATCGCTCCCTGTAGGTTCTCTCTAACTAGCGGCTATTTTTGTGTCTACCTCATACCAAAGTGAAATACTCTACATAATCATCCTCTAGCCCAGTACCACCTAAGTAAATATGAAGGTGTCAAAGCAGCACCATCTTAACATATATTTTAAAACAGTAATGCTGCATCACTTGGACTTACAGCTTGTGTTTTTGAAAAAAAACACAAAAAGAAGAAAAAAATTGCATTCTTTTTCATTAACAGTGCACATTAGATTTTCACTCAGAAGTCAATATTTGCATGTTCCCAGTTGTAAATTCAGTCAGCAAGTCTGGTGAAGTCAAAATTGGATCTAAGAAATGTAGAGGTTTCTCACCAAACTGACCATAGAATCCAATATGGCTGCCACATGTTTAAAATGTGCCTTGCCTTGCCTTGCCTCATGTATGAGATTTTTTTGCCACTCATCTTATTGAGGACTGAAAGATATTGTATCTTAAAGATGCAATACAGGTTAGATAAAAAAAAAGTCAGCAGGTTTGAGAACCTTGTCTCAGGGCAAAATGTGTTTAAGAGAATAAAAGGAAATGGACAATTTAGACTATGTGGTTGCTTTATTGTAGTTACAAGTGTGTGGGGGATTTTGTCCCTTGTTGAGTTCAGTGGGTTCTGTCTGTGTGAGGTAAATCACTCTGTGGGGAGAAATCCTGCCGCCCCGCACCTACACACCACAGTCTGGCTGACACTCATACCATGGCATGGGCCCACTGGTCTCCATACATCTTTGCTTCCTGTGTTTTCTTTCAAACTAAATCTCATTGTTTCTCCCTAAAGTGAGCTTTGGCAGGATCTTGCATCCCAAAAGGGTGAACGCCCAGTCCTGAGAAAGGGAGTAAGGGAAGGACAGACCAGAAGAAGAGAGGGAATTAGTAAAGAAAGGGAAAATATGAGAGGCGAGTGAAAGAGTTGGCCTCCGATTCTGCGACGCCTTGCACTCGCCAAACCAAAACCCACAAGGAATGAGATTGGAGGCAAAAGGGAGGAAGGGATAGAGAGGAAGGGGTAGAGGGGCTTATGAAACAAGCTATGGATGCAGGGAGTCTTTAATAAGCGAAAGCTTGGGTTTCTGTGGTGTCTGTTATGGCTCCAGTTGTCTAGGAGGAGAACTGAACAACACTTTGTTTACACAGAGGAATGGAGACTTAATAGCTTTGCAGCTTATAGCATCTGTAATGACAGCTTGGCTCAGTGGTCAGTTGACTCTTTGCTTTCCCAGAGTTGATCTGACCTTCTGCTCCAAAACATCCACCATACAATGCCTGGCAAAATTATTCACATCCCTTAATTTATTTGACATTTTTTCACAGTAGAACCACTGTCTATTATTGTATTTTATTAGAAATAAATGGGATACACCAGGACTCTGCAACCTGTGGCTCTTTGGACCTTCCACAAGGACTTTTAATAGCTTTGGCAATAAATAATAAAGAACAAACTAATGTTTGTAAATATGGATAGAATAGCAAATGTGTTTTTTTCATGGAATAATTGCATAGAATTTCCACAACAGAATGACACCTAGTACAAATATCTTTTTAGATCAATTTCTCTTGTTATAAGAATGTAAACTAGTGGCTTTCTTTACATCATTTTCCACAAATATTTACAGCACATAGAATAAAATGTTTTTATCCTATTTTTGCAAAGGCTTTGTTTTTCTTTCTATTAACACCAAGAATGAAAAATAAAATGGTGGTTCTTTAAAAATGACGACAAATTTCTTACAGTAGATATTTATCAAAGGATATAAGTTGCCTTTTTTTCCAAAGGTCATTAACATTTGGAAGTCTGATTGATTTTGATTTGGACTGAGGGTTAAAAAGGCACTTTGGATTGTAGAGGTTGCAGATCTCTGGTATTGGCCAACAGAAAGTAGTTTCTATTTCTGAAGTGGAAGGAAAATTATACAAGGTTTTACATTTCTACAAAACTATAAGTCTAAAATGTGCTGTCTGTATTCAGCCTCCTTTAATCTGATCCCCCTACATAAAATACAGTGTAACCTATTTCTTTCAAAAGTCCTCCAAATAGAGTAACTGAGTGTCATTTAATCTAAGTTTGAATACAGCTATTCTGTGACCCTAAGTTGTTTTCTTTTATTCTCTAGATCTGCAAAGCGAGACATACTGAGTGAGGTGGCTCAACGAAGTATTGACTCTGGAGGACTGAATATATATATAGCAGACTTTTCAGATTTATATTTGTAAAAAGGGCTGAAAGCAGTGTATCATTTTCCTTCCACTTTACAACGATGCACTTCTTTATGTTGGTCTATCACATAATATCCCAGCAAAATACAATTAAGTTATGGTTAAAATGCAAAACACTCTAGCAGGGTATTGTGAGTGTGAAAAACTGAGAAAATCTAAGAACTGACCATCTTATGCTTTAGTCAGTACGTTTACGAGCACATCTAAATCGAGCTTTGGCTAAATTTAAGCTAACACCTTAACCAGAATTGGAGAATTTATCCCAGTTTACATGTCACAAATTGAATTACTGATTTGAATTCGACCCAGCGATGCTAGGTGGCAACAACAGCGCTGCAGCACAGTACAATGTGTTACACTCGTTGCTGCTGTGTTGTTGTCATTCGGGTGTTATTCCTGCTTCTCCGGTCTCGTCACTTCCCAAAAGGGGAGTGATCAGCCTGATAATAGTAGGATTAAGCTGCCTCTGCTGATTACATGCAGAGAAATTCAGCTTTCTAACCGCATGATCTGAGTCAGTTAGCTTGATGAAGAGAAAGTCAGTTCGGTTCTACTTTAGCCGGACTAAGGTGTCTACATGCATTTCAAAAGTCTGACAGTCGGACTAAGGCAATAATTCGTCTGTCTCTTGGTGCATGTAAATGCAGTGACTGTTGCAGAGATCCTTTTAATATATTTTTGAAAAAATTAAGATATCAAATATCTCCTCAGCAGTAGGGCCTTAAAGAGTAACACAACTAAAGACTAAATTCTAAGGAAGTAACTGTCTCCCCAGCAAGAATACACCAAGTGTTTAACTTTTTTATTAAGAATTTATTAGCTCTTGGCATGACATAAATGTAGGAATTTGCACATATTTGCCTGTCAAATACCAGCTCATAAGGTAAACTGGGGAACATGGTGGAAAATCTACAGCACTGTGGTTTTCTGTTTTGTCCAGCACAGTCAAAGGTCATTCATGAGTTGTGTGACTCCCTAAACATTCTTTGTCTTAAAAATGTGCTGATGCATGCAGTAAACGAGAAGTAAGTCTGAGGGAGTAAAAGCTGCAAATGAGGCTGTAGTATTTCAGAATAGCTTCTGTCTGGACCCCTGTCTCTGTTCTGTACACAGTCTGAGAGACATCCGTGTTAAACATGTCGCAGCAGATGAAAAGTCTTGTGGCACTTTGACAGATGGTGGAATGGAAAAAAGTACGATCATAAAAAGCACTGCTGTCTTTGTGCTCCACTTGATGTTTACACGAAGCCCAATGCATTGACTTCTTCATCAAACTGGATGGGTTTTACTCTGAGCAAGCAGATGTGCAGCACATCAGCGTCGTTAAACACAAAAGCCACCCCGATGAATGCGTCATTGAAAAAAATACCCTGATGCCAATTACCTTCTGCTTATTCTGTGATGTGGTGCAACACTAGATTTGAGATCTATGCTGAATTTACAATTTGTAGTTCAGTCTACTGCACAGGGAGCAGTTAGCTGTAGAGATCAGAACCACAGAGACCATAACCACAGGAGAAAATAAGTGTTTAACTAAGCGCAGATGAGAGGAAGGGTTTGTAAAACCAACTTTGGCTGATGCAGGAAAGGCATTCAGTCTTTCTGAAATTTTAGTGATTGCATTTGTTTGCATTTGTTATTAAATGTCAAACTTTACAAAGAAATGTATGCTAGCTTTTAAATTGTTCTGAAGAGCTTGCAGGCCTACTACCTTTTTCAAGCATTTAAGGAATTAAAAATGAAAGATCATGTGTTTTGCTCCAAAGTCTGATTCCATGATCCAAGCATGGGATTCCTTTTTTAAATAAACTAGTAAGACGGTCTTAGACAAGCAAGTGATGATGGAAAGTCAAAATGGCTAAAGCTCAATAAATATAAATGTTAAAAAGTATTTGTCTGTAATAATTTGAATTAAATCTCACACACATGGATCTAAATGACACATTGGTAAATGTTTAACTATAGAAAACATAACTTTTACATTTCAAACACAAAAAGTGTGTTTGTTAGTTTCTATAATAATATCTCATACAGGCAGATTGGTCCGCAGTTGATCAATCATTGATTGGTGCAAGTTAACCAATCGGAGGAGACGATTTAATTAGTATTCCATTGGGACAGTTTAATTAATTCAATAACATTTTGTGGTACGGAAAATATAAAATAATTATAAGAATATAAGAAATCTTTATTAGAAATGACTGTGGGTTTGTTTGTTTTTTGATGCGCCAGGGACACGGAGATGGAAAATAAAGGGGAAGAAAGAAAGTAGATGAGGAGAGGTAGAGCTGAGGGTGAGCTGAAGATACAAGAAAGGAAGGGGAACAAAGAAATCACAAGAAAACATCACAGTCTTCCTCCACACCAGCAGGACAGCAGGGAGAGAGAAAGAAAACGACAAAACAAATCAAACAATGCAAACTGAGAACTGCACAACCACAACCCACATATAGATATATGAATACAATAACAGCATCACTGAAAAGCTCATGGTACCGATTATTACAAGATTTAGTAGTGGTAACCTCAGCCCAATAATGTATCTGTAAACACCAGAATCCTCATTCCTGTGTGTTTGTATGAATACGGTGTCATGAGGTTTCTCCATACGAGTGTTCAATAGCTGGTGTGAGGAGCCATTGATCCGTCTCCCAGGAATCGATGCAGACACAAAGGAGATTGATGCCATGGAAACCCAAAGGACCCCCAGAGCACAGAAGCCCCAGGCAGATCAATGAAGGGCTGACCACACCCCCTAGAGGAACATCCAGGAGCTACAATGCAGGGGCCAGGGGGCCGCAGTGACGAGCCCACAGGCTCCGCCAGCAACCGGCTGCGCCAGGGCGGATCCAGCCATGGGCCCTGAGGCCCTGGGCGTCCCACCACCCAGCAGGGACCCGACCAGGGACTGGCCAACGGGGGCCGCAGGGGTGATGGCCAGCCAATGGCCGACATGCGTCGCCGCCACCACAGGCCAATCCCCAAAGTCAACATCCTAATGGCCCCCAGGCGCCATGTCAATAGCGCCAGCGGACGGAGGGCATCTCCAGGCACAGACCAGCCAGCACCTGGACACCGATCTCAACCAGCTCCCGAATCTCACTCCTGCACACCGCAGAGCACCAAGCATGCAACCAAGGTCAAACAAACCCACCAATGAACCGACTAAGCACAAAGCACAGAACAGGAAAACTAAGTGGAGTAGCTGGATCCGACCCCCGCTGAGCCACCCGACAGCTACCACCAAACAATGCCCGAACCGGCCCCTCCCAAAGTGGGGCCAGTTGACTTTTTCTCCAGCATTCACAAACCTCTCTCTCTCTCATGTAATCGGGTTAATAAACTCTTACTCAATGGTTTCAGATTATTCTATAAATTTATTAAAATCTACGGTTCTTCCAATTAATTGTTCTTTCCACAATCCCATTAATACACAACTGCAGTTAGGGAATATTACTTATTTAGGTATCAAGTCTCACCAAGACTGGTAGATTTAACAAAGCTAAACTATATCCCACTTTAAAAAAAAAAGGGGATCTAGCAAAAGGATTTTGTTAGATGGAAATCCCTACCCATATCACTTTTGGAAAGAGTTGCATCAATAAAAATGTTGTTTTTGTCATAAATTACTTATTCTCAATGAAACCAAGCAAACCATCACCAGATTGGTTTAGATCTCTGGACTCTTCTGTCTCTAAATTTCTTTGGAAGGATAAACCCCCAAGCGTCAATACAGTAAGATTATTATTCACGCTGGCGGTAATGACACCTGGTTACGCCAATCGGAGGTCACTAAAATGAGTGTTGCTTCGGTGTGTAAGTTTGCCAAAACAATGCCCGACTCGGTAATCTTTTCTGGTCCCCTGCCTGATCGGACCAGTGACGACATGTTTAGCCGCATGCTGTCATTCCATCAATGGTTGTCTAGGTGGTGTCCTGCAAACAATGTGGGCTACATTGATAACTGGAGAACTTTTTGGGGAAAACCTGGTCTGATCCGGAGAGACGGCATCCATGCCACTTTGGATGGAGCAGCTCTTCTTTCTAGGAATATGGCCAAATGTATTAGTCCTCCAAAACACTGACAACCCAGGATCCAGACCAGGAAGCAGAGTCGTAGTTTAACCCACCTCTCTGCTGCTTCTGTACTGTTACCCACCCATTACCCTATAGAAACAGTGTCTTGCCCACAGCCAAAATTAAATAGATTAAAAGTTAAGCCAACAAAAGCAAATTATGGAAATACAACTTTGACTGAACAGAAAAATAAATCTATTAAATATGGTTTATCAAACATAAGATCTCTCTCCTCAAAGACTTTGTTAGTAAATTACTTGATTTGTGATAATCACATTGATTTCCTTTGTCTCACAGAAACCTGGTTGCAGCAGGAGGATTATGTCAGTATAAATGAGTCAACTCCTTCCAGTCATTTAAATTTTCACATTCCTAGAAATACTGGGCGAGGGGGAGGAGTTGCAACCATTTTCCATTCTGATTTACTAATTAGTCCCAGACCAATTGATAGCTACAGTTCTCTTGAACATCTAACCCTTAATTTTCCTCATCCAAGTTGCAAAACATTAAGATCATTTTGTTTGTTTGTGGTTTTGTATCGTCCACCAGGCCCTTACTCTCAATTCTTGGATCAGATCTCACATTTTTTATCTGATTTAGTATTAAATATTGATAGGGTCATTATAATGGGGGACTTCAATATTCATGTGGATACTGAAAGTGATAGCCCAAATGCAGCCTTTAGTGCTATTATAGACTCAATTGGCTTTACTCAAAAAGTACAGGGATCAACCCACTCGGGTAAACACACTTTGGACCTTGTACTGACATACGGTATTGAGAATGAGGAAATAACAGTCCACCCACATAACCCGGTCCTGTCTGACCACTTCTTGATAACTTTTGAATTTACTCTAACTGACCATCTTAAATCTGAAAGAAAATTTCATTATAGTAGAGCTTTATCAGACAATGCTGTAACAATTTTTTAAGAATCTGTTCCATTCTTACTTTCCTCAGTGTCTCAGAGTAACACAGTGAATGGCGGCAGTTCTATCTCTAACCCTTCAGAGATTGATGGTCTGGTTCGCAGCGTTGCTTCCTCATTGCGTTTGGCATTAGATAGTGTAGCCCCCTTAAAAAAGAAAGTGGCTAACCATAGGAGGCTGACTCCTTGGTTTAACGCTGAGTTGCGTACTTTAAAGCAGAATACTAGGAAGTTGGAGAGAAAATGGAGCTCTACACGCCTAGAGGATTCCTATTTAACCTGGAATAACAGTCTACTGCTGTATAAAAAGACCCTTCGACAAGCTAGAACAGCATATTTTTCATCATTAATAGAGGCGAATAAAAACAATCCTAGGTTTCTTTTTAGTACAATTGCCAAACTTACACAGAGTCATAGCTCTGTTGAGCCAACTATTCCCCCAGCTCTTAGCAGTGATGATTTTATGGCATTCTTCATAAATAAAATAAATTTTATTAAAAATAAAACATTGGCATCCTCCCAAACATGATTACTTCTTCCTCAGTAAATGAGGCAATATCGGAAAGAACTGTAGAACCTCAGTTGTGCTTAGGCTGTATTGATTCAGTCGAGCTTTCAGAATTATCAAAAATATTAGCCTCATCTAAACCTTCAACTTGTATGTTGGACCCAATCCCAACCAAATTATTTAAAGAAGTGTTCCATTTGGTTCCTGGCCCCATTTTGGATATGATGAATCTATCCTTAGTTAACGGATACGTACCACAGGAATTTAAAATAGCTGTAATTAAACCTTTTCTCAAGAAACCTTCCCTTGATCAAGATGACTTAGTGAATTACAGACCTATATCTAACCTTCCTTTCTTATCCAAAGTCCTTGAGAAAATTGTTGCTAATCATCTAAACAGTAACGAGCTGTTTGAAGAGTTTCAGTCAGGTTTTAGAGCTCATCATAGCACTGAAACAGCACTGGTGAAGGTTACTAATGATATTCTCATAGCCTCAGATAATGGACTGGTGTCTGTTCTGGTTTTGTTAGATCTCAGTGCTGCTTTTGACACAGTTGATCATAATATTCTCTTAGAAAGGCTTGAACATGTTGCAGGGATCAAAGGAACAGCACTAGGCTGGTTTAAATCATATTTGTCTGATAGATTCCAGTTTGTTCATCTAAATGATCAATCTTCTTCACTCTCAAGGGTTACTTGTGGAGTTCCACAGGGTTCTGTGCTTGGACCAATTCTTTTCACCATATATATGCTTCCAATTGGTAGAATCATTAGACAGCATGGGATAAATTTCCACAGCTATGCCGATGATACACAACTATATTTATCCATAAATCCTGATGAACCCAGTCAGTTAGGTAGATTACAGGCATGTCTGGAAGACATAAAAACATGGATGACCCTAAACTTTTTGCTTTTAAATTCTGACAAGACAGAAGTTGCTGTTTTTGGACCAGAAGTTCTTAAACAGAAACTGATTTGTCAATCACTTCATCTGCATGTCATTAAATTGTCCCCCAGTAATAACGTAAAGAACATCTGCGTTATTTTTGACCAAGAGTCAACATTTAAATCCCATATTAAACAGGTTTCTAGGATTTCTTTCTTTCCCTTCCGGAATATTGCTAAAATTAGAAACATCCTGTCCAGGAGTGATGCTGAGAAACTAGTCCATGCATTTGTTACCTCAAGGCTGGACTACTGTAATTCTTTACTATCAGGTAGTCCACAAAATGCCATTAAAAGCCTTCAGTTGATCCAAAATGCGGCAGCAAGAGTTCTGATGAATATTAAAAAGAGAGATCACATTTCTCCTGTTTTAGCTTCCCTTCATTTGCTCCCTGTTAAATCCAGAATAGAATTTAAGATCCTTCTTCTTACATACAAAGCCCTTAATAATCAAGCTCCATCATACATCAGAGATCTAATTGTTCCATATGTTCCTAACAGAGCACTTCGCTATCAGACTGTAGGTTTCCTTGTAGTTCCTAGGATTTCTAAAAGTAGAATGGGAGGCAGATCTTTTAGTTATCTGGCTCCTCTCCTGTTGAACCAGCTCCCAGCTTTAGTCCGTGAGGCAGACACTCTGTTTACTTTTAAGGCCAGGCTTAAAACTTTCCTTTTTGATAAAGCTTATAGTTAGAGTGGCTTAGGTCATCCTGAGCTATCTCTGTAGTTATGCTGCTATAGGCTTAGACTGCGGGAGGACAGACTTACCAATTTTCTTCACTCTGCTACTTCCTTTTCTCCTACGACTCTCCAGTTGTATTACAGTACATTCTGTTATTTCGACTGTTAACTTTGTTTTCTCTCAGTGTTTTTCTCTCCATAGAGGATATACCGGGTCTGGTATCCTGCTTGGCTGCAATGCCCTGTTGGACGGGGGGCATCGACTGGGATGATGCTCCCAGTAACTGAACATCTACTGTGTCCTGTTATCAACTTTTTACTTTCTGTAACATAGAAAGTACTCCTATATCAGATCTTCTGTTCCTTCTGTGTCTCTGCTCTTTCTTCTCAAACCCCCAGACGGTCATGGCAGATGGCTGCTCCTACTGAGCCTGGTTCTGTTGGAGGTTTCTTCCTGTTAAAGGGGAGTTTTTCCTCTCTACCGTCGCTACATGCTTGTTCAGTATGAAGGATTGCTGAAGGATTGCTGTGGTTGGAAAGTCTGACGCAATCTGCTGGGATTCCTTAAATAGGAAACTTTTTAACTGATTGGAATGTTTGTATAAATGTATTGAAATGACTTCTTGTTAAGTGCCTTGAGATGACATCTGTTGTGAATCGGCGCTATATAAATAAACTGAATTGAATTGAAATTGAAATGTATTGGCATAAAAACACTGCAGGAGACCAAAGATAAAGGAGGTCTAGATCTACTGAACTTTCATCATAATTTTTTTAGCCAACAGACTCCAATACATCTCAAGATGGTTAAAACATACTGTAGCTACCTAGATGAGTCCTGGATAGACATAGAACAGACATTATGCAATAAGATAAAAATATCAGACCTACCATTTATTAGCTCAAATATAAAACGACAAGGGTTTACTTCCCAGTGTTTATTTGTACACTCTATATTCTTGCTGCTTTTGGTGCTAACGTCCATTCACTCATAAAAAAAATTACAAATCCTGATTTTTTTCTTGTAATGATGTACATCTACTGAGGGAATATTTTAATTAGTAGAGGTTATTAGCATTTTTTGAAAGGTTTTTCTTTTCCATTTTCCTCAGCAGTGCAAAATGTTTCTATGCGTCCAGTTTCCTTACACAGGCTCGTGAATAAATGTTATGACTCTCTCAGGACTGAAGACCCGCCAAGGATTTAAGTTTAACATGCAGATCAATAAAAGTATCTATGATCTTATCTATCAGATCATAAATTACTTGAAAATAAATATATGCAATGATATATAAATATATACCATGAATGCAGCTATGTTTGTAATAATTTTGGGTCAAATTATTTAAAATCTGTATAATTCACAGTATCATATCAAGTTGGGTTGTTTTCCACTTTGCAAGCACAAACTTCCAAAAATAAAAATAAAAACAAACTGCAGTATATGTCTTACATTTGATACTTCTAATAATATTCAATGCAACTAGTTGCACCAGTGTGTAATTGAATCTCACTACAAATACAAGTAATGTGTGAAGGCATTTGAGGTTAGAGAACATTAGAGAACTAACAGCTTCATGAAGACCAAGGAACACAGAGAAAAATGTCAAGGAAGAAGTTATGGAAAGTTTTAAAAGTAGATTTAAGTTATTTATGGACATCTTACAGAACACTGCTCGGTCTGTCTATCCATCCATCCATCTATCTATCCATCCATCCATCCATCCATCCATCCATCCATCCATCCATCCATCCATCCATCCATCCATCCATCCATCCATCCATCCATTATCTGTACCCGTCCATCCTATGCAGGGTTGCGATGGGCTCTGGTACCTATCTCCAGCAGTCACGGGGCGACAGGTAGGGTACACCCTGGACAGGGCGCCATTCTACTCAGTCCATCATTTCAAAATCTATAGAGTATAGCTCAACTGTAAACCTACCAAGTGATTTATCATCTTAAATTGACAGGCCGGGCAAGGAGAGCATTAATCACAGAATCACCAAAGGTCCATGACAGCTTCTGAGGAGCAGCAGAGATCTGCAGCTCAGGTGGAAAAATCTGTAGACAAGACAAATGTTAGTTGTATACCAGCAACTTTTAGGTGCATCCCTTTTCATCACAGCTGAATCAAATGAAGGCCTCGTTACCAGGCCTCTGCAGAGCTGAAAGACTGCTAATGAGGGAATTGAACAATTTTCATTCAGGTGTGATGGAGCTGGAATACATCTAAAATTTGTTGAATGGTAGATCTCGAGGACCAGGATTGGGCACGCCTGCCTTAATTGTTTAGTTATAGACCCTTTTGTTATAAGTCAAGCAAATCAGAATTAAAATACACCAGAAGCTACCGAGCAGCTTTTAGAATATCTTCTTTGCAGTGAAGTAATGGTATTACTGAAGAACAATCAAACACTTTCAGACTGATGCTGACATGTGAAACTAAACACATGAATGAACATCTTCATCCTGTTTAGCTGGAAGCAAGAAAAGCTGAGTCATGAGAAAAAAAGTTTAAAAAGCTTGATCCTACATGAACAGCCTAAAGACAGCAGCAAGTTTCCCTTGGGCACGCAGCTGCATGGCTTGAAAAGGATATACTGGCATCAGGATCTGAAACAATAGTTTACATGTTGCTAATCACAGGCCAATTTCTGTTAACAAGAAACATGCAAATCTCATTCAATTGTCACAAACAAGCAAGCACAAAGATCCATTTAGTAATAAATCTTGGGCAAGGAAGTTTCAGCTGATTCATTTTTTCTCTTAACCACCGATAACCATTTGAACCATGTCACCGCAAATATTAGTTAATCACAACCAGAGAACACTTTTTTCCCAGAACCAAAACATTATTACTGTGGTGTTATCATTTGGATGGCTCGGAAAGGACATGATCACTTCGGGGGATTTGGCAAAAACAGACATGCTCTGCTTTAATGAGTCAGTAGGCTCGACTTTGGATAGTTAAAATCACCAGAAACAATCATCCCTCATTTCTTGTGACAGAAACTCCAGAACATCCCATCTACTGCTTCCTCTACTGTTGCTATGGGGCCTCTTTTTTTGTTGGTGCTGTAAAAGAAACATCTGGAGCCAGTCACATCACCATAGGCTCACGAGTCCAGCTCCTAATGGAACATGTGAATTGGTTTTAAAATCCGGCTCAAGCAGCTGCTGTTTGCTCAATTACATATTTGGCTGGGAGCAGCAACATGCCAGCTCTCCACACATTCTAGCTTAAATGGGTAAATTGATGTTAATGTGGCACTTAAGAAAACCAGAGAATGAATATGGAGATGTGAGGGTCAGATTAAGGGTGTGACACATGTGAGTGAGGCACTGGTAGAGGAATGGGGTAAATGTAAAGAATGAAAATAAGCTCCCAGGAACCACAGTAAGAGGAATATAAGGTGACTGAGACTGCTGCTAAACTTTGTTTCCTGAGAATGGTTTTACAGGCTTTATTTTTCGTACTTGCTCCAAGCATTAAGTGACTTGCGCGTACCTTCCCTCCTTGTTTCCTATAGAAACTTGCAAGGTCACTTGCTGCAAAGTGTATATTTTTAAAGATGCACGGGGAAAATCGCTTCTGCTGCATGGGAGCGCTTGAGCAAGATGGAAAACAAACAAGTATTCCCTGTTGGACACATAAATAACCTGCCTTGAAATGCAATCGGCACTGGTGATCAGTCATCCGAGCCATGCTGGCATGACATCCACGCCAAGATTAGCAGTGACTGATAAAACCGTATGAAATAAAGCCGTCATTTTTTTGCACCTTTGTTTATTTATTTATTTATTGTCTTTAGCATTAGCATTAGCAAAATGCAAAATGCAAAATTTGTTTCTGAAAGAGTACAATGGGATGTTATGGGAGCGAGAAAAGGGCATGAAATTATCAGCTGTTCGGAAACAAAATGGACCTTTGGCCGGCAGCCCTCATGGGAGATTTAATCTGAACTCTGTTTCGGCTGCTCTCATTCCAAAATAGTATTAACACAGAAGACCTACTCATAGAAAACAAGTTCTACGACAGTTAGCTTAATGTCTATATTATAATTCATGACCGCTTATTTAAGATTTGACCAAATGCTTAAAATATATTTTTTTTCTGTTTTGGCAATTGACCAATGTAGAACTACAATATGTTTAGAGTTGTTTTATAAGGACAAATATGCTATGAGAAAAAAAAAACGGAAGATGAAATAATTGTACCATAATATCAGAGAAAAATATATCATATGTGTTGTCTCAACAATTTGTACTATTTGTATAAACAGAATTGTCTATACTTATTCAATAATTCTATATCCATTGTCTGCACGTGTTTATTTACACAGGGTTGTAGGGTTCTGGTGTCTATCTCCAGTGGTCAGTGTGCGAGAGGTACACCCTGGACAGATCACCAGTCCATCACAGGGCAACACAGAGACACACAAAGCAAACAACCATGCACAAACCAATTAACCAGTTGGAAACCAGTTAACTTTATATGAATATTTCTGGACTGTAGGAGGAAGCTGGAGTACCCAGAGAGAACCCACACATGCATTTGGGGGGAACATACAAAGGTAATTTAAAAGGACCCCAGGCCAATATTTGAATGTACAAATCTACATCCCTGTCCCTGGCAAAACGCTGTGGATCTCTGCAGCTCCTTTAGAGTTACCATCAGTTTCTTGGCTGTTCCTTTAATTAATGCTCTCCTTGCTCACCCTGTTAGTTTTCATGGACAACCGTATCCTGGTTTTTTGTTGTTGTGGTATTGTCTTTCTATTTTCAGATGATGCAATGAACAGAGCTCTGCAACATGTTTAGATCTTAGGATATTGTTTGAGGTTCTAACGCTGCTTCAAAAGTCTACACAACTTTATCCCTGGCCTTCCTGCTGTGTTCTTTGTTTGTGAGGGATCACGGGAGATCAGTTGAAGAGACACTGAGAGGAAGTCCTTATTTCAAATATCTACGTTTCTTACATCAAATAATGAGGTAAATGTATCTTTAGAAACCTCTGTGAGACAACTGTTTCTGTTTGGATTATATTTATTAAGTTGTGTTGCCAAATGTACTTTATAATGGTTCAAAAAAGTTTTTGATACCATGAAAAGTACAAAAACTAGCATGCTGCACATTCTTCACAAGAAGCAACACTACATTCCTTTAGGTGAGAAACTTTGAGATCGCACTGTAACAACACTGTTTCCAAAAAAAGTGAAATTGCAACATTTTACTCTGCTGCCTGGGCTGGAGGGTCCTGTTCTTTCAAATTATCCTGTCAAGTATTCTGATGGTGTTTGTACAAAAAGTGCCTCATATTTTTGCAGTTTCAGTTTGGCTCTTTGTTTCTCTTAGGGTAATTTTTCCATTCAGGTTTCATTCCCTTCATTTCTAGACTGCGGATTGCTTCAGACTCATGTTGGTTATTTTGGTTTTCTTCTCTGTTTCGTCTCCCAAATTTGGTTCCTAGTTTTGATTTACATTCATTGGAATCAGAAGGTTATCCAGCAGACTTTTTTGTGGAAAGCGGATACTTGCCTTTAAAACACAGTTCTGGTGTTGATGCTGGCATGATCAACCGCGAGCGAACTGAGTGAAGTGGTTTGTACAAAAATTGTGCCAAAGGAAGAAAAGATGTGAGTGGGATGGGGGATGGTCATTGAAAAAACAGAGCTAAGGGGGTGAAGGAGCTGCAAAAGGGGTAGAAAATGCAAGCAGCTAAAAGTTAAACTCTGGGCAAGTGGAAGGCTCTTTGTTAGTGACTGCTCTGCACAGGCAGCTTAAGGCAAATTCAGAGCTATAATGTGTTTTAATGATTGTTCAACAAAGTCATCTCAACATGTCTGTTGACAAAACCCAAAGAGAAAAAGCGAGAGCGCTCGCTTAAATTTTTTTTTTCCATTTTTTGAAACATTTCCATGTTTCAGATCATCAAACAAATTTTTATATTAGACAAACAAAACCAGAGTAAGTGTAAAAAGCTGTTTATTGGAAAGCTGTTTATTGGAAAGCAGCTATTCTTTCTAAACTGGCCCAAATGTTCAACATTTTCTGGTATAGAGCAGAGTTCATGGTTCAATCAGTTATGGCAAGTCGTCAAATAATATTTTCCCCAACATCCTCAGGGATCCTCAAGATGTTTTTTGACAAATGTGAGATGAACCTTTGTGTTCTTTTTTATCTGCACCGTTTTCGCATCAGAACACCTTGGAACTCTCCCAGAGATGTGATGTCTGTTTCTCATCGTTGAATCATTAACACTGACATTAACTCAGGAAAGTCAGGCCTGCAGCGAACTAGATGTTCTGTAACTCTTACTGAAGTCCCAAAGCGTAAAATGAATTTGTAACCTGTTCTGGACTGATAGATGTCAATGGCTTTGTTGCTTATCGAGGCATGATGTGTTGCTTTTTAAGATCTTTTAGCCTGATTCAACAGACAAGGCAGTCATCAACTTGGGTGTGGCTGTGGAAATTGAACCAAACAAGAGGACAATCATATTTTAATTTAGGGCTAGGTTAGATCGTATTTTCCCCTTAATAAACTACATAATCAGATGAAAAGTGCATTTTCTATTCACTCATCTTTTAGTTATCTTTGTCTGATAATTCGACTTTATTGATGTTCTAAAATATTTAAGTGGCAAAAACACAAAATAACAAAATATGTAAGGAGAGAACTACTGTTTCAAGGCACACATAAGCAAAGACAATTTTCAAGAGAGTTTTTTATTTTATTTTTTCACTTTGGATAAAATCTTGATGGGTTATGCACATTGTTCTTCTCTCTTGTCTAAATAAACTGTAATGAAGATTGCCAATGGCATCTTCCTGGATATTTAAACACAAACACTGCTCTTTTTTATGTTTCCAATTGTTGGTCACAGACTTATGTTTAATTCAGCATCAGTCATTTTCAATTATGTTTTATTTTTTAAACTTTGTTCAGCTCTTTCTTCAGCTCTCGTTAACACACGCTTCCCATTCAAATCCTCTATCCCCCCCTGAAATGCCCCCATAATCCCACTTCTGGCCAACGTCTGATGAAGGTTTCCACATGACAACTCCCAGAGGGAATGTCAGACGCCCACAAGGAAACTTGTGAAATCCGTCTCCACTGGCTTTTTTTTTATCTGTACCACATGTTAGAATACCTCTGCATATAAAATTCCATTTATATACAAACTTTTAGTATGGGATGCCCCTCAAAACACAGGCTGTGCACAAAGTCTGCAGCGTTAGCCGGCAGTAAAAAGGTTTACTGCGGCAAGTGGAGACACCAGCTGCCCGTTTGCGAGTGCTCAACAGTTAGACATAGGCTGGCCCTTTGGGGAGTCCACAGGGACTCATCTGGGGTCAGCGTGCTACCAAGTTGCTCGTATAATTGTGCTTCCATAAACAACAAGTTTTATCGGTCACTGGGAAAACTAAAATACCCTCCCTCCGGAAAATCACCCGAACAAAACATAGAAATAAGACATGGAGCTTTTGAGTGACCCCCTGGTCTCTGCAGTCCCACGGTGCTGAATGGTATGAAAGCAGAACTAGGTGGATATTAATTATGGGAAATCCATTGTTTGGTTCCCAACATGTCCCTTCAAACAGTCTAGAGCATGGCTGCTCAATTCCAGACCTCAAGGGCCGGTCTCCAGCCAGTTTTAGATGTGTCTCTGCTCCAACACAGCTGATTCAAATGGTCCAACTACCTGGTCAGCATGTCAAAGTTCTGCAGAGGCCTGCTAATGAGCCATCATTTGATTCAGGTGTGCTAAACCAGGTAAAGAGTTAAAACATGCAGGAGATCGGCCCTTGAAGACCGGATTTGGGCACCCTTGGTGTGTAGACCAACCTTTGATCTGATAAAACTGGTTTTCATCAGTTTGAAAGAATCACAAAAAACATGCTTGAAATGCATGTCTCGGCATGTCACTGGAGCTGCGCCAGAGTGATGATATTTGAAAATAGGTTTTTATCTCCTTGGTCTTTTCTCTGTAACTCAGACTAGCATATCTGATATTTCAGTGGAATCCTAACACTGAAGCTTTGTACAGACCTGTCAGTAAGCCCGTGGGAGCCTGGTGATGCCAGGATACTTACCTGTATCAAGTTAGCCTCAGGAACAGCTCCTGAATTAAAAGCCCTTTGTTTAACGTACAATACCTTAAAAGATATTCAAACACACTGGCCTTTTACATTTTTTTTACATTACACCTATAAAGTGTACACTATGGCCCTGATTTATCAAAGGTTTGCTGTTGTTAAAACGTGTGCAAACCTCAAAACAGTCGTAAAATTATGCAGCACGTGTTTTACTTAGGAGGCGCAGGGAGGACTGTGCAAAAAAGAACATTTCTGACATTCTAGCCGAAAAGTAACAAACTCTCTGACAGCCATAGACTTGACAGGTATGTCGTATTTTCCCCTTTTTTTGCCAAAGACACATCATGAATCGACTGGACTTCCTCTCTCTGGCTATGCCGCAGTGCATGGGACAAAAAGGATGGCACACAGAGCAGTGGATGCAAAGTCCTCATTTGAATACTGCTCTTTGTGCCTGTTATGCACACACAATCTTAGTGGATCACCCCCAAAGCAGGAACTAGCCGTTCACACAATTTTTGTTTTTATGCATTGCATGCAATTTTGAGGTCTTTATTTGGAATATTGATAAATCCGGGCCTATGTATTTTAGTAGGATTTTACGTGATCGGCCAACACAGAGTATTGCATAATTGTAAAGTGAAAGGAAAACGATACATGGATTTTGACGTTATTATAAACAAAATTAATATCTTGTGGAATCACCTTTAGCTCCAGTTACAGATGCAAGTACTTTAGGTATGTCTGCTAGCTTTACAGATGTGAAAACTAACAATTTTGCCAATTGTTCTTTGCAAAAAAGCTCAAACTCGAATGAATATCCTTTGCTCTGATCTATTTCATTGTATCTATGCCTGTATCCTCCGCTCTAGACTCAAGTCATTCACAGGTTCTGAAATGTTTTTTGACCCAGATCTGTGTCTTTGCTGAAGCTAAGCATCCCTATAGAATGATGTTAAATTAGTTTAATTTTGTTTTCCTTTTTTTACCAGAGTACCTTTATTATCATGTTTGCTGCGCCCTCTGTTTGTGGCTAACTGCCAACAGAACTTTGTATGGCTTTCATTCAACAATGCCCTAATTCTTGCTACTTTTACGTAAAGGTCAGATACAGTATGTGGATTGACTTTTTGGACTAAATAACTGGTTGTCCTGTTAACAGATTCCCACATCTGCTGCTGATCTTTGCAGCTCCTGCTGAGTTATGAGCCTCCTTGCCTGGCCTGTCAGTTCAGGTTGACAGCCATGTCTTAGTACATTTGTAGTTGTGCCATACTCTTTCCATTTTTCAAAGATGGATTGAGCAGTGCTCTGTGAGATCATTAAAGCTTGAGACATTGTTTTATAACCAAACTCTGTTTTGGACTTTCACACATCTTTCTCCCTGACCTGTCTGCTGTACTCCTGGGTTTTCTTTAAAATGCTGTCTGTTCATTATTGTTCTCTAACAAACCTCTGAGGCCTATAAGGAACAAAAGGAGGCTGAATACAAATGCATTTCACAATTATCAGATCTTTATTTTTAAATTTAAAAAAACTGAAAAACATATATAATTCTCGTTAAATATCATTATCCGCTTTCTGTTGATCTTTCACATAAACTCAAATGAATTTTGTCATTGTAACATGTCAAAATGTAAGAATGTCTAAGGGGTGTGAATTGTTTTGTAGGACAACGTATCACAGAAATTGTGGTTGGAACTCCACACTTGACTAACACTCCTAAATTGCGGACTTGGATTTGTCAGAAAAATAACCACACAGTAATTTTGTTCTATACATGGTTATGGGTCAAAATAAAATGAAAAGTCTTTACTCAGAAGTCAAAAATGTTGAGGATTCATTTTAAAGACAAAAAATTAAGAAAACCAGAGAAACAGAAATCTTTGTTACTTTGGAGACCTCTGCATGCTGTTTCTATCGAACCACACGCTCCAATAGTTTTTTTGTAAATAAGTGGAGTCAAACGTGGCTTTGGAGGAATTTACCCTAGCCCTCTCCCCCAGGCATTCAGATGTATGCACATGCCTTTGCGTGAACTACTTTATAAGTATGCAGTCCGGGCTAATCATCACACAGCTCCTATTGGCTAAAAGCAAAATAGAAAATATCAAGATTACACTGAGAACCACTCCAAATCGATTAAAATTCCTTGTGCTTTCTCCTTTTACCAATTCCTGAAGAGGCCAGCTGGTTTGTATCTGTGTACAGTACAGCAATAAACTCAGGATGCCCACTTTAGTAAAGCCTGCGCTGAATACACCGCAGCACAATGAAACAGGACCCAGCTGTTGCCGTGCATAAGACCTGACATCTAATTGCTAGCAATGGAACAAGGTATGGTTTCTGGAGCAGGGGGTGATGAGGGGGTAACAAAATGAGTGACTGACACATACACTTGGATGCTCTGAAACCAAGGAAGACATTAAGGTTTCTGCTCTTAAATTTCTCCAAACCGCACATAATTGTTTGCAGAAACTGAATGACATCAGAACGCTGATTTTACTAATGAGCTAGCAGAAGGAGAAACCAGAGAACCAGAGATCATGCACGTGGCTTTTTACACCCATTGCTTACACTACCGTTCAAAAGTTTGGGGTCACCCAAACAATTTTGTGTTTTCCATGAAAAGTCACACTTATTCACCACCATACGTTGTGAAATGAATAGAAAATAGAGTCAAGACATTGACAAGGTTAGAAATAATGATTTGTATTTGAAATAAGATTTTTTTTACATCAAACTTTGCTTTCGTCAAAGAATCCTCCATTTGCAGCAATTACAGCATTGCAGACCTTTGGCATTCTAGCTGTTAATTTGTTGAGGTAATCTGGAGAAATTGCACCCCACGCTTCTAGAAGCAGCTCCCACAATTTGGATTGGTTGGATGGGCACTTCTTGCGTACCATACGGTCAAGCTGCTCCCACAACAGCTCAATGGGGTTCAAATCTGGTGACTGCGCTGGCCACTCCATTACCGATAGAATACCAGCTGCCTGCTTCTTCTCTAAATAGTTCTTGCACAATTTGGAGGTGTGTTTTGGGTCATTGTCCTGTTGTAGGATGAAATTGGCTCCAATCAAGCGCTGTCCACTGGGTATGGCATGGCGTTGCAAAATGGAGTAATAGCCTTCCTTATTCAGAATCCCTTTTACCCTGTACAAATCTCCCACCTTACCAGCACCAAAGCAACCCCAGACCATCACATTACCTCCACCATGCTTAACAGATGGCGTCAGGCATTCTTCCAGCATCTTTTCAGTTGTTCTGCGTCTCACAAACGTTCTTCTTTGTGATCCAAACACCTCAAACTTGGATTCATCCGTCCACAACACTTTTTTCCAGTCTTCCTCTGTCCAATGTCTGTGTTCTTTTGCCCATCTTAATCTTTTTCTTTTATTGGCCAGTCTCAGATATGGCTTTTTCTTTGCCACTCTGCCCTGAAGCCCAGAATCCCGCAGCCGCCTCTTCACTGTAGATGTTGACACTGGTGTTTGCGGGTACTATTTAATGAAGATGCCAGTTGGGGACCTGTGAGGCGTCTGTTTCTCAAACTAGAGACTCTAATGTACTTATCTTCTTGCTCAGTTGTGCAACGCGGCCTCCCACTTCTTTTTCTACTCTGGTTAGAGCCTGTTTGTGCTGTCCTCTGAAGGGAGTAGTACACACCGTTGTAGGAAATCTTCAATTTCTTAGCAATTTCTCGCATGGAATAGCCTTCATTTCTAAGAACAAGAATAGACTGTCGAGTTTCAGATGAAAGTTCTCTTTTTCTGGCCATTTTGAGCGTTTAATTGACCCCACAAATGTGATGCTCCAGAAACTCAATCTGCTCAAAGGAAGGTCAGTTTTGTAGCTTCTGTACCGAGCTAAACTGTTTTCAGATGTGTGAACATGATTGCACAAGGGTTTTCTAATCATCAATTAGCCTTCTGAGCCAATGAGCAAACACATTGTACCATTAGAACACTGGAGTGATAGTTGCTGGAAATGGGCCTCTATACACCTATGTAGATATTGCACCAAAAACCAGACATTTGCAGCTAGAATAGTCATTTACCACATTAGCAATGTATAGAGTGTATTTCTTTAAAGTTAAGACTAGTTTAAAGTTATCTTCATTGAAAAGTACAGTGCTTTTCCTTCAAAAATAAGGACATTTCAATGTGACCCCAAACTTTTGAACGGTAGTGTACATTGCTGTTCTATTCTGCTTCAATTTATTTTATTTTAAAAACTTCCATCATAATTTTGTCAGTCTGTGCCAGAATCGTCTTTACAGTCCCCACTTTGCATGCAAGGCCTCTTCAGATGTCGTCAACATTTTAGACCAGTGGGAAAAAAAGTGTGGTTGCTTTGATACAAGTAAAACTTCCACTGTGACACTGGAAAAGACAGCTTCAATAGAAAATAATGCAAAACAATCTATCTTTTATAACACGTATCAGATGGCTGAATGTCAAACGTAATTACAACACTAGATGTAGGACATATGTTTGACTTGCATTCTGCTGCTTTGATTCTAGCAAACATGTGATTCAGCAAAGCATTGAACTAACCTTGGCATGTACTTGTGTTCTTTACAAGCCTTCTTAAACACAAACAGGACTGTACATGAGGATCAAGCTGCTCAATAAATCCTGCAGAATCTCATGTCAAGAGAAACTAATTGTTTTCTTTACAAGAGTAATCTTACGTTTTAGGTCAAGTTTGATGATAAGATTCCAGACTTTGCCATTATGTTTTTGCAAAATGTTATTTATCAATGTGGTTGTAGTTGAGTCTAATGTGGGTCATTATTTGCAATGTGATAGTTTAGCATGATCGTTTGAATACACTATATCTTTTTTTTTTAATCACACCACAAAAAGGGAAAGTGATGTTATGTTCCAAATGCATGCGGATTTGTTGTGTGTTAGAAAAACATCCCAGTCTAGCTTGGAATATGCCTTTTGGAAAATATTTTGCTTCCTCACGAAGCTTATCATCCTTTTTTTTACCAGTTTGTTGCAATGAGAGAATGATGAGAACCTTTGGCTAAGATTTAATTTAGACAAAAAGAGTTTCAAAGTAGGGTACCTGTTGGTAGTAGGCCAGGGCCGGTTGCTGGTACCAAGTTTTACCCAATGTTTTCTAAAGTTTCTGATTCAAAACAGCTAAATATTGTCAGTAATGGGTTCAAATCTCCAAGACAAAATGCAATACGAAGTGGAATTTTCTCCAGCTGAATGAAGCATATAGTAGTGTTGTAGCCAAGGCTTACAGTACCATTATTATAACAATAACAATGAACCTGTTACGATATCTTAGTTGCAGCTGGAATAACTCTTAGTTTTCAGAAGAATCAAATTTGATAATGTTATTTATTTTGGTTTAAAATATCTTGAAGTCAGTACTGTGAAACTTTTTTTTCTCATGGTAATCATGCTGTGTGAATTTCATTCCAGCCTACAGTCTAGATCATGGGTGTCCGATTCTGGGCCTCAAGTTCCAGTCTCCACCTAGTTTTAGATGTGTCTCTGCTCCAACACAGCTGATTCAAATGGTCCAAATACCCCTCCTCAGCATATCAAAGTTCTGCAGAGGCCTGGTAATGAGCCATCATTTGATTCAGGTGTGCTGAACCATGGAAAAAACTAAAACATGCAGGAGAGCAGCCCTTGAGGACCGGGATTGGGCACCCCTTGCCTAGAGGTTATAAACTGTCAAATATCTTATCTCCAGAAGATAAGTATTTGTATGAACAACTATGAATTTGTCAGAGTTTAAGTGTTTTTACTTTTAAAATTCATTTTCTTTATGGTAGTGTTCTGAATAGCTCTTTAAATGAATATAGTATCTGGTCACCAAAGGGAAGATACTAAAAAAAGTTATCAATTAGGAGACTTAATGTTAATAAAATAAAAACACTGGTTCAAATATGTAAAACTGTCCATTTAAAGCAGCTCCATAAAGTTCACGTAAATATTGCAAATATTAAAACATTGCTAAAAGATTGCTTTGTGTGTAATCATAAAAATTTTAACAATATCTCAGATTACTAGATCAGTATAACGACCATTATAGAAAACAGACTTTGTCACATATACTTGAAGATGTCAGTGTCTAATTTAAACTGTACTCAAAAAGCATCACCCTTCTAATGGACACAGTTATTAGCAGTGTTGCCTCGCTTCAATAAGTGTTCTGGGTTCAAATCCCGACATGGGCTCTTTCTGCATGAAGTTTGCATGTTCTCCCTGTGCATGCATGAGTTCCAGTGTTTTCTAGTTTATCTCTGTGTTATCCTGTGATGGACTGACAACCTGTCCATGTTGCACCAGCTGCGTCTGACCCACAGAAATAGGGACATGCCTCCCCCCCATGACCTTGCATGCAAAAGGTACTATGGAAAAGAATGACTTCACACCAAAGCTGACCAAAGTCGATATGTGCAAATGCTCAATGTAAAGGAGGCATCACCCTATTTTTAACCCAGAATCATAACAGTAATGTTCACTGGAAAATGTCAGAGACTGATATGTTAGCAGCTGATTTGATAAGACACAAACCAACAACAGTGTCTATCCACAGACTGCTAATACAGTCATTTTGGATTCTGTGGTTTGGGTTGGTGAGGTTTACTTGACGTTTTAGGTCTGAAACCTGATGTCAGTGGTACACAAGAAATACATGAGAATTGCCATCATTCAGTGCTTGTATCTGCATGTTGTGATCAGATATTCTGCTGTACTGTGGTGCAAAGTGAAGAAGGGAGGCAGTTTGCTATTTTTTATTCATCATAAGGTTTTGACCAACAAACATCTGTTGCTCTGATGAGATAACATTTGTTCAGACGCATATATCAAACATACACACTCACAAACACCAATGTTTGTGCATTTCATTTTATGTACGTTACACTGAGATGTCCCTTGTCAGTGTTTAGTGTTCCTGATATTGATCTCAGTCATTTAGGAGCAGGAATTTTCTCAAACATTCCCAGTTTGATATCTTATTAAATTATATTATGTACATTCACTTTTTTTCCTCACTGTGTGATATTAAATCAGACTTAACTTTTCCTGTTTGAGATAATATGGGATCAGCAAAACTATTTCAACTTGCTAAATGTCAGAATAATGAGAGAAATGATGTTAGATGTTTTTTAACCTTCCACAAATTCAGATGTTTTCATACATTCAATAACATTTAGTAAAATTGCCTTTTAAACTGTATGACGTGGGTTAAATATTGTGGTTATCTTTCAAAAAGCCTCCAGCAATAGTTTGCTGGAATTATGGCACATTCTTCCTAACAGAACTGGTGTAATTGTGGGCAACCTTGCTTGCACACACCTTTTCGACTCTGCCCACAACGTTCCTGTATTGTCAGAGCTTTGTCATTACCCTTCCAAAACAATGACTTTACTATCTTTAAGAAACTTTCCAGCTAAACTTCAAG